>CM022395.1:42739190-43989190 GCA_011833715.1 Carcinoscorpius rotundicauda | reverse complement strand
CACGCCAAACCTTTCAGCCGTGGGGGCGTTATAAGGTTACATTCAATTCCATTATTCGTTGGTAAAAGAGTACCCAAGAGTTGTCGATGGGTGGTGATGACTAGCTGCCTTTCCTCTAGTCATACACTGCTAAATTGGGGACGGCTAGCGCTGATAGTTCTGGCGTAGTTTTGCGCTAAAAATTCCAATTAAACAAACAATTAAAGTGTTTTAAAAATCTGTAAGTATGCAAATCACTTTTTAAAAGATACGTAGAATGATTATTTACGTAAGTTTCTATTTTCACGGTTGTAAACTTGAATCGGTTGGTTCTTTACAAAAACAATATTTTTTTGAGAAACAAAATTATGAGACAACTGACAAAATTTCTGTTTATTTAAATGTTTATTAATTCTTTATTTGATAGAACAGCTGGACAACTTTAGTAGTTTTTTTTTTCTTAATATCGAATCCTCCAATGACACAGCTGTACCTCTGCGAATTTACAATGCTAGAAACCCGGTTTTGATATTCATGATAGGAAGAATACAGATAGCCCATTGTGTAGCATTGTCCTTCCTTACCTTCAAACAAATAAAAACCCCAGTGGCACAGCGGTATGTCTGCATGCTTACAGCTTTAAAAACCGATTTTCGATACCCGTGGTGGGCAGAACACAGATAGCC
The DNA here is from genome assembly GCA_011833715.1 of Carcinoscorpius rotundicauda. NCBI lineage: Eukaryota > Metazoa > Arthropoda > Merostomata > Xiphosura > Limulidae > Carcinoscorpius > Carcinoscorpius rotundicauda. Next base: position 43,988,525 of record CM022395.1, on the reverse strand, counting down.
CATTGTGTAGCTTCGTGTTTAATTACAAACAGCAACAAACAAATAAACTTAATATCGATTTTGCTCTTTGTAATTTTTTTAGTGATATACTAAAAGAAAGGCAGTTAGACAACACTGCCAGTTTCTGTCTAACAGAACTGTGACTCTTCGTCCTCAATGATATGAAGCATCCACACCTTTACATTTAGGAGAGCGACTTAGCTTCAAACGGTAATGAAACACGGACTAGAGAAACTCAGATCCACGGTCTTTACGCTCAGTGTTAAACTTATGAGATTGAATACTCGCACAAAGACCGTTGTTGTTATTATTATTCTTGGTGGAAGGTTACTCAAAGGACTATGTGCCCTGTGTCTACCCACTGACCCACTTGGTGACCTCATGTTCACATTTTAATATTTTCAACTTTTTCCTACTATTTGGCGTCCGTTAAACCTCGTAGAACGTTAATCAACTTGAAACTTTACAGATGCATTAAACATTTTATAATTTGATGGTCTTTCTCTCCAAATTATCATATGTTATTATAACAGTTCCTATGAGTGTTTAGTAATTAGTTTTAAGAAATGCAATCCTTAATCAGCGAAATGGAATGTTTCAACATAATGGTATCTGAGAGATGACTTGCATTGGTATGTCAGCTCTGTGGGTAATGAACCAGTTAGGTAAACTTATTCCAATGACGTATTTGAAAAGCAGAATGTATCCACCATTAAAATCCGAAGTTAAAGAGTTGTGGTTGACATTGCGCGTATAGCTAGCTATGTGTTTAATGAAACTGATTTTGATCGACTAAACTTTGATTTTTCTTTTCAGATTGTTAGCTCATTCCTGTTTTATCTTTGAATAATCATTAACCGCTTGTACGTGATTCACCCATGTTCTCCCATCTGTAGTAGATGGATATTAAAAAACAACAGGAAATACACAAGATCAGGCTTAAAGCAGGAATCATTCACTTAAACAAAACTAAACTGAAAACAACTTAAAGCTTTCTCTTAAGTTTATGTGCGCTTGTTACGTGGCTTTTTTTCAACGTATTTCTGAATTCATCTGAGCAAAGTACAAGTGAATAAATGAGGAATTCAGTGATAAGAAAACATCTTAGATGACTGAGTCATATTTGTCAATTTAATTTCAAAGCCTTAGATATGGCCAATATCGAGTGTAATCTCTATATAATTATTGACATGCGCTGTAAATTTGCTTTTGAATCAACTTATTACAAATATAAATATTTATTGTAAAATTAATATTTTAATTAATTTGATTATTTCTAAGATTATTTAAATTCTAGTTTATTTGGATAATTGCTTAAATGTAAGGCAGATAAGAAACGATTAGGCCATTGTTTTGTTGAATTACATTCTAGTTAGATACCATTCACGTAAAGATTCGAGGAAAATTTTCCTTGCCTGAATAGTTTTTTTTTATTATAATACGAACTAAAATTGCAGTTTTTCATTTATGTGGATTTCTCATTTTATATCTAATTCGTTTATTTTTACAATATAAAATACTCTCTTAATACTTTTAAATATTGGTTTATTAATCTTTGTTTTTTGTGTGTAAATATCACAATTTAAAGTTTACAAATATCGAACTGTGGGTCTCATTTTTTATCGACTTTGTCAATAGAGAGCGTTGCAGTCATCACGGTCTATTCAAGTTCTACCCGTTTGGCAGATGAGATTAGTTTTCCTTTCAAATTACGTTTCAATACAATACGCACATTTTACAGAACAAAGTTGTAAAATTAGAATTTAAAACTTTTTTCTTCCTATGATAAATTACTTTTTAAATTTTTTTAACATTTTCTTCCACGCGAGTATAACTGTACCATATTTCTTTGTTCTTGAGTCTAGAACAAAATTTCTTTTAAAGATACCATTTATTATGTCATCATTCTTCCTACTTGCTACACACACACACATAGGTTTTCTTAACATTGTATACAGAACAGAGTGGTTATGGAAATATTATACCTTTTTATTCAAACATTTATTAACATCAAGTCAGTGCACTATAATATATATAGTACAAGCGTAACTGAAACTCTCTTATATTTATGTCATAAACTTGAACTGGCTAATAGCGGAAAAAACGTGCTTTCAGAACGTAACAACTATAGTGGTAAAAAAGAAGTTTTTGTTTCAATGTCCAATTGTCGTTTTCCCGTTAAAAGAAAACGAACCATTCGAGTTCTGGATAAGAAAAGAGGTAATTCTATGATGAAACTATTTATTATTTTGAGGAGAAAAATCGTTTTGGCAGAACTAGTAATATAAGTAAAGTTTTTCTGAAAATATAGTTGAAATAATTTTCATTAAGTGATAACTCTCTCCTACGGTGAGAGTAGTAGCTAATGGAGTAAAATAAATGTAGTTCTGGTATGCAATCATATAGCTGAATTAGCGGTAAGTCTACGAATCTACAATGGTAAATTATGGGTTCGATTCCCCTCAATGGACACAGCAGATAGCCCGATGTAGCTTTGCTATAAGAAAAGCATAGATAAACACAGTGTAGTAGAAATGCAGAACTAGTAAGTTTGTGTATGTCCAAGCTATAGTTTGAATAAATTTTATTTAGATCATAGAAACAGAACAAATATTCGTAAATATGTTTTGTAATATTTATATGTATCTCCATCATATTTATAAATGGATATTCAAATAAAAGGTACCCAGGCTGAACAGTCGTGATTGGTAGATTATGACTTTTTATATTGGTTTATTTTGGGCTCAAGTTGTTGTATAAGTAAGGCTTCTTTAATTTTGCGTTTGTTAAATAAATAAACCAATATAAAGGAACGCCTTTATACCTATATTAAATATAATAAAATAAAATTATATATTCAAACATCTAACACCGCCCTCTACATTCCGACACTCAGTTACACAATCCCTTCCAAACACGTGGTCAGCTTCCGGTCAGTTACCTCTTTCTTTCTTTGTGAACCTGACGATGACCGAAGAAGGTCGAAACGTTGTTTGCGCTTCTACGTAAAATATTTTCTCAACCAAAACGAGCCGTTTTTGCATATATATTTCTCTACAAATGGGTTTTCTCGACATCACTGATTATTACGACTTCATGTTTAAATGTGTTACAAATTAACGTGACATCATTAATGTTGTCTGTAAATAACAAAAAAATGCAGTTGTGATTGAAGGGTATATATATTATCATGATAAAGAGCTATTCCAGAAAATCTCTGTCATTTTAGATGATAGAGTAAAATTATCGAAACATCATTCATGTAAGAAGAGGAAATTGATTTTATATGTTTATATAGACCTCCTTAACCCTTAAGTTTAACTAGATCAAACAGTCCTTGCTTTAAACTAATAGGTGACTGCATTTAGTAAAACCAAAATCATAAAATAAATTCTCAAAAGTTCATGCACACACAACTCTGAAAAAATAAGCAAAGTACAGTTTATTGTTTTGAAATCAATTTATTTGTGATTAATGGAAGTTTATATTCATTTTGTTTTTAGATTCTCACCGTAGGCCTACAACAAGCAACATTCTATTGATTTTTAGTTAAAGCGTTATTACAGATAAATAGTAATCACATAAATTAAAGTTAATCGGAATTTGTAATATTATTGGCATGATAAAGCAAATACGAGTGTTATAAAATACGTCAAACACTGCTCTCAGTTTATCCATATAGAAATCTGCTATTTGCTCTGTCGCTTGATCTGAAATACAAATCCTTGGATATTCACACTGTATACACACTGAAATAAAAATTACAAAAACACTGCACTAATTGAAAGGGTCTCAGGGTACAAGCTATAATATGGGACATAAAATAGATCCTAGGTTTTGGAAGTGACTGAAGCAGTAGGACCCACGTTGCGGTGGAAATACACCGTCTATTAGTCTTAACTTTTATTCAATAGAAAGTAAAGGAATAGCAATAGAAATTACAATTAAAGTAATAGATGTAGAAATTAGAAAAGAGAGAATTGGATGCTCAAACCCACAATGTCCCACATCTATATCACCCTCCACTGCCTGAGAAATTAATGAAAATACAAAAATAAGGTAGTGTCATTTGGGGGTAAGCAAATTAAATAAACTTACCTCTTTAAGTTAGCATTCAGCCTCATTATAGCAGAAAGACACTAATTGGTAGCCCAGTAAACGACTTATACTAATATGAAGGGTTCTATTCAGTTATATAAATTGGCTAGTATAACTCCCAACCATTACCCATTAGATATACTATAACTATCATGCTCTAAACAAGCCCTTATATGCGATAAGGTGTATATCCGCATAATGTAGTGACAAGTTGTTAAATAGCCTTATTCACAATTAAAAATAATTATTAGAAATGTTGGTAAAACTTCTTTAATTTTTTATTTCTTTATATTTATTTAATATGTTCTTATATTTGTTACCGAATAGTTTAATAATTTTATTTAAAGTTTCCTTATTAAATTCGTTAAATATTAATTTTTGTAGGAGTATTTCAACATTACTGGTAAAATATTGCAGTTTATTACAAATCTTACAACATCTGAATGGTTACGAGGTTGTAGTACTTATAACAGAACGGTACAGACCCGGCATGGCCGAGCATGCGCCCGTAATCTGAGGGTCGCGGGTTCGCATCTGAGCCACGCTAAACATGCTCGCCCTCCCAGCCGTGGAGGCGTTATAATGTTACGATCAATCCTACTATTCGTTGGTAAAAGAGTAGCCCAAGAGTTGGCGGTGGGTGGTGATGACTAGCTGCCTTCCCTCTAGTCTTACACTGTTAAATTAGAGACGGCTAGCACTGATAGCCCTCGAGTAGCTTTGTGCGAAATTCCAAAACAAACAAACAGAGTAGTTTGGTGCATTACTATTAAATGTGGGTATAAACTGGAAAGGCTAAATATTTTCTTTTATGAAAAATACTTACATCGATATCCTTGTCAATTATTTTAATTTCTGCATTAATTTTTAATTATATTGAGTGGTCTTCTATTATTATGCCTCATCCTTCACTCTGAAGTGAATCACAAATTGTATAGTGTTTCAAACCTTAAAAAGACTTCATACAAGAGGCTGAGTGTTTTACAAAAACCATTATCAAATGACAGTCTGCCAGTTACGTTAACCTGTTCAAACTAACTCAAAGAATCCTAAAATGCTTTCAAATTAATAATATGATCGTTTAAAAACTTAGAGAAAGGAAACGTAATTTACGACACCAGATGTCTGTTAACTGTCGGGCTTATTGTAGCCATTGGATACAATAAACAAAGTTGTACCAGAAGTGAACCGCCGCAACTGGCCGCCACGTCAGTGACAATTACTGTTAGAAATAGACTTAAAATAAATTACCTTGTATAATAAACAGACGTTCAATGAGCTGTATTCCGCTCACAGTAAACAATGTTATGTAATGGACTAATTTGCGTATCAGTATTTTAGCTTACAATCAATTGGAGAAAAAAAAACTTGACTCATCTCATTTGCAAACAAGAACGTGGCATATATCGTAGTAGTTTAAGTATGGCGCTTACAAGGATAAACGGTCCAACATGACCAGTGATTAAGGTACTCAACTCGTAATCCGAGGGTCGCGGGTTCGAATTCCGTCACCAAACATGCTCACCTTTTCAACTGTGAGGGCGCTATAAAGTGACGGTCAATCCCACTATTCGTTTGGAAAAGAGCAGCTCAAGAGTTGGTGGTGGGCGGTGATGATTAGTTGCCTTCCTTCTAGTCTTACACTGCTAAATTAGGGACGGCTAGCGCATATCGACCTCGTGTAGTTTTGCTTAAAATTCAAAACAAACCAAATCCTACAGGAATAAACACTCTTCTCTCTGCTCTTTACATTTTCTTCGAGAATGGCATCACGATCACCACACATGAAAATAATCACATCCTACGATGCCAATGAGCGATAACATCTACCAGCATGCTAAGCTAGTCGACACAGTCTTTAATACGAAAAATATTATTGAAAGAACTGGCTTTCACTGTTATTGTAATTCGATACCATTGAACGTGTGAAAGATACTCTTGGAAGACGCAATACATTCCATTAAGTAACCAATGACATACTCTAAAAACATTTAAGATTGGTCAAATATAACTGAAAGCATTAGAGGAATACGACAACCGAAGAAGATCGAAACGTTGTTCACTTCTCTACGTAAAAAAAATTTTCTCAACCCAAACGAGCCGTTTTCACATACATATTTCTCTACAAGTAGGTTTTCTCGACATCACTGATTAATACTGATTTTTATCAAGTATATTCGTTGAAACGTGCCACTTCTAGTACGTGGTAATCATATTCGAAAAAAACAAATTTAATGAGATGTAAAAATGGCTGATCTATATTTATCAAATGTTCATATTCGAGCGTATGCTGAATAACCAGTCATTTACAGTAAAGATCAGCTAAGTGATTTTCATGTAAGATTTGCAGGAGAATTAATTGAAGGGGACTTACTTATGTAAATTATAATAATAAAGATCTTACTTGGTTATTACAATACCAAGTTTCGATTATCCTTGAATTGTTTGGGGCAGTTTCATTTTTTATTGTTTACGTTTTTGCAATAAAAAGAACTAGCAAACATTTCTGTAGGAATATGACACTGAAAAACCATGCCTATAAATTGAACAACTCGAATTATGATGTCACTGGGATTGGCCCGACATGGCCAGGTTGTTAATACACTCAACTTGTGATCCTAGGGGTGCAGGTTCGAATCCCTTTCACCAAATATTCTCGCCCTTTCAGCTGTAGGGGCGTTATAATGTGATGGTCAATCCCATTATTCGTTGGTAAAAGAGTACCCCAAGAGTGGGCGGTAATGACTAGCTGTCTTCTCTCTAGTCTTACACTGCTAAATTAGGGACGGCTAGCGCAGATAACCCTTGTGTAGCTTCGCGCAAAATTCAAAAATCAAACAAATACTGGCGTTATTTTTAAGTTCTCGAGATATAGTAAAAAACAATGTATTCAGGTTTAGTTCGTTAATTTTATTCATAAAAGTGAGGAACCATTTGTGTATCGATAACGATTATAATTTTGAAGGTTTATGTGACAAGGAATTCTCGTTAGGAGCAGGTAACTATTACTTTTTCCAAACAATATGTTACAATATGTAAATCAACTTATTGCTTCCAACATGCTACATAAGAATATGAGTGTCATATCTTGTAAAACAAAAGCCATTGACAGAGCGTTTTGCGACTTCAAGACTCCAGAACGCATCATCACATGTATATAACAACGAGAAGAAATGGGTAGAGGTTTATGAATATAAGTATTCGACTCGTAATTGTCGTCGCATATTTCAAGTAGCCAAAGATGAAGAATCTTTTCGCATTGTCGAACATTTACCAACATATCTCTGCTTTATTGATGAAAACTGTGAAGTTAGGCAAAAAATCTATTGGCTTTGTTAAGCTATAGCGGACCAGAGCAACAAACAACTTTTTATGTTATTCTTTGGAAAGATATTCTACTTAAGTCGGTGGATGCAGCGTCTCTGGATGGATTTTTTTCGCGACAGGACTGTTGAAAAAGCCTGGCGTGGCCAGGTGGTTAAGGCGCTCCACTCGTAATATGAGGGTCGCAGTTTTCAATTCTCATCGTACCAAACATGCTCGCCCTTTCAGCGGTGAAGCGTTGTGATGTAACGGTCAACGCATTATTCGTTGGCGGTGAGTGGTGATGACTAGCTGCGTTCCCTCTAGTCTTACAGTACTAAATTAGAGACGGATTGCGCAAATAGCCCCCGTGTAGCTTTGTGAGAAATTCAAAACAAAACAAATAAGGCTGTCGTGTGCAAAACATTCTACTCCTCCTTGTTGGCTTTTCATAAACCATCCGTGCCCTTTTCAGCAGTGACATGAATTATAACGATTTGGTGAAGATCTAAAAATTGTATGAATATAATGGATGGAATTCCTTTTACATGTACGTAAGTATACATAAATGTGTGTGTACATATGAACGTAAAAAAATTCAATAAAGTGTGGTAATTTTTCGGAAATCCTTTTAAATATGCAGTCGTAAAACGCAGTCACCATTCTCCGAAATAGTTAAAGTTACTCTATCAGTATTTTAAAAGAAATACTATAAATATAAAAATAATCAAAATATTACGAAGCCAAAGCATTTAGATACAAAGGTTTTGTGATTGACTTATTTTCTTTGCAATGACATATTTGTTTGAATGATAATTTAGTATAGTAGCCATATTGACAATGTCGTCAATGAAGACTGAGGCCTTCCTTATCATTAAAGCCCGGCATGGCCTAGCGCGTTAAGGCGTGCGCTTCGTAATCTGAGGGTCGCGGGTTCGCGCCCGAGTCGCGCCAAACATGCTCGCCCTCCCAGCCGTGGAGGCGTTATAATGTGACGGTCAATCCCGCTATTTGTTGGTAAAAGAGTAGCCCAAGAATTGGCGGTGGGTGGTGATGACTAACTGCTTTCCCTTTAGTCTTACACTGCTAAAGGAGGGACGGCTAGCACATACAGCTCTCGAATAGCTTTGTGCGAAATTCAAAACAAAACAAAAACAAAGAAGACACCCACACCACAACGATGTAAAAGTGCTCATCTGAGACCGTAATAAAGCAATCAATTTACCGCTCTCGTATTATTAAAAATTGGTTCAAAATTGTGGTAATCGTCTATAATTATTTTCCTTGGCTAACATAACCTCGAAATCTTTATGTGAGTGATCATTTTTGTTACAAATTTGAATGTAAAAATCCACCATATTCATCTTCTGCGGACAACTTCGAATAAGGTTCATTTTACCATTTTATTTATATTAGGCTGAGTCAAAAAGTAGGCCAACCCAGTATTAGGAGTTCTAATAAAGTGGTCATTCAGCGTGTCATATTACATTATTTAGTGATTCTAAGGTACATAGAGGTGTAAAGATACATGCAACCTAAATAAAGCTTACCTTTCTAAAATGTAAATAAATATGCTCATAATTATTTGAAATAATTTATTTTTATGGTTTTTGTGATGTACATGTTTTTTTTTCTTGCAGTACGATATTCCACTTGATTCGATCTTTCACACTTTACATGCATCTTACTTTAATGTGTTTTAATCAATGCGACAAGACAGAAAACGTTTCAAATTACGAAATACTTGTAAGAGCTATGATGAGATTTATTACTTATCATGTGACCCGTGCAAGGTAAGAATGTTTCTTAGCAACCACACCAAACACCAGAAGCTTAACTTTATTTCTCACGTAATTATTTTAAATCGCTGATAACCCATGGCGTTGCATGTAGCCCAATATTTTTGGAACTATCAGTCGACTATAAAAAGTGTAAAAGATATATTTATATTTTATACATTTTGGTTTATGTCTGTTTTGTGTCTAAATATAGCAGTTTGATTTAGTACAAACTGGACACTTATTTGAGGGTGGTGTCTAATAATGCTTAATTTCAAGGAAGCGCAAAAGAGCAGATTATCTTAAAATAGGAGGGCTGTGTGTGGACTAGTAACAAGTAAACCCGTACTATGAATTCAAGAATTCGTGATTTGCAACAGTTGCTACAAAAGTGCGCTTCGCACTCTGGGATTGTGGGTGCACGATAAGAATGACAGAGAATCCTATTAGTCAGTCAGGTAAGAATTAGCAATGGGCGTTGTTGATAAGCTGCCTGTACTTTAGTCTAGAAATTCAAAATAGAGAACATTTATGCGTGAATAGCTTTTGCGTAGCTTTAAAAGACTAACTGTAACAAATGAATGATTATTTAAACTACTTAGCCCTCAGTTCAGCCGTAAGTCTGAAGGGTTATGACGTAAAAACCCATGGTGGCCACAACAAAAATAGTCTGTTTTGTTGCTTTGCTCTAAAAAAAAATAAGATTATTTATTGACCTTCGTTGAACCATACGAAATACAGTATATACATGCATCAGTCTTATTGGCGGCAACAAATATTTGCATATTTAATTAGCATTGCATCAAATGCTGCTTGTTTTCAACAAAACCCTTCTTTAATAGTTTATTGATTTAAACATTAACACTATGCCAGATAAGATCCAATTAGCATGTAAATTTTTTTCTCTCTTTTTCGAGACGAGTAAAATGAGTAAAAAGGAGTCTATTCTAGGGAAAGACGCAACTACTACCAGGTGTCGCTGATACATTTACTTTAGCTGATCAACGTATATGTAACACGTTTTCTTATATAAAGTGGTCTACTATAGCAAACTCTCAAATTCCAAAGATACTTATTGATTAAAAAATTATCTAACTGATGTGAATTTGGTTAAGGAAACTTTTGGAAATAAGTCGAACGTTCAATGGAAAAATTAATTCTCAGAAGAGCTCATAAAACCGTCAAAAATGCGATATAAGAAGAAAACGTTAGGCATATTGAAACGTTCATATAATCCGTCTGTATCACGTTAGGCTAAATAAAATATGCCTTTATGTCGATGATATGGTGCCAGTATGGCTCCATAGGCCTACTCTACTGTTGCTACAGCAAACTATATTTATAAACCTCACAAACTGATACAGATCAACTTTGTATCGACCTAAATTTGTCGTTAATTGAACTGCACGCCTTATTTTATTCCTTTATTGCTGATTAAAAATTTGTTCATTCTGTGATTGTAAATAAAAATAAGTTATTCTGTCAAAAGAACTAAAAAGTTGTAGGGCGTTAGATGTGATCCAAACTCTTGTTTGAAATATTAACAGTATTTAAGGATTGATACTATGAAGGGAACAATAAATTCCTCTCCTTTTACTTTGCAGCATGAAAGCTGTTTTACATAAAATAATTTTCTAGAGCCCACCTGCAGAGCTGGTGAAGAGCCATTATTGGGTTGGATTGAAAATATTTTTAATAAATCTAAATTTTAATTAAAACTCATCACAGAATTGTTCAAGAAGCCGTGGATATGTGCTTATCATTTTCATAATACATTAAGTTCGTTTTCAACTCCAACGTGTTACATGTTACATTTAAAACAACATGCGGTCGTTGCAATATAATAAGAATAAAAAATCAAAAGTATTGCCTACCTTTAGCAATGTAGGTTCATATTCGTGAAACAGGTTGTACCGAGGTAGTTGATGAAAATTCCTTTCTCTTTCTCTAAACTAATGTGAGGAATGGCCAGAAAAAAAATGAGTTTTAAAATACGTTCATAGTAAAATAAGTCACTAAGCTCAGTTTAGGGAGAATGATCTCGAAGAGAAATAAAAACATTTGCAGCTAGAAAGCACGTATCGAACAAAACGGAGCAACGTTGGGTGAGATTGCAACTGTTTCTACTAACGTTCATGAGCTGGACAGCTTATTTCAGTTACTTCGCCGGCTGAACGACGCTTCTTTACATTTTCACGTTACAAGAAATATATTTTTAACGATCTATGAAATCATCTACATTTTATCCTTCATCCAGTAGGTTCACCTAACTAACTGTATTTTCTAAAATGTTAGTTTGGATTATTTGCAGAAAGTAACCTTTGTACTTTTTGTAATGGTCGACCTAAATCCTGTGATGTCAAGGCTACTTTCGTATTTATCCAATTTATTTATAACTGTCTGTATAAAAGCCAACCTTTGTATACCTCGTTATATCATATTAGCAGGCAAGCATTTCGAAGCCTACTTCACCACATTCTCAAAACGATTTCAAGCTTTCTGCTATTGTTCCTCACCTCACTGATTGAGTTTCCACTAAAAGATTTGGCTTCAAGTACAGAAAACTAGTTTTCAAGAGCCTTCTGTGGTATCTGCTCGGTGGGTTTCTCAGCTGATAGGACCAGCGATTCTAGTGAAACATCCGGGGACTTCTGACCCGGTAGAAAACGGTTGTGTTTCACCAATCAGAAGCGTTTACTACGAAACTTAAGTGTTACAATCAATATTCTAAAAGAGGTTAGTCTAGAAATGCATGGGACGCACGTGGTGTTGCAAGTTACGAATGCCTTAAGTGTAGAAATATTTCATTATATATTAGATTCAAATGGTATGTGGTATTTCGCAAGATTAGTACATTTTTACAAGATGTAATTTACTAAAGCTTCCTAAATAAACTATTTTATTTACCCAAGTTATTCTATTCAAACAGGTTATTTATTACTAAAATATTTTAAAGTTTTTTTTCTTAGTTTTCATCTTACTTCAGATAGAAGTGTTTGTTTTTGCATTTGGTATTTATGGCAAAACTACTGGATAGTGTGACTGTCTCTAATTTTGAGCTACTGATCTTATGGTAGGCAGTCACTCAAGGACATTACCACAACCATCCATGCCAAAGTAAACGTCTCCTTTATAATGCATCCAAAGCTTAAAATTTGGAAGATGTTTTGCGATATCACACGATTTTGAAACCGGCATGCCAGCTTACAATACCTGACCGATATCTCAGAACCATCTCTCATTCTTCAGACAGAACTACACAAGGATTTTTTGTTGTTTGAATAATACAGAAAGCACTGTTTACCATATTGCTGAGAAAAATAAAACTCTTAAAAGGAAAAAAACAACACCTGTTGATGTAGATGCAAATTATTATATCCCCTTTTGAAATATTGCTATTGAAATATTGTATAGAACACAATATATATATATATATAATCTGTTTCAGCTTTGTAGACAACGATATTAAATAACTGTTGGAAGAAATAGGCATGTAGTTAAATCAAACCTAAAAAGTAAGTATAATTTTGACTTAGAAATTGGTGCATGAATAACTATTTTATTTAATATTTCTTACAGTCTGCGAAATATTTCACACAATTATTTCTAATACTGTTGATATAACAATTAATAATGGATTTATTTGGTTTAGATGTTAACCTTTTACTCTCCAAGTAAAGTACTATACATCTAAACCCAGATCAGTTGCGTAGATTTTACTATTGTATTAGGCCCACTTTATTTGCTTTCCTCCGGTTAGTCTTAAATTCAGCAAATCTAGTCTGTTAAAGAGAGAGTAGTGACAAATAATGTATTATGCTTCTACTTTACGTTTTCTTCACTGAGTTCTATATTTCGGTGTAGAAAAGAATTTGACAAATAAATGAGAAGCGAGACATGAATAATTATATAATACTATGAGTGTTTCTATATTTATTTAAAATATAGAATTCCCACCCATGGAGTTATCTTTCTGTAAACATAGCAGTGAAATAGCTATACGTGTGTTGATTTATGTATAACACGATGAATTAAAGAAAGTTTTACTTTGAGATATTCTTATATTACTACTGCCTCGAAATCGTAATGCTGCTCAACTGATCAAGTCTGTATTTTATAATATTAGGAGATCTGTAGTTTACAGTGTTAGAGGATTCATTTGAACTAGCGTTCAGCCATTTTAGACGTTTATATCATACAGGATTACACTTCTTATCATGTTAGTACAAATAAAGTCTTATTTCTTTGAGAAATCACTTACCTTCAAAACTAATACGTTTTACTTTATCGGTTCCAATACAACACATCGTATTGTAGTTTCACCTTATAGTTTACTACAGCTTGTCCAAACACACAGAATTATTAAGCAACGTAGTCTGGTTTAGGCTTAATTAGAGATGAAGCTTTCTTTTCTCCCACAATAATTAACAAACTAAAGACAAAAGAAAAGTGTTAAGAAACAGTTCATTGTGTGTTACCATCAATTTAGATAATAACCTTCAAATACAGCATTATTAAGCTGTGGCTTTAAAAGCGAAGTTTACTTAAAAACTATATAGTACTACCATTTAAACTTGTTTCTTTCAAGAAAGCTTAATTCCTACACTTATGCTGTTTATCACATCAAATGGGTTTGAAACATAATGAAGAAATATTTTTTGCTTTTTCTATTATTAGAGTAAATCATAGATACGTGAAAAATAAATACGCTCTTATCCTATTAAATAAAGTGAAACTCGTTATTTCTTAAAATATATATTGAAACCGTTTTTGAGCATGGGTGTGTACGTGTGTGTTTTTTTATAACAAAGCCACATCATGCTATATGCTGAGTCAACTTTTTTACTTTTTTAACATGTAAAGGGTTTTAAGACGTGTAGTTTTTGCCAAGAAAATCTGACAAAATTTTACAATAATTTTTATTTAATATGATCAACTTAATTTTTAACACATGGGTAAAATCATAAATAAACAACTTTTCTTGGCTTATGCAATAAAAATAATTTTTATTTGGAACTGATCTGACAGCCCCATATACACTCTTAGTGTTTCAACGTTCAACACTTCATCTTCTGTAGCGTAAATCACAACAATATTAGACCACGTCTTCTGTTCAATCATGTGACATCTTGATCTTCATCGTTTTTTACAAAATACCATGTAGTGTATTTACGTTCTTTCCCGTTTATTACGTTTTTATATTTAACCGTATCTGAAAGGAATAAAGAATTGTAGGAATTCTGTTGTCACCGTTATTGTGGCAGACACACACGCACGTATATGCCTGCGTGTGTGTGAGTGAATTTGAAAATGAAGTTCTGAATACGTTTAATAGACACCAGAAACTTGAATTAGATTATACTGATAACACGTTTGTTATATAGAAATGTGATAAAGGAGATTCAATAAAATCTTCTAATTATCCAGAAAATTTAAAGTATTCTATTAAATATACGTATTAAATACACATAGAAGCTACAAGAACTGAAAATAATTTGAAAACAATGGTTTATATTAAATCTTTTTCTGTGATAATACAACCACGTCAACAATCGTTTCACATTCACTTACAAAATATCATCTTTCTTTTTGTATGTACACAAAGATATAAAACTATGTTCTAAAGCAGTACTTCTCAGCCTTTTCCAACATCATTCACGCCTATACATTTTGTACAGCACCTCTCTCATCCAAATTTGAAAAAAGTACCAAAAAGAGTTAAATTAGAATACAAAATTATTTATTATTTGTCAAACTACAACCAAAATCATTAAAACATGAAATAAACGAAAAGTAAATGTATTTATGAAACTACGTCTAGAATAAATAATTACTGATGATTTTTAGTCTTGAATCTATTGTATATTTGATAATACTTATAACATCGGGATGAACCATTCAGCCAGTTGAAAAGCATTCTTCCAAACAATAATTAGATAATGAAATGCTATTGTTGAAAAGCGTAACAGTTAATATAGGTAATTGATAGATCAGTATTAAATTTACGAAACAGACTTGTGTTAAAATTATTAAATTATTTAAATAAAAATTGATAAAAGAAGGATTTATTTTGTCCTGCACACCTGGTTTATCTTGTAAAGCTTTGGACACGTTTAAAAACAACAGGTTTGTCAACCTTTACATAAAGTTAATAAACTTTTACATAAAACTAAGGATAAAGTGAACGCAATAGAAAAAACAGGTATTAAGAAAATAATTTATTAATGTGGAAGACTATAGTCTATAGATAAGGTAAATGAAAAATAACTTAGAATATAGAGTGAATAATTTGTTTGTTTGGTATTAACCATAGAGCCACACAATGGGCACTACTTATGCAGTGTCCCTCATGGGTATCGAAATATGTTTTTTAGTGTTATAAGCCCTCAGGTTTACTGCTTAACCATTAGATGGAGTGAGGTAGTGAATGAACATAAGCGAAATTCTAAAAGTAAAGAAAAATAAATATATCAGAGTTATCCGAACATGTTATTATAACGCAATAGCTGGATAACATTATTTTATTAGTTAACCTAAAAACTGTGATAAATATTGTGACTCGTTAGATATTGTTAAATGTAAACAAATAATAATGCATTAAAGAAGGACCTGTGATTAGAGAATGTAAGCAGGTGTCTTGATGTTCTTTAAAGATGTCACATGACTGAATATAAGACTTAACTAGTGTAATGTTGTTGTGATTTGTTAATGAGTAATGGTGTGGTTCTGGTTTGTTTTGAATTTCATGCAAAGCTACTCGAGAGCTGTCTGCACTAGCCGTCTTAATTTAGTAATGTAAGACTAGAGGGAAGGCAACTAGTCATCACCACCAACCGCCAACTGATAGGCTACTCTTTTACCAAAGAATAGTTGGATTGACCGTCACCCTATAACGTACTCACGGCTGAAAGGGCAAGCATGTTTGGTCTGATGGGAATTCGAATCCGGGACCCTCAGATTACGAGACGAACGCCTTAACCCGCTGGGCCATGCCGGGCCGACGAGTAATGGCATCATGTTCAAGCGTAGAAACGTGTAGAGAATATAGACCAGTCTCAAAAATATTTTCGTAGATTGCTGTTTTAACTTCACTTATTAATCTAATATACATAAGTAGAATATCAACGGTAAAACAATGAAATACGAAAGTTTATAAAATGGTTAAGTGTTGTAGAATATTTAATGAAAACCATTTAATCTTTAAAATAATTATTTTTGTTGTGCAAGCCAAAAGAAGTTTTATTTTTAAACTGTATTTTCGTACTCTGTTTATGTATATATATAATTACTATAACAATGACAAAAATACGAAAAAGTAGAAATTTCTAAAATACTTAATCGCAGTAAGATATTAAAAAAAAAAGAGTGTGTTTATGATTCCTAGTGAGAAAAGAAGGCGGATATGACGGATACAAAGTTTAAGGATAACGAGTCAAAGATTTTGATTTTGCAAGTTGATAAGCAACTATGTAGAATCAAACCGTCCGTTGACGAATTCACAAACATCAATCGAATGAAATGAAAGTGGAAAAAAAAAAGGTCGTCATGGTTTGAAATAGATTGACGGGTTAAATGGAAATTATTATTTCTCAGCTGTTTCGTCTTTCTTCGCAACAAGACCGAAAGTCGTAACTAGTGCATCACTTGACCTTCCATTCAGTGAACAGCGAAATCGAACCCCGAATTTTAGTCACAAAAATTATATAACATCAAATTTGATTTGAGTTAATTTAATTTATGGAATTGTGACAAAGTATTAACTTAGTAGATCCAATAGCTTCCGTTCTTTACTCACTCTAACTGATTGTATATCGTAAATACTAATATTTCGTTACCAGAGCTTATATATGACTAAATAACTTAAATAGGAAAGACTAACTGATAAATAAATTTAAAATATAAATACTTCTCATAACGTGTAATCACATACCTAAAAAAATCCTTGAAAATTAATATTATTTTCTTCTATAACAGATTATGGGATATTTAATTTTTTAAGAGCTTAAAAGACGCTTAAACTATAAGGTTTGTATTCTGTTCCAACATTCTCGAGACATTGCGACCTCTACTCTGTAGCATGCCACTCATGATTGAGTGTGTGACCTAGTAGTTAATACGTTCATAGCGTCACGGTGAACTTAATGGTCCCACTACCACAAAAACTCTCTTCGTACGAAGTAGATCATAGTAATTGTAGCTTTAAAAAACTCTGTGCACACTTTAAGTTATATAATATATGTTGTGACTTATAAAGCTTCCTGTATAACAGTCGATTACATATATCAAACATACAGAAACATGCGATGTTAATGTCAAGAATGCAATAACCATGAAAGTTTGGCTAACATAATAAATAACACTAGATGAACTCCTTTTACCCATTACTCACTGAGACTGGTGTCTAAAAGAACAGATCAACTTAGAAATAAGGAGTCGTTCTTAGAGTATTGTAGATGAATTACTTTGATGAAGTGCAGAGCTCAATACAAGAAGTGAGGGTAGTGTCACCTTATATATATCATCAATCTGTAGTTCTTAATACCAAGAAGTAAAGGTAGTTTCGTATCATATATAAAATCAGTCTTTAGTGTAATAAGTACTTAATACTAAGAAGTAAATATAGTTTTATATTATATATAATATCAGTCTGTAGTACTTAATAACAAGAAGTAAAGATCGTTTCACATCATATACAACATCAACCTGTAATACGTAATCCAAGAAGTAAAGGTGGTTTCACATCATATATAACATCAATCTTTAGTGTAAGAAGTACTTAATACCAACAAATAAAGGTAGTTTCATACAACATGTAATAACAGTCTTTATTGTCAGAAGGATTTTTATTAAAAATAAATAAACATAAGTATTTGACAACTAAAATTAAATTCACCAATCACTTTCAGAACACGTTTTCTTAAAATGTAATCTGTATTTACCGAATAACAACCTCCTAGTGATAGAATAATTCTTGATTTATAGGAATAAGACAATGCAAGGTGGACAACATTCATGTTCTACGTTGGCTGATAATTCCGATCAAATGGAATGAGCGATTGCACAGTTTGCAACTCCCACACGATGTACATAATTTAGAAAAGTGGAAGGTGTCGAGGCGCCTATTTTATATTATCTAGAGTGATCTGTCTCCCAGATTATCATCTTTCCAAATGATGTGAATGTCTCAAGAAGCAGATAAGAGAAGTGGCAACAAAGTGAATTAAAGGATGAAGATGATAAATTAATAAAAAAAAGTCTTTAAATCAACAGACAAAAGTAGAAATAGAGGATTTTTTAAGTTATACTGTCACCGGACCTTACAAAAATGTTTATTTATTAACCTACAGGTTTCTTTAACAGATTTTTGTACCATTTCCGAGAAACTTCTGTTTTCAGCATTTGTATAATAATGTGTTGTATGCTCAAGGAATGAGTTATTTTAAATAAAACAGAAAAGTAAACTAACATTGAAAATATCAATCAGGAAAACATTTTGAAATATTTCCGGTATGGCCAGGTGGTTAAGGTGCTCAACTCGTAATTCGAGGGTATCGGGTTTGAATCTCCGTCACACCAAACATGCTCGCCCTTTCAGCCGTCGAGAATTACATTGTGATGGACAGTACCACTATTCGTTGGTAAAAGAGTACCTCAAGAGTTGGCGGTGGGGGGTTATGACTAATTGCCTTCCCTCTAGTCTTACTCTGACGGCTAACACACATAGCCCTCGTGTAGCTCTGCGCGAAATTAAAAAAAAATTAAATCATTAAAAGTTGATAAAACTCAAGATGGCGACACCATAGTGATAAATTGTACAAGGCTGGACGTAACAATATTCAAGTTTTATTTGCTCTGTTTTAAGTTGTTTAAATTTATTTCCGGACTAATACAGACAATGTTACAGTTAGCTTAATACGCAGCTTTAGCCTATACTGAAATTAACAGAAAACTGATTTCTTTGAGTGTAAATTTTAATTTAAAAAATTATACGCGGCTTCACGTGTGATAAAGCTCAGCCTACCACTGAACATCTTTGCTATCTCTGGTAGCCCTCCCTAATTTAGCAGTGTAAGACTAAAGGGAAAGCAGCTAGTCATCACCACCCACCGACAACTCTTGGGATATTCTTTTACCAACGAATAGTGGGATTGACCGTCACATTATAACGCCCCGACAGCTGGGGGGCGAGCATGTTTGGTGCGACGCGGATGCGAACCCGCGACTCTCAGATTACAAGTCGCACATCATAACGTGCTTGGCCATGCCGGACCATATGATGAGAAAACTTTTATGAAGTTACTTCTTAAATCATATAGTTTTGAGTGGCATTTTTTAATTACTGTATAATTTATAGTTTGAATATAAGCTTGTAAATAGTTTTTTATAAAGTTTCCAACAAACATTAATTACGTTCAATACAATAAACAAAATATTTTAACTGTGGATTCTTGGTAACTACTTCAAATTTTGTCCGAGATATTTCCTACTACTTTAAAGTCTGATATGTTCTTAAAATTAAATTATTAAAAATAAAGAACACAAGATTTGCACTCAGAAACTTCTAGTGAAACAACGTATCCAACATTTAAATGTAAATATTTGTATTTCTGTTAGGGAAAATTAGTATCTCTTAACAGACCACAATATAAACCATACTAATATGTATTTCTGTCATCACGATACTGTAATTTTGAATTGTTGTTTTTTTTAATTTTGTGCATACCTATCATCGAACAGTTGGGTTGACATGGGTTCAAATTGGCGCCATTTGCAAACACTCTAACCACCTGTCAAACATTGAATTAATTTCAATAAGTTTTGTAATTTTACATACAAATTATTTTTAAAATATTGAGGGAAAGGCAGTTGAAAATAGAGGAATAAAGAAACAATTTTAAATGTTATACGGCGTTAGGGAAAAGTTCAAATAAAACTATCACCTCGCTGCTGGTACGGCTGTGAGTCTACAGATTTACAACGCTAAAAATAAGGATTCGATTCCCCTCGGTGAACTCAGCAAATAGCCCGATGTGGCTTTGCTATAAGAAAACACACACACACCCGAATAAAACTAATGACTTTCAACAAACCTTAGAAAGAGGAAATCTAATAAAAAGCTTATTATTAAATTTTAATGTCAATCATTGCCAGCCTATGGCAGCTTGTGAATGACATTTGACGTAATGGGTATAATAAAGATAAGTCTATACGAAAATATTCGGCGGCGAATGATTCATAAGCTTAATTTATTCTATAGATTTTTATTAAAGCTATCTCTTAGGTAACCTACACTATCAACTCGAGTCGATTACCTTTCAAAGAAATTGACCAGAAACGAAATTTGCGATAAGGAAAGAAGATAGATTTGTCAACTCTCTTTACAAAAAAAATATTGCTTCATGAAACATATGGAAATAATGCATAGTTTCGTAAAACCTGACCTACAGATGTCGTTAAGAAACATAAATATTTACTTGCTATGATTAAATGTGGTTAAATATATTTGTTTATAATTTTGTGTAATAAGTAGTGTTTGGCTGTTTGTAGTATAAGCACAAAACTACACAATGGGTCATCAGTACTCTGTCCACCACGAGTGTCGAAACCTAGTTTCTAACGTCGTAAGTCCGCAGATATTCCGCTGTTCCACAATAAACTATCTGAGCTATTTTCACCACGTGTTTCGAAAATATGTTTGCAAACCGCCGAAATAAGAGTAAATAAAATATAGCCGAATATAACTATACTAAGCCAATGTGACTAAGTTTATAAATGTATAGTTTGAACTTAACTATATTTTGTAAAAAACCCTTAAGCCTAAATAACAATATCAATTCAACTGCAAAGTGTACTCAGATTATGAAAATTGTAGAGATTTATAAAACATTTGCAAGAAATAAATAAACTAATAAACTTAATACCTTTCGTGGTTTTTGCATTTCAACGTTTTAATTATTTTATGTAACACACTCACATAAACTTTGGTCTTGTGAATTATACACTTGATTAAATGAATGTAAGTGACTTAAACTTGACGTGACCTACTTTAAGAATCAAGTTCTCTCCAAAATAACTTTTACTATGTTTAGAATTATTTCGTTTTTGTGTTTTGTTTTTCGGAGTTTTCTTTAATTATGCTTGGATTCTGTCAGGTTGTTTAATTTCCCAATAGACATAGAAAACTATTCATGTTCTTGATTTCACTAATGTCGTTTTATCTTATCTATTTTTTCCACACACAACTGTTTTGATTTCGGAAGTTAAATGAACGACTTTGTAAATTTTGCTCTTACAGAAAGCTTTCTACTATTTTGATACTGTGGTTAAATATGCATAATTCATATTTCGTTTGAAAAAAATTCTACAAAAGACGCAGGATAGGCTCCCAGGTGAAAGAAACATTTTATCATAATAACTGAAAATGTAATTTAAAATTCTTAGAAAGGAAATGATACGCGATTTATTTCAGTCTCTATATCTTGTTTTTACAATTACACGTTTGATTAAGTACTACCAAATAGCAACTAGAGGAAAACATGTTGGTTCTATGAATGATTTATTATGAGAGATTGAAATTTCCTCACTTCCTTTTATTCTATTTCTCATTAATATTTCTTTCCTCAGGTTCCTCCTATTTATTGCAAGAATAAAATTAAACTAGTGGATTTTGGTAGTTATACTAGTTTTATAGCATATGCAGTAGCGATATGTAATTATTGTAATAAATGTTAAGAATACATTACATATTATTTTTAGAGACGAAAATGTTCTACAGAAACAAAGTCATTATCCTAAAAATAGCTGTTACAAAACTTCATGACTAACATGTTCACTTTGATATTATGGTTTTAGAAACATAAACTTTCAAGATATACAGTAGAGCTATAGTTTTCTTATGATAATAATTAGTAGACTCATTTATAAAATATTCAGACAAAGTTTGACAAAACGGAATTGGACTGAAGTTAAGCAGCGCTTGCTTTTAAGCTTATGTTATGCTGTTTAATTGAGAAGGATAAATTGGTAGCACGTTAATGATGCGTGTTATTCAAATCCTATATAAATATATGTTCATTATAATAATTTTAAAAAGCACGAAAGTACAATATACATAATATAAATACCATCAATTTAAAAACTTAGTTTTTTTCTTTCGATTTGCCTTTGTACGGGGTTACTGATGAGGGGTGGAATTTCCCGAAACCGGTAAAACTTGGTAGTATGGGGTGAATGAAATGATAGATGAGGCTTCATATTTATACTTTTAGTATTTTAAACAACTTGCCTGTTGAATAATTCAAACAAATAAATTAGTAGCGTTAGTGTAACATATTCTTCAAATCCTATATAAACATGAGTTCACTGTGGTGAATAAAAAACATTCATATACATCAGAGTAAAAATAACCATTTGTGTGTAATATATGAACGTAAATTCTTTCATAACACATAAAAAATGGAATCTATAGCAAAAACAAGCTTTTAGACCACGTGCTTAATGCTAGGTTACAATTTTACACGTGTTCTGTACCGTCGCAGAAACATGTAAAGCAAGTCGAGTTTTCCGCTTTTATAAGTTCGCGATTGGTTCTTTCGACATGACTAACTAAATAGTCAAGCCAGAGACCCTTCTCCAAAGTACAAATATAACCTCCTTAACCTTGAGCTAATGATCGGAAAGAAGGCAACGAATAGACTGAAATTGCTGCCACAAAAGTAAAGGTGCTCGACTAGTAATCTGAGGGACGCGGGTTCGAATCCCCGTCACACCAAACATGTTCGCCTTTTCAGCCGTGGGGGCGTTATAACGTGACGGTCAATCCCACTATTCGTTGATAAAAGAGTAGCTCAAAAGTTGATGACTAGCTTCCCTCCTTCTTGTCTTACACTGCTAAATTAGGGACGGCTAACGCAGATAGCCTTTGCAAAATTCAAAAACAAACAAACACAGAGGTTAACTGTCTCTTAAATCGCACCTACAATTAAGGACAGGGAGAATACCGTGGTGCAAACTATAGAACTATCAACATCCAGCCCGCTAGAATACTGCTAGGCTCTTCCAACTCTTACAAGTTCAATAAAATGAGGTTTGTGTGAGACAAGAATCCCTTTAGAAAATAAATACAGAAAACAAAAACATTTATCTCTGCAAACAGTTAATGACCAAAAGCAAACACGAAATCAATATCTATACAACGAACAGAATAAGTACAAAAGCAAGACTACTTTTTTCGTAACGCATTGTAGTTTTATGCGGTTTTACTATTTATGCGTCAATTTCACTACGTATTTTCTGCATAGATCGTGATGATTGTTTCAATAATTTTCTACGTGAAACGGTATATTTGCTTTTGAATTTCGCGCAAAGCTACACGAGGGCGTCTCTAATTTACAAGTGAAAGAAAAGAGAAAAGACAGCTAGTTTACCGCCACAATCTACCGCCAACTCTTGGAGTTCTCTTTTACCACAGCTAAAAGGGCAAGAGTGTTTGGTGTGATGGGAATTCAAACCTGCTATCCTCAGATTGCGAGTCGAGTGCATTAACTACCCAGCAATGCTGGTCCGAAACGGTATGCTGTAACATGCAAGTTGATTGTAAGTGTCGTCACATATTCAAAATACTTTTTAAATGTTTGAACACTATTTCTAACACATCAAATCCGGTAGATTAAACATGAAAAAGTAACAACGCTAATAAGTCGTTACTCAATAACTAACAATAAAACTGCATTTAAAATAATGATAAACGAATTGTTATTTTAAAAATATTTAAAAAGTGGAAATGAAGTGTATTATATTAATTTCCTGGTTTTAAAATAAAAAATGTGGATGATTTGAGTAAGTTATGTTAAAATAACTTTAAATATGCAGTTCAGAAAAACACATGACAACCACAGTCAGTATAAACCCATGGTAATGAGGCATGTATCAGAACTACATTATGTTGTTGTTTGGTGTTTTATATGCAGTGTAGTGCCGCCAAAAATTGATCACTTTTGGAATAGTTTTAATACAACAGTCTTTCCCATGACAACATATCCATACACTCAGATCATAAAGATGTGTTCAGATCAAGGAGTTGGAATTTCTAAGACACAGATATTACTTGTACTTAACGGCATTGGTAAAAAAGATAGAAGTAGGATCAACTTGAAACATCAGGACCATTTAGAAAAAGTCTTACCAAAAGTCATACCTAACCTATTCTAAGCAAACTAAGGAATTTTGTAACAGATGAGAGACTATAAATGCTAGATGGATTTCAGTCTGCAAAAAAGACCGTCCACATTAGTTACTACAGAGAAAGGGGAAATAATGTTTCAGATTCTGTATTGAAGTATTTTTCAGATTTCTGTAGGTACTTGTGTAGCGTATTATAAAGGCAAGCGTGGCTCTATAGTAAATCATCAAGCTGTAAAGATTTAGTAAGTGTGGTGTTTGGCAAACGTTGTCAGTAGAACTATGAAATCATCATACCTGAAGTGGTTTTGAGGGTTGTTTTTTATGGGTCACTCACATACAACCCATTATCTCTGTTGAGATCAGATTAATGGTAGATAGTTTCTTTCACTCCTCTACTTTCCAGATGTGAGTTTTGTTGCTTAATCTTGTATCGATTTCAGTTTATGATATGTTTTCTTTTGTAGTTAAGTTCAGCCAAGACCTGTTTACCTGCATGTGTTAGTCTAGTTGCGTTCTTATGTTCTTTTAACCCTGGGTTTGTGGCTCTTCTAGTTTTTCCAATATAAATGTTACTGCACAAACAGATACTTCATAGAGGAATTATTTTTTGCACTAACTTATTGGTTGGGTGTTTCGCTTTTGTATAAAAATTGTAGACATTTTCGTAATTTGAAATAAGCGTTAACACTAAAATTCCAACAAATTCTTTTAAGGTTCTTTTGCTTAATTTGTCAAAAAATGATCGATTTGTATTGGACTTGGTTTTGTTGTGAGTACCGAGAAATCACGTTCTTCTTGTCAGTAGATATAAGCCTTGAAGAATATTTGCTGTTTCTGAAATCTTTCTTTGGAAAAGTTAGTCCTTTTCAACATGGTCTTTGTTGCAAATCGTTCTGGCTCGGAAAATCAAGTTTGATATAGTTCGTTCTTTACCAGGTTTTGAGTGGTTAGCTTGTTGTGTAGCTATCTGTCTCTCTGTTAGTGTGAACAAATTTCCTATAGATATGGATGGTGAGGTAGTCATCATGTCAGTGAAGGCGTACGTCAGTAAGTAGAAGAGTCTATCGTCTTCCGAATACAAAGTTAATTGAATGCTGGGATTTAAAGAAATAAGAAAACCCATGAAACATGTTGTGGTGTTCATGAATTCTTCCCTTCTCTGTCATTTTGGGTTTTTTTAATTTTACTTTCGCGTAAAGCTACATGAGGACTATCTGCGTTAGCCGTCCCTAATTTAACAGTGAAAGAGGGAAGGCACCTAGTCATCACCATCCATCACCAACTTTTGTGCTAAATTTTGACCAACGAATAGTTGGGCTGACAGTCACTTTATAATGTCATCACGGCTAAAAGGGCGAGTATGTTTGGTGTGACGGTGATTTGAACCTGCGATCCTAAGGTTGCGAATCAAATGTCCTAACCACCTGGCCTTAGGTTTGTTGCTATTCTGTGCTGAAATACCTTGAGCATCCTTTTTTGTGGCAATTATGTTGTCAATGGCCGAGAAAGGTTGGAGAGGAGTTGAAATCAAGACAAAGAATTTATTTCTGTGACAGTTAGGGTCCTGGAACTGATGTTTTTGACCACATGTGAAAAGTTGATCTTTTGTCTGTTATATAAGATAGGCTGGTTTAGTTTATCAATGAACTTTTACTTAACCTTCTCTGAAATGCACCTTAAAAAGTGATTAATGGTGTCGAGAACATGACTTAAAAACCATCATGGTTTAATTTACATTTGAGATAAATTAAGACATATTGTAAAGATTTTTATCAGCAGAGTTCAGTGGTTTAGACGGGTAGCTTTACTCTTGAATTATCTTAGTGACATCAGGGGACGGAATGAAAGGATAAACCTTAGCTTATAACTATTTAGTTTAGGCTAATAACAGTTGTTGTTCATGGAGTGTTGTTTTTTGAATTTCCCGCAAAGCTACACAAAAGCTATCTGCGCTAGCCCTCCCTAATTTAGCAATGTAAGATTAGAAGAAAAGCAGCTAGTAATTTCGACCAACTCTTGGACTACACTTTTATCAACAAATAGTGGGATTGACCGTCACATTATAAACGTTTTCATGGTTGAAAGGGCGATCATGTTTGATGTGACGGAAATTCAAACCCGCGCCCTCTCAGATTACGAGTCTAGTGCCTTAACTAACCACCTGGCTATGTCGGGCTTTATGAAGTTTGACAATAAAAATAAAGTTCCAACCATGATTGTGTTTGAGATATACCAGCTGGCTTTATGAGCCCTTGTATTAGGCGAAAATTTGAGTCGACACTGGATATAGCAAATATAGAGTGGTTATATACATTTATCTTTACTTTTACTCTAAAATTCTTATAGTTTACTTTTGTTACACCGAAATGACGATTAATTTCCTTTCATCGGTAGGAAAATTACTTTTGACTGCGGATATTTTCTAAAAATGAAATGAGCAAAAAAGAAGAAGAAAAAATTACAAACTTGGAAACAGCGATATCCCTGTACATAATGTCTTACAGATACAATTCATGAATAAAATCTGTATGCCAGTGAAACCGCTAAATAAGAGAGTTAACTTTGTATACCAGTGAGATACTTCGGACAGTGTCTAAACTCACATTATTTAAATCACCGTTTTAATAAACTTTTCGAATCGTGGAGAACGGTAACATGAAATATTTAATTTATACAACTTGAGTTAAAATAGTTCAAATTAAACAATAACTAGAAGACGCATGTCCAATGTAATGGGGTCATTACAGTTTAGACTATACCTCAGAAAAGGTAAATAAATGTATGCAGGTATACGAACAAGTATTTAGTTACTTTATTTTTTCCATTTAAAAGGCATTCGTGACTGCATATAACAATGGTATTCCTATATAGTTTGGAACTTATTATCTATTTCAAGTACACTACTGCTAAGGGTCAGATTATAACGTACTCTATTCCAGGGATCAATAATATAATTTATTACGTTAAATATCAAATAGAAGTATGTTTTGAATGAGTTTGTGTAAAAACTTAACAGTAATGTACAATAATAAATATAAAGAAATATTTTCGTTACGTCTGTAAAATAGTTACTCCAAGAAATCCTGGATTTGCTTACTTTGTCACTTTTTCCTTTTAATTGGTTAGGCCTAGCATGGTCGAGCGCGTAAGGCGTGTGACTCGTGATGCTAGGGTCGCGGGTTCGCGCCTGCGTCGCGTTAAATATGCTCGCCCTCCCAGCTGTGGGGACGTATAATGCGACGGTCAATCCCAGTA
Organism: Carcinoscorpius rotundicauda; assembly: GCA_011833715.1. NCBI lineage: Eukaryota > Metazoa > Arthropoda > Merostomata > Xiphosura > Limulidae > Carcinoscorpius > Carcinoscorpius rotundicauda. Next base: position 43,960,908 of record CM022395.1, on the reverse strand, counting down.
TTCGTTGGTAAAATAGTAGCCCAAGAGCTGGCGGTGGGTGGTGATGACTAGCTGCCTTCCCTCCAGTCTTACGTTGCTAAATTAGGGACGGCTAGCACAGATAGCCCTTGAATAGCTTTGTGCGAAATTCAAAAAGAACAACAACAACCTTTTAATTGGAAACATACTGTTTTTTTTGTCTATACCTAATTGTTTACGAAAAGTCTTTTACTTTCATTTTAGTCAGAACAGATAAATCGATGTATTTGATTGCACAAATTTGCATTGGGTCCCATTAAGGGACAGTGTTTTAGTTATTATGGTGCAATTAAAGAATTACAACTACTGTGTTGTTCGTATATAAATTGATGTTTCCAAGCTTATTGCAGGGTCAACACTGCCTTCTACAGAACCTGTGTAGGGCACACCTGTGTTCAATTAAAGAATTTACTACGATAAAACATGAAATTTTTATCAACGAAAGCAAACTGTAGAACACCATAAGTAATATATCTAAAGGAATATTTCCTTTTTCTTATGTATAATAGAATAGAGCTCAATCTTTCTTCAGAGATATGAAAGAAAATTACAAATTTAAACTTGAGATATACGGTTTCTTTGTTTATTTTCTTTAAAATGTGAGCAACTGCAAAATAATAGCAGAAGAGTAACATGTTGTCTCTGTAACTAGTAGCACAAAGTTATTACGACCAGACGTATACTGCAGTAAATCTTTAAAAAAGCATTTCCTAACCTCTAACAATTGCAACAGATTCACAGGTCTTACGTTCAAAAATGGTGTTAGCGATAGATTGCTAAACTGCTTAACTGAAGAAAAGATGAATTATTAACTTCATATGCAGTTTACAAGTTAATGCTTCTTTTACTAAAAGTAAAACCAGACTGGAAGTTGACGACTTCCTTAACACTAGACTTCTAATACATTTGTTTGTTTGTTTTTGAATTTCACGCAAAACTACACGAGGGCTATCAGCGCTAGCCATACCTAATTTGGCAGTGTAAGACTAGAGGGAAGGCAACTAGTTATCACCACCCACCACCAACTCTTGAGCCACTCTTTTACCAACGTACAGTGGGATTGACAGTCACATTATAACGCCCCTACGGCTGAAAGGGCATACATGTTTGGTGTGATAGGGATTCGAACCCGCGACCCTTAGATTACGACTCGAACGCCTGGCCATGCCGGGCCCACTTCTAATAGAACATAATACTTATTCCGGTTTCATCTAGAACAAGAAGGAGGAAACTCGTAGAGTCTTCCAAATTTCCTATGTTTATATTGGAAATACATATATGTAGAAAAGCCTCTTAGCGCATTTATGATGAAGTGATGAACCTTTAAATGTCTATATTCACAGCCAATACGGGTACAAAAATGGTTATTACCACACATCTCAGCCTGTCTCTATATAAGCACTAATATATTCGTATTTTCTTTTATCAAATGTGTGCATTTTGTAAAGGACAAAAAAAAGAAACTATATGTCATTCGGTCATTGAATTCGCAAATAATGTGACGTTTCCAGTTCTTCAAATACATGTTACCTTTCTTGTAGGTTATTTGTAGTGAATGAAAGACATTTCAGACACCATACAAAAAAAGCTCTTATTTGTCGACTTCACCTGTTTTGTCGTCACGTATGCATATTTTATTACCAAAATTGAAATATTTTAGTTATTTTTCAATAAGTGCTTTTACCAAGAGGGTCTAACAGCTAATACATTAACGTCTATATGTGTATAATAAGGTGGGAGCCATTGCACGTATGATCAAATTCATGATTCCTTCTTGGTATAATCGTTTTAAAACTTGAAAATGTGAGTTGATAATAAAAACAACAGCTGATTTGGTTTTACAGCTAAGCTGTAGAAGACTTTAAGTTATAAACAGAAAGCTGGTGCTTCGAGCAGCCGTAAACAATTATAGTTAACAACCCAATGCTGCAAAGAAATAAACACGTGAATTTTTCGCAACATCGTTTGTTTGTTTGTTTGGAATTAAGCACAAGGCTACACAATGTGCTATTTGTGCTCTGCCCACCAGAGGTAGTAATCCGCAGAAAAACCGCTATGCCACTGGAGGGGGGGGTTGTAAGATCAAACGCTTATTTAAAAAACTACGTTAGAAAGCAGACAGTGCAAATTGAAGCGCTACGTTTCTCAAGTTGAAATAATGTACAAAGTTACTGTGAACTGACGGTTTACTATTCTTCGAGACTCATCAAAATTTTATTACCTGAAAATACTGTGAAGTTAAAAACCTCTTATTTGCATTTCTGTTTCTGGTTAAGCAGGTTATTCTAATGAATATTATTAAGATAAACTCAAACTATAAAGGAACTGACAATGAGAGTTGTATTTCTAGAAATTCAACACCAACTAGTAGTGTTTGTGCACGATAATAGAAATGGAAAGATTCCCTTTTTATCAGTCACCAAAGAAACTTTAATCATTGAGATGTTTATCTCTCGCTATTTCTGGCTAATTTTAATATTTAATCTAAATATAATTACAATATGAATATTTCGCTAAGGCTTGAAATAAGTCAGTGAACATTTTATTTTGTCAAAAATGCTTCTAATACAGAGCTAAATCTTCATGTTCAAACATCTAATAACTTGTACATAATATATTATCTCATTTTAAGTCTTGCATTGTATCTTCAATTGAATAAAATGTTGTCATATGAGTATTTTGCGACTAAGTTATATCGATTTGCAAAGCTTAAGATAGTTAAGCTTGTTGTTATTGTACATGTGTTTGTGATGGGGTGTGATTGGAAGAATATTTATTTCAGGCTTAACCAAGGCGCCCATTCTAAAATACTTAGAACAACTGATTAAACGATGAACTCTCTTCTTATACTAATGCTATATCATGTACTTTGAAAATGGTAAATGTTCATTAGTTAATTGTGTACTTCAACCCTTAAATATTTTATGTTAACACAGTGTTTCTCTTTGGACTCGTAAAATCGACAGCTGTATGACAACTATAATTCGTTAAGAATCCAGCTGATTGTGTAAACTTAATAAATTACATTAACACCAAACACTATTTCCTAATACCACATCTGGAATCTGGAGAATGAATCTCATGCGTCTTCCATATAACGGAATACTTTGATAACTTTATACAATCACATTTAAGACAAAAGCTCAAAAACTGTAGTATTAACGAACAGTATGACGTGACAACGAGGCATTAGTTCTTAAAGAAACAAATAGGATAATACGTGGTATGTTTTCTTTCATGCATAGCTGCACAGATTCGGTAATCGAGAGACAATAAACTTAAGAGACTGTACGCTTTATGGAAAAATTATATAATATTATTATTATCTTATAACCATACCTGTATTAATATTATATGATATATTATTTTTGTTTTATTAGTGTTTGTTAGTTTTTTAACTCAAATTTTCACTAAAATATGTTGTATGATTGACTACATAAACATTTCAAAAATTAGCATGTATTTAAAATATTGATAAAACCTGATTAGTCAGTGTATTTATTTATCACGACAAATAAAACGTATTCCGATGGTCAGCCTGCCGGACCTCTTTTATAGATTTACGGTTTTATCATCTGCATCCAATAGAAGTTTAAACCCCACTATTCAGTCAGACAAAGGAGTCCAGATTTTGACTGTGTGTACCTTCTGTCTAGTCTATCTTTCTAAAATTAGAGAGAGTAGTACAGATATCCTTTAAATAGTTTTACACAAATATAAAAAATATAAAAATGTCGTCTCAGAGTAAAACGACCAACCTTTTATATCATCAGTTACGACATTCAGCCGACTAGAGTGAATTACATATACTTATTATTCACATGCATAAACGCACTGGAGGACTGAATCTTAGGAATAAAATAAACACTTTTAATTTGTATGGCTATGAAGAACATATCTAAGTTATAGACAGTCGATTACGCTATTAAGGAAACACAATTCAAGCTCATAGAGTTTTATGATATCGATTGCTTCATGATGAGAAACTTATGATGAGACTTCTACCCTTTAGGTCTCGTCCTACCCCACGCTAAAGACGAATGTTTCTGCCATATGCTTAGGCCGCAATGTGCATTGTTGTCCCACGCTAGCAGCCACGTTCGTTTGCTCTATTGTCTTACATAGCACGTAAGTTATATATCGTGCAGGCTTTCTAATCCTTGCTATGAGTATTTAAATTTATATTTAAGTGGTTTAAATAAAGTTTCCAAATGCACTATTTTAAATTGCAGTTTTTATGAGTCAGATGGAGCATTCTTCCTATCTTAAGGTCTCTTTTATTTTAGTTAAAAATGACGCCTAACCATAAGAATGGTATTTTTTCAATGCTTAATAAAAAGTAGTTGTGCCCATTCTTTGCTTTAACTGTCAACTGTATTTATAATCAATAAAATAAGGCTAATTTAAAAAAGTTTTCTTTTTCGTGACGTAAAAAGCACATTCAAATTAAGGTACCTGTCGTACTTTTAACTCCTCCTACGAATTTTAACAATAGATTCATAATAACGAGAAACTTGCTTAAAATAAAAATGTATTCTCTAAAGTGAATGGTATGGATATTAAAAATTTAATTTTAATAAAGAACATAATAACGTTTCGACCTCCTTAAGTCATCTAAAGATAACTTTAAAATGTTGAAACGTTATTCTGTACTTTGTTTAAATTTAAGGTTTAATACCCATACAAGTCGTCTTGAGAATAAATGTTAACAGATTGGCATTGTAAACAGTTTTAAGCTTTAATAATTACTTATAAAGATTTTATTTAATAAAGTATGTATCAGCTTCTTTTGAACTGTAAAGTTTCATTTAACATAATATATCCATTTTCCCATAAGTTACCACCATTGTACATATTTGATATATTTTTACACGACTATTTTCACGTATACATTTAGAAAAAAATTAAAAATAAGTGCTGCACCTGAGAGAACTCTTCAAGTTATAGTTGCTATCAAGTTACTAAATGTATATTATTTCTATCATCTCTCTTATTTTATCTTTCACAGTCACAGTAAAATAACCTCACTGATTTTAACTGTTAGAGATATAATCCCATACGCCCTTTATAAATTACTCCAAGAAATAATTCACTTTATATATTTCAATCTCATTTTTCACTCTTCAAAACCAGAATTAAGCTGTTTGTTTAACTTGGAAACAACTTTTCTCTAAATTTTTTATTCTTTGCATCAACAAAGCTAAATAAGATATAATACATTGCAATTAAAATGTTTTAATTCAATAAAGTTGCAAAATTTATTTTTAGAACAATAATAACAAACGTAATTTTCTGAAATTCTATTAATATAGAAAGATTACTCAAAATACCTGATTGAGAAAAAATAAAATAAAAAGGAAAGCAAATTAGCAAGCAAAAATGTCTTATTGTTCTGATTCCGAAATACAATACAATTCAAACTAATGTTCTGATTTTCAAATACAATACAGTACAAACTAACGACCCAATTATACCCCTTTTTCTCTTCCTAGTCTATCATGTTACAAGAATTTCGAAACATTATTGGTATTGTATATTATAAACCTAATATATTTCTAGTGTATCAGTATTTGATGAACTGTGTAGTTGAAACCTATTTCTTTCCTGATTTGAGATGTTTACAATAAAATTATAACAAATGTTACCAGAACATTTGAACCAAGTAAGTTCTTTGGCAGTTTAAATGTTTTTGCTTTCAAAAGAAATACATCCTTTTCACTCAACTTTCACATTTGCTTCTCTGTTTTAAACTCTGTATGCAACTTCAATCTCGTAAAATTAGTTTTTCCTATACGTAAATTTGGGATTATTTTGTAGATTCTTAGCATATTATTAGGAATGTTATGTAATTAAAAAATAACAATAGATGGCCACGCATTATCTGTTACTTTAATTTCAGTAGTGTTTTATTTTTTAATGTGCTAATGAAAATGACTCAGTAGCAACATTTATTACGTAGATATCCAAGTAAGTACTGGAAACTAAACCCGAAATACCCTAAATAAACATATTACTCGAATGATACGTAAACTGGGAAATTCATTAGTTGCTGTAGCAACAATGTAATTTCAGGCAATCTAATTACAACTAATTACAGGTGAACAGGAAAATCCATAAATCAACAAGGTAGTAGTTAACGGACAAGACTATCCAAGTGAATGTAGTCAGAATGGCGCTCGGGATACAACGTCTGTGGCTCTGATGAGGAATGAGAAATGTAGCTCATAATGAAATATTTACGTACTACACATGACTTTCCTACAAGAATATATTCGTTGTACATGCAAAAAGATTACAATCAAACATGTGTCACAAGGTGTCACGACCATTCTTGTTCCAAGAAGCAGACATTATGGTGTAAACAGAGAGTTAGCATTATTAAAACTTTGGGTCACACTTCACCAAATTCAGGTTTACTATGGAAAACATTATGGTAAAGTGGTTATGATAGGAGCTACAACACTAGCGAGGAACTGCTACCACAGAAGTGGACAGAATTTGATGATTACACATGTCACATATATTGGAGCAAAAATAACTGTAAATAATTTTGAATTATAATTAAAATAAAACAGAGAATACTGAAATAAAATTTCTTGAAGTTTAGACAAGCATACCAGATTATGTGATATATGGTGTAGAATGTTGAGATATTTAATGCAATGGACATAATCAAATACAATGGAGTATTGAACATTTCAAAGTGAGCATAAATCTTCTTTGATATCTTAAAAGATTTGTTACGAAATGGGCCCTGCATAGCCTAGCGCGTTAAGGCGTGCGCTTCGTAATCTGAGGGTTGCGGGTTCGCGCCAAACATGCTCGCCCTCCCAGCCGTGGAGGGGTTATAATGTGAGGGTCAATCCCACTATTCGTTGGTACAAGAGTAGCCCACGAGTTAGCGTTGGGTGGTGATGACTAGCTGCCTTCCCTCTAGTCTTACACTGCTAAATTAGGGACGACTAGCACAGATAGCCCTCGAGTAGCTTTGTGCGAAATTCTAAAAAAACTTGTTACGAAATTATGGGGAAATAACGGTTAGTTTCAGAATAATGTTTGAAATGTTGGTCAAAGGAGACTTCAAGAACATTCAGAAGAAACACACAAACTAAACCCTACATTGCATAAAAATATTAAAATATAAACAAAAACTTTAGTATTCTTTCTCAGTTTCATTTTGCTGTATTTATACTTAAAATAATAATTTGAAGTTTTCATCTCAGTATTCAGAAACATGGTTATCCTGGAGTGCATAACAAATTTATTTGAAAGATAACTTCAAAGCAATGCTCATCAACATAAATTCACATGTTTCATAGCTGTGTGGTTGTATCTTCTTTACCGTACCATCAAAAAATGGATGAGAAACTGATGCTCTCGTTTCCTTGATTCGAAGGACTTTTCACATTTCTAGAAATAAGGCTATTCAAAGTTTCACCCCGATTTGGATGAAGTTCCATACACTCTGAAATTCTGAGTTTCTTTTCAAGAGTTTTTGCTTCCTTATCAGGAACATAATACACTATGATATAGGAATAAAGTCATGGACAGCAACTCTATCAAGTGATACTGAAACACAATACTACTATAACTGTCCTCTTCATCGACGTTTCTGTTTACGCCAATATTCAACAGATATATGACGTTCAACCAAGTAAAAGCATTTTGTTATTTTGTCCAGTGTGTTGACGATTGTGAAGGTGATGAAATGCTTCTTATTGTAATGATTGTAGAAGAACATACTACTGTATAGCAGTAACTTCTTTCCATGCGCAACTCCCCACTTTTGACATCATAAACTTCTTCATAACGTAATATAATAAATCCCACTGCACCTAGTACATTTCTGTCTTTGAGATGTATTAATTCATTCTTTGCCAAGAAGATCATTCTGCACCATTTTTGATATACTGAATGACTGACTTCAGACCCAAAACATCTTTAAGTTGTTTTGTTCACCACATTACTTCTTCATCATCAGTTGTAGATGTCCCATTTTGAAATATTCTCTAGATTTGTTGGTATTACTAACTTGTATTTTCCCTGTTTCTTTTCACAATGTTCACACTTTCAGGATAATTCATCAGTATTTAATTGATTCCATTTAATGTGATGCAAGATGGTAAAATTGTACTCTTGAACTTGCTGTAACCACCTTGCTACATGGCTTCGTGTATTGCAAAACTTCATTAGCCATTTAAGTGTTGAATGATCTGCCCAGACTATATTTATTTATTGAAGTAGTGAGGGAAAATACTCATGACTGTAATAGTCTTGCAAAACATAATTTTTGTTTGTAGAGGATTATCTACATTAGATAGTGATTTTACAAAAACAGTTACGTTAAAAGGACAGTGTAAAAATACTCTTACCTAATGAACGTTTTGTAATAGAGACCAGTTCTGGAGATATTCAGTCTCTGTTTGGACTGTAGACACCATGTGTTGTCTAATTACGTGTCCTAAGAAATTTACTGTTATGAAACAATTTAAGCTCCTTGGATTCAAGTTAAGATTCTATATTCTTAACAAATCCAGCAAGTTTCTTGTGTCATCACAGGTATTATTGAAAGCTTTATGTGTGACTGTGTCGTCTACGTAGAAGAGTAAGACATCCATAGTAGCCGAAAAATACAACATTCTATTTTTAATTCAAACAAAGAAAATTCATTGTACAATCCAAAGTGTGACAAAACAACCTGTCATAACCTATTTATTGCAGTAAAACAGTCTTATCTATACTTATTTCATCAACTTGCACTTTCCAGTACAAATACTTCAAATACAATGTTGACACAATCTTTTAACACAAAATCAGTCTTTAGTAGTGGGTAAGCATTTATCTTTGTGGTCTAATTAATCTTTTGATGGTCCACATAGAACCTTGTAAATCCATCCTTTCTTTTTACAAGTTCAATAGGTGATGCTCAAGAGTTAGTAGGCCATCTTAGCTTATTAAATAATTGAAAATCATCTGGCCAATTGATGTAGTGAGACTATCTATCCAGTATAAATTTTATTACATATTTTATTTGCCAAGTCTAAATCATTTGGTCCACTAGAAACGGTATCTTGGTGTTCTGTAGCATTGATCAGTCATATAGAATATTTACAGGTTCAGTCATAAAGCTCCTGTAAAATAGGTGTTAAACTCCCTTTATGTAAAAATTTGACTATACGTACCTTAAATTTTGATACCTGTTGATTTCTTATTTCTAACATGTTCTTACACGATTATTTCACTTCTTGGCAGTGTAATAACTTCCTGTTGTTACTAGACGTACAATTTCTTGTGGCCTAATTGTCATATAATCCGTAGGAAATTTCTAGTCATGGTCTTTAAACTAAAGCACGCCTTACTTCACATACATGTTTTGGCATGAAGTCTATTCCTAATATGCACTCTTTCTTGATGTCAATTACCCATACATCATATTAATTAAAAAAGCTTCCTTCACTGATGGTAACTTTTAAGCTGCTTCTTGTTGGAACCTTAGGAACACTTCCTATTCACATCAACTCACCTCTATGTGCAATTTCCAATATTTCATTATAAAATCAGTGCAAATAATAGTAGTCTAGAACAAGTTTAAATTATCATGTTACGAAGCTTCACATCAATAAATCCGTTCCTTGGATTATTTATGAACTCTGACACTCATTTTAAAAATATAATTTCCTTAATTTAGTATCATCTGTGGATTGGTCAGTCTTGGTTTTATTATCCATGCTTTCTACCTTTATTGAAGGTCAATTTTTCCTTCAACCTTTAGAATAAGTTTTCATTTCTCACAGGCTACTGTTTGTGGCAATATGTGTTTTAAAGTTGTAGTTGAAACTCATACTGACTTATGGTTTGTTTCTTTACCTTGAGTAATTTATCGTCTAAATAATCCTTTGATTTCTTCCAGACTTCCATCAGAAAGAATGTGATGTTCTCACACCACTTAATCTGATAAATCAGCAGTAGCTATACATAGCTCGATCGGGGTAAATCTGATGCTCTTTCTTCGACATAAATATAGTGTGAATATATAAAGTAGAATACTTATTTGATTACACACATACTGATTAAACTAAATTAAAAAATATAAGTGGAAAAAATTTGGTGTTTATGAAAATGGTTCGTTTTGAACGTTGCGCAAAGCTATACGAAGATTATTTGCTCTAGTCGTCCCTAATTTATCAGCGTAAGACTTTTGGGCTTCTTTTTTACAAACAAATAGTGGGATTGATCGTACGTTATAACCCCCCCAAGGCTTAAAGGGCGAGCATGTTTGATGGGAGGGGTATTTGAATCCACGATTTTCATACTGAAAGTCGAGTGCCATAGCCACCTGTCTATTTAAATTACATTATTTTACGGCAAATCATAAATAATATAATAATAAGCATGCCTTTAGAACATATTTAACAATATTTGTTTTTGAAGTTTCAGTAAATTCTGCCTAGGTTGTCTTGTCACACTGTTTATTGTTTGTCATGTAGGCAGGCATAACAAGAAATTTTTCGTCTCATCATCCAACAAAAACTTAAAAATATCTATTTTCAATTTGTACATCTAATTGAGTAACGGGAGTGTTCATTTGAACCTATCTTACTTCATCTAGGATTCACATGTTCTTTAACAAACTTAGCAGTTGCTTTTAGAGGCTTCAATACAGTCTTACTTACAATATTAACGAGTAAATTTATAAACTACATTTCATGATTTTACTTCAAGAATACGGTTCTCAAATCTAAAAGCTAAAAAATACCATTAGCAAACTGTGCAGTTTCGTACTGATTTGACTCATAACAACAGATCCAACGATGTAGTTATTCCTTATCAGTTTTTTGTTTGTTTAAGTTAATGAGTTTTGTCACTGAAGGTCCTAAGTTACTGAGAAAAGAAAATCTTTATGACCAAACTGATAATGTCGCTTTGGGCTTTAAATTAACACCATTCTTAGCCATTCTATTTTGTGTTATTATGCAAAACAATGGCTAGAAAACCGCCAAGCGTCTTATTTTCCTCAGAACTTGAATAGTATTAAAATTCACTGTGTAACATCAGCAAGACCACACAGTTTCATTTTTTGTCTATAATATGAATCTTACAACGCTAAAACCAGGGGTTTGATTCCCCTCGATGGGCTCAGCAGATAGTCCAATGTGGCTTTGCTATAAGAAACACACACACTATAATTTCACATCTTCTATACCAGTTATATTTAAAGAAACAAGGATAAAATTTTGTTCCGTCGTACATTTACATAAAGAATTTACTAACATTAAAGAATGTTTATGTAAATAAGGCTTTCCTATCTACGTAGTATATATTATACTTCGTAATTATTTAAGTAACAGAAGTGAAATATCTACATTTAAAACTCTGAAATGATTTTATTGCTTTACCATATAGTAAGATATTTTTATTATGAAAAAAATCATTTAAGAAATGTACTTAGAAGGCAATATTCACAAATGCGACTGTTGTCTACATTAGTTTTAGAATTAAAGAGCGTATTGCCTTGTCAAAACCATCCACTAAGTAAGATTCTACAACTGAATCTTTGTAGGACTGGTTGTTTCACAAGCTTACTGACTGTCCCGGTTTAACTGATTTTCAATCCTCGAGAAGGTCTTGACCATATCCTAAAGACAGTTTGTTGTATTTTTTATGATTAGCGATATTTAATATTAAATAGATCTTCAAAAGCAGATATACAAAAAGGCCACGGTTACTATAATCTAACAAAACCGCTCTCATTCAGAGTTAACACAGTAACTACCATAACAACTATGAGCTAACAACCAATTACCATAACCACTATTTTTTAACGAAACTACCATAAATCCTATGCTATAACAAAACAACAACGATAAGAAGTATAAGCTAACAAAGTAACTACCATAACTAATTTGAGTTAACTACAATGACCTAGCACAACAACACTGAGCAAACAAAATAACTACTATAACTAATGTGATCTAACAAAATAACTACCATCATCACTTTGAGCTATCAAAACAGTTATTATAACAACTACGATGTAACAAAACAACAGTCATAACCACTACGAGCTAGCAGGACAACTACCATAACCATTATTTGGTAAGAGAAAAGCTACAATAACCACTATGAGTCCAATAAGCTGACAATTACGACTTGATCTTTCAGTGAATATTATATTTTCACCTTTTGTTTCAGTATATCATTAAAAAGACTTTTTTAAGTGTGTTTTATAAAAAAATTACTTTTAGTTGAATCATTAAGAAAATTTATTAACTCTGGTCCATGTAGAGTTTATCTTAGTACAGCCAGTAAAAAAACACAAAACAAACAAACAAAACTAAGTAATCCCTTGCTCTGTAAAGAGAATTGTTCTCTGAAAAACCGTTAAAATACTAGTCCCTTGCTCTAGATAATTGTTATCAGTTACAACCTTAAAAACATACAAGTTTGATCTAAAGACTTGTTCTTATCGGAGTCGTTAAAATCATAATCAGAGTTTGATCTAGAGAGTTGATCTCAGTACAGCCTTTCAAAAATCTAATCGAAGTGTGTTCGGTAGAATGTCGCTCTAAATACAGCGTTCAAAAATATTGTTCTCACGTCTACAGTGTACATAATTTCTCTCAGGAGTGCCGTTTAAATAACTAACCCAACTCTGTTGTACACAGTTGACCTTGTAAAGCCGCAAGGAAAAAAATCCAACTTTGCTCTGTAAATTCAAGTGAACTGTGTCTCCAGACTATAAAATTCTACACGAACACAATCGTAGTTCACGCTTAATGAAGAGTAGTTAAGCAAAAAGATATATACGGTGATCTTATCGATAGAGCAAAAAAATCTAAATAGTGAAGTTAAAACGAAAAACCGGAAGATTTCAACCTCCATTTAGTGTCTGCACATATCTACAATAACATCTAAATGTGTCTTTGTTGTTCGTTTTATAAGTGCTATGGGTATATGAAAGAACCCGTAGTCCTGTGGTTATCTCTAGCCTTTTCTGAGGTGTCGGTGACGCTTAAGCAGCCAATATATATATATATATATATATTTAAAGCTAAAAACAAGAAATAACTCAAGTTTCCTAGATACATTAACAGAATAAAATTGATCAAATATAATCATAGTCATACGTAAGGCTGAGTTGGCTATATTAAAATTTTCTTGAGTATGCAAACCTACAATTCACATGAAAACCACAGTTGATATGAAAAGTTGCAGCGGAACTGTTCAAACCCACAATTAGTATTTCATTAGAAATGGATGCATCAGCTTATACAAGTCTAATCTATATTAAGCGAGATAAGGCTAAGTTGCGCCACAAAAAGCACATGTTTTGAAAAAAACAAATGAGTTTAATATTATGTATTATTTAGAATGTCAGTAGATGTACTGAAAATTAGAAAGATAAATACATTTAGACACGACAAACATTATTTAAAAATTGTAATTCGTAATCTAAGCTAAAGAAATAGAGCTCTGATGTACACCATATAATACTATTTTAATTGCATCCTTGAGTAAAAAACGACATTATATTAATATAATAATAAATAGGCAAGCAGCTACTTATAAGTATAAGGAAAAGATTTATTGATGATACAACATACTACATGTTTCAACAGGACATTGGTCTTTCTTCTTCAGGTATGGCCGGCATAATACGTACTACGTATTATAATTTATCTCTGACGAGTCTCCCACTTACTATGTTGCGTATAATAATTCAAATACCCAGAAATTTTTATCTTAATTTAGAAATGAACTGAAAGTCGATATGTATCAAATCCATGATATTTGCCAACAAGATTGACACACATTGTTTTCTTTTTTAACATAAGTATATTTTAACATACAAACAATAATACAAGTTATAATAACAGTTATTACAAGTAATGATTTATATGCAAAATTTTACAAACTTACAAACAATAAGGAGTTTTTATCTAATCCGGAACTGAATATTTTATCGATAATTTACGAAAAGTGAATTAGTTCTGAGGTGATAAACTAGCTAGCTCTCTATTCTTAACTGTCCTCATGTCGTTTACAAGCTGACTTTTCTCCGACGAAGATATTCAATGCCCTCGTAGAAATACTAACATTTGAAGTTAATTCCATGATGTTAAAAGGTTTATAATATTCGAAGTCTAGGAACGTTTCTGCTTAGTTATTTGTAGTTTTCCGATCGAAAACGCTTATCACAGTTTAAGCTTCCGAGATTTATAGTATATTAACTGTAACAACCCAACAATATAACAACTGTTTTTTGACGCGTCGGCGAGACTTTAGACATTTCAGTTATAAAGAATGTAAAACATATATTGTTGATTTGTGCACTCGAGAACATTCTAAAAATTTATAAAATAGGCGGGAATTTCGCAACATATATTTAACAGAGGAAGTAATAAGAGTTGACCTGAAAGTTATAAGCTGATTAGTCTTATTTATGAAGCAATAAAATTTTAAGGAGTCTTATAAAAGTAGTTTTACAAAATATATAGTTAATAAAACCGACACTGATTCACAATGGGTAAAGAGAAAATTTTGTCTTTTTAATCTTTTTTTTCCGAAGATGTTACTTGTTATCTGAACGATTGAAAGAGTGTAGACTTCGTGTTATTAGATTTTAAAAAACTTTTGGTAAGGTGCCAAATAAAAGGGGAGATATGAAAGTCGTATGGGTAGGCTTTGGAGAAGGCTAAGTAACTGTATTATAAGGTAGTTGGACAGTAAAAGCAAAACGGTGTTATTAAGGAAATTCAATCAAGTTGTTTTTGCGATTATTGAAGTGCTTTAGGGGTCAGTAATTGGCTTTAGTTTTTCCTTATTTACATCAATTACAATAATAGAGCCAAAATCAATAAATTAAATAACTTATTGGAAAGGATTCAGAAAAGGACCACTAGAACGCTTTCTGAGGAAGAGTAGGAGTTATCTTGTAGGATAAATCTCTTAGTTTTTTTCTGTCAAGAAAAGAAGAATAAGGTGTGATGTTATTAAAATACACAAGATTATCCAGGGGCTCAATACGATTATATGTCTTTGTATTGAAGGCAGCAAGGAAAGGGAGAACAAGTTTAAAATTTAAAAGAGCGGGCCTGGTTCCAGAAAATTCAGTTTTTTTTATATATATAACAGGGTAATTAATTTTTGTAATGAGTTGCCATCGGCAGTGGTGAATACCAGCATTTTACAGGACCTAAAGAGGAGAATCGACGATTTCCTGAAAACAAAATTAGGGTTGAAATTATTACGAGTTTCGGGTGTGAATGTAAAATAACAATATAATAGTTGGGTTTTTTTTCTATAAAATTTAATTTCGTTAATTGTTTTATTTCAAATATCTAAGTTACTCCACCAACAAATGTCATGTTTATTTCAAATATATAAGACGTTCTGACACTAGATTGCCACCCGCTAGTACAGCGGTAAGTGTAGAGATTTACAACGCTAAAATCAGGGGTTCGATTCCACTGGGTGGGCTCAACAGATAGCTCGATGTGGCTTTGCTATAATGAAACACACACTGACTCCACCTCATATCTAAGTTACTTCATCAACGAATGTCATGTTTATTTTAAATATCTGTGTTTTTGTGTTTATTCGTTTAGCAAAGCCACAAAGGACTATCTGCTCAGCCCACCCAGGTGAATCGAACCCCTGATTTTTACGGTGTGAATCCGGAGACATACCGCTGTACTAGCGGGAGGCTTTAAATATCTACTCTATTCTGCTGATAAATATCGAACCTTTTCGAACATTTAAGTTACTTCGCTAGTAAATTTCATCCTAAGTTATTTCGAATATGTCACTCAGTCAGTAAGTGCTTTACTTATGTAAAATATTTATGTTACTTTGTCAGTAAATGTCATTTTTAGTCAATGCTTTTAGTGAAGTTTTTTTATGTCTGACACGTAAAATCAATTTTATCTCACCTGCTGTTAGTTTGTATGCGTTGTAAACCTGACGACAGTTAGGTAGGAAAAATTTGCCAATTGTTTTATTATTATACTAGCAATGCAGAACTTAAAAGTAATGGTATAAATGAGAATACAGGGTCGGTGTTCTCTTCCATTATTTTCAGCTGTGGTACAAAGTGTTCGTCCAGTGCAAATATACCCGTGCTAAGCGCTTCATTAAAAGTCACTTTCGTTTGGCGCCAAGTTCACGTATTTTAGTAACGACTCCTTCGCTGCGTTAATGGGGTAACATGGAAATGGCCAGTAAACTAGTACCTCTGTCAGATTTAATTTAAATTATTTTAGTCAGATTCTCTTGATAACTTTGTCGTCACACATACTGACAAACAAGTTTGCTTTAGCTGTATAGATTACAATTATATGAAAGATTCTACTCCTAGCCAGACCAATTCATTTAATATACTGGTTTGGTTTTTAAGTTTTAAGGTATATAGCTAGTGTTTTTTTTGTTCGATAATTATTGCTAATAATACGTATATATTTCTAAAATTTTTGTATAGTATTTCACTCTTGATTACTTTTACTTTGTTTTTACATTTAACAATGAGAAATTAAAATTGTCAAGCACAGATGTAGTTAAAAATTATTCTTAAGATTTCATTTGTTAACTATGTCATATTATCAATTGACAAATATATCACTTAAAAAATTTAAAAAGAGCCTATTTTGTATATTTATGTACATTATAACTTCGAAATTTCATGAGTGAGTTTATTTAAATTTCGAGCAAAACTACACGAAGGTTAACTGCGCCACACATCTATAACTTATCGTTGATAGACTAGAGGGAAGGCAGTTAGTCATCACCGCCCACCGTCAATTCTTGGGCTACTCTTTTACTCTTTGGACTTTACCGTCTCATTATAACGCCTCTACGGCTGAAAAAGCAAGCATGTTTGATGTGACAGAGATTCAAACTCACGACCCTTAAATTACGTGTCAAGCACCTTAACCAACTGGTCATGCCTGTGAAATTTCGAGGATCTGTTATATTGTATAGCCAACTGGTCATGCCTGTAGGATCTGTTATATTGTATAAATTTTGGTTCCTGTGAAGCTACAAATGTTGAAGTGCTTGCCCGTTAAATGAAATCATTCAAAGTGTACGTGGCCATCCCATATAGTATCTAAGCTTCATTACAATTACTCTGTAATTTAACAAAACAGATTATTTAAAATGTTAAAGATAAAATCCAATGTATACACAAAAGAAAACATATATCAAACCAAAATCTTCACACTTCTCCTTGAAACCCAAAGAGTTCTTTTGTTTTTGTTCTGGTCGCAAAGGCCTTGCAGTAAATATTGTTTTCCAACTTATGGAGTTTTCTTTAACTTTGACCGCCTTCATATTGTCCGATTTTGCGTCATCGTGAAGATACAGTTGCCTTCAAGTATTCTTTTGTTTGTGGTATGACTATTTCTACTCCATGGTCTTTGAACACGTTGTATCTGCATGAATAGTGCGAATTCTTTCCATTTGGCGTCATTAAAACGATCCATTTGTTTTCTCTGGGCTGTCTATTTATTTTCTGATAGTTTATTTATTTTACAACAGATATTTGTAAGAAAGCTAATTGGCTATGCCTGTCGTAACGACAGTTTTAGGTGGTGCTCAATATTATTGGGATAGTCCTCAAAACAGTTGTTTCAGCATTTGTCTGAAAACCTGAAGTCAGTCTATGGACAATTTATATATTTACTCTGGATGAATTTATTTTGAGTGTTTTAACACTCTTAAACTTTCCTTAATTATTAAGTGGACAAAAGTGGCCTAGTTGTTGTCATACCGAGCTGCGCGTATTAGTGTCCAAGGTTTGAGCTCGAAATATTCCACTAAACATTTCCATAATTTAACCCCAAATGATACATATTCAACCCTTAAGACACTTCCACAGACATCTTTATCTTAATAAAGCACAATTTATGTTTTCCACATGGATATCCTTTGTGTGGCGCTTTTGTTTTCTGAAAAAGTTTATCATTCAAGTTTTTATCATGTCACGTTCATCCGTACATATAAACGTTCACATTGCATAATTGTTGCATAATTTATAGTACTTATACAATTAAGAACAAAACGGTACAAATGATATACAAAACCAAAGCAGTATCATGGTATTGCATTTATTAATGGACTTGTAAAGGAACCGAAGCTAAAAGTTAGCGCAACCTAAGCACAACCAAGTAATTATTTGAGAAATAATTAATTGAAGCGAAAATGAAATAAATTAGAGTAATGAGGAAGTGCAACCTACACAAGAGCACAAACTGTCAGAGAAGGAAATCCAAAACCAATTACTACAAGAAACTACTTTAACACGAGATATAAGAGTGCCGAAGGGCTATACATCTGGTTCCAAGATCTAAAACTATGAAGAAATATTCTCCAGAGAATCTCCTTTAATCAGATAGGGTGCAGTTAGAAAAGTAAGTTTCCACAAAAGTTAACAACGTGTATTCCTAATTTGATTCTGCAGCTCTTAGACCTGGTAACCATTTTATTTAACACTCTAGAGACTTACTTTTCTTGGATACTTTTAGTACATGCGTGCGTGTGTTTTCACTCGTTTTGTATTTCGGTTATCTGTTTTGGATTAGCGATTTTTACGGATTAAATTACTTTTGTCAAATGAAGCTCTTGCAAATGAATCACTAATTTCAGTTGAAATTAATGTATATCATCAAAGATTCATGTAACTATAAAAACATTTACCTAAGGAAACAAACTTTAGAACACTTCATTACTTCTGTAAAAACCAATTAATTATAATTCTGCCAAGCACTTATCATATTAATTTACTTTCTTATTGTTTCTGTTATAAATCTTGTGTTCTTAGCTAGTATGGATTTAGATATTTGTATTTATAGCTAGTTCCATAAACTAATATGCCTATATTTGATATTGTTATCACACAGTGGTCTTTTTGCACTGTGACCACAGCAGGGATCGAGCCCATAGCTTACTGCTTACCCATCAAACGCCAGGACCAAGAAACAAAGACTTTTGGTAATTTTATGGTAATTATTTAATAACAGTGCACAGAAATGTGAGTTTTACATTTTGACTTCTTACCAAGACAAATACTTTATTCTAAGGAAAATCTCTTTGGTTTGGTTTGAATCTCGAGCAAAAATACAAGAGGGTTATCTTTGCTAGCCGTCCCTAATTTAGCAGTGTAAGATTAGAAGGAAGGCCACTAGTCATCATCTCCCACCGCGAACTCTTAGGCTACTCTTTTACCAACAAATAGTGGTATTGACGGCCACATTATAACGCCCCAAAGCCTGAAAGGACAAGCTTGTTTGGTTGACAAGGATTCGAACCTGCGACCCTCAAATTAAGAGTCGAGCGCTTAACTTCCTGGCCAAGCCGGGCTGAAATCACTTTGTTTTATGAGAGTGTAAAACTGTAACACAAGCTAGTCATTAAAATAAACAAAACACTACAAATATTAAGTAGTGTCAAGAAATAATTTATATTGCAAATAAGACAAAATATAATAGCAAATCACTATTCAGTAACCGTATTTTTGTAGTTACGTATGTTAAATGAATTGCTTTGTACAATAAGAAAGATGTGTTGAATATAACTCCATGACAGGTAGAGCTCAAAGGCCTATATGATTATTTCATTCCAACGACAATAGGAGTACATAGAAACTCCTTTAATCTTTCTTGCTTTATTCGCCCAATGAAAAGCCTGGAGTTCTTATAATGCATAAAATTTAAGATATTTACTTAGACATTCAAACCCAATGAAAATGGAATAGTTAAAAAGACCGATCATTTCTGTCGAAAAAACGAAGACAAGGTGTGAAAAATCTGGATTGACCAAGTATTCAGCTGGAAGAGTAAGAACCTATATATCACCAATCATTCTACTGAGTTTGAATACATTCATATTATTATTATTCAGTGATAAACTATAGTGAGTGTATGATTTTCAAACTCAGTGAAACAAGAACATGTATTTGAGTGTTCTAACCACAGACGGGTGTCATGTTCAAAATTTGCTATGTTACTGAATATAGATGCGTATTTGAAAAGTCAAACTGTAAGGCTAGAATGTACGTATGAGTGAACAGTTGCAAAACTCAAAAATGGAGGATGATGATAGTGGGCAAGCTTTAAAATTGGAAAACCAGTTGAGTTATGAAGTTTTGAAACATGTATTGGTGGGATAATAGATTTCAGTATTCCAGTCCAATATTTCGTCTGTAACAATTACGTAGTTACCGTTTAAAAAGCAAATTAACTGAGTTGTTTAACTAAAAGATAGGTTTTTTAGATAGCAGAATTTCTTTGGCTTAAAGTTGTACGTTCGATTGGTCAGTGGTTGAGTATTTGAAGGAGTCGTTACAAATAAAGTTGTCTGTATTTTGATAATGTGTTTTTACAACAGAAACATAAAATAACCCACTTACAGAAAGTTCTACCTTTCTTTTTTCTATCATTTCAGAAACTTTCTGACTAAATACCTTCTCGCTAAATTAGATATGGCTAGCGCAGACAACCCTCGTGTAGCTTTGCGCGAAATTCATAACAAACCAAACCACTAACGATAGAAGAAAAATTACACTCTTGTTGAATAAAGAATTCATGAAAACAACCAAAAAGACCAAAATAAAAGTAAAAGCTGACTGTTAGCTCATTTATGTTTATCTTTTATATTATCAAAATACAAACCATTTTATTTCCAAGCAAGCTTTAAAAGTTCAGCCACTACACACACCAATATAAAATGTTTTTATTAAAGTGTACTGTCCATCTTTTTAAACACTTGTTCCTTTTAAACAATACTAAGTCTTCTGTTCCAATCTGCTATTTTTCTGTCCCATAATAGATGTGATTAGCGTTTAATATTCACAGTCTATTTTCGTTCATAATTTAGTAAATCTCAGACTTAAATCTATTATTACTGCTATCTGGCATTATGTGTTCCTCTTGTAATCGCATATCTCGAAGTAGTAGTTATTTTAATTTTTGTATTGTCATATATATTCATATATTTAGTGTTTTCTATTTTTGTTAGCTTATCTTGTTTTGTATTATTCACAACATCCTTTGTCTCCTTGTATATCCTTGATGTAACCGCTGATTAAATGTGTTTTTTCCGAAATGTCTACAGGTTTTGTACAGAATATTTATCAATAAGCTTCTTAATGGCAAGTAAAAATATTTTTCTCTTGGCTCCAAAATTAATACCGTTATCTTTGCTCCTGTGCGTAGTTGTCATATATACAATAGCACACTTGTTATTTCCTTCCTATGTTGTATTTTCCAAATTATTCTTCTGTTTCCATGGTTACGGCAGAACAAGCTGTAACATCAACAGCTCGTCAATATACTAATTTGTCGTCGTTTGTCTGAGAACTCTCAGGGCGTACTGAAAAATCCGTGCCGGAAGTTTAGTGTAAGCTGACCTTCAGCAGTTGTATTTGTTACATTTCCTCACCAGTAGGGAGCATTTGTTCAAAGTGGCCACTTAGATAATGAAAACTAAACACAGGATTTTTCAATAAATTATTATAAATAATTTTTAACCACGTCTGGCTTGACGCATTTCATTTTTCATTGTAAGATGCAAAAACTACGTAAGAGTAATCAAGAGCGAAATACTATACAAAAACCTTAGAAATGTATAAATATTATTAGCAATAATTATAGAACAAAGAAAACTAGCTACACAGCACAGGCCTAAAAACCAAACCAGTTTATTTAATATATTGGCTAATTATCTGTATGAAGTGTCATAGCGTGAAAACGTTTGATGATTCTAATGCATTTATTTCTCCAGTGAGCATCCAGATATTCTAGCAAGGCAATATTTTAACAAACGGCTCGTTAATATTTTTTATAATCGTTTGAAGCAAAGCCTTTCATATAATTGTAATCTATACAGCTCAAGCAAACATGTTTGTCTGTCTATATGACGACGAAGTTATCAAGAGAATCTGACTAAAATAATTTAAATTAAATCTGACAGAGGTACTAGTTTACCGGCCACGTTCATGTTACCCCATTAACGCAGCGAAGGAGTCGTTACCAAAATACGAGAACTTGGCGCCAAACAAAAGTGACTTTTAATGGTGCGCTTAGCACGGGTATATTTGCACTGGACGAACACTTTGTACCACAGCTGAAAATAATGGAAGAGAGCACCGACCCTGTATTCTCATTTATACCATTACTTTTAAGTTCTGCATTGCTAGTATAATAATAAAACAATTGGCAAATTTTTCCTACCTAACTGTCGTCAGGTTTACAACGCATACAAACTAACAGCAGGTGAGATAAAATTGATTTTACGTGTCAAATTGGCAATTTTTTTCTACCTAACTGTCGGCCCGGCATGGCCAGGTGGGTTAAGGCATTCGAGTCGAAATCGGGGAAGCGCTGGTTCGAATCCCTGTCGCACCAAATATGTTCGCCAATTTTGGACCCGACATGGCCAAGCGTGTTAAGGCGTGCGATTCGTAATCTAAGGGTCGCGGTTTCGCACCCCGTTGCGCCAAAATGCTCGCCCTTTCAGCCATGGGAGCGTCATAATGTGACGGTCAATCCCACCATTCGTTGGTAAAAGAGTAGCCCAAGAGTTGGCGGTGGGTGGTGATGACTATTTGCCTTCCCTCTAGTCTTACACTGCTAAATTAGGGACGGTTAGCACACATAGCCCTGGTGTATCTTTGTGCAAAATTAAAAAAAAAACCTGTCGTCAGGTTTACATCGCATAAAAACTAACAGCAGGTGAAATAAAATTGATTTTACGTGTCAGGTATAAAAAACTTCACAAAAAGCATTGACTAAAAATGACATTTACTGATAAAGTAACATAAATATTTTACATAAGTAAAATACTTACTGACTGAGTGACATATTTGAAATAACTTAGGATGAAATTTACTAGCGAAGTAACTTAAATGTTTGTTTGTTTTTGTTTTTAAATTTTGCACAAAGCTACTCGAGAGCTATCTGTGCAGCCATCTCTAATTTAGTAGTGTAGGACCAGAGGGAAGGCAGATAGTCATCACCACCCACCGCCAACTCTTGGGCTACTCTTTTACCAACGAATAGTGGGATTGACCGTCACATTATAAATCCCCCACGGCTGAAAGGGCGAGCATGTATGGTGCGACGGGGATGCGAACTCGCGACCCCCATATTAAGAATCAAACGCCTTTACACGCTTTGCCATAACGGGCCGTTAAATGTTTGAAAAAGCTCGTTATTTATTAGCAGAATAACGTAGATACTTAAAATAAACATCACATTCGTTGATGAAGTAACTTAGATATAATGTAGTGGCAGAATGTCTTATATATTTGAGATAAGCATGACGTTTACAGGCACAGTAACTTCGATATTTGAATTAAACATTGTAACAAAGGAAACAAGTGGGTCGTAGGGTATGAAAGGTCAGTGACACCATATTATTATAATATTTACTTAATTAATAATATTCTTATTTGTTAACCCCTTGAAAACGTATAATTTATATTGAACATTCTTAAATGTGTACATTTTTGGGTAAAGAAAGTCCCTGTTTAGGAATCAACACTATGTTTTCTTTGCTTTTTAAATGTACTCCGTTACACCAAGGTCAAAGCTTTTCAAAACAATCAATAAAAGTGCAGTATCGATAAGAAAAATGCTCTTTTCTTCAAAAACTTTCAAATTTACTAAGTCAGAATAATAGCCAAAAATTATATTTTATTCCTAAAAGCGAAAGTGAAAGACAAGACACCGTTAGCCGATTCACAGCACCACCTTTTGTTCCAACTTCATTACACAAAATATTTCTTTTCAACATAAAGCTGAGCCAAGGACAACTTAATATGTTTAGAATGATTAAATTTGAATTTTGCTCATCTAGTTCTTTGTGAGTACCATTTACAGAACCTAAATGTCAATATATTTTATATTTTATGAGCAGTTTGAAAAATAAAAAGGCACTGTTAATTTCAGCAATTTGCATCAAGAGCCGACTCGTGGCAGGTTATGAAACTTTCACGCTGATTTCGTACACATGAAATAAATGAAATGTTATGAATGAATTTTGTTAACAATTAAATAATATTTGTTAAATTTCCATGAATGTCTTGTTTACAGTTTGCATTGATAATATTCGTAGTATTTCGAACAAGCAATTTGAATAAAAATAGATTGGTGAAAAGTTCTCGATTTAATTTTTTGTCTAGTGCAAAAATCTCTTTTAAAATCACAAGAGGAACTGGTCTTTTGTTCAGATTATGAATTTTAAAACACGTATGGGTGGGTGCTATGACACATAACATTCTAACTTTCTAACTTTCACACAATTAATTACAAAAAACATATTATTATAGTATTTATTATTGTCTCATCAAAAGTTTTGTATAAGCTTTAAGTACCCAATACGTATATACTTAAAACGTGGGATACAATGTAAGATGGTAATTGTGACTTTGTAAAATTTGTTTGTTTGTTTTGAATTTCGCACAAATCTACTCGAGGGCTATCTGAGCTAGCCGTCCCTAATTTAGCAGTGTAAGACTAGAGGGAAGGCAGCTAGTCATCACCACCCACCGCCAACTCTTGGGCTACTCTTTTACCAACGAATAGTGGGATTAACCGTAACATTATAACTGAAAGGGCGAGCATGTTTGGCGCGACGGGGTTGCGAACCCGCCACCCTCAGATTACGAGTCGCACGCCTTAACACGCTTGGCCATGCCGGGCCGACTTTGTAGGAAGAGGCAATGAACAAAGTAGTTTTTTTTTCATTTGCGCAAAGCTACTCGAGGGCTATCTACGCTGGCCGTCCCTAATTTAGTAATGTAAGACTAGAGAGAAAAGCAGATTAATACTCACCACCCACCGCCAACTCTTGAGCTACTTTTTCACTAACGAATAGTGTGATTGACCGTCACATTATTACGCCCACACAGTCGAAAGAACGAATACGTTTGGTGCGATGGGGGATTTGAGCTCGAAACCCTCAAATTACGAATCGAGCACCTTAACCACTTGGCCAAGAAAGTAGTGTAGGTAGATGTGTTTTCTATTACCCACTTTCAACATGCTGTTCTTAATGACAATCAACAGTTATCACATGATTAATTAACTGGCCGCAGAAGTGTATTACAGGCCGAAATTGATTGGTCACGGGTCAAAGTAGGAATTAGGTATAACTAAAATGCTGCAACAGGCGATCGTTGAAATATGTGGAAGTAATATAGGTGAATTAACGAAGACACAGAAAGTAAAGTGAAATGAACAGGAAATGAAACATTTAAATTAGTAAGACTTTTTGGTTGCTAATATTTCACTCGGTTATTTATGGGTAAAAATACAGTAATCATTTGTAACGTGGGTTACTTGTTCTTGGGTTTGTCGTTAAACAATTATTGATTAAAATCATTTCAGATAAAAAGAAAGAAAAGTGGATATTTACTAAGTGGCGCAAATAACACGTTGTTAGACCAAACTATACAAAACAAAAAAGTAAAGACTGGAAATTATATAAACTGAAGGATAAAATTCAGAAAACAGACTATAAAACATGAACATTATTTGGGTGATGTTTGTCGTTTTAAAAAAATGAAGTAAAAACACTTGACAAGAAAAATATCTTTGGATAATAGCAATAGGAAAATAATCGTCTTATTTAGACATTGAAATGATGAAAATACGTCAGAACTTTATTACTTTATTTTCAATACTTTCACGTATCTTCCTACTACCATTTTTAAACCATCATAACTGTCATTAAAGATTACTTACCCTGTGAGATCCCAACGGGAGTTAAAATGTTTCACAACAAACCGCGTTACATGTAATAAAATGAACCTTAAAGCAATAAAATTGGTACCAACTGACAAACTGTTACGTTTGTAATAACGTTTCGAAATCTCCTATTTCTCTTTTAAGAAAGGAAGTACATCGGGTACAGCTTTCGAAAATAAACCTGAAGCGTTATTTGGTAGGATATTTGTATTTCTGAACTGTAGTGTTGTTCACTATATCAACATGTTGACAGTAAAATATAAGATATATGTAACATTTCGAGTTTATATGATTCGTTTGAAAATTGAGAGACAACTTTATCACAAGTGTCATCAGGAGTGCAATATTATACAATTCTGTGAGTCTTGTTGGACGAGTTTAATGACATTTGCTCAATATTAATGATATCAGTATATACAAAGTTCTATAAGTAAACACTTTATAAGTTTTAAATAACACAAGCCTTGAGAGCAAACTAACGTTTAACGGTACACAAACATATTTAACATCTTTTTTTGACGCTGAGAAGGGTATTCTAATTTTTAAATATTTATATCATTTGTGTTATTTGAGTTAATGTAGTCGTAGTCTTTGAGTTGTTGTTTGTTCACACTGGCTAAACGTGTGCTCTTTTACATATAAACAAAAAAACTGTCACTGTGAGACCATAATCAGTTATGGTTAATGAAATAAGTAGGAGCCACTCAGAAAACTTTAAATCTACACAACCTTCGTTTCATGTTAAACAATCAGCTTTTTGGATTTATTCGTATGAAGTAGTTTCTTTTATGAAATAAAACTCTAAACTCTAAAAGCTGTTATCAGCATTTTTAAAAACAGATTTCTAGAAGAAAAACGTGGATGCTACACTGCAGCCCTAATTGTGTGTTTAACTACTGGTACTTTGTTCATAATATTGCTGTTGCAACAATTACCACTGTGTCTACTATAAAATGTTAGTTCTGTTTAAACGATAAACATAGAGTGAAAAATTTTTAGAATTGTCAGATTCATTCTCGTGTTACTATCAATAAATATTATCACAGTATGTATCGAATACAACGAATGAAATCAAAGCTCGAAATTGGAAAATGTTTCTGAAACGTGCAACAGCCTTCAGTATATACTGAGTAGAGATTGGCTAATATTTTTAAAAGTCTATATAAATATAATAGTAGCGTATGTTGTGTGTTCTGTCTGTATAAATATAATATTATTGTGTGTTGCATGTCCATATAACTACTTCACAGTGTAGAAATGGATCTTCACTAACATTTTTATGGAGGGAATTGGGTTGATGGAGAGATACATACAAATTTGCAGTTTTGCAGTTTTTATTAGCGTTCTTTTATAATTACATATAAAAAACGCAACTTTTCATGTTCTAATCACGAATTTACATAACATTTGTCCAGGGCACGGATACTTCAATTACTTACTTGATCAAGTTTATTGAAATATGATGTTCTTTTTCTAGGTCGGGCGTGACCAATGATTAGCTGTCGGACTGTGGATCCGAAAGTGAAAAGCTCACGGTTCTCTGCTGAAACAATGGGTACTTTATAAGAATGGTCATCAAATCCTAACGTTCGACTAATGCAGTCCAAGAATTAGTGAAGGTTCCTGTTGACTGAGTGATTCCCGTAAGTCTATCAATTATTAAAATTACGTACTGCTGGCGTAGATAGCTCTTGTATGCTTTTGTTCGAATCTCCGAAACAAACAAACAAACATGTTTATAAAAAAGATTTACTTAAAATAACATCATAACCTAAGGTCCCTGTCCGCCATTAGGGTTTTAACAGTAGATATAGCATAATGATGTAACTGAAGACAAATAGTTATTTTCATTTATTAAAGTTCCATACCAAAATTATCTTGCGTTGTTGAAGGTGAACATATCTAATCATTCTAAGCACTTTAACTTCGATGAGAAAGAACATGTGTCGTAAAGCTAAGAGAGTTACACTTGTTTATTTAGAGAAAAGGTATAATAATTATCTAAAGTCAAAGAAAACCACATCACTAATAACTCAGCCCCTTTGATGACCCTACTTTCTACATAAAGGGTGCAGAAGGACGACCACATTCGTCCATGACCATCTCCTCAAATCTTACGTTTAACAACAACAATAACACAAAAATGACAATTACAAACATAATTTATTCAGAAAATTTCTCATGTTAATTTATTGTAAATGAAATTTACTAAACAAGTTGTTTGTTTTAAAGAGAATATTTAAATACAATTTAATTCTAGTGACAATACACGTCCAAACAGTGATACTGATGACCAGATAGATGAGAAGTAACTATCTAATACTTAATATAATATAAAAGCTAACATTTATTACGCACTCACTACAATAAGTCATCATTAAAAAACTTCCTTATAATGAGGTATACAGCGGCATTTCATATGATGGATATACATATAGAGCCAAATTTAGACCCTCTGAGGTCTCCATACAATACTGAAATGCTAGAGGTCCCTTTCATAGGGTAATTCAAAGTTGATACCCCTATCTCTAAGGTTTGAGACATCGATGCAACTGCGTAAGTTCCATCTCATTTTCTTACAAGTTGCATACACAAACAATATTCCACTTTTTAACCAGTAATTAAAATATACTTATTGAAGTTTTCTTTAACCACCGCTATTTTATGACAGTTTAAAAATCTTCGTTTAAAATGTAGAAATGTACATAGTTGTAGTATGTTTAATACATCTGGTATCCAAAGGTCGGTGATCAAGAACAAAGTGTCACTTGAGGTAACACTGAAATTCAAACTTCAATTCGTCAGAAATAAGGTGTATAAAAATCTAGATCTTAAGCAGCATTTGCAAATTTTCTACATTAATTAACAAAGACTAAATGACAGTATAGATGTCCTCTGATTTGATGCTGATAAGTCTACTGATTTACAACGCTGAAATACGAAGTTTGATTCTCTGCAGGTAAGCAAAACAGATAGCCCAAAGTAGTTTTATTCTTAAAGAAATAAACAAGAAAAGAACCCAGAACTGTAACTTTATCGTTGCTTCTCGCTCATAGTGGCCTAGATTTGCCACTTTGCCACATTATATGTAAACCATATGCATCATTAAAACTTCCATCAAATGGTATATTGCAGTTTGTTGTGCAATTAGTTACCAATACTTAGTACTTTACTTCATTTCTTGGTCGAAGTTATTACTTACTTAATATAACTTGGCAGGATGCTAGGGAGGCAGGTCATGAGAAAAATATTTCTTTTTATAGTCACCTGAATCTAAGTACGTATAATTTTATTTTGCAACGGGTTCACTTACTTTTTAATCCATCTTAAAGTAATTAACGATCAGTAAGAATTTTTGTTATGACCAACACATCCTAATATATAAACCACCAAACAGCTGTGTCCTCATTGAGTATTCAGATTGCCTGGCTACATATTGAACGTTCTATAGTTTGAGGCATGATACCACTGAGAATTCGAAACTCTTTTTAGTTTTGAGCACGCTATAACACAAACCTCGTAATTGAGGGATAATTTCCCTTTGGTCAGTAGTAGTTAAATTAGATACTGGTATACCTATATCCTAGAGGGTCTTTGGTTTGGCTGTTTAGTCTACGTACATAAAGTACAATTCTGAAATGCTAGAGGTCCCTTTCATAGGGTAATTCAAAGTTGATACCCCTATCTCTAAGGTTTGAGATATCGATGCAACTGCGTAAGTTCCATCTCATTTGAATGAGATTTGAAAGGTGCTATTTGAATTCAAAATTTCATTTCCAAACAAAATGCTTCACAGTTATTTTGCACGAAGTCTTTTAAGCCACCGCTAGCTTAGATAACACAAATATACTATTTATGTACCCGAATTTATTATTGTTTTGTCAAATTTTGTACACAAAAATAAGTAACTCGATAAAACATCATAGTCATGAAATATTAGTCATTCCGCTACTATCAAATAAATAACACATCAAAATTGAAGAATTAGCGTATGTTTTTTTTTAATTTTGCGTAAAGCTACACGAGGACTATCTGCGCTAGGCGTCCCTAATTTAGCAAAGAAAGAAAAGAAAGAAGGCAGCTAGTCATCACCACCAATCGCCAATACTTAGGCTACTCCTTTTACAACGAATAGTGGGATTGACCTTCACATTATAACATTGAAAGGGCTAGCATGTTTGGTGGGACAGGAATTCAAATCCGCGACCCTCAGAATGCGAGTCAAGCGCCCTAACCATGTGATCAAGTCGGGTGTAATATGGTGCTGAATGGTCAAACTACTCTTAAGATTCTTTCATGTAGCCTCTAAGTGTAACATTATCCAAGAGTTTTAATTTCAGTTCAGGAAGAAAACGTAAATGATTCAAGAGGAAATAAAATGTTTAGCCTATTTATAGACATAGCATAAAGAAACCGGGATATGAATAATAATATATATATATATTTGATAAAGAAACGAAATATCCCAAATAAAATTAACGGTAAAATAAAAAAAAGTCAAATCAGGACATAAGTAAATACGAATCTAACTGAAGTTTCTTTTAGTATAAACGTCAATAATAGTTTAGAATCATATAAAAATCTCTATTGTTAAACGTCAGATATATGTAAAATCAAATGGTTTGAAAGTACCCAAAATTATATTGTGTTTATGTCATTGAATCCTTTGAAGCGTAGCTGCAAGTAGTCCATAAGGTAAACTACCACAATCTAAGGTTCTTTAAAAAGTTGCCAAGAAAAAATGGAATCCTAGAAAAGTATTTAACAGTGAATGTAATGGTTTAAGTTCTCAATCATTAGTTGTTTTATTTTTGTTGCATTAAACCAATTAATGCTTCCACAGAGCTGAGAATTTATGGTTCGATAAATGGTAAACATATCTAAATATTATGCAGGCAATGGGTATTGTTCTAACCTATTTTTATTCTTCAGTTTTCATAACACTTAACTAGAGATGTCGAACCATACGTACTCGACAAGAAATATTTGTTTACGTGTAAGTTAGGATGCAAATTGGCACCAGACATCGAGGATGTAATTCATGAAATGTTTTAATCATAATTATTCTGAAAGTTGATTTTCGTCAAACAGAGTAAACAAACTAAACAAACAGCAGCACACGTACATGCAAACACGCACACACGAAGGTATGCACATTAATAATAGATATAACACTGAATAAAGTTTTAAACTATGACAATAAATGCATGATATCATAGAAATTCAGGAAACCACCACAACTACAAGGAAAAGGAAGCCACCAACAATATAATTTATACATGAACCATACAGAAAAACAAAAGACGGATATAATTAACTCACGTGACATCAACAATTTCCACAGAATAATAATGAATACTTGAATAAGTAATAATGACGAGAAGTGTCTCTGAAATACGATTAAAAGTCCTTCTATTTTCATCGAAATGAATGTTTTAATAACAGTCCCATGTATTTTTCTGAAAAACAAACCATTCCGAACTAAAGTTGCATTGCTGCTACGCAGAAGGCGATCTCTTCTAAATAAACTTATTGTTTAATCATTTCAGGATATGCTGTACGTTAATTAGACACTGTGTTTCTCATACAAAACCTCCACACGCACATCAAAGAAGGTTGTATGCAGGACAGTTTGGAAATGTTTACACGTGCCTTCATGTTAAGAAAAATTGTGAGTTTACACAGAAAATCTCCTACTTCGTTAATTCTGAACTGATATATACTTTGGAGCTATACGAATGTCTCCTAGAATGCTTTCTAGTTTGTTTTAAGTACAGTAAAAGAACGTATTGCTTCACACATCAATACAAGAAATAAAATTTGCGCTTCACAAGACACTAATGTCTTAATTAAGCTCTAGCGTTAATCCGTTTACTCGTATTACTACTTTTAGACACCCACCATGTTTGATCTCACTTGTCTTTAAGTAACGATATGAACACAGTTTTAAACATGGCGCTCCCTGCATTCAGAGGAGAGGGGGAAGGCAAGAAACACAAAATTCGATGCAGAAAACTTACTATTACATCGTATTCTCGTGACTCTAAAGGGATAGGACGCTTAGCTACCCTATGTGTCTGTCAGTGTTTTGGTAAGAAAAATTCATACCCTGGAGGGTCTGGTTCTTTGTGATCTCTTCCTCCTCCCTGTACTTATGTTCTTGTCAGATTGGAACTTATAATTGTAGAACTGAATATTATTTTGATCCTTTTCAGGGCAATGTCCATGTATTTTGGCTCATATATAGTGATAATTTTATTCCATCAGCAGAATGTCAAGTTTGTTGGTGGAATTTTTTTATTGTTTAATATATATATATATATATATATGTTATTATTATTATTTAAAATATATTTTTTTTCTTTTTTATTTATTTTTATATTTAAATATAAGTTAACTGGGGAAAGATATTTAGGACTAGCTTCATCATGTATGAGGTGCCTGTCTAGTGCGCATAGTAATTCGTTTTTCACCCAATTCTTATTAAAGTACATTACTGTACTATGTAGGAGTCTATCTGGTATGGTTGGTATGTTCGAGTATTTGTGAATGAACTGAGATGATATTGTTCTTGGAATTCTGTAAGGAGTGTGTTTTGGATTGTTTGTAGTTTGGTTTTAATTATTTTATTGCTTACAGTTATCCATGCTAGAGCTGCATAATCTATTACAGGTCTAATATTGTCCAAGTCGAGCCATTTACCTACCCTCTAGCCCTCCGTTAGTACAGCCGTATGTCTACGGATTTACAACGCTAAAATCAGGGATTCGATTCCCCGCGGTGGGCTCAGCAGATAGCCCAATGTGGCTTTGCTATAAGACAAAACACAAACACACACATACCCTCTGGGTTTGTTTGTTTGTTTTATGAATTTCGCGCAAAGCTACTCGAGGGCTATCTGCACTAGCCGTCCCTAGTTTAGCAGTTTAAAACTAGAGGGAAGGCAGCTAGTCGTCATCATCCACCACCAGCTCTTGGGTTACTCTTTTACCAACGACCTGTGGGCTTGGCCTTCACATTATAACGTCTTTACGGTTGAAAGGGCGAGCGTGTTTGGTGTGACGATGATTCGAATCCGCAACCCTCACATTACGAGTCGAGCACCTTAACCACGTGACCGTGCTGGGTCACACATTAAGCTGACGTACCTGTTACTCACACTTATGATGTATGGACGCTTTTCGTTATTGCAAGTATTACTATTGGTAGTAAATTATATAAACAGGTAAGAGAAAATTCAACAGATGCGAACTATTTATCAAATGTACGTAGATTTTATAATATGAGTTTTATGAATTTCTATTAACAATTTCTATTTCACGTTTAACTAAATCTACGCTGAGATGTTTAATATAGTCCATCAGAATTTGAAGAAAATAATGTCATAACCGTAGTCACAGTTGTCCAAAAACTACGTCAAAGCTCAAGCACTTTTAAACAAGAATACAAAGAAGGCATAGATTGCTAACTGTTGACTAATTTCATAGACTTTTATATTCATTTGATGTGATTCCCAATGTTGTATTCACTCTAGTTAGCTCATATTACAGCTTATTATCTGAACTAGGACATAAATAACCAATAACTATTACCCCCTCCAAAAAAACCCCAAAAAACACGGCTGAATAAACTAAATAAATGTATATTAAAGTTGGTGTACGTCCCGATTATTATCCAACTAATAAGTTGTTAGTTTTTGGAGGGTTAAGATAACAAATATCCAAAACATCCTTGTCTATTATTTTGAGTCCGACTTTTCACGTTATTTTTGTTCTATAACTTAGTTTATAATATGATTCCTCCTTGCCCGCCAAAAAATGATCCGTATCTATTGATAACGTCAAACAAATGGAAATATTTTTAATTTTTTTTGAGTGCCGAATATAACCATTTCTGCCTGAGAGAGGTAGATACCTACTCCGCTGAGTACCTCTTTATAGCTGTTTTATATTTCTTCAAAGTCAACAGATTTCCTTCGCCTGTGTTGTTTTAACACCTTCATATGAGTTTTTTTATTTTTTATTACAAGGTTTATCCTACACCACAATTAGCTGCATTCAACTGTTAAAAGTGCAATTCCAGAAAGCTGTGGACTGAAATATCCAGTATGAGAGCTAAATCATACAGATATAGTGTTCCATATTTCTATAAAAGACCTTCCCAGTAAATTACACTTACCATCTTTATCGAATTATATCTCAGAGCATATTATATAATATAATATAACATATATATTAGTAGTGAAATTACGACATTTGGCTAGATAGCTGATACACCATACAGACCATAACCACTGTGTGTGAATGTTTGTGCATTTAAAAAAACAAACTATAAGGTTAAAACCAATACACAAAAGATTCCTCCAAGACAAGAAGAAGTTAACCGCTAGACTCTTGTCATATCAGTAATGTGCCAGGAAATCTGGGTGGTAACAGGAATTTTCGAGAACTAAATAAGAAGTTGACGAGTAGATGATCGATTATATTCAATATCGAGCTCTTCAGGTTGTCGTTGCCTTAACAAGGACTTCGTCTCTTAAAGAACTAAAGACTTTCTGATTTTATATTGTTTCCAATTATGCAAGTTGCATTTTGAAAACTGTTTGAGGAAAAAAAGCACATAAATCATGTTAAAGTGACGACTTCTTCTCGCGTCATTGCTCTGAGAGTATCCACAACCATTCTTTATTAAAATACAATTTTAATTATGTGTAACAGTGTTAAGATGACTCACTAACTATCAAATTTTGACTTAATATATTATGAAACAAACAAATGTAATTAGTTTACTACTGGTTTTGTTTTTTGTTTGTTTGTCGTTTTTTTGTTTTTTTCTAGATTCGGTTATCTATAACGTTCCTAAATGCACTACATTATTCTATAGAAAAACAATCAGTTATGTCTTCTGGCCGAATTATTATGTTCAGTTTACAGAAATGAACACAGGTGGTTATAAAAACAACTGTTAAATCTTCTAGGTAAGATCATAACCTATAACCTGTAATGAATGATTTCTCCATTCACTAGCAAACCATATATATATTTCATATCTAGAATTCTCAGACATGGATCAATATCAGTTGTCAGTTTCAGTATTAGGTGTTAACTCTTCCAGAAAACGTTGTAGTTTATAATGTCATGGTGGTCTGTTACTTTTTATATTAGCAGGTGGATCATTCTTATATCATTTTATCTTGCATGTTATCTCACATTTTGCATAGTTTACCACATTTGATAGCTTTCACGGCATGTTTACATAAATGTACTGACTAAAAACATCCTAATTTGCATAATATGTAAGATAAATAATGGTTATTTATATCCAGACGTCCTAATTTCAACAGAAAATTAACTCAGCGAGTTCATAGCATGACTTAGTATATTTGGCTAAAGTAATCTATTGGATCAGATGATCTAATTCTGAGACTTACAGAAGTCAGTGATCGTATTACACCTCCATTTCTGAGTCATATTTACACAATGCTTCATGGAGGGTTCAAGTGAGTCTGTGCATGATACATGTAATACACACGTGCACAGAGAGAAAACCATCTGGTTGGTTCACATTAAAGCTGTGTAAGGCACTTTCTCTGTATGTATCGAGTAGCAGCCTACAAGACCCACAGGTCGTTAGGTTGCAGGCCTACTGGGTATTCAGGGAATTAAACGAAGTTTCTCCATTTGCGCGGCGCCTACAGCCAGTTGATTTACCATGCGTATCACCCCTTAGCTGAAGCTGTTATCCTTTAAATTGATTTCCTCGAAACCACCCTTTTTATCTTTATACCGTGTATACTACGAAAAAATAAAAAGAGATACGACTTATTCTGTCTTTTAAAAGTTTCCCACGCTACTAAGTCACTTATCTTCATCGTGAATGCACCTTAAATATTTCTTTAATTATTTTAAGAAACACTGTAGGTCTTTATTTCTATGTAATATCGATGTAATTTTAAATAATTAATTGTCAGAGTCATTTGCTATTAATTTCTACATAATATATCTGAACCTTTGCACCATTCACACTTAAAGCACCTTGTATCCAGTACGGAAAAATAAAAATATTTGTGCCAAAGATAATGTCAAGAGTTTCGTTAAATATTTTGTTTTATATCTTCTGCTTTGGAAATATATACCAGCTCTTTAACTAAAGCTTGAGTAACAAACAGTTATTTATAAAAACCGGCCGCTACACTTAAAGTACTTGACTTGAAACTATGAAATTTCAATTAATTGTCAATTTCTTGGTGATTAAAGTTAAGTTCGTTGTTTTTATGGATTATTGTTATTTACACAAAAGATTAATTTCACTTTATAAGAACTGGTTTATCATGTCACGCTTTAGTCTTGTTAAATGTACTAAGAGATGAATCTGGCTTCATCGTAATTATTTTTTGAATCGAAATGTTCTCTTTCATTTCTTATTAATTAAATCTTTCCCTTTTGTACTAATTAGTTTGAACTATAATTATAATTTGTTATTGTGATAAATGCTTTGATTCTATTTGAGTCTAGTGGTTGTTAGTAGTTGATAATTCACAACTAACTAAATTTTGTGTGCTGAACATGGCTTTATTAGCAGCTCCAGTAATACTTTACTTCATTATGGAAATCATTTTTATAAAACCTAATTAACCCCTACTCTCCTACGTAAGCTCAACTGTGAGGTTCAGAATTGTTTCTCCACTGGCACCCCTAATCTGGACAAAAACAAATATTTGCTGTCAAATATCCTTGGGATTTTAAAAGTAAATATGTGTGTCAGCTTTGTTTTCTATGTAAACCTAATAACAAGCTTCACAAACTTACTTTATCTTCAGCTGCTTACACTTTCAAGTACGTGAAACTTTATTTATATTCAAATAGTGTAGAATTGTAAAAATACTGCAATTAAACTTTGTTTATAATACTATCTACATGTTTTAGAGTTTTAAACAAACATTTTGTAAGCAAGTGTTACAAATTTTAAGATTGGTCCTACCCTAAAGCATAAAGATAAAAGTTATTTAAATATTTTTATAAACTGTTGTTTCAAAAAGTGGCAAAAAATTTCTTTTCAAATAATATTGCATGTGCTTCAAAATTATTTACATATCTGATCGACCTTAAATTATATAAATTAGTTGGGATTTTGTTAATTGCATGTTAAGCATTACTGACTTTAATGAATTTTAATTCAGGCATTTTTTATTCTATTTTTTCCTCAATTTCCAATTATTTTACATATTCTGCTATAATGTTTTACTTCAATATTAAGAACCCGAATGTAACCCTACCTATGGTTAACGCGTCGTAATGAGGATCGAAGTTCGCGACCTGTTATCACAAAAAAGTCGTACTCCGTACTTTGAGATCTCAAACACGTTATAAGAGTGACGATATTTTCCTATTATTCAATTATATAGATCATGAGTTCACTGTCAGTGGGAATGGCTGGTTGCGCTCCTTTTAGTCTATTACTTAGCCCTCAAATGCATACTCATCTGGCCGTATCTATTAAAACAAGAATCAGGGTATATGTTAGCTGGTTACAATATTTGTCTATTTCGCTCTAAGAATACTTAAAATTAAATATCATTTTTAAGAATATTTAAGAGCTTGCTGTATATTAGTGGTTAACTGTGAATCCGAAAGTCAGTGGTTTACGTCACATTGACGACAATAATAATTCCATTCTGAGCTTTCGGGATGTCGGCGCGTTATAAGAGTAAGGGTCAAAATCCTTATTCAATTAAAGTAATTCTGTCTATCGATTTAAAATAAGAAACAGCTATCATTTGTCTAATTTGGGCAAATGTCAGAAACAAACCAAACCAATATTTAGTCAACCATTTTAAACTTTTCAAAATATTTTTATTCGTTATAGATAGGCAAAATAAAATGGAACTTTCTGTTTACCGATGTTAAAATTTCACGTTTAATATTTATTCGATAGTGCATTTGACGCATAATGATAAAACTGGTGTTATTGGTGATTTATTATTAGATTATAACAGTTGTTTACATTTCTTAACAGAAAGAGCTGTGATTAACTAAGCTCATTAATCTTAATTTGAGACAACGCTACAGATACGATGATTTAAATACTGATTTCCTGAAGCTATCTTTGAAGAAGAAAAAATACATCTGTAATAAGTCCGTCTTCACGAGTATACGTATGAATACATACCCATGATTTGAAGACTTATATAAGCACTGAAGTAATATGTCACCAAAACAATATATTTAATTATTAATTAATAGCTTGTTGAATATCTTGAACAAAGTGAAAGTTGCTTTTAGTAATAATATGTTCAACTATCTCACTCACTGCTGATTTTCTAGATGCTCCGTCTTTCTATCTACCAATTGTAGCAGGCCAGCATTAAATTTGAAAAAAAAAGGACAATGAAATGTGTAAAAAATAAACAACAGAAGAAATGAAAGGCTCTCATGATCAATATCAGATTTCAGCGTGGATTTATTGCAGTGGGTAGACTTCGTATGTCGATCAACTTTGTTCTTTCTTTCGAAGACCTGCACACTGTGTTCTTCCGATATAGAACATAGTACGTGTCATAAGTGATATATCTGTAGTTGCAGACGCGTCAGAATACTCGGACAGCCATAGTGTATCTCATCTCACTAAAAGCTTGACACAGATACAATGACATTTTTTCCTCCTTAGCAACTCCAAGTCAAATTCTTCGGTATAATCGATAAAAACACATCCACGAAAACAACTTATTTCTTTCTGAACTGTTCAAGAAACACGATATAAATAAGCTTTACAGAAACATGGTTACTAAAGCCATGTATAGCACTTTATTTTTTTATTTCAACCGAACTTCTACACTTTTGTTAATGTGATAAAAAAAAACATTTACAAACATTTCTATTTTCTTACGAATAACATTTTTATGGTATTAACCAACCTAAGAATAAAATGTTAAGAAATATTTTGGCATCTTAGAAAATGAGGGAAAAACTTTAATGAGAACTAAAATAAAGGGAATGATAAATAATTTGTTTGTTTTGGAATTTCGCACAAAGCTACTCGAGGGCTATCTGTGCTAGCCCGTCCCTAATTTAGCAGTGTAAGACTAGAGGGAAGGCAGCTAGTCATCACCACCCACCGCCAACTCTTGGGCTATTCTTTTACCAACGAAAAGTGGGATTGACCGTCACATTATACGTCCCCACGGCTGGGAGGGCGAGCATGTTTGGCGCGACTCGGGCGCGAACCCGCGACCGTCAGATCACAAAGCGCACGCCTTAACGCGCTAGGCCATGCCAGGCCCATGATTAATAAACTAGCAGAACACGTGCATCTCATTGTTATATGTGCCCCCCCCCCGGTGACTCAGCGATATGTCTGCGGACTTACACGCTAAAATCCGGGTTTTGATACACGTGGTGGGCAGAGCACAGATAGCCCATTGTGTAGCTTCGTGCTTAATTCAAAACAACATTGTTATGTGTAGAATACGTGTGTCTCATTGTTTTGTGCAGAACACGTGCGTCTCATTTTTATGTGTTGTCTCAATACCAGGTCGGCTGTGCCTACACTATAAAAGGCTTTAGTGTTGACACTATTTATATTATTCATCTATCAGAATATCAACTCATACGGTGCTTATGATGCTATGCTGGTGAAGCGTGATAATACATTACAATAACACTGGTGATGAAATCGACCAAGATATTGTATGCTGTAAACTACAGATTCGCTGTCGTTGTCTTCAGTCAAGGCACAGGTTCTATATTTACCATAATTTTGACACCTTATGAAGGAAGGCATCAATAAAAGAGCAATCTATTTATTTAATGAAAAAAATTCAGAAATTCCAGCTAAATAATTTTAAAAAATCGGATTATTTCACAGATTACAAAGTATAATTGACCAAGTAATTATTATTTATTATTATTAAAACAAATCAGCTATATATAAAGTTTGAAAAATTTCCACAGAAAACATATGTATGATTTCAAATCACAAAACCCTACAATAAGTAAATGTTTAAAGTAAACTGGAAATAAACATTAGATTACACACAATTCAAACTTCTGATTTTTAACTTCATAAGCCTGCACATTTAACACTGAACCACAAGAGGGCGTAGATATCACTCCGATTTCTACATCCTTACCAATATTAACGTACAGTAATAATGTCAGTAATTTTTTAATAGTGATCTGTATATATCACAATGGATTGGTTTATACTTGTTATCTTATCTCAGATATTAACTTAACAATATTTATAGTTTGTGAAATAACCTTTTAGGAGTTC
This sequence comes from Carcinoscorpius rotundicauda, assembly GCA_011833715.1. Taxonomy (NCBI): domain Eukaryota; kingdom Metazoa; phylum Arthropoda; class Merostomata; order Xiphosura; family Limulidae; genus Carcinoscorpius; species Carcinoscorpius rotundicauda. The sequence continues at coordinate 43,920,874 of CM022395.1, read as the reverse complement.
AACCTGCAACTCATAAATAATAAACGACTACACACGAAATGTTGTCGTATAATAAAAGCATTATCTTGTGAGTTACTGTGCTGTGTATGTACGTCCTGACATGAAACGTCTTTATTACGAGTTGTTGATGATTTTCGAATATTCTTCCAAGTTACAGAAGGGCTGTTTGCTCTAGCTATTCTTAAATATTGTTAAGTAGGTAATAGTAAAATATAAACAGGAAAATTAATTGATGTTTTATCATAATTTTTGTAGGAAACGTTTGTTTGTTTTGAATTTCGCGCAAAGCTACTTGACGGCTATCTGCGCTAGCCGTCCTTAATTTAGCAGCGTAAGACTAGAGTGAAGGCAGCTAGTCTTCACCACCCATCGCCAACTTTTGAGTTACTCTTGTACCAACGAATAGTTGGATTGATCGTCACTTATAACGCCCCCACGGCTAAAAGGGCGAGCATGTTTGGCGCGACCCTCAGATTACGAGTCGCACGCCTTAACACACTTGGCTATGCCAGGCTCTCTAGAGAAGAATATAGAAGTGAAAGAGTTAAAAGCCTACCGAGAGCAGGGGCGTCATGGTAGGACGGCATACCTTCTCCAGTGAGGAGCCCTGCCGCCACATGAGATGAGAGTTTTTGGTTGTTTTTTTTCCCCATTATGATCCAAAGTAGAAAATCATAGAACAGTTACTTCCAAGCGAGATGATTCATCATCAGCTTTTTCAAGGCATAATCGAGCAGGAATGTTCTGTGATTTTAGGTTAATTACATGCTGTACCACTGACAAACACAATTAATTATATTATGCTGAGATTTGTTAAGACAGGATACTAATTGCGACACGTTTCAAAAAAACAAAATAAACTCTACGTTCTCAATTAATCAAACTTGTACACATCCAGTAGCGCTCAATTTAGGCAGAATATGTTGCAAGCAGAGGCTGGTCTGAGTCCAAAAGGAGTTGTGTTCTTATTACTTTAAAACTGTAAAATTCGTGTGGTTACCGGATGTATGGGAAGAACAGATTCTATTTCGTTAGTGAGAGTTTACTTCAGTGTATAGTTGAACAAGAGTCCATTTAAATAGAATAGAAGCGATACTGTTTTGGGGTTAGTTTATTTTAGATTTCGTTATCTGTATCAAATATTTTAATAATGAATCATTTTTCCAACGCGTAAATCTTGCAGGTTTCATTAATTTAACACAATATAAAATAATGAGCACTTCTACTGAGACATGTATTAATTCTGGTGTGCCATCAGGTTTTAAGAAACAATTGTTTGTATATTTGTATAGACAAAAGCTTTCAAGATGGTAATTTAGTAAAACAATTATAATAAACACGCAAGATAGAGACAAGACATGTATAGATAACATCATTCATTATGTAGATAATGTATCTTATTCTGTGGACAGTATCACCTATTGTAGGTATATTATTCGTTGTAGGAACTTTACGCTTGTTATTTTGACAGTATCATTTGTTATATGAATAAAGATCTCTCATAATAACCAAGTTTTCGAATTCTATAAAGAAAGAAATGAATATAAACATTTTATTACACCTGATTTAATTAAGTCGTTTCATTCATAAAACATACAAAATAACACAGGAGAATCAACTGAGTGAAATAGTTAGAAATACGTTTGGTTTGTGTTCGATTTCGTTTATGTTTCCAGCATATGTAAAAGTTTAAACCAGAACAAAGAAATTTTAAACATAGGGCATCAATAGGCTTAGAAGTATTATAGAGCTTAACTTCCACCAAGTCTATGCAACTTCAAATTACCTTTCGTTCTTACATACGAACCAGTATGTTTAACACTCACAAAGACTGGAACTCCTATAAAACTATACATAGTGAAAAATACAGATATAAAAAAGACAATAAATGTCTTTTCCACATCAGTTGGAGTTAAATACATCCACACCTCGTTTAACTTCTGTGCGAAGAATTAAAAAGATGCTGTTGAACGTCTGGTTTCAAGTACTTGTCTTCAACACCATACTAGCTAAACCTTCAAGTACGAAATACAAATAGGTAACGAACATACCTACAAAAACCAAAACTAAAAGGTTGATCATTATTAATTCGTAAAACATTTGGCAGAGTTTTAGAAATCTGTTTCAGAAAGCACCCCTAAATACTAGTTGTTGGGTTTTAAAACGGGTTAAAACACCTCAAATGTAAAATAATTACAGATTAGTTGATCATGTATATACAAAAGACGATAAGTTTGTAAAGTTGTCAAAACCGTAAAAAAAGAAATAGTAAAGAACGCAACTCGTACGAGTTTAAGTTAGGTAGAACAATAAGTATGAACTCAGGACTGAAGACAAATTTTATCATTGATGAAATGTGGCATTTTTTCATACAAATTATTTGTCGTTTTTAAAAGCTAGGACAATAAATTCACATTCAATATTGTGTACTACTGGCTTATATAAGATTTGGTTTAGTACATAAATCCATTAACTTGTCCCTTTAAACAGCTATAACAATAGATTCACGTTCAATATTGTATGCCAGTGGCCTATATAAAATTTGCTTTAGTATATAAATCCATTATACCAGTCGCATTGGATTAATTATATTCAAAATTGAAAACTTCCCATTTAGATAAGAAAAACAAAATAACAAGTTGAATATGTTAACTACTTCTAGTAAGTTCCAAGGAAAACTAATATATAAGCTATCGTTTTCTCATTCAAATAATAAGTCATATACATGTATTGGTAACAATAAAATAGAATACAATTATGAAAACGTATTTGACAATTAAGTGGCAGACATTATAAAGAATTGTTATAAATAACGCTCTATCTTGAATTTACGCTGAAACTGGTGTTTGCTTACTAAATTACTTGCCCTCCAGTGTCACGTGTTTGCTTACTAAATTACTTGCTCTCCAGTATCACAGCGGCATGACTACGGACTTAAAACGCTTGAAACCAGTTTTCGATACCCGTGATGGGCAGAGCACAGATAGGTCTTTGTGTAGCTTTGAGCTTAACTTCGGACAAACAAATGAAATCATTAATCGAAAAAAAAAATGTTTGGTAATACTTATCGAAAACAGCATAAACGAGAAAACATTCTGATAGAATATGTTTTAATATCACTGATGCATAATTGTGAGAACAGTAATCTGATTTAATGTTAGCCTTCCCGGTCGCATCAAACATGCTCGCCCTTTCAGCCGTGGGGGTATTATAAAGTGACAGTCACTCTCACTATTCATTGGTAAAAGAGTAGCCCAAGAGTTGGCGATGGGTGGTGACAACTAGCTACCTTCCCTCCAGTTTTATACTGCTAAATTAGGGACGGCTAGCGCAGATAGCCCTTGAGTAGCTTTGCACGAAATTCATAAAACAAACAAACAAACATGTTACGAGTCGAACGTCTTAACACACTTGGCCATGCCGGGCCCAAAACAAAAACAAATAATATTAGCCATGTTACTGTTGGGCAAAAGAGAATACTTAAAGCACATTAAATTCGATAAAATAAACATTAATTACTGCTTTACATCGTTACACTGTTTTTTACACATAAATCTAATAATTCCGACAACGAAGAGGTCTGTTTGATATTATTGTTTCTTTTTTAACAATTAGTTTTTATGTTAACGTAATATTTGCATTTAAGTTTAACGTGAATATTAATGTGCCCAACTACATTCAAGAAATGTAATCTGACTATTTATTACCCTAATCAATCTACAAATATGCATTTATTCCTTAAAATTGTCTTAATTATTTCCACTATCACAATGTTACACCGCCATCTATTTACAACTATGAAATAACATGAAGCATTTAATTCTCTGGAAGATGTCAAATTTGCAAATAAAGTGTGAGACGAATAATATCAATGTTTAATAAACAGAATAAAGTATAAATTATTATCATGTTAATAAAGTATTGTTTCACAAAAATGTAGCGTAATTTTCTGATAGTGATTAGAATTCCTTTTACTTTGCTGTGATTTCATGTGAGGGTGTGTATTTTCTTACAGCAAAGCAACATCGGGCTATCTATTAAGCCCACCAAGGAGAATCAAACCCGTGATTTTGAAGTTGTAAATCCGATGACATACCGCTGTACTAGTGGGGCTCTGGCCCCCCAGTGGCTCAGCGGTATGTCTGCGGACTTGCACGCTAAAATCCGGGTTTCGATACCCGTGGTGGGCAGAGCACAGATAGCCCATTGTGTAGCTTTGTGCTTAATTCTAAACAACAACAGTGAGGTTCTGATGCAATATGTTTAGATTTTATATGCAAAAACGGCTCGTTTGGGTTCAGAAAATATTTTAAATAGAAGAGCGAACAACGTTTTGACCTTCTTCGGTCATCGTCAGGTTCACATTTGTTTGTTTTTAATCTCGCGCAAAGCCACACAGGGAATATCTGCGCTAGCCGTCCCTTATTTAGCAATGTAAGGCTAGAGAGGAGACAGCTAGTCATCACCACCCACCGCCAACTCTTGGGCTACTCTTTTGCCAGTAAATAGTGGGATTGACCGTCACATCATAATGCTCTCACGGCTGAAAAGGCGAGCATGTTTGGTGTGACGGGGATTGGAACCAGCGACCCTCAAATTACGAGTCGAGGGCCTTAAGCATCTGGCGATTCTGGACCTAACTGTTACGTCTCATAACACTACGTAACAAAATTTTTACTATTTCTTCTTCCTAGTTTCATTTCCCAATTGCTTATTCCTAAACTAAATGGAAAAGACATATTTTTCTCTTTAAACTTTCTTTTTGTGATCTTCAAGCGTATAACGAAAAGATGATGGGAGACTATATTTGAGGACTGATACGAGAGAGTGATTTACATTACAGTCGCAAATCTCAAAAATCTACTCACTTCTAAACATTTTTGCTCATTTTTGTATAACTTTAGTATTAATACATGTAAGTCTTGATTAATATGTTGTTTTATTCAGACCTTATGTAAATGAAAATGTGCCCGTTTTTAACATACAAAATAGGTTAATTTCTAAATTTCAGTGATGTCAAAAAACCCACTTGTAGCGAAATATATATGTAAAAACGGCTCGTTTTGTTTGAGAAAATATTTTATGTGGAGAAGCAAAAACCGTTTTGACCTTCTTCGGTCATCGTCGGGTTCACAAAGAAAGAAAGAGGTAACTGACCGGAAGCTGACCACATGTTTGAAAAGGATTGTGTAACTGAGTGTCGGAATGTAGAGGGTGGTGTTAGATGTTTGAACATATGATTTTATGTTATTTTTTGTTATTTTTAATATAGGTATAAAGGTGTTCCTTTGTATTGGTTTATTTTGGGTTTATGTTGTTGTATAAGTAAGGATTATTTAGTTTTGCGTTTGTTTATGTTTGTTTCTTTATTTAGTATTTGAGTGTTTTCTATGGTTATGTTTGTTTATTTGACTTGCAGTGTTCGAAAACGTGTGAAGGTGACTTTTTTATGTTTTTTGAATCTGATTTCCATTTTTCTACTTGTTTCTCCAATATAGAAGTCGTGGCAGTTATCACATTGTATTTTATAAATAATGTTGGTGTGGTGTTTGTCAGTGTAGTTTTTACATAGTATAGACCTCAGTTTTGTGCCTGGTTTTTGAATAAATTTGGTATTAACTGGAATGTCATATTTTGTTTCCAGTTTTTGCCAAATGTTGGTTATTTGTCTGCTGATGTCAGGAATATATGGTATGCAGCAGTATATGGTTTCGTGATTTATTGATTCGTGAGATATATTTACTTTTGTTGGTTGATTTTGCTAATGTTTACATATAAATTTCTAAATTTTATTATCCAGGTTACAAAAGCAAAGTTTGAAAGAAATAATGACCGTTTTCTGCACTTTTACAACATAAGAAATTAAGAAATAACATATACGATACAGAAACAAAATTTGTGTTACATAGTGTAATTTATTTCGAACCAATTTCCAATTTATTATGTTACTTACATTATGAATTACTATTTCAAATAATCAGAAATTTTAATTTAGAAGTTTTTAAATGTTAATATGTATTAAGTTGATGTTTGTTTGTTTAGAATTAAGCACAAAGCTACACAGTGGGCTTTCTGTGCTTGCTTATCACGGATATCGAAACTCGGTTTCTAGCATCGAGTCCGCAGGCTTACCGCTGTGACATTGAGGTGCATTAAATTTATGGTATTTGCCAACAAGATCGAGACACATTATTTTGTCTCTTAATACAAATATATTTTAATATACAAACAACCACAAATTTTAAAATAATGATTATTACAAATATTTACCACAAATAATGGCTTATTTGCAACAGTTTTACAAACTTACAATGATGACTTTTATATTTGGTCTAGAACTGAATATTTTATCGACGATCTAGGTCCACGACGAGCAAATTAATTCTGAGTTTAACCTAGCTAGCTTGAAGTGCCGTAAATTTTCACTGACGACAATATTTAATGTCCACGGATACGTATGGATGTCCGAAGTTAATTCACTTAAGAGTGTGTGTGTGTTTTCTTATAGCAAAGCCACAACGGGCTATCTGCTAAACTTAACGAGGGGAATCGAACCTCTGATTTTAGCGTTGGAAATCCGTAGACTTACCGCTGTATTAGCAGGGGGCATTTATTGAAGATGAACTGTTTGTAATGATAGAAATCTATAAACGTTCCTGATACAAATCTGTAGTTTTCCAATTAATAAGCGTTAACCACAATTTTAGCTTTCGAATCTTATAGTATACTGGCGGCAGATGACAAATAATAATTAATATCTCCCGGCGCATTGGTTTTATATACCAGTCACGTTAGATTCTCGAACTTTCCAATAATGTTAGCGAACACACTAGTGTTTTTGTAAAACAAATATTGTTGGTTTTTACTCTCAAGAATCCTCTATAAATTTAGTAAACAAACAAAATTTGCAAATATTGCACATCCAAGAATATATGTCATATGTATAAAAAACTACACTGAAACAACTGTTACACTTTTTACCCTTAGTGAACAAACTTCTTTACACCAGGCGTGTAAGAATACACCTGCACTAAATAGCCCATGCTATGTAATATTGCTTTGTGTTGTTTTCTTTTCATAGCAAGAAGCCAAATTAACAATCAATCACAGCATTTCTTTTAGATTGCCTCACAAAAGTATGGGCTAGATATCTGGTTTCGATACCTGTGGTGAACAGAGCACAGGCAGCCTATTATATACCTTTGTGCTTAGTTACAAACAAACAAATCTTTTAGATTTTTGAGTCACTAAAACTTACAAATTGGAATTAATGAGAGCAAGTTTCGTTAATAATATTATCTACTCTAAGTATAGTATGCATCAACTGTCAGTATTCTGATCTACATGAGATAATAACAAAAACCTATTTACTAAACAATTCAAAGTAAAATGTGGGAATTTATATTTAATTGAGAATATGTAAAGAAACGTTGGTACACTTACATATATTGTTAGTATGGTGATAGAACAATTGCGATGGTATATTACAACTGGATTACTTGAATTAATATCAAACTGGTTTAATCAATGCCGTCACCAATCAGTTACAGCAACATTGCAGATAACGAGGTAGTACCAGATAGGCTCTAAACGTTCCGCTGTACAAGCTTTTAGCTTCTTTGGAGAACATTAAAGGCTTCCTTATTCGAACCGTTGTCCTTTGAGACTACGCCATTTAATAACCTTGCTGTATGGCTATTCTTTCTCAGAAAAGACTGTAGCAGAATTTTTCAGTAATAAGTATGCTGTGGTAGCATTAGACTATTAATACGTCGATAATGTACTTTGAACCTGACATTGTATAGACTTTAAGCATCCTAAACAAGAAACAAATTGCAAAAGGTAACAAAGTATCGTGTAACTTGGAACCAGGATTTTCATTCAAAAGGATATTCTAGGGATATAACGTAATCCGTTCCAAAATTGATGAAGTTAAGAAACTGGCTTTTGTTTCTTTTATAATTAGCTAAATTTACAGAGTGTGATTCAAGGAGAGATTTTTAAAGAAAAATATTTTGAATAATCAGGGTGTATGAAACAAAGTGTAATAAATAGGAAAAATTAGTTCAGTTAAACGTACATAGCTCCTCCCTCAGTGGTACAGCTGAGTCTACGGACTTACAATAAAACCGGGTTTCGATACCGGTGATGGTCACACCACATGTAGTTTTGTGCTTAAATATAAACAAATGAACAATGTGTACATAAATATACGATAAGAAGAGGAAACAACAATGCACTTAAAAACATCTAAATACAACATTGTGCATTGTAAAAAAAACAAAGCAAGGCAAAAAATTTCTTATCGAAAACATGGTAGTTTAAAAAAAAACTGTTGTAAAGACAATGACAACGTTTATGAGAATTTAAATCGATTTTCGTAATGGAAACGTCTCTCGGCTACAAAACCAGTCTTGCATTGAACATGGTGTCTCCATAGAAACGGATTACCATCCTATCTTGTTGGTTCGATCACAATGGTGTGTTATTAAGTGGACGTTGAAAGGCCTGTTTTTCTTACTCTCTAAACGCAATGTTTTATTTCAGACAAGTTCACATTACCCATGCAGTTAATCTTTATTTTCATGTTTCATTTATATTTACTTGCAGCATTCACGTGCGCTATTAGATCACAATAAAGATGAAATCCGTAAATTTCATTCATGCCTATTCCTATTCAAATGTGCACAACATAACTTTAGTTGGCAGTGTTTGATAACATTGTTCACCTTACCTTCTCTCTTCTTGTATTAAAAAGCTACAGGTTGATGTGTTTCACCACAACTGTACAACTAAGAATTTACTTCAGTTTCAACTTTCTTTAAAAGTTGCCAATGTTTAACTGCTCTCAGAATTTTATACATTTTCACTCGCATAATTTAATTCTTTACGCTACCTTTGTAGTTAGCGATATAAGTTTACACTGTGTATCAAATTAATAGTATTCTAGCTCGACTGAGGTGATTCTGGCGTTTCCAAACCTGTGACATGTTTACTCAGAAATGTATACAAATTCAAGCAGTTTACCAGCTTTGTATAATAGTGCTACTCAAATCAAGTTAATTAATACTCAACTGGGTAAAATACTCCCATAGAAATTCATACTAATTAACTGTATTCTCTTTTAACAGTTCAGACTTTTCCTCTCGTTCTATTTGTAGAATATCACAAAAATATCGTACAGAATGTATTACCAATTATTGTTTATTAATTCGTTATTCATGCATTTTTCATAACCTCATAAATATGTTATTATGTGCTTAAGTTTCAATTAAACATCAACTTCTTATTTGCACTAAGTTTAAAACAAATTGTTTCTATAAGCTTAACCCTACGTTTAACTTGTGAACAAAGACAAACGTCGCTCCAATGTGCTGGTCGTTTTAAGAAACTGGAAAACTAACGAATACTATGAAATATATTACCTGAAAAAGATAATAAACGAACTTGTTTTATTCAAAATACAATCCCTGTGAATTAACACTAATTGTGAAAACAAATTAAGTGAACTCGACCGCTAAGGAAGTCATAACAATCAGGTTAAAATATACAAGATGTTTCGGACTTTGAAAGAATACCAACTCATAATTTACGAGTTTTGAACTTTTTTTTATACTGTAGTACGTGGAACTTTAACTCCCTAACCACATGCTTCTGTGTTGTAACGTGTCTAAACAAGTGTCATAATGACTATTCTCCTTCTAATATTTCAGCAGTAAGTTAATGAACTTGACGCTATAATCAAGAGAGTGATTCCCTGTGGTGGACAGGTTGTAGATAGCTTGTCGAGAAATTTTGTGTTAAATCAAACGCACTATAAAAACATTTTAAAATTATCTTAGATACTTCAAAAGTTATGATACGACTTTAATAAATTCTAAACAGTTGCAATTTATTTTTAATCAATATATTCTGATTTTTGTGAAAAAAATATATTTACTTTGTTGTGCAGTAAACTTAAACAGTCTTGAATTAGTGCCATATTTTGATAATTATTATGTTAATGTCTTTAAACATGTATTAAAGTAAAAGTATAAACATATTGATGATGTGTTGAAATAAGTTTTCATGTGTGTGTGTAGAAAATTAACAGAAGATTTCATGCACCAGTAAATATATAGATAAGCTATGGTGTGGCTAGATGGTTAACATAGCTAAACTGTGAATCGGAAGATTTATGATACGAGACAAAATGACAGTGGCTGCTGTTAATTAACCGATTTCTTTCTTGTTTGGGCCCGGGTGAATTAAGGCGTTAGACTCGTAATCTGAGGGTCCCCGTAGCACCAAATATGCTCGCCATCCCAGCCGTGGGGGTGTATAATGTTACAGTCAATCCCACTATTCGTTGGTAAAAGAGTAGCCCAAGAGATGGCGGTGGGTGGTGATGACTAGCTGCCTTCCCTCTAGCCTTACACTGCTAAATTAGGGACGTCTAGCGCAAATAGGCCTTGAGTAACTTTGCGCGAAATTCAAAACAAACCAAACCTTCTTGTTTGTTTGAAATTCCCAAGTGAAACAACGATAGTTCTACGAATTTACAAAGCTGAAATAAGGAGTTCGATAGTCAAAAGAATTTTTGCTATTTAAAAAAAAACACCTCAAAAACATTCATTCATATTCTAATTGAAAATTAAGGCTGACTATGAACAGGTATATTCTTTATTTTTACTTTGAGCAAAATTCTAAAACAAAACAAAAAACTGATTAACTTTAATCTGATTATATTACCACCAACTTTTTGCTACTTAATACGTTATTTTAATATACCACCTACAAATGTCATGTTTAGTGTTTCAGATAATTTCATTTAGCTGTTCTAAAGACACACGCAATGAATGTATCAAGATATATCTATTGTACGTCAAAGCCACTTGGTGCCAAAAATATGGCTAAGATATTTTAACAGAAAGTTAAGAATTCTCGATGTAAAAACCAAGAGAGGGTAAATTTTTTTAACGATTTTCAGAAAATGCTTCCTTCATATTTTTTCTACTTGAATTATCTATTGCCATTTTAAAGCTGTATCGGGTTCTGAATTAGGTTTCAAGCATAACATTTAAGAGAATCAACCACGAAATATTTTTATGTTTTAGTTTCTCTTAAGCTAGCGCTCAATGAGCGAAAAATTAAATATACATATTATAAAACATACTCAGCAGATCACATGTGCACATACAGTTTTAAATGGCCCGACATGTCCAGGTGGTCAAGGCACTCGACTCGTAATCTGAGAGTCAGAGGTTTGAGTTCCCGTCGCACCAAACATGCTCTCACTTTCAGCCGTGGATGCGTTATAATCTTACGGTCAATGACACTATTCGTTGGTAAAGAGTAGTGCAAAAGTTGGTTGTGAGTGGTGATGAATAGCTGCCTTTCCTCTAGTCTTACAACGCAAAATTATGGACAGCTGGCGCAGATAGTTCTTGTGTAGCTATGCACGAAATTCAAAATAAACAAACAAATAAGTTTAAATGGTTTGTTTTGTATTTAGGCACAAAGCTACACAAAGGGCTAGCTGTGCTCTACCCACAACGTGTATCGAAGCCCGGTTTTTAACAATATATGTACCAAATATACCGCTTTAACACTAGAAACCAATTTTAAATGGTTATTTTGCAATAGCTTTCAAAAGTTAACTTTCAGGTGAAGGGATAAAAATAATTCATTATTGTAACCAATATTTTTATTTAACGGTAATCTAACATAGTGAGAGGAAAATTATACAAATTTGCTTCCCTGAGATAAATTGCTGTATTTTAACTGAGCATACTGAGGGCTCTAAGGCCAGCTTCAAGATATTCGGTTTTTCTCAGTGATTCATTCTTAATCTTCGGTATAAAAATAAGTTGTGGAGTAACTGCCACCCCAGAACTATCTACAGACAGAGAAGAGCAGTATAAGTACGGGATGCACTTTTTTTCACTTTTATGTAATTATACATTTCTGTGATAGTTTTATTAATGAAAAGGCTACGATAATATTTTGTTAAGAGGACATAACGGATTTACTGTTATGTATTTATTATAATGTCGATTTTTTGTTTTACTTTAATATGTATTTAGAAATGCATGTAACTTACACTGTTAAATGTGTATTGTGAAACACTCCCTAAATTTGTGAAATATTCTCGGGTGTAGGAATCAATAATATTTGTTTTACGAAAGTACTTGTGTACTGTTGCCAACTGAAATTTCTAAAACCTCGTCTTAGCGTTAATAAACCGACACGCCGAAAGATAGACATATATTGTGTGTTTGCTGGGGTTGATTTAATGCAAACCTCGGAAGCTATAACTTTAATTAACTCTCATTAATCGGGAACTAGAGACACTAGATCAGGAACGTTTATAGCTTTCAAACATTATAAAACATTCAACTTCAATGAATTCACATCGGACGTCAATATTTTTACGAAAACATTACATAACTTTAGCAATGAAAAGTGAGCTTGTAAATGGCGTGAGACCAGCAAAGAATACAGAGCTAGCTAGCTCCCACTTAAGTGAATTGTATCTATGTTAACTCGCAATTAATTTGCTCATCGTGAACTCTCGATAAAATATCGAGGAAGTCCCAGACTGGAAAGTAGACTTAATATTATTTATAAGTTTGTAAATTATTTGTATGTAAATTGTTATTTATATTAACTATTTATTGTTATTTACAGTTAATTTATAGCTTTTAACTCTTTCACTTCTGTATTCCTCTCTAGAGAGCCCGGCATGGCCCAGCGTGTTAAGGCGTGCGACTCGTAATCTGTGAGTCGCGGGTTCGCATCCCGATCGCGCCAAACATGCTCGCTCTTTCAGCCGTGGGGGCGTTATAATGTGACGGTCAATCCCACTCTTCGTTAATAAAAGAGTAGCCTAAGAGTTGGCGGTGGGTGGTGATGACTAGCTGCCTTCCCTCTACTCTTACACTGCTAAATTAGGGACGGCTAACACAGATACCCCTCGTGTAGCTTTGTGCGAAATTTCAAAACAAACAAACAATTATTTGTTGAAAACCACTATAAATTGAAGTTAAAATTTAACTTAATTTCAAACTGTAATATGTATTATAATAGATTGAAAGCTCGTCCGAGATTCATTATAACACACAATAAGGTTAAATTATTACTTACGATTAGTACCTACATTTGCAAGAAGCTCGGATAGATTCCCGCACTGTAACTTGTCTGATGAAGATTTTTATTTTTTTCATCGTTTAATAATTAGATTAGTTTTTGTTGTTGTTATTGGCCTTTTTCTTTTCTTTTCTTTTTCATTGTTCATCAGATCTTTTGGTTTATTTGTCATGGTAGATTGGCTGTATTTGATGGTTATTAACCACTAAGTGAAATACAATAAGAATGGAATAGTTGTTAATGTCAGCTTACTTTTTTGCTTAACTTTTGTTATATATATTTTAAAGGTATTTGTGAAGCTTGCCTCAAAATAATGGAAATGAAATTGTTTTAAAAATAGATAAGGAACTCAGGCCATAGCACTAAATTTAACTATATGTATTTCCTGTAACTGGAACTTCATCAGATTTACGTTGCTACTCACTACGAATATATTAAATCATTCATAAAATTAAATATTTAAATGCGTATCTAGAAAATATAATTTTTATAGTAAACAGTATCGCAAACAACATTTTCTGGAAACAAAGAAAAAATAAAATAAAAGTAATGGCCAGTAAACAAAGAATATGTGTGCTCGTATATGATAACATTAGTGTCATAAAACCATTCTATTATATTTAGTTGTTTACTATAAGCGCAGTTTTATCGTTTTTAACAAAGGAAACATTTTTAAGGGCTTTAAAAAAAGCCAACAACAAAGAAGCTTTTGTTTTAATGCAAAACTTTTAAAATAAATCTACATTCACTGTTCACTGTGATGGATTGAGCACTGTATTTTATTAAGGCAGTAACTTATCACTGACCCACACTTTGTACTTACCACAAAGAGATCAGTGAATTAATATTTAGTAAAAATAATTTCAGAAAAAATATTCATGTTTCTGAAAATGTTTTATAAGCACAAATCATTTAAGAGTACCATAGCCAGAGGACTAAATAAAAATCAAGTACCAGTTATTTAGTATCGAACCACATATCACAATGGAAATTATCGCTTTTGAAAATGTAAAAAAAATCGGCTATTATTTTCTGAAGTCCAACGTGGCACTTCAAACATAATTTTAATAATTTACAATTAAGAAAATGACAATTCCTGCCTCTATATCTATTGTTAAAGGCTAATAATGATATGCTAACACATAAATTCACAGATATACAGTGTATTTCAACTACCAAGTCATATTTGAACTTCATTTTTAATGCGTGACACATTATTGCATATATACAGGCCTGATAACAAGTGATTCAGAAAACACAACAAAACATTCCAATAAATACATTCAGTCATCAACTCTGAAAGGGATTTTATAGTTTAAATATATTTGTTTTTTATATTTATTCACTTGAACCTACTTATATAGGTGCATTTTTTAGTTCACAAATATTTTTAAAGACGCATAATTTGTGATCAACTGCACACTGAAAAACTCACATATATATTATTTCGCATCGCGTATGTACGTTTCAATACGTTAAAGTGCAACACAAAATATCCGCATTCAAGCTAAATCAACGAAAGCTAACTTCTGTTATATCATGTAAATATTTTCTTATTCTAAACACTCGCTTTTAAATACATTTAGAACTGTAATTAACAAAACTATACAAACCGTCTTTAGAAAAAAGCGCAAGAATGATTGAAATTATGAGAACAGCTATAATGTTAGCAGAGTATAAGTAACAGAAACGAGAACGCAGAAGAGAATGAAATAAAATCTTAAATCCTTTCAAATTCTCCTGTGTTTTAGCAGAATTGTTCAATTAGTAGGAAGTGTGCATTGCATGTTAATGGTAGGACAATTGATTAAAAGTAAATAACCGAAACAACTTTTCTACACAACTGTGATACTTCACGAAAGTTATATATTTGCAATTTGTCAAAAACACTGGAACGTTGCAATGACTAGTACATTTAAATTAATGACTGACATGCATAAATTAAACTTTTAATTAGAATCGTGCGTGTAATCAAGACGTTAATTGACACAAATTTGTTTGGTTAAATTTCCCACAAAGCTACACGAGGGATATTTGCACTAGCCGACTCTAATTTATCAGTGAAAAACTAGAGAAACGACAACTAGCCAACACCACCCACCGCCAACACATGGGTTACTTTTTTATCACGAATAGTAGGATTCACCATCGGCAGAAAAGGTGGGCATGTTTGGTGAGAAGGGAAATTCGAACCCTAACCACCTGCCAATACCACCAAGCTGCATATTTGTAATATAATAGCTTAATCCTATCAACCAAATAAAAATTGAATTATAATAATTTAAAAGACGAACTGGCAATGACTAGTGCAGAAATGTTACTTCAGATTTCATACAAGTGTTCTTTCAATATAAGTCATTCAAATTTAAGACTTGTCATGTATTTCCCGGTTTGATTTTAATTTTGCGTAACGTTACTCGAGGGCTATCTTTGCTAAGCATTCATAATTCAGCGACGATAAACTAGAAGGAAAGCAGCTAGTCAATCTCACCTCACACCCACTCTCAAGCTACTTTTTTACCAATGGACAGTGGAATTGATCGACGCATTATAACGCCCCCACGGTTGAAAGAGTGAGCATTTTTGATGACTAGGTCAATATGAACGGTCAATTTGATGAATGGTCAATACATTTAATGATGTTATGAAGGTTTGGGGTGTTGGTGCTGTGAAGAGGACACTGCTGCTTTACAAAAGAATTTAGATCATTTAATGAGTTGAGAAAATAAATGAGAGGTGGGTTTTAATCAGAATAAACGTAAAATATATACTACATTTGAGTTATCATAATTTGAATTATAAGAATAACTTTTATGAAAATAACCTTAACAGTATGTTGTTACTAGTTGTAGGACAAATAGGATTTTAGGTTTTGTCTACAGAGATAGTAAATACAAATCTAAAGAGGTTATAATTTTAATGCATAGTTCACTAGTTAGAACATATTTAAAGTATTTTGTTCAGTCTTGGGCTCCTTACCTTAAGACAGACGTAGAAGTTTTGGAAAATGTTCAGAGAAGGGTTACTAAAATGTACCTGGGATAGAGGGGTTGTCATACAAGGAGAGATTAAGATTTTCAAAATTGTTTTCTCTGGAAAAAAGCTGGGGAGATAGCGGGGATAAGACTGGAGTGTTTATGATTATAAAATAAATTGATCATGTTGATACATAAACTTTTTTTCATACTTAACAGCGAGAACTGTAGAAGTTGGGGACACAAATATAGATTTGGGCAAGACAGTTTTAGTTTTCAAATAAGGTGTTTTGTTTATAAAATGGGCTGCTTTCCGATGTTGTAAAGGCAGTAAATTTGAATGAATTTGAAAGAAAATGTGAAATATATATGAATGATAAGAGATGGCGTTTATTTCTACTAGTTTTACTTTGGTTCAGAGGATAAAACAGCCGAGATGGTCCAACAGGTCCGTTGTTGTCCGTAAACATTATGTTATGTTAATCGTTGCGTACCCAAAGATACTGGAAAATGAAACATGTTTTCACGCTATTCCCTTTAAAATCATACCAGTCAAGTTATTGGAGGTAGTGACTATGAATTTTTGCGTAATCTTATTTTTGAAATTAATTCTGAGAAACCATTATCTTTGTCTACTAGATGAATTATGGAACGCGTTTGGAAAGAAGTGGTGTGCTTTGTACATGATAGCATTACTCTGAGCCCATTTTAATGAAAAATACGCTACTGGTTTGTTGTCGAAAGCAGAGTCGTTATACGCAGCAGGGCCAGACGTTCCGAAACTGATTATAACGAGGTGGTTAGGCTCCAAAATCATTTTATCATAACGTAGCTTGGTGCATCTAAAAGAAACTGTAGATAAATATCAAGTTTCTTATTCGTTATACTTTTATTGGCAATTTTGAAAAGCATTAAACCTAGCGTAACTAAGAATGTATTTACAATTAAAAACTATATGGCTTATTGATATATATGTTGAAGCTATCTTTTATTTTTCACCAGTTGGTCGGCTGTATAAAATAAAAAAATTATAACCTTTTTGTCATCTTGTAGGTTAACGGTAAGTTACATAAATCTGGAGAATCAAACCCCATCACAGTTAACATATTGCTTGAACATCAATACATATTCCTCTTCCTTTCATTATGTTCGTGTATAAGATTTTTTTTAATTTGAGCAAAACTACACGAGGGCTATCTGCGCTAGCAGTCCAAAATTTAGCAGTGTAAGACTAGAGAGAAGACATCTAGTCATCACAACCCACCGTTAACTCTTGGGCTACTCTTTCACCAACGAATAGTGGGATTGACCGCCACTTTATAACGTCTCCATGGCTGAAAGGGCGAGCATGTTTGGTGTGACCGGGATTCGAACAAGCGACCCTCAGATTACGAGTCGAACGCTTTAATCCACCTGATCATGCCAAGCCTGTGGATAAGATAAGTAGTAATATTATTTCAGTGAATAGCAATCATAAGTTGGTTTCTCGAAAGCTTTTTATCATTGATATGAACTGCGCATGATTCTAAATATTAGTGTCTCAGGTAGAGGACCAAAGTGTTTGCAGTTCGAACAATGATACCAGTGGACATTTTCAGCTGTTGGTGCGATATAAACGTGACGGGCAATTTAGTTATTCGATCCAAAATCCTTGTGGCTGCTAAAAAGCTCTCAACCCTCTTATCAATAACTGAAAGTTAAGCGTAGCTACAGCTTAGCCTAAATGTTTCTCAGATCTGGATAGTTAGAACATATACATAAAATGCCGTAAGTGTTAAAAATTGTAATTTTTTGTCATTGGTTGGAATAACGAAAATGCATAATCGTTAATGTGACAATTTTTGTGATTGCGGGTTAATACATCAACGTAACAATATTAAACTTTCATCTCACCTTTAAATCCAAGTATTTATTTAGTAGCTGTTTTATATTTGGCGTTAACTGTTTTTAAATGTTTGGTTTGTTTGTTTTTAATTCAGTACAAAACTGCATGATGGGCTATCTATGCTCTGCGCACCACATGTATCGAAACCTGGTTTCTAAGACTGGAAATCCGCAGACATTCTGCTGTTCCACCTTGGGGCTTTTTAAGATAAAGCTTAGATTTCTTCTTCTTTAAGATACTTTAAAAATTTAATTGTGTTTACTAAGAATTAAGTTGTTACTTTTCGTAGTGCCAGTCTACACCATCATAACTCTGCTGTCTGTCCACTACGATGAATGAAACTCCAGATTTTGGTGTCGTAAATCCGTAAATTTACAGCTGACCTACCGGACTATCCCTTCCCCCTGATGCTCAACGGTACGTTTCTGGACTTATGACGGTACAAATCGGACTTAGATACCGGGATGAACACAAATAACCCCTTATGTACCTTTGCACTTAACAACAAACAAATACATCAGCTGGGAATTACGTTTTAAACGAAAGAAAAACTGACATAGTTTGTCACAGCATTACTATTAAAAGAGTTCAGGAAATAGGATTGTAATGATGGCTGAAATGACTTTCTTCGCACGGTTGAAGACTTTATTTTTCTTTTATAATTAATGATAAGCACTTTATAAAGATAATTTCTGTTATTAACAGAATGGTAAACCTGAGTTCGTGTGCGATATTTCTCCTTTCGTTATCTACTTTAATTCTTTTACTAAACGTCAATCTAAACGAATTCACTAAGTTTTGCGGAATTGTTTTTAACACTATTTCAAAGCGAACAATTTATTATTGGATTTGCATTGAACGTTATAGTACACAAATAATGAAGTTTATGTTAAAAGGAAGGGCACCAAACTTTTATCGCCTAGAAATTATCGTAATCAAAACTCATTCAAAATAATAAAGCTGGTTTCCTGAATTATCCTAGTCTCCAAAGGAATTTCTATTGAACAACAGTTTATTTTAATAACTGGAACAAGATTAGGCCTACTAACTTTTCATATATTTAAACTACATTTCTTGAAAACCGTTTGGTTTTTGTGTAAATATATATTGAAAAAAATGAGATAAACGGATATAATTCGATCTTTCTAAATACAGTGGTACCTCGGTTCTCGAACGACTCCCTTCTCGAACAATTCGATTTTCGAACATATTGTTTGAGAAAAAAAAATGTCTCGATTGTCGAGCATTAACTCGGTTTCCGAACCAAGCTGTTGTGGCCCGAACCCCCGAAATAACCCGACTGATTACCCTAACGACCCTTCGCCCATTTTCGATCCACATCAAGCTTACCCAAAACATAGTATTCGCACCTGTCGCTCAGTCCACATCCCCACTAAAACCTGCTGTGAACGTTCTCGTTTTTCTTTTTTTTTTGTTTTTCTAAACATTCTGATTAAATAAGCCACTATGGAGTCAAAGAAGGATAATGAAAGCAGAAAACTAAAAAGAAAAGTTGTTAGAGCCACAATAGAGGTGAAAAAATCTCATAGCAAAGTGTGAGAGTAGTGTTTGCGTCTGTGACCTTGCTACACAGTTTGTTATGGCGAAGTCTGCAGTCTGCACCATACTGAAAAATAAAGAGGTCATCAAAGGAGCTGATGTTGCAAAAGGAGTGACAGTGCTTACGAAACAACGATCACAAACAATGGAAGAGGTAGAAAAACTGTTGATGAGTTGGGTAAACGAAAAACAGTTAGCTGGTGATAGAATTTCTGAGATCATCATTTGTGAGAAAGCAAAGCAGTTGCATGCTGACCTCCTGAAAAATATCCCTGGAACGAGTGCTGATACAAGTGATGCCTTTAAGGCTAGTAGAAAGTGGTTTGAAAAATTTAGGAAGAGAAGTGGCATACATAGTGTGGTGAGATATGGGGAGGGTGCCAGTTCTAACAAAGACGATGCTGATAAATTTGTTAGGGAATTTAAGGACTATGTAAAAGCTGAGGGTTTTATTCCCCAACAAATGTTCAACTATGATGAGACAGGCCTCTTTTTGAAGAAAATGCCAAAGAGGACCTACATCACTGAGGAGGAGAAGTCACTGCTAGGACACAAGGCAATGAAGGACAGGCTAACTTTATTGTTATGTAGTAATGTAAGTTGGCACTTTAAACTTAAGCCTTTGCTTGAGTACCATTATGAGAAACCAAGGATTTTTAAGAAAAAGAATGTCCTGAAAAGTAAACTAAATGTCATGTGGAGGGCTAACAGTAAAGCATGGCTAACGAGGCAGTTTTTTTGGAGTGGGTCTATGAAGTGTTTGTCCCAATTGTAAAGAATTACTTCACGGAAAAACAGTTGCCACTCAAGGCCTTTCTTGTGATGGAAAATTCACCTGCTTACCCACCAGGCTTGGAGGATGGGTTGGTGGAGGAGTACAGTTTCATTACGGTGAAGCTCTTGCCCCCTAACATGACTTCTCTCATTCAGCCCATAGACCAGCAGGTCATATCGAACTTTAAGAAACTCTACACCAAAGCAGTATTTCAAAGGTGCCTTGAAGTGACCTCTCACGCAGAGTTAAACCTCAGATAGTTCTGGAAAAAATCACTTTAATATCCTCAATTGCTTAAGGATCACAGAAAAAGCCTGAAGGGAAGTGTCTTTAAGGACCATGAACTCAGCCTGGAGGAACTTGTGGCCACACTCAGTAGCAGATAGAGACTTTGAAGACTTTGAGGCTTAGCCTGTTGCCGAGGATATTGTCTCACTAGGCAAGTGTATGGGCTTGAATGTGAGTGGCGATGATGTGGAGGAGTTGGTGGAAGATTACAACACTGAGCTCACCATGGAAGAACTCCAAAACCTTCAGAATGAACATTAACAAAAGACAACTGAGGAAGTGTTTTCAGATAAGAAAGAGGGAAGGGAGGATATTCCCAGTTCACTAATCAAGGAAATACGTTGAAAATGGGGAGAGTTACAAAGTTTTGTGGACAATTTTCACCCTGACAAAGCTGTAGCAAACCGCGTTATAAACCTTTTCAACGACAATGCCATGTCTTACTTCAGAAACAAATCGCATTAGAAAAATTTTATGTGAGAAATAGGTCCATTGAGTCTCAAGCAGGTTGTAGCAGTGCAAAGAGACAGAAAAGAGAAAGAACCCCAGAAGGAGAGTTACCTGACGTTTTTTATGGAAGGTGACTCCCCTTCCAAACAGTAACAACCCTCCTACTCTTCATGTTCCTCACCAACTTTCACTTACGCCATCAGCTCTCCTAACCATAGGTAAAGTGCAGTTAAATTTTCATATACTGTTTTTTACTGTGTTTATAGTTTTGTGGTTGACTTTATGCATGTAAATATTATTACACAGGTATAAATAAATAATATTTTTACTTAAAATGCTTTGTAATGCGTAATTTTTGAAAATCTGTAATGGATTAATTTAATTTACAGTATTTCTTATGGAAAAAAATTGATTCGGTTTTCGAACCACCTTCTGGAACGGATTATGTTTGTGAACCGAGGTACCACTGTATATTATATCTTACTGTTAGGCTATTTAACACATTTTTGGAGCTAAATACATTTATTTCTCAGCTTCTCTCTTACTTCTTAGCTGGAACACAACTCACTCCCGTCCCACATTTTAAAAAACGGAACACTCTATCTATGTAATAATGGTTGATATAAAATAATTTCAAGACTATATTTAACATTTATATGGTGTTATGTAAATGTCGTGTAAATATTTTGTAAACGACAACATGTCGTGTTGTGTTTGGATTTTCATTTCTATTATTTATATTTCCATATTTATATTATTGTTTCGAAGTTTAAACTAATAAAATATGTTGTTATTCATTTAGGGTAACATTTAGAATTTTCTAGAATTAAGTAGACCAATCATATGTATGTAAATGAAATGTTGGCGGCCTCGTGTCTAGACGTTGAGTCTCGTGCAAGAACGGACATGCGCGGATTGCTCTGGAGTTCTGTGGAGGTTGCGCGATTGTTCGAGAAGTAAGCCTACTGGTATAAAAAGACGGTAACGCGAGAAGAAGGGGAGTCAGACATTAGTTTTTATTCGAAGAAAAGAAGAGTCAGTCATTCGTTTGAGAAAGTTTAAGTGTTTGCTGTGATTTGTGACTGAAGTTAGATCTACGGAAGCTGTGATTTGACTTCGTCAATCTCAACGATTCATTCGAATTAGTGCTTATACTGAAAGTCAACACGTGTGGAACTATTTACGGGAGACCGGAAAAATTGAAGGCGACAAGTTTGTGACGTTCATCGGAGGCATCGTGAAAAGAACTTCGTCGAATTTATTGAACTGTGAATTGTTTCTGAACTTCTTCATTTAAACTTCGGAATTTCTTCATGGGACCAAATTCACCTCCTAGACTAGAATTTTGGATTTCTGATCTGAACTTTTGGACTTTCACTCTAAATCATTATATTGGACTCAGGCCAGTACCATTTTGTGTTGTAATTAACTTTGAAGGTTGAAACCAGTACTATTTTGTATTGTAATTAATTTTGAAGGTTTAAACTTAATATCTGTCATTGTTGTTATGTAATTTATGTTATATCTGTTAATAGTTTAGTATAATAAATTATACAAGCTGTTATCTGTGTCTTTCTGTTGCGTTTAGTCTACGAAAAACATAAAACATAAAAAAATATGTAACATATGGCTTATTTGCACAAGATTGTTTGCACTCATAAGAGTTGGAAAGTTATTGTTGGAAAAGGCAGGTTATATATAATTCTAAAAACACGGCTAGATAAGTTCACTAAATCCGTTTTATTATTAATAACAAGCTATACTTTACCTGGTGAGCGCTTTTAACGTTAAAGGTCCGAGTTATATCATTTCATTAGGCATAGCACAGATATCTCATTGTGCAGCTTTTTGCCTAACAGAAACAAACAAGACAAGTTATTTATTAGGAGTTAAAATCTTGATCGATATCCTTTATTACTGACAGCGTTTATTACAAACTTTGTACCGAAAATGTTTGCTATTTTTTGCTTTGCTTTTCACAACACCTGTTTCAAATTAAACTGTTTTTCTTTATTAAATCAGGATAAAATGTCAAAAAAGCTAAAATACATCTAGTTTTCCATTACTTACTTCAACTATCTACTGAATTTTACATATAAGTATAGTTTTGTTGTTTGTTTTTTTTGCTGGTTAGAGCTGTGTGGATGAACTTGAACATGTTTGACTCCTTTTCACGTTACAATTTCATCTAAACTGTATAAAAATTATTTTATTTAATTATAATCTAAAAGCAATTTGAACGTATTAGTTATGCATGAAAAACGCCTTCCTTTTGGTAGTTGATTGAATAAAATACATTGAATCTTCATTCTGCCATGTCAGTGTACGATTTGAAGGGTTTTCATTTTTAAGATATATGACCAAAACGTTGCACATCGAAACATAAACCAAGTTTTACGAACTGCTGATAACTAAGTGGTGGTGAGAACTGATGACAATTGCGATTTATATGAAAACTATTTTCACTTTTTATCGCTTAAGGTTTATTCTATTAAACTCTTATATCATCTTTTTTTACATTTACTGGTGAGAAAGGGCAGATGACCACGAGGAGCACTGGAGTAAAGGAAAGGGAGATTTATCCCTACTGAAACATTTTTAGAAATAAAATAAGGTTGGAATAAAATGTGGTTCGTTCACACAAATGGTTTTACTTAAAACTAAACATTTCATTTCTGTTGATCGAAATTCACGAACACTAGAAGTGAGTAAGCATTTAACAGGACGCCAACAGGACTATTTGTAGTTTTGTCTTCTGCCTTGTCACTTATGCTAAAAGATTTACGTAAGAACGTTACTTAAAACCTTATATATCAAAGATACATACCTTTTCGACAACAAATTTACAATCAAAAGAGTAGCTACTACATAAAATAAGTGTTTCTTATCTACATGCTTTAAAATATTACATATATATCATGCTCATTTTCATTCGGATAGTTCGTGAACGCATGAAAATATATTGGTTTAACTAAAGCTTTCGTTAATCACTTCCAGGAAAAAGTAATTTGATAAATGTATTCCATTCCAACAAGAAATTTTACAAGTGAAAAAACAAATTAAATAAAATTTACTAGAGGGATAATGAAACATACAGACAATATAAATATAGAGTAAAATATCAGTTAAGCCAAAGTAGAAAATGTTGGCTTTATAATGTATCAGTTTGTTCGTTTGTTTTTGAATTTCACACAAAGCTACACTTGCTGCGATAACCTTTTTAAATTTTAAAATAAAATAAATATCCTGGTGGTATGAGTGTTGAACTATCAACTAGATTTAAAACAATCGAAGTTTTGTTGTGAAACTTTATGTTTATAACTACTAAAGTTTTCGTTATTTTCAGAATGAGCCATATATACGTACTAAAAGAATGTCTATAAATGCATTTCTTCGTTGCTGTTTGGGCTCTCGACAGAGCAATTAAAAATATTAGTAAGCATTAATTACTAAATTGCTTCTCAGTATATCTTAAGAATAGTTGTGCTTTGGGTCTGGCATGGCCTAGCGCGGTAAGGCGTGCGCTTCGTAATCTGAGGGTCGCGGGTTCGCGCCCGAGTCGCGCTAAACATGCTCGCCCTCCCAGCCGTGGGAGCGTTATAATGTGACGGTCAATCCCACTTTTCGTTGGTAAAAGTAAAGCCCAAGAGTTGGTGGTGGATGGTGATGACTAGCTGCCTTCCCTCTAGTCTTACACTGCTAAATTAGGGACGGCTAGCACAGATAGTCGTCGAGTAGCTTCGTGCGAAATTCCAAAACAAACAAACAAACAAAATAGTTGTGCTTCAACAATGGAAGGATATCAGTTGTTAATATTAGAGCACTAAAAACTGTTAATTCATGCATATATAACAGTGAAAATACTCACCACTTACAAACTATACATACGTATTTATTATTTGACGATAGTGCTACTGTTGTTGCCATTACGCAAAGCTAGAAAAAGAACAGTCTACATTGGTGTTCCGCGGGGAATCAAACCTCAAAATCAAACGACGTTGTAAATTTGTACATTTATCATTGAGCTACCAGGAGACTTGCATGATGCAGTTGATATGTTATATATATATATATATACTTGTCTTCAAGGAACGATTTTTTTCTGTCTATAAGAAAAATAAGCGAAAAAGTAATTTTGAGAAACGCATTTGTATTGTTTTATCGACATTTGTTTTATGGTTTTAAAAAAATAGCAAACTTCTCCAAATCCACCATATTATGTGTCTATAAAAAACAAATAAACAGAGGAGTCGTTGTATTTGCCATATCAGGAACATTGAAGGAAATATAAGACATCTTTTTCTTCAGTTAATGTACAGTTGCACATTCTCTCATTTTTTGAATTGGCTGTATTATTGTTTTTAACCAAATATTTCAAGTTATTTGAGCTTATCAACTCATTTTGTTTAGGTTCTGCTGCTACAGATAATAGTAGTTTTTATCACAATTTCCCAACAGTTTGGATGTATACATAATTATACTAATGCGGTTACGATAATTAAATTAAACTAAAATGTTCCTATTTTTACTCCTTTCCGAACCATTGATCCTGGAATAGAATAATTTATGTAACAAATATTCCAAATTCAATTCCTGGAGTTTGTGAACCACTGGTGGTTCTGACCTATAATTTGTGGGTCGCGGGCTCAAATTCCCTTTATCGAACGTGCTCTCTCTCTCAGCCACGAGGGTGCTATTACGTGACGGTCAAGTCCACTGTTCTTTGGTAAAAGGGCAATCCAAGAGTTAACAGGGTAGCAGTATTCACTAGCTGCTTTCACTGATAAATTAGGGACGGATCTCTGAAGAAGCTAAATCTGCCCGGGAAACACCGATGATGCGTCATCACCTAAAGTCTCCCTGAGATTGTAAATGGCATGAAGACGAAAAAAAATGTTTATAAGCATATCGGCATCAGTAACCTATCAGCTTTAAAATCAAGTACAATGCACCTGAACGTTTCATTCCCCAAGCCAACATTATAAATTAACAAACCTCATTCCAAATTTTGCTTCCAGTTTTATTATCTTTAACCTTAATTAAAATTTTACAGGAAGCATTATTAATTGCATTTCTAAAAGATCCAGGTGAAACCGAATCCGAAGTGTACTATACATTTTAGAACGTTTCTTAACTGTCGTCTACTCTTAAGTTCCGGGTGATTTTTCTTTCCTGGTGATGTACCTTTTATAAAAATTATTCCCTGAAACTTCAATTTGATATTTTTAGATGTCTTTACTTTCTTCAAATTATATTAACAGAAAATTTTAAGTTTTTTTATTTTTATTGCCCATATAAAACAATTTATTTTATGTACCTATTCATCAAGAGCAACATATTTATCTTATTCTCGTGTATTAAATAATTCTTACATTATTTCCACATGTACTTGATATAAGTTATGTAGATGGAAGTTATAGATATATATTTGTAAGCTGCTATGTTTAAATGAAGACCTGTTGTTTGTGCTCGAATTTCTTTGTTTTTTAATCATAGCCAAATATTTCATAACAAGGAGATCAATGCTTTTTACTAGTTTCTGTTGGCACTGTTTTCTCGCATTATCTTAACCAGTTCCTGGCGAGTTCCATAATACTAGGCTCAATATACTATCAGTGTTGTGTCAAGTCCATAGTTGAGGTGATTTCAGGATTTCTACACAAGCAACACACTGCCATTGTTATTAAAAAATTTAAACAATTCAAAGTAAATTATTTTTTGTGAGTATAAAGGTATTGTAAGTTAAACTAACACTAGAATAAAACTAGTGCATTTTCTTCTAGACTTAACTTTCTTTAGATGTCCCTGCTTGTTTAGATTCAGCCCTGGCCCGGCATGGCCAAACGTGTTAAGGCGTGCGACTCGTAAGCTGAGAGTCACGGGTTCGCATCCCGGTCGCACCAAACATGCTCGCCCTTTCAGCCGTGGGGGCGTTATTATGCGACGGTCAATTCCACTATTCGTTGGTAAAGGAGTAGCCCAAGAGTTGGCGGTGGGTGGTGATGACTAGCTACCTTCCCTCTAGTCTTACACTCCTAAATTAAGGAAGGGCTAGCACAGATAGCCCTCGAGTAGCTTTGTGCGAAATTAAAAAAACAAACAAACAAATAAGATTCAGCCCAACTAGAATTTTACGCATTTAATTCTTTAATGCAAATGTTTTTCTTGTTAGTGCATAGTAAAATAATATTTAAAACTATTGTTTGCCTATGAAGATTGATTTTATGTATGTGTGTGTAAAATAATGTTCTAAATCAAAATCTTCTTCCACGTGTAATAGTTCTTTTTTTGCATAATATCTACCCGGAGAATTAGCAGCAAGTTTACCCGCTTATAACGTTAAAACATACTGTTCATTTTCCTGGATCATACAGAACGAACATAGCTCATTGTGTAGCTTTGCAATAACAAATAGAACTTTACATTGCAGAACTTACTATTTAGATATGTTTTATTTAGGTAACTACATTTATCACAAGTAACACTTTTAAAACAGTGAAAATTTTGATTTTCCACTAAAACGGAGAGCTTGGAATATGGATGTTGATTTCTCACAAGATAAACTTTCCTAAAGCACAGTTGACTACTAGGCTAACTGTAAACATGAAAACACTAGAGATCAAACGCTCAATACAAAACTGGTTAAGGTTTCAGCTCCTTCTATCGGGGACTTTGCAGATAGCCCGATGTGGCTTAACACTGGCTTTGCTATAAGAAACCACTCCCCCCTTCATACACACACACCCTTCTATTGGCTGTGTGTATCTTGTTAATAATAAATAATTGTTATAATCAAAGCGAGAAAAAAACAATCTTACGTTACAAGCAGTGTCAATAGAACTAAAATTATTTAATTATTTGACTGGTACTTTGTATGTCGTAGTCAAAAATCAAATATAAATGTCCCTGTACCTTACGCACGTTGTCTCGCGCTCACTTAATCGAACAAGGTATCACCTGAGCACCATAATTTTCTTTTTAGGAAACCCTTAGAGAAACACACTGTCTGATACAGTAGTGATAAACCATTGTGGGATCTAGAACACTGAGGAAGAAGTTTTTGAAATATTTCTGTGCAAATGTTGTTCTGACCATCTTTTCACCATTCATAGATTTTATTAAGAATAAACTAGTACAACGGAAAGTCTATAGATTTACAACGCTAAAATCAGGGTTAAATTTCCCTCGGTGGACACAACAAATAGTCTGATGTGGTTTTGCTAAAAGAGAAACAAAACAAACAATTAGAAATAAAAAATAACACTTCTCTCATTTATTAGAGCTTTTGTAAGAATCAGGAGAATTATATCACCATTATTTGTTTTCTCTTTTTCTTTAATCCACTTAAAATATAATAATTTCAGAACAAAAATAAGTCACAAAACTTTATCCACATTTTAATCAAATTTCATACACAATCAGCTGATTAAAATATCTTTGTTTCTTGTCTCAGAAACATCATCAATTGCTCCTAAAATATTTTCAATACTCAATATACAATCTTCTAAAAAACAAGAGTTAGAATTCCTTCAAAACATATATGCACTGACTAATTTTTTTTTATAATCCTGATCACAAATCTGATTGGACCTTCTTTAACTGCAACATTAATCTGACTCGAAGTGGCTCAGACTCAACATGATGCCTAGAGTTTTTTATTCAACTGTAGCTCATTCATTAAAATAATAGCCTGCAGCCAGTTCACTTACTTTTTCTCTTGGTCAGTCACCATCATTTGATGGCCACAGCTGTTCTTGGTAGCATACATTGATAGTCATTTCAATTACCAATGCTGACAGATTAGAAGTCTTTGGAAAGCCCTGATCTCGACAAAGATAATCCTGCTATACTGGTACCCACAGTTATGTCGAAGTGATCCTTTCTATTATAATGTGTGTTACAGACTAGCAACGACATAACTACACTGCTGTATTTATAAGGTTTACCTGACAAGTCACGACCCAAACCATTTCGAACATACAAATGAATGGAGTTTACTGTAAGTATGTATGTGTCGAATGTGAGAAAGGGGGCCTAACAAAATGGCTGTGGAGTATACATTTTATTTCCTAAAATTTATCTTTCTGAGTTAAAAAAGCTAAAGTTTTAAATTATCTTATAATTCCCACATGACCTTTTTATACAAAAGATTACCCCAATTTTTTGCATAAATATTCCCCGAACCTTTTAATAATTGAATAATACATGATCTTTTTTATTTCAATTATCATTATTATTATTCTCTTACCTCTTCTTATTTCAAGTCCCAGCAAAAGTCAATTCGTCAATCCCACCTAAATCTCACCGAATGTTCCACAAAAATATACTATAACAATACACTATAACAATATAAAAAATACACTATAACATAATCGCTTCCCAGACTCCTAGTATAATAGAACAAGTTGAAGACTGTGGAAGTCATAATAGGATTTCAGTTGTGTACCAAGAGTTCAGTTTGCAGATATGGCATTATTTTACTAATTTTTATGTCTTTCCTGTAATGGTTTTTGCACTAATTTTTTATATTATGCATTCAATAATATACACTATTCTTAATAGAAAAAATAAAATTTACCAAAAATATATGTAATACACTTTTAAATATGAGCATCATAGCTTGACAGTGATTATTTTTAATCAATAGTTATTTAATTATCAGTGTGACCTATAAATAAAGTCACATTTAACAACTGGTGTCTTTAATCAATCGATATGGCTCATTGTAACTATAGTTTAAGCCTGTAGGGTTATACGAATAAAGCTATAAAGCACCATACTCACGTTTTTGTATTAACATTTAAAACTATTTGTTCGATTATTCAAACAGCATACATCACCAGTTGAAAATTCGTATTTAGTAATGCATGTGAAGTAATTGGAAGTTACTTTGAATGTGAAATAATACCAGCTCCGTTTACTTTATACTTCACCTGTAACCAAACATAATGACCCTAAAAACATTACAAACCAACAAAACTGCCGAATCATCTCCTGGTGAAATTATGACAAACATGCAGCGACTTGTTAAAATATCAAAAGACACTCCAATACACTAGCTGTAATTGACACATTATGTTTACTGTAAACATAGATTCAAAGATATTGCACCAGCAAAAGGAACAAAGTTTGCAACAAAATATGAATGGAATGAACTTCTCTTATTTACTGACCTTTAATTTTCAGTGTTGTTTTAAAATAAGCGTGTACATATAAGATTTTAAGGATTACAAAAATTTATAAAACTGCTTTTGAATATTTGTTTTAACATAGATGTACCATGGTAAAACGCTCTAAATTATAACACGCCTTACCTTATTCAAGTCACAGCACCATGAGTTCTCAAAATATAGTTTTTTAATAATGCAAATTTTACCTTCAACATATGTATTTTCTGTTAATTTTATAGTCTTAAATAAACGTTGGTTAGATACATACAGTAGGAAAACTAATGTTTCGGAGTTTTCTACCAACACAGTTGAAATTACTGTTAATTTCACCCGTCAATAACGAGTTTGGAATATACTTTTAAGAAAGAATATTAAACTAATTTCTTTGTAATTTTCGTACAGTTGGTCCTGAAATAGGAAATGGCATTCTTGTAAACCGGATATCGAAAGTTCGTAAACGTCTTCTAATCCATTTGTAAATATTACATATGACAACAGCTATTGCATACAGACTTGTACCAGTTTAGCCTTTTATCTGTGTCTCCTTCCTGGAGAGGGACTAGCCCGTTTTAATGGATGATACTAATACTTGTACAAGCTGGTATGAGTTAGAGTTATCTCTTTTACATATATTATTTAGGCATAGTCTAAAGATTACGGAATACCGTACTAGACCTCATTTGTCTTAGATAAAAATGCGACATGACATTCTTCTCTCTGTCCTTGTTCTATGAGAACTTATTTGAAAAGATTCTTTGTCTAAGCAGCTACTTGAAGTTTCAACGAGAAACGAAAGCCAACTTGTCAGTAACTAAAATAAAAAAATTTATTTGAGCGTTTTCCTCTTTCCTGGTGTGGTTCAATTTAATGACCACTTGATTGTCACGAGCCTGTGTCTTGCAGATATTTGTTTGTCGGACGTCTGGGTACCTGAATACTGCGCTAAAAGTGTCAGTATAAGCCTCATTTATCCATTCCTCCTTCAGGTTCTCTCCATTATAGATCTGTAAGCGTTTGGCTATTTGCCATAATATTTCACTAAAGCTCCAGTTGTCTTGAAAAGCTTCTAAGAGTTAAAATTCACGTCAGTGATGACGTCACGGTACCTTAAATGCAAAAAAAAGTTATCTTGAAATAAGAGTAAAATATTACACTATGTAATACTTTTTTTCTTGAATAGTGTGTGTTATTTCTTAGTTGCTTATGTTGCAAAAGTACAAAAAATGGCCATTATTCCCTTCAAACTTTGCTTTAACGGTCTGCATAATGATATTTAGAAATTAATCTATTTTATATGTAAAATTTGTTTTTTTTTAATTTCGCACAAAGCCACACAGGGAATATCTGCGCTAGCCGTCCCTTATTTAGCAATGTAAGGCTAGAGAGGAGACAACTAGTTATCATCACCCACCGCCAACTCTTGAGCTACCCTTTTACCAAGGAATAGTGGGATTGACCGTCACATTATAACACCCCCACGTCTGAAAGTGCGAACATGTTTAGTGTGACGGGGATTTGAATCCGCGACCCTCAAATTACAAGTTAAGTGCCTTAACCGCCTGGCCAAGGCGGGGCCGTCTATGTAAAAACGGGCAAATTTGCACAATTTCATTTACATAAGGTCTGAATAAAACAACATATCAATCAAGATTTACATATATCTGTATCAAAGTTATACAAAAATGTTTAGAAGTGAGTACTTTTTCGATATTTGGGACTGTAATGTAAGTCACTTTCACGTATCAGCCCCCAAATATAGTCTCCCCTCATGTTTTCGTTGCACGCTCTCAGGTCACAAAGCAAAGTTTAAAGAGAAAAATAGGTCTTTTCCATTTACTTTAGGCATAAGCAATTGGGAAATAACACTTTCTGCCTAGAAACAAAAAAAAAGTAAAAATTTTGTTTCATGTTGTTATTCTTAATCAACACCTGCAGTGTAGAACAAAATGTCAACCTACTGTGAACAGCATAGCCTTCATAGCACACTTTTTAATTGTGTTATTTTTTTTAGAATTTCGCACTGAGCTACACAAAGCAAATTTTGGACTAGTCTTTTACCAAAAATAGTGAGATTAATCCTGACTTTATAACGCCACTGCATCTAAACGGGTGAGCGAGTTTGGTGTGGCGTAGATTCCAATCCTGTGACCCTCAGATTACGAGTCGAGCGCCCTAACCAGCTGGTCATGCCTAGCTAATTTTGGTTGTAGTTACTGCTCTGAGGTATTAAATACATGTTAACATTTAACGCTGTTACAAAAATAGTTTAAAATAAAGTCACTTCAAAATTAATAACAAAACAACTGCACTATATGGGTCATTTAACCCATTTAAAAGTTACTAATCAACATACTTTATCTTATGAGCAATTCTTGTCCATTATTCGCTTTGGCAAGAGCTTTAAATCATCGTTTACTTATTGGCTTATTGCATTAATTTAGTTTAATGCTGGAGCGTGACGTTGATTTTAAATTTACATATTAATGTATACGAGTTTGAAGTCACTTAGTAATGGATCCAAAATAATATACAATATGTTTAGGACTTATTTACATTATATGAGCTTTTAAACCTGAAAAAACATGCAATCTACATTCCAGTTTTAAAATACATCTCAATCTGACTTATGTGTAAGCTCGGTAGGACAATTTATATAGTTGATTTGTAATTAATTTTACTTGTTTACCTAATTGTTGCAATACTGAAGCAATTTTCTGTTTATTAAAAATTATAATATAGCCTTAGGTTAGGTTCATATTGTTTAAAACAAACGAACTGTAAGATATATAATATTTACCAAAAAATCTCCCATTGGGTTTGGTTTGTTGTGAATTTCGCGCAAAGTAACATGAGGACTGTCTGCACTAGTTGTCCTTAATTTAGCAATGTAAGACTAAAGGGAAGGCAGCTAATCATCATCACCCACTGCCAACTCTTGGGCTACTCTTTTACTAACGAAAGTGGGATTGATCGTGACGTTATAACCCCCCACGGTTGAAAGAGCGAGCACAATTGGTGTGACTAGGATTCAAACCCGCAACCTTCAGATTACGAGTCCATTTGGCCATGCTGCCCCCACGCTCTGATAGCAGTAAGTCTTCAGATTTACAATGTTAAAATCAGCGGTTCGATTCATTCGGTAGACATAGCAGATAGTCTGATTTAGCTTTTTTATAAAAAACACACTGGAAAGACATTTTAGTTGAGGTGTTTTGGTATTTTCAGTTTCTTTTTTGAAGAATGCATAAGAACTAATTGTTTTGTACACTAGATTAATTTGTATTTGTCCCCCAGTGGCACAGTGGTATGTCTGCGGAGTTACACACTAAAAACCGGGTTTCGATACCCGTGGTGGGCAGAGCACAGATAGCCCATTGAGTAGCTTTGTGCTTAATTCTAAACAAACAAACAAACAAACAAACAAATTTGTATTTAAAGAACTAGTATAAAACTTTAGAAATAAAAATATCGAGTCATCCCACAAGTAATGTCCAAAAATATAATACGGAAAATGCATCATTATTTATTTCTTTGTAGAAGGCTTTAATGACTAAAATATGTAGTAGAACATGTATACAAATGTTCAGATAAATAAAAGAAACTAACCCAACTCCATCCATCTTCATAAGGATTTATTTGATTAATGATCTGAAGACCACAATACAGTAGGCATATAATGCTTTATGAGTTTAAGAAAGGCAATAGAGCAGCAAAAACTACACGAAACATTCAAGGTGTTTATGTTGCGGAGTATCTCAATGAAAAAACGTCGAAAGTAGTTTTGGAAGTTCATATCAGGTAACTACAGCTTAAGTGATGCGCCACGTTCAGGTCGTTCTGTTGAGTTTAATGATGATTTGTTGCTGTAACAGTTGAAGAACTAGCACAGGAGCTTAATTCAACTCATTCAACAGTTCACCCTCATCAGCAACAGCTTAAAAAGGTGTTAAAACTTGAAAAATGGGCCCCCATTATAAAATGTTAAGTCCTGCAGACAATGGCTCAGTGAAGGCAAACTGGCAAAAGCATAGCCCAAAATGGACCTCTACCCAAAAAAGTCTTGTTAAGCGTTTGGTAGGATATTGTTGGTGTGACCCACTTTGAGTTGTTCCCACTCAATGTAACGATTATATCTGACTTCTATTGTTAGAGCACTTGAATATTACACTGAAAGGAAAGAGGCCTGCTTTGATCAATTGTAAAGGTGTTGTGTTACACCAGAGTAATACACGGCTCCCTACAACAAGGATTGAAAGGATGCCAAGACTGAAGAGCTAGACTGGGAAAAACTTCCACATCCTCCTTATTTTCCAGACCTTGCCTCATCTGATTATCATCTATTCCGAAGTTTGCAGAACTATCTTGATGGAAAAGAGCTTTGAACACATGAAGATGTCAAAACTACCCTTTCTACATTCGTTTCCTCCAAACCACAAGAATTTTATAGAAGTGGCATTCAGAAGCTGGTGAATCGTTGACAGAAAGTAATTCATAATAATGAAATATACATTATTGATTAAATAATATTAAAAGCGTTTGAAATCCTTTCTCTTTTTCTGAATCTAAAATCGGACATTACTTAAGGGATGACCTGATATGAACGTGTGAAGTTCTTTTGATGTATCACCTCACTTTCAAATCTGTCGTTTTATTTATGAATAAAATGTTAAAAAATGGGAATTGATCTTTTCAATTTTCAACTGTGAACTTGATATTAATATTTGTAATGTTGGAGTATGAAAAACTAACTATCTTTTCAACTTATTAAAGAATTAACGTTTAAATTGGAAATCTCATTTATTTTGCAACTGTAAAAAACACTCGATATTTGAATGTAATGAAACTGTAAGTATAAGACAAGGTCTGCAAAGTTACATGAAAGTACGAGAACTTAGTACAGCATATTTTTGTTCCCAGATGTGTCCACCTGTTTCGTCCATAAAATCACGTTCCAAACACATAAATAGAATCATTTTCAGTACAATAATCAGTAAATAGTCGTGTTTGTAAAAAAAAAAAAAATTTAAAACTGTGATTAATAAATTCCTTTCGCGCCATCTACATTTTAGAATATCAGACTCTTGCTTTGTTTCTTCTCTGATGCTTTTGTCAATATTATTACGTGTATGTTTTCTTAAGTCATCCGTTCCGCTAATAGTTATTTACTAAGTATTCATTCTGCTTTTAAAATGAACGAGATTGGCAGTCAATAAAATAATCTCATAAAAAAACTTATGCTAATGTTAGTACTTTCTTTCATAAGGAGCGCATGTGTTCATAAGTTTTCTTCGGGTTTTATTATTTTGTTGTCCAGTTATGAAACGTTCATCATGCTTATTGTGCAATAAATTCCCTAACTCCAAACTTTTTGGATATCGTAATGTGTTTGCTTTTTTTTTATTTTTCATTATGTAAGATTTTCAGAAAAATTGTATGGAAATGTAATATATAGTTGTTTTCATATATAAATCAAGTAGTTTTAAAAAATAAACATTGCGCTTCAAAAATGCCTTTGTTAAAAAGAACAAGGTTTTCAGTTCATAGAGAAGTCATCGCTGATTATAAAAAATCAGCTATGGTATTGAATTGTTATAGTGAAGGGTTTGTTTCTTGGTCCAAGCTTACTCCAATGGCTAATATGCTCATACCTTTAATCTAAGGATTCATGTTTCATGATCCATTACATGAATTGTATCCTTATTTTGTGAAATTCTTCAGTAGAAAAAGACTTATAAATGCTGTGTCTAACAAAAATCACACATACACACTTTAATTTAAAGCCCCTATCACTCAGTGTAATTTACATATTCTATTACTTTTCCTATGTATACATTCGCTTTCGCTTCCAATTATTCACATTAAAGTTTTGATAAGAAAAGAGTTGAGAAATCGATTTACCGGGTTTTACGACCTGTAGTTTTAGCGTTTATTTGGAACATTCTAAGAAAACCCTACGCTGCGCCAGTGTTCGTCTATGTATTTATGAGAAATTACCACTGAGAATAGCTTTATGTTTAAAACCCATAACATTGATTAATGGATACTGAAAATACAAAATATTACAGTAAATTTTTATTTTTAAACCTTTTAATTTAAAGAGCTTTCGGTTACGTTGCAGTAATCTTCATCAGGCTTAGTGGTAACTGCATAATCCATGTTAACTGTATTTCAGTTATAGCATAATATCAACAATACAATCATAGTATGAACGAGATGGTAAGCCTATGCGCTGCAACACCGTTCACTGTTATGATATTTTACATCATTAATGTATATCCTTTCGTGTAACATCTAATTAAAATTGTAAACTCTACTTACTTTACATAGAAATGATCACAAAGTCTTTTTCCAGTAAGCTGTTCCAGCGAGAGAAAATCGTCTTCTTAATTAAATTATTGTTTATAACTCAGTGGCTCCGGAGTTAAAAAGAAGATAAATCTAAGTACTCCTAAGATGAAACAATAGCCTGCCAATGTATGCCTTGTAAAATTATATAACATTATAAACATATCTTAAATGTTGTCTGACAGCATCATCTCAGAACGATTCAAGACATACACTAAAATCATCTTATTTGAACTGATATTAACGTTTACGGTTACATGTTAGTGATCCACAAATACACTATTCAAAAATACGCTGAAATTCTTCATATCAGCTAAACAAAGTGCTGAAACTAAATAATTAAATCAAAAACAGCAAAGAAAACCCCCAAATAATATTACATATACCTAAATAAACAACCTTGGCAATCTTTTGCACTGAAGGTTTTTGAAATTTTCATTGCAGAGACATTCTTTCGCATTAATATGTAGTTCAAACCTCAGAGAGGATCACACGATTTCAAAATAACATCTAGTTGAAACTTCTAACAGGATCAAATATTTTCATAAATTCTACCTGAAACGCATGATAGGATTTTACACAATTTTACAGTAACAGTTAATTGAAACCTCCGAAAGGGTCAAACTCTTTTATGTTAATATGTAACTGAAATCTCAGTCAGATTTTGTTTTTTCAATAACATCAAGCTGTATTTTCAAATAGAAACATACTCGCTTTGTATAATAACATCAAACTGAAATTTCACACAGAAATACATATCTAAAGTTTTAAAATCAGACTGTCTTTACACAATAATCTATCTATAAAGCCTGACCGAATCATGTTTATTAACATTTACTATGTAACATTTCAACTGATGTTGGGCTGAAAAAATTGTAAATGTACATTTCACTTATTTTGTAAAACTTTCTCTACTAATTTCAATCATTGCTTTAATTATACACACTCAAAATATTTACATTTTAGAAAAACAATTTACACTTGAAGTTAACATCAAAGAACCAAGACATTTGTGAATTTTTGAAAAGAGTACGTAAAAAGAGACATATGAAAAATACAACTATCTGTACTTCTTATTTAAGAGAAATTAAACATTAAATTCCTGCAATTTACAAAACTAAAAAACGATTTAGTTTTAAAGTAATCTATTAAAAATAAAACAAATCTGTAACATTTTTCAACGTGTACCTCTTCTACACTTTCAAAAGTCAGTAAGAAGAGAGGACAACAATATTTAAAATGTTCTGATATTTTTTGTTTAAAACAGAATAGAGTAAGACAGATTTTAATAGGATGTTATTCTATGTATTCGATGCATATCACCCCTCTTCAATTAAAATACTTACCAAAAAATCGGGCCTGGCATGGCCAAGCGTGTTAAGGCGTGCGACTCGTAATCTGAGGGTCGCGGGTTCGCATCCCCATCGCGCCAAACATGCTCGCCCTTTCAGCCGTGGGGGCGTTATAACGTGATGGTCAATCCCACTATTCGTTGGTAAAAGAGTTGGCGGTGGGTGGTGATGACTAGCTGCCTTCCCTCTAGTCTTACACTGCTAAATTAGGGACGGCTAGCACAGATAGCCCTCGAGTAGCTTTGTGGGAAATTCAAAAATAACAACAACAACCAAAGAAATTGAACCTTTTCTACACTGGTTCACCTGACTGATAAGAATTTTGGTTATTATGGGAACATCAAATACCAAAGCTATGAAACTTATCAAAGCAACATTTCAAATATTTGAACAGTCCTTTATGCGTTGATTTCTAATGGAATAAAATATACAAAAGTTTGAATGTGTAAAATATTGTTATAACGTACTAAAGCTAACACCGAGAAATCTGCATTACTGTTTGATATGTTTTTATGGCTGTAAAAACTACTAAAGTTTTACAACTGTGAAATTAGTTTACACTTTCAGTAAAATGTAAGACTTTTATTTATAATATACACACCTTTTTAAGATACTTATCTACATTACCAAAATCAGTTTACAGTAAGCACGTTCCAATAAGCTAACACTTAGTACATTATTACAGGAGATTTCCAATAAGCTAATGTATGGCAAAATGACATATAAAAATCTAGTAAGGAAGTTCCAGCAAGCTAATATTTAGTACATCATTAAAAGAACGTTCCACTAAACTAATGTATTATACACTGGTATTGGAAAGCTAACATTTTGGCCCCCCAGTGGCTCAGCGGTATGTCTGCGGACTTGCACGCTAAAATCCGGGTTTCGATACCCGTGGTGGGCAGAGCACAGATAGCCCATTGTGTAGCTTTGTGCTTAATTCTAAATAACAAATAACAGCTAACATTTTGACCAATAGCATATTAAAGTTCCAATAGACTAACATTTAGTTTATGACTCACTTCAAAGAATAGAATCCAAAAGGTGTGGCTTTCATGAGTTTTAGTTATTAATAGAATTCGTATATCGTTATCTATGACACTGCTGTTTGGAGATAGTACACAGAAAGATGCAGCTTGTTAGCATTTCCAAACTCTTATGCCCCAGTCACAATAAAGATGCTCCCCCAAACAAACAAAAATTGAGTGAGGCAATTTATTAAATAAAAAAAATTCCACTGTGGGGAGGTAGATGTCAACAAAGACATTATCTGTCGAGTTCGTGATAATTCTTAGTTATTGGATTCTTAGAAATGGAAACGAAATTATTGTCGATGTATTCTACTAATGTGCTGTCATTAACAGACCTACTGTACTCATACTGGTACTGTAACGTTTGTAGGAGTCTTTAAATGATGCTAGGGCTAAAGAATTCTCTGAAACCGTACGCGGCACTTTAT
Organism: Carcinoscorpius rotundicauda; assembly: GCA_011833715.1. Lineage (NCBI taxonomy): Eukaryota > Metazoa > Arthropoda > Merostomata > Xiphosura > Limulidae > Carcinoscorpius > Carcinoscorpius rotundicauda. Next base: position 43,881,487 of record CM022395.1, on the reverse strand, counting down.
CTGAATGTTTGTGCTGCCATCTGTCTTTAGATTGCTTGAAGTTTCAATACGTTTTATTGCAGTAAAAACTTCAGATAAGACTTAACTTTCTCAGTATTCAAAATTTCAACCTTTAGTTATCGCTTCAAAGGACATCCTTACTATGCATAAACTCAAATGTTAGCATTATACTTTCATATTTTTAACTTATTGTTGCGTTTAATTTTTGTGATATTCTTCCACGAGAGGATGGTTAGATAAACATTAATGTCAAACGCTTAACTGCATTTCTTATAATATATATCAAAATAATCTGACTCATCAAAACTCATCAGACAGCTACAAGTGCTACCTAACAAACTGGATAAAATTCAAGGCGTCGACACATGCTTTAGTTAAGCGTTTTTTTTTTTAGTAGGAATGATAGAATAAATAAAGTTGTTGTTGTTTTGAATTAATCATAAAGCAACACAAAGTTTCCTGAAAACTAACTTTTTGTTTTCGCATCTCACAGAACAGAATTAACTATCATTTTTAAGTAAATAACTAGTTTTTAGCAGATTATAATTCGATACTGACAACAATAAGCACCTAACTGTGGCTAAAATAACTGAAATAATTGACAATTAAAAATGAATTGAAAAACTAAAAACTGGTGGATGGTGTTTACTAGTTGCCTTCTCTATGGCTTATCATTTCAAAGGTACGAGGGCTGTTCAAAAAATACGCGGACTGACGTCATAAAACAAAATGTACTTTATTGAGAAGTTACAGGTCTGGGACCCCTTCAAAGTACTCTCCTCCCCAATGCACACACTTATCCCAACGGTGTTTCCACTTGTTGAAACAGTTCTGGTACGCTTCTTTTGTAATGTCCTCCAGCTCCTTCGTCGCATTTGCCTTAATCTCGGAAATCGTCTCAAATCCTCTTTTTTTCAGGGGTTTTTGAGTTTGAGGAACAAGAAAAAATCGCAAGGAGCAAGGTCAGGTGAGAAGCGGGGGTGGGGAAGAACAGTGATTGAGTGTTTGGCCAAAAACTCACGAGTTCTGAGGTACAAATTTCGCAGCAACGCGGTGCATCTTCAATTTTTCGGTCAAAATCTCGTAACAAGATCCAACTGATATCCCACATTCCACCTGACAATCAGATGTCGATTTGCCCGCACCAGGGTGTTGATTTTGTCGACGTGTGGGTCGTCATTTGACGTGGAAGGACGTCCAGGACGCTCATCATCTTCAATGGGGTCTCGACCATCCTCAAAACGTTCATGCCACTTACAACATGTCGTACGCTTCATAGCAACATTACCGTAAGCCATGTTAAGCATAGCAAAAGTTTCAGTCGCAGATTTTCCAAGTTTAACACAAAATTTCACAGCAAGTCGTTGCTCCTTCAGGTCATTCATTCTGAAATCCGCCAAACGAAAAAATCGCACTTCACTTAAAACCACGTAGTTCATACACAAATAAAGATATCTGCAATCGGGAAATTGCGTCGTAATCAGCTGATCTGTGCAAATTTAGCGACACCAAGCGGATTCCCCTGGAACCAACTGGAGCCACGCAATTCAAACAGTCCGCGTATTTTTTGAACATACCTCGTATAAAAGACTCACGCAAATTATCGTGGTGTGGGTTTTGAGAAATCAATTAATAAGCAAAAACAGAATTACGTAATTTAATTTGATTTTGATTGTTTGTCCTATAACCTTTTAAAATATCCAAAATAATAAATTTTCAAATAGATGTCTGTGTCTTTAAGTAAAACCGAAATCCGAGTAAACGGCTTTTATTTTTGTACATGGTTATTTAACATTATTTAAGTTATTTCACTGTGGAAAAGAGACAAATAAATGGAGTAACTGTATCTTATCACAGTATTTCAACCACTTACCAATAATTGGGGAAAACAAGATAAATTAGAACTCAGAAAAGCTTGCGATATTTGGAAGTAGATGTTTTTCACTTCAAGCTATTGTTAAGCCAGATGTAAATTAATAGATAACCACATAAGTAAAATATTCGTGATTATATTACAGAATATAGAAACACGTCAAGAGAAGGAGCAGTTTACATGTCTATCTGTTTGTGTTGGTCAAGAAGTAGTTCTTTCATTTACAGCAATATTTGCAATACATAGAAATCAAGAAAGAACCTTGATTTAATGGTTTTCTGTTACAAATGTTTTTTTACGAATGTCCAATACTCGCTCAGCCCTTAACTGCACAGGCTCACGTGATAAGTAGGTAAACTCTACACATTTCTTTTACGATTTAATTGTCCTCAAATTCCTGTAATGACAGTTTAATTCATCAAGAATAATCTGGAATTGCATCAGTTACACAGGTTTTGAAACGACATAGAATAAAATTCCCAACCTTTTGTAGATAATTAGCGTCTGCTTGTTCAGTAATATACCCTTGTAAACAATGTTTAATCCTATGAACAGAAAATGCTGTATAATCTGATATGATGAATGACTCTTTAGTTATACTTCAAATGATAACAGGGAAATCCTTTATTTATATTTAGAATGATCAAATATATTGAAATATGTCATAGAGTTTGTATTACCTTTCAAATGGAGACAATCTAATACTATATATGTAGATAGATAGAGAACATTCAGTAAAAATGTGAAGATGTCCTAAAATAAGATATAGTTTAACGTGTAATGTATTACTTTTGGTTTGTTTCTAAAAATTAAATTATAATCTTTAACTACTTTAATATCTCTCCACCTTACAAAATTATTGAATGTTCACCCTTTTATCACATTTACAGTTCCTGGTTGGATATTGTTGGCTTGATTACTAATTGTACATGATTATTTAACCTTATTTAAGTTCTTTCACCCTGGAAAAGACGTAAATAAATGGAGTCACAGTATTTTATCATAATATTTGTCCAACCGCTCTGAGGTTTTGTACAAACTGGATTCTCTTTCACCCTGTATGTTATAAAATCTTATCTGAACTTAATGCCCCCCAGTGGCTCAGCGGTATGTTTGCGGACTTACACGCTAAAATCCAGGTTTCGATACCCGTGGTGGGCAGAGCACAGATAGCCCATTGTGTAGCTTTGTGCTTAAGTCAAAACAACAACAACTGAGCTTGATATGATCACAAAATCTTAAATAGAAATATCAAATGGTTTTTTTCTCTTTTCATATAACTTCAAAAGCAATCACAATTTACCAACAGTATGAACATTGGTGAATAAACTATTATGAGTTTTCTAGAAACGTTATTCTTTATCAACATTTTAAAAATATATATTGGAAAGTCTTATCGGAAACGTTTTATCCTGATTGTTTTAAAAAACAAAGCCTTCTATTCTCTCTCAATATCGACAGAAAATAAACTACAGTATCGATTTAACGTCAGTAAGGAAAAGTATACAATAAACTTAGTGACGTAGCGATAAATCGAGCAGTTACCTCAGACAGACCAGCAACCCCGATAGCAACTTTTCAAAATTGATATTTGATGTTTTGAATTGAGTGGAAAGTGTTTTGAAATATAAAAAGTATTAAGCCACTGATTAAACTAATATAATCGAAATATAAGATAGGAACTCAAATCAAGTGGGTCTCCAATGGCTGTGCAGTAATTCAATGAGCCTACATCTCTAAAAACTGGGTTTCGATACCCGTGGTGGGTGTAGCACAGCTAGTCCATTGTTTAGCTCTACGCTTAGCCGCAATCAAACAAATCAAGTATTAACATGTGAGTTGTACTCGTTTTAGCAGGAGAAAAGAACTTCCCAGCTCAAAAGTCTAATATTAGTTTTCATCATTCCTTAACCACTTTTCGACCTCCTTGACAACGTTCCACAGTTTTCTGTCAAATTGTCATGGTAACAGGAATGAGCTATCTACCGATTCACAGCTCTGACACAATCTGATAACAATGTTTCAAACAACAAAAATATTTTTGTTCTTTTATTCAGCTCTTGAATAATATTGCCTTAACGGCACAGAGGCAGCGTTGTAGGCTTCCAACCCTAAAAACTGGTTTCAATATTCATGGCTGGTAAAGCATGGATAATTCATTATGTAGTTTTGTGCTTAACAACAAACAAAGAAAAATAACTATAGAATATGTTCAATTCCGAACAAAAAAACCGAAGTATCTAAAGAGAAGTATATTTACGAGTGTAAAACAACCTTTTGTATTTAAATTAAAAATAAATACGATAACAGACAATATTACTTATAAACCAAATTTTCAATCCTTATTTTTCTATAAACAGACAAAAATATTTCGATCATATAGATGTAAATGTTTAATAAAGTGCATCACAAGTGTCCTCTCAATCTATAAGAACAGACGCCTATTACTTAATAACGACCCGGCATGCTCAGGTAGTTAAGGCACTCGACTCGTAATCTGAAGGTCGCGGGTTCGAATTCCCTTCTCATTGAACGTGCTCGTCCTTTTACCCTTGTGGGTGTTATAATGTAATGGCCAATCCCACTATTCATTGGTAAAAGAATTGGCGTTTGGTGTTGATGACTAGTTGCCTTTCCTCTGATCTTACACTGCAAAATTAGGGATGGCTAGCTCTGATAACCCTCCTGTAGCTTTTTGCGAAATTCAGAAGAAGCCAAACTTACCGTTTGTTGAAAACTTCAGTTTGGTAATTTTTACAATTTCTTTGTGTCAAATACAATTTGCTATTTATCCAAGCAGTATGAGGTAATTGGGCTTTAAACAATCTTAAGATATTTAGCTAAATCCTGACCAGGATTGTTCTCTAAAAGGAAATGTTGTGTGTTTATTCTTCATATTTCTACATTGGCGTAGAGTATCACCTCTAACAAAGCTGTGTCTTGAATTCGAGACAGCTAAACTATCATTGCCGATAATTAGCTGTAGTCTCCTACTCAAGTATTTTAACTTTGTGTGCTATTCTTTAATGACAATGATGCACGGATTATACTAATTCGCAGTATGTTATTTGTTAGGATAAGGATGGATGTCTAAAAATTGTCTTCTAACTTTCGTAGTTGCGGTTTCTGTTTTAACTGTTGTTACAGTTTTTATAACTTAAAGTTTGATTCTCCAAAAGATTAAACGAATCTCATTCAACACTCTTATATCACTTTTAAATGGGCGTTTTATTAGCGTGTGTTTTGCAATTTAATTTCGTGTTTCGTTCAACAAAGTGAATGTTCACGCTATTTCCATAATCTCATCTTTCATTTGTGAAAATTGGTTTATGTTGTACCAAGTTGTAAGCATAAGCAAAAATACTTTTTATGAAATATTTATGACAAGTGATAAACAGAAATGAAGCATCCACCTCGATTTGTGACCCTTGAGTATATATAAATAATTTTAATCTGTGATAATAGTAAATCCTAAACTCAGCACGTGAATGTTTTGTGAGATGTGTGATTAATACGTACACGATTCCATATACATTCACAATATTTAAATTGCTGGGATAGTTATACGATCGTCCAGACCATTCAATAACTCCAGAATATTATTTACTGATGACATTAAAACCTTCTAATCGATATTACAGGATTTCAGAGATGAAAGTTGATATGAATATCACAGATGAATAACGAAGCATTAACTACTGGCATAGCTGATGACATAATTTCAGAAACAATCTACAAGTACAACGTCATAAAGATTAACTTAAAATTAATTGAAAAGAGAAGAAACATCAGAGCTAGTAGTTGCAAAGAATATTTTAATAATAAATCTGTTTTGTTGGTACTAACCCTGCTCTGTAATTCATCGAAGTGGCGTGAAATTATATATCTACTAAGTACTTTAAAAGTTAATGCAAATTTTGTTATAAAGTTAAAAATCTTCTTATGTTATAACGTTTTTGTTACAAGCCAGAAAAATAAAATATATATGTGCTTTTAACCCCACAAGAATATATTGTTATTTCAATTATGTTGTAGCTTGTCGACACTGTCTTTAATTAAAGTGCTAAAACGCACTTTGGAAATGTAAGGGGAAAAAATGTATCAATGCTTTCTGACAGCATTGAACTTTTTCAATAAAACGTATTGTGACGGATTTTAACCATAACTGTGCTTGGGTGCATTACTGTTCAGAAGTAATTGACACTCCTGACTTATCAAAATTTATTTAAAAGTTTGAACCTTTTAACGAGCTAAGAACTTTACTTTCACTTTTGATAACTAATCAAAGTGATCTCTTTAGTTAAACGTGATCTGAAATCGAACAACACATATTATGAAGTAGAATATAATCGTAATGAAATAAAACAGCATTAAGGGAAAAAAATGTAACTTTATGAAATATAGTTGATATTTTTCAAAAATCACTACTACAAAGGATAAAATTATAATTCCTTTATTATATTCACATGGCAATTTTCCATTCAATTATGTTTCGCAATTACTACTTTATTTAAATAATTTGCATACCTGTTCTAATTACTTAAAATGAGTCTCTAAATATATTTTATTTTACTTTTGTTCAATGTTAATATTAAAGATGTACTACTTCATTCGACCCGGTATGGCCAGGTGGTTAAGGCACTCTAATCCGAAGAACGCGGGTTGGAATCCCTGTCATACCAAATATGTTTACCCCTTCAGCCGTTGAGGCGTTATAATGTGACGGTCAATCCCACTATTCGTTGGTAAAAGAGTAGCCCAAGAGTTGGTGGTGGGTGATGATGACTAGCTGCTTTCCCTCTAGTCTACACTGCTAAATTCGGGATGGCCAGCGCAGATAGGCGTGGTGTAGCTTTGCGTAAAATTCAAATCAAACCTATAATAAAAGCTAAGACGATAAACATAATATCAGTTATTATCTTAAAGAATAAAAAGTAGTTATCGAATCCTATATTAGTACGGCTGTATCAGTGATATTATCAAATAACAACTGTAAACTTTGTTTCCTGAATCATAAAAACGAATCAGCTGATAAAAATTATACACACATCAGAAACACAACACTAAAAATAAAATAAATGCTATGCCTTCAGACAAATTGTCTCCGACGGCAGTTTCTAACATTGAATTAAAAAGTTATGTCGACAAATCTAAACTTTTAACACGACTTTGGCTTTTGTGTTTTAACACAGAAGAAGTATTTTCAGTGAACATTTGGCAATTGACAGTACTGCCAAAGTCTTGTCAATAAACGCTTATTTACACTGAAATGAACTCACGAGGATGTATATAGTTCAAGCACTTTTTAATCGTGTATTTAACAAAATATAATAATTATTCAAAATTTAGTTCTTTACATGACATTGTTCATTAATACGTTAAAATAATACTTAAAACGATCTTACGCTAGTGAACAAATGAATAAAACCCATCACTAATTAACATAAAGCAATAGATGCTTTATAAAGCTAGAGTCTCTTTAGCTTTGTGGTGTCCAAAGAAGATAGAAACTGCATACTACAATATGCTGTGACATCCAGTGCTTTGTTGTTGTAGTTATAATCAAAAATACATTTGCATTAAAATACTGTTAGCATTTAGGTAAAAAAAGGTTTATAAAATCATACCACGAACAGCACCTTACGTGACACATGGGCTAAACGGCTGGGACATTGACTATCAACGCCTGATTTTAATCATCCTTAATTTAGAACTGCTGAACAAAAGGAGTCAACCAGCTTGTAACCTACGTGACTCCTCCTAACCACATAACAGAACTGATTGGTACAGTTTTGCTGATGGCTCCACAACTTAGTATGAAATGTGTACACCAGTATATCGCAGCTCGATTCTTGAGATTTTTATCCACAGTCAGGTACACTAAACCTAAGCCATGATTTCTTGCCAGTAGATACGTAGCGGATGTCTCAGTATCTATAATCTTCAAAATAAATACAATAGCAGATGCTGCTTTAGCCATTAGAACTATATCATGTGTTGTATATATTATTGTTATAGTAGTACAAATATTATAGTTAATAATATTTAACAAGATTGGGTAGTTTCATAACCGATACTTGTTTTGTTTCTTTGTTTGTTTTTTGGAATTTCGCACAAAGCTACTCGAGGGCTATCTGTGCTAGCCGTCCCTAATTTAGCAGTGTAAGACTAGAGGGAAGGCAGCTAGTCATCACCACCCACCACCAAATCTTGGGCTACTCTTTTACCAACGAATAGTGGGATTGACCGTCACATATAACGCTCCCACGGCTGGGAGGGCGAATATGTTTGGCGCGACTCGGGCGCGAACCCGTGACCCTCAGATTGCGAAACGCACGCCTTAACGCGCTAGGCCATGCCAGGCCCGCAACCGATACATTTGTAATAAAATACAACATACAGTAAGGGCAACAGTCTAAAATCAAGAGTTGTGGTATGGAATAATTTTGTAATGAGTTAACTATTCATCATCTCTGACTGATGCAAATATTAATATTATTTTAAATGACGCATGTAGAAACGCACACACATATTTTAATAAGTTTTTGCATGAAACAACAAATCTTACTTATGTATTTGACCAGGCAGCAATGGACGGAAAGTACATTAAGTTATCCATATTATGTGAACATTTCAGATAGTAATCAAATCAATAAAACCACTAAATTTAAGAGGTGGATGTAACCATTTCCAGCGTTTTTAGAAATATAAATTAGTCAGTGAAAGATTGTATTGATGAAAAAAAAAACTTCGATTGTTATGTAAATGTGTAAATATTTACAGAAAATTGGGGGCTCGTCCGGGATATCGAACAAACAATTTAATTTTATTCTAAAATAAGATTTATATTCTCTACAGATAGACAGCTTGTATATTCAAAATGGCATTCCAACTTGAAGATTTTACAAACTAATTTAATCACAATCCCTCTTTCGAATTAATCAGTGAATTAAAAAATCTGAACTGCTTGATGTTGGTAAACATTTTAATTTAGAAGTGAAGCAAGCAATGAAGAAAGCAGATATTAAACAAATTATTGTTGAACATTTGGTCAGCCAGAAAGTTTTACCTCAAAAAGTTGCACAACAATTGCCTGTCGCTCATTTTGACCCAGATTTCGAATTAAAAAAATGGAAATGGAAATGAAATTTCGTTTAGAAATTGAAACCAAACGACTTGAGGCAGAACAAAAGCGTATTGAGGCAGAACAAAAACGTATTGAAGCAGAACAAGAAAACAAACGCCTTGTTCTTGATGCCGAAATACAAATAGAACGCATTAAAGCGGATAAAGAAATCAGTATGAGAAAGGCACAGACAGAAGAAAAGGTTGTCTAAATGCGGTTGGATAATTTTGATGCTTCCAAACAAATTCGTTTAGTACCTCCATTCAATGAAAAAGCTGTAGATAAATATTTTCAGCAATTTGAAAAATTAGCCCTTAGGCTAAAATGGCCTACCGAATATTGGACAGTATTACTTCAGAGTGTTCTCAAAGGTAAAGCCCAGGAAGTATTTTCCAAACTCACGGCCGAGCAAAGTTATGATTACGAGCACGTCAAAAAATGCGTTTTGAATGCTTATGAATTGGTGCCAGAGGCATATAGACAAAAATTTCGTGGTTACAAAAAGTTTGACAGCCAAACTTATGTCAAATTTGCTCGTGAAAAAGAAACTCTGTTCGACAGGTGGTGTGATTCCAGAGAAATCAAAGAGGATTATACAAAACTCAGAGAACTCATGTTAGTTGAATAATTTAAAAGATGTATTCCTGTAGAGCTAAAAACTTATATTGATGAACAAAAAGCTTCCAAAATTCATGATGCTGCTGTCTTGGCAGACGAGTATGCTTTGACTCACAAAGATTTCTCATACAAAAGCAAAACAAATCACACAGCAAAGAAACCCAATAACTCATTCAAATATTATGCAAATGTCGACAGAGACAAAAAGGAGCAAACTTCTAATTCTCAAACGAAGACTCCATCTTATTCTCAAAGCTCGTCATCTACCCAAAACGTGTCCTTCTCATCCAAAACATGTGCTTATTGTAGGAAACCTGGCCATCTGATTTCTGAGTGCTATAAGCTCAAAAACAAGCCATCACCCAATAGTTTCATTTCGCCCTTGTTTGATACATCATTGGTTCCCAATGATTTTGACCCTGTTCAGTCCACTGTGGATTCCAAGTCCAATATTATTGATGTACCTGAAGAAATTGTTGAGGACAAATTTAAGCCTTTCATCACTGAAGGGGTTGTTTCTTTTGTTGGCGATTCACGTCTACAACCAATTAAAATCCTGCGGGATATTGGAGCATTTCAGACTTTGATTTTGGAAAGTGTACTTCCGTTTTCTGAAAAGTCATCCATTGGGGCCAGTGTGCTCATTTCTGGTGCAGAAGGTGGCGTCGTTTCTATTCCTCTTCACAGATTAGATTTACATTCGGACTTAGTTTTAGGCCCAGTGACTGTGGGTATTAAAGCTTCATTGCCTGTTGAAGGTGTGTCTATGCTTTTGGGGAATGATTTGGCTGGTAGTAAGGTGGTACCAGAGGTTCGTGTTGTTGAAGCACCTGTTATTAGCCCCAGTACAGAGCAACTCGTTGAAGAGTTTCCTGATGTTTTTCCCGCCTGTGCTGTTACTCGTTCTCAGGAGTCCAAAGAGGATTTCTCTTTATCTGATACATTCATGTCTCACATCGATGAGATTTCTGACTCAACTTTAAGTTCTACTGATGACTCTAAGACATTTTTCGACTCTCTTCATCGAAACAAACTTATTGAGGAACAGGACAATGATCCTGAAACTCGTTCTCTTCTACAACTGGCTGTTGATGAAAATGAAATAGGAACTGTCCCTATTTGTTACTACCAGAAGTCAGGTGTGCTAATGAGAAAATACAGACCTCCTGACGTTGCTGCTGATGAAGAGTGGAATGTTATTCACCAAATCGTCATTCCAAAATGCTATCGGAATGATATTCTTAGTCTTGCTCATGACCATGTATTGTCGGGACACTTAGGTGTAAGAAAGACCCTAGATCGTATCCGACGACATTTCTATTGGCCAAAGATGCGCCAAGATGTTGTTGACTTTTGTAAGACATGCCATTCTTGCCAAATGACTGGAAAACCAAATCAGGGGATTCCAAAAGCACCACTGCAGCCTATTCCTGCCTTTGAAGAACCGTTCTCAAGAGTTATTATCGACTGTGGTGGCCCAATGCCAAAAAGCAAAGCAGGAAATGAATACCTCATGACGATCATGTGTGCTTCTACACGTTTCCCTGAGGCAATCCCTTTGAGAAAAATCACTGCTTTTGTCAAATCCTTTACCATGTTCGGAATTCCAAAAGTTGTGCAATCAGATCAAGACACAAATTTTTATGTCCAAGCTATTTGAACAAGCCATACATGAATTAAACGTCCATCAAATTTCATCCAGTGCCTACCATCCTGAGTCACAAGGTGTTCTTGATCGTTTCCAATAAATTACTGCCACGAACACTCAAAGAAATGGGATGAGGGTGTTCCCTTGTTATTGTTTGCAGTTCGTGAAGGTATTAAAGAATCCACTGGATTTAACCCTTCTAAGTTGGTTTAAAAGAACAAATAAACAACAACAACAACAAAAAGGTTTTCACAAGTTCAAACTTTTTTTTTACTTTTAAGGGGGAGAGTGTTATGTAAATGTGTAAATATTTTGTAAACGACGGCATGTCGTGTTGTGTTTGGATTTTCATTTCTATTATCTATGTTTCCATATTTATATTATTGTTTCGAAGTTTAAACTAATAAAATATGTTGTTATTCATTTAGGGTAACATTTGGAATTTTCTTGAATTAAGTAGACCAATCATATGTTTGTAAATGAAGTGCTGGCGACTTCGTGTCTAGACTATTAGTCTCGTGCAAGAACGGACATGCGCGGATTGCTCTGGAGATCTGTAGAAAGTTCGCGGTTATTCGAGGGGTCTAGGCCTACAATATATAAACAAACGAAGATAAGAGAGATTCGGACATCAGTTTTTATTCGAAGAAAAGAGGAGAGTCAGACATTAGTTTTATTTCAAAAGAAGAGAGTCAGTTATTTGAGAAAGATTAAGTGTTTGCTGTGATTATTCAACTTGGATTGGTGACTGAAGTTAGATCTACGGAAGCTGTGATTTTATTTCGTCAATCTCTACGATTCATCTGAATTACTGCTTGTGCTGAGAGTCGGCGAATTTATTGAACTGTGAACTGTTTCTGAACTTCTTCATTTAGGCTTCGGAATTTCTTCGTGGGACCAAATTCACACCCTAGACTGGAATTTGAGACTTTCATTTTAGATTATTATATTAGATACAGGCCAGTACCATTTTGGTATTGTGATTAATTTCGAAGTTTGAAACTAGTATTATTTTGTTTTGTAATTAGTTTCGATTGTTGTAACTTAATATCTGTCACTGTTATTATATAATTTATGTTATATCTGTTATATTTGTTAATAGTTTAGTGTAATAAATTATCTGTGTTTTTCTGTTGCGTTTAGTCTACGAAGAACATAAAACATAAAAAATACGTAACACGATAATCAATCACATACTATTGTGGTAATATCAACCTTAGGTGCTCTTAATACCATTTCTTCTCAACAGAAAATACGAATATTGTGGCATGATATAAATATTGCTATAGAATTTCACGCCATTAAATAACCCAGCTTTGTTTCCAGCCTGTTTCCCAAGGTGAAAGTTAAATATTATATTATGATATAAATATTGCTCCAGTAAAGATCAAGAAGAAATTGTTCCAATGTATCTATCCGAAGTAACGACAATACTGGGATTTCATTATGTCCTGAGATATATGTTCTTGTAACTCTTTATTTTGCATCGAAAATATATTGTATCACGACGTTTTGATAGATTTGTAGAGGTATATCTGTCGCGTACTGTATTATAACCATCACACTGTGAATGAATGTGGTATTGTTTTGATGTATTTCTACAGGTAGAACAATAGGTATTGCGGTATAATATGTTTTGTACATAACTGTAAATTTTTGTTATCTTAATAATGAATGCTTCAATAGATCTCTCAAAATGAAATGTCAAATATTGTTGTACAACGTTTTTCACGTATGATACCTAAGGATGTTGTACATGGACCAATGGTATCTGGGTATTTTGCCCTGGAGGGTCAGGTTCTCTTTGACCTCTTCCTCCTTCCTGAACTTATTTTCCCTAATTGTTTGTATGTTAGGTCCTTCTCAGGGCAATGTCCATTTATAGTAGATTATTCACAGTAAGATATGTGTCTTGCGCTGGGCAGGGAGCCCAGGTTTCCTGGGTTTGTGCCAAGTTTCCCCAGGTCTACTAGAGCAATTTATTTTTATTTTTTTTAAATACATAAATATGTAAACTATAAATATAAGATTTAAAGTTTATATACATACATATTTTACTTTAATTTATTTTTCTTTATATTTAAAATATATGTTAATTGGGGAGAGATATTTAGGATTTTCTTCATCATGTATGAGGTACCTGTCTAGTTCGCATAATAAATAATTTTTCATCCAATTTTTGTTAAAGTACCTAATTTTAATATTTAGGAGTCTATCTGATATGGTTGGTATTTCGAGTATTTATGAATGAATTTAGTTGATATTGATCTCGGGACTCTGTATGCAGATGTTGTACACGATACATTCCAATGGCACATTTAAAATGACTAATAGTTGCAGTGTTATGTCGTGTTCTAATATCATCACCTCTTAACATTGATAAATAATTCACTGTTTAAGATATTCCTTTCAAATTATGGATTTTCTTTATAAATTAAATTGAAACAAATTTAGAACATAAAATGGATGTTGAATACAAATTGTATGCTTGGTTCTAAAACATCATACAAATTCAGTTTAAATATCTTACTTAGATCTTTATAACTTTAGTCTAGATTAGCACAAAGTAGGCATGTGTACAGAATAACTAATGAAGTTTAAAATCTATTATTCTCATGTTTCTAAACTCTATTGAGATGCATTTTGATGAAACTCCATCTGAAAAAATAACTGATTAACGTGACTTGGTCGTGTTTTCAGCATTAGAGATCAAAGTAAAAAAACTTACCTTTATTAACTTTGTCAAAGTAAGAACAACTTTATTAACTTTGAAGACTGAGAAGAAAAGTGAGTACAAACATTACATTTCTTGGGCCAAGCTTTCAACATAACCGATAGCCTATACAAACTACAAGTTGGACGCTGCGCTGTTTACGAACAATCTGAAAACCTGAAGAGGTATGAGAGAGGGGAACGGCATTAATCAAAGCTAACTCAGAAAACATGTTTCTTGCTCTTACTTGTAATCAAGTAAACACGTTCAAATGATAGCTAACACAGTTAGGCATTATAAATGTGGCAGAGTACAAATACTGAGGATATATTGCATTTCCCCATTTCACCATGGGATCACCTTAATAAGTCAAATTAGTATATAGACGTACATTTTTTTAGCCCTTCATTCGTTTTGTTTACAATTCTTCCATTATATTATTAAAAGGCACAAACTTTTCTTCTTCTCATTTTGTTACTTTAAAGGGGTATTTAAGTGCCTGTGTAAATACCGTTTATATAGAGAGCCAATTAGAAAAGTTGTTACATGTTTGGTAGTAGAAATTAGTGTCATTACATCAGAACTTTATAACATTATATAATTCATGCTAAACTACTGTCAGTTAAACAGCGTTGTTTCCAGCAGTATGGTTTAATATGCGGGATTTTCCTGTATTTATAAGATTCTTTGTCCACATACTTTTACCAATCTTAATTTTGTTTAATTTAATGGCACTTACTCGAACCCCTCAATAATCTTAATGTTTTGCAGTGGACATATTTTGTCTGCATTGTTCTTTTTCGTGTACTGCTGAGGTTCTTCTAAGTGGTGCTGGGTTGACTATAAATTTTTGTTTTATTGTAATTCTGTTCAAATCAAGCTAAAGCATATCATAGGGTATTTTAAGTTGCATTTTACATCCTACATATCTTTTTCATTGCCGGCTTATGTTCCTATACACAAAAGCTAATCCAATACACCATTTTTCTTCATGCCTGTTATTCTTATCAGATTGATCAAACCCATTTGAACTGCAGCATATTTCAGAAAAATGAGACTTCATTGACCTTTTTATCAGATAATCAATATGAAGAGATATTGCAATTTTGCGACCTATCATAGCACCCAGAAGACAAAGCTCTTTTGTACAACTTTTCTCTCTATGTATATCAGTATAAAAAGAGGGCGTTTATGTCAGATTTGGTAACCAACATCCAGCAAGCTATATCTGGTTGGATGGACATTTTGTTATCTATGATCCAGTAGTAGGCTTTTTTTTAGATCCTCCTCCATCCCACTGGTGTGTGTGAGATGGTTGGAACAACTATATTGCCAACTTATGCATACGGCATCATTCCAAAGTCTAAAAACCGAACTGATGGTCATCAGTACACATAAGCTGTGTATAAGTAGAAGTTTACAGATCCCAGCAGATATCTTTTGTATGAAGCCAGAGCTGATTTTGAAAGTTTCTGGTCTTCATTTGTCAAATTTCAACTAATAGCGCCTAATTTCCAGCATAGCCAATATCCATCCTGTGAAGATGTCCAATATTTTCAGAGCATTTAGCTTTATTACCAAAATGCCAAGATGTACTCCACTGTAAACATCTTGAAGGCTAAATACTCTAATTTCAACAGTTAAGATTGTAAGTCTCTATAATTTTGCCTCTTACACTTTGATAAATATATAACCTCTTTCTTTCACATTTTGAGTGAGCCTTTTTCAAAACTTCATCCAAACATTTGATGTTGCTATCAGTCTACATATTTTTTGTTGGATATTATTTGAAGAGTTTGGACAACACTATCCTTCAGCAGTCTCTGAGGTTCTTCTCTATTACACGTCCATCACTGACAAATTGATTAATTTCAAAAACTCTGTTTTTTCTTCTGCAGAAAGAGTTTGGGTTTTATAGCATCTCACACTACCTAGGCCTAGGCAGAATCCCTTTCCGTTGCTCAAAGATTATTGCTCACATTTGTTTCGGTGCCACTGACGTTTCTGACCACAATCCAGCTCTCTTTTCAATTATATTATTCACGTCTTGCTATGACCTTCTCACAGACATGTTCCTTTTCTTATAGTAGGCTCATAAATTATTAAAAAAGAAAGACATCATTATTACCCTTTTATTCATCATTTAAAAAAATTCCCATTAGTCTATTTAATCCAAAGTAAAAAGATTTGGTAGACTAGAATCTGCTGTGTCACATTCCTGTATAAATTATCCCGTATTCTTGCATACTTCTCATTACCTTTACCTGAAATTTTGAGGTATTTAATTTTCTCTCTCTTCTGCTTGACCTCACTTTCTTATTTATTACATTTTTTGCTAATAAACTATGCACCTTCAGTGTGCAATGATCATTGAAAGTTTTAAGCAACAATAACATAGAAAAGTATATGTTTTTCTGGCCTCAATCTTATATATGAGAAAGGTTATATCAGAAGGCAACCTCGGAATTTCGAGGATTTCAGTTAAGTTTAATCAGTGAACTTAGTGCACAGAGACAATAGCAGATGTTTATCTGATACACACACAATTTTTATTCAAAATTACATTATATTATTCTCAGTGTATTGCTGTGTCGATCTTCTATAACTAAAATAAACATAAAACAATATTCATTTTATATTGAGGTGTTAAAATTCAGGGAACTCACTATCTTTAATTTGTACTATAAATTTCCATTATCCTATTAATTAGGAGGTGTAGCTTATCATTACTAATGTACCATGCTTTGAGTTCAGCCAATAAGGCTACTTCGTTACGCTGTATTGAACTTTAGTAAATTAAATCTCAATCAAAACTGTAATAAAAATTAAGAAAACAAGTGAGATTCTTCAATAGCCGCAACACGTGAAGTTCTGTTAGGCAGGATTAGAATAAATAAATCCATGAGACCTTTTTTTTACTTTTCAATCAGCTTTACTACTCACTATAAAAAACTGACAAAAATAACAGAAAACTACAGTTGAATGATTAACGAAAAATATGCTTTAACTGAAACGAATTTTCTGTACCTCTAAAATGCACTTTATTTTCACTTAATTAATCAGTCTCGAAGTAATTAGTGATGTCGAAAAAACCCACTTGTAAAGAAATATATGTGTAAAAACTGCTCGTTTGGGTTGAGAAAATATTTTACGTAGAGGATCCGTTTTTACATCTCGACGTAATTATTTAATCAGCACATTTTTAGTAAAAAATACACTGAAAAATAAAATGTTATCGTGAACAAAAGAATGAATGTGCGCACTCTAAAATATGTTTAAATAGCTTTTTTTGTTTTGGAATTTCGCACAAAGCTATTCGAGGGCAATCTGTGCTAGCCGTCCCTAATTTAGCAGTGTAAGACTAGAGGGAAGGCAGCTAGTCATCACCACCCGCCGCCAACTCTTGGGCTACCCTTTTACCAACGAAAAGTGGGATTGACCGTCACATTATACACCCCCACGGCTGGGAAAGCGAGAATGTTTAGCGCGACGCGGGCGCGAACCCGCGACCCTCGGATTACGAGTGCACGCCTTAACGCGCTCGGCCATGCCAGGCCCGTTTAAATATCATTATTAAGCCTTCTTACTGAATTATAAATTAGAAAGTAGAAAAGCTAGTGCAACATTCCAACAGAAAATTTTAACTCTTTCGACTGTACAAGTGATAAAAGATATTTGGTAGTAATAAAGGTTTATTTTTTTGTGTGTGTTTCAAGGTCAGGTAGATAATAAATATGTTAAAATACAAAAAAAATTATTCACGTCTTAAAGCTTTTTAAACACTGACTCTTCAATACTCGTAGGCCTTTCTGTCGCCTAATTTAATACATAAACGTAACTTAAGGCTTAGCTGAAAACTACTTGATAAATTTTATTTTACTTCTGATTACAAACCTATGTCACAAAACTTTTGAATTAAAATATTTTGGTGTTATATTGCCAAAGTTATCAAAAATAAAAAATAAAAGAAATCCATTCTAACAAATCAATATGAAAATTGGGTATTTAACTCGAACACCACACCTAAGAACAGTCGGGCGACAGACGCGTATTGTCGAGCGCTACCAAAATAAGAGTGCGAAAGTGTTCTGTACTGAGTGACAAAGGGAACAAGTCTTCTATAGTCAGTAATTTTTGTATATCAGAAATACTAACTGTGGGACTCACATATATCGATCCCATTTCATTGCTCATCAGGGCCTCTACCAGCCTATCTTCAAATTGGCAGGATTAAAATAAATTACTTCTGATTTTAGTTAGTACTGAGTTTGTTCAGAGTCATGAGTTTTTTAGTTTCATCTTTTTCTCTAGTTTAAGTTGAAAGTGTATGTTTTTTACATCAAAGCAATTTCCGTTTCTTAGTACTTCCGCTGTGTTATTAATAAATGTGTGTGCTATACCACTGCCTGTCCCGTAAGTGTCAGAAATAAAGCTGGTTTATCTTAGCTTTAAACACAATGAATTTTGGCACAATTCAGATAGGGTTAAAAGTTAAGATAATTACGCCAGAAGTGGTCGGCTGATGTGTGTTTGTATGAACACACATAGATATACTGCGTATAACACAACAGAAATAACTTCTTAAAGGATCGGTGCATTTATTGCTAACACCACTGCCAACAACAACAAATTAACATTAGCATGCAATTGGCAAAGAACTGAATTACTTGTTTATTATCAAAGTCTATAAATGTCGTATAGGGTTATCTAGGGGTTTAGTAGATAAAATTATAACTCTAATACTGCTTACATTCAGTCTTTGTTTCATGCTGGCAAAGAGGTGAATTAGTCGTATATTATTAAAGACTGTAAATGTCGTATTAGTTTATCTAGGGGTTTAGTGGAGAAAGTTATAGCTCCAATACTGCTAACATTCTGTCTTTGTTTTATAAAACTGTTAAATAAAATAGCTTTTGTTGTAAGTATTTTTAATCACTCGTATTCAAATAACTTGAATTCTTGAGTCGGTTCAGTTATTCTTTGGAATCTGTATAAATACAACAAAACTTTCTGTTGTATGTCCGGATAACTATTTTGCAAGATCTGGATGAATTTTCATCAAAATTGATATGGAGATCCATTTGGTCAATATGGACATTTATTTAAAAAAATCAGTTCTACATTTTGCGGTTTTTATTCGTGTTTTCGCCTTTTTTACTTCTATCTATTTCGCTCCTCACACCCGTTGATGGATCTTCACTAAATTTGGGATGACGGTTTGCTGGGTTCATACAGAGATACGTACAAATTTGCCGTTTCACGTTTTATGTTTTGGAGATTTTATGAATATTTTTGCATTTTTACAATTACGTATAAATAATTTTTAACTATTCATACGTTTCCATAACTTCCGTCCAAGGAACTGGTGCTCCAGTTAGTTATGTAATAACCTTTTTGAAACATATTAGATATTATAAAAACACTTAATGTCTAAAAGTGTCAGCATTTCTAAATTTGTTTTTTGTTTGTTTTTGAATTTTGCGCAAAGCTACACTAGGGCTATCTGTAACTAGAAGGAAGGCAGCTAGACATCACAACCAACCGGCAACCATTGGACTACTCTTTTACCAACGAATAGTAAGATTGATCGAAACGTTTTAACGTTCCGATGGCTGAAAGAGTGAACACGTTTGGTGTGATGGAGATTCGAAGCCACGGTTCTCGATTACTAGTAGAACACCCTAACCACCTTGTCATGCCGAGCCCTTCTGACGTGTGTCCAAGCGTTCATCAGTCTCCTGTATACGACAACTGCTTACCGCTCTGAATTTGAAAAGCTGCGCACGCAGGCAAACTTAATAATCACTTTTAGAATTACTGAAGAACAGACATGAATAAACGGTGATCGCAAATTTTATTTTACAAACACAATATTGTACCTTAAACTGTGGTAGTTAATCACGCTATCATTCATATTTGAAAATGTGACGTAACTTAAGGAATAAAAATGTAGATTTTCGGTATGTTTTTTTTAAACTTCGAGCAGATATACACGAGGGCTACTAGCGTTAGCTCTCGCTAATTTTGAGCGAAAGACTAGAGGAAAGCCAGCTAGTTACCCTCACTCATCCACCTCCACTGTTACCCTACCCTTTTGTCAATGAATAATACTGTTGACCCTCACATTATAACGCCTTCATGGAAGAAAGGTCAAACTTGTTTGGTGGCATGGTAATTCAAACCCGCGACCCTCAGATTGTGAGTAAAGTGCCCTAACCTCTTTACCATACCATGTGTTTTTTGTTGAGTGACCTGATATATTAACTTAAACTTGTTTTTATTGTCAGTAAGCACACATGTTCGTTCGGCAACTTATCTCCAGCACGTTTTGCTACATTTTTTAAAGGAGGCAACTGGTTAGATGTTAAAACAATAAAATTATTTAAAACGTAGCTTCTCATATGTAGAATATTATCTCACAGGTTAGTTTGTTTTTGTGTTTTGTTTTTCCTGGGGTATTTATTGCCCAGTTATAAAATCACAAAAATCTGAACTCACTACATATTTCAAAGAAATATTAAGCAGAAGACGCAAGAAACAGAACTTAAATCAGTATCTACAACCACATGACTTAAACTTCTGAAATATCAAATTTGTGGGATTCGACTGCAACACTAGATTGATATGGAACAAATATCAAAAATAAGGCCATTTTACATCTCAACATACTCAAAGCTCCAAACAGTGGAAACAAAACCAATATATTAATACACAAAATACTAGTACATGGTCGTTAACTCATCGGAAAACTAACATAAAATTCAGGACACTCAAGGTCAGTTTGTCAAATCTGTTTGTTTGTTTGTTTTGTAATTTCGCACAAAGCTACTCGAGGGCTATCTGTGCTAGCCGTCCCTAATTTAGCAGTGTAAGACTAGAGGGAAGGCAGCTAGTCTTCACCACCCGCCGCCAACTCTTGGGCTACTCTTTTACCAACGAATAGTGGGATTGACCGTTACATTATACACCCCCACGGCTGGGAGGGCGAGCATGTTTAGCGCGACGCGGGCGCGAACCCGCGACCCTCGGATTATGAGTCGCACGCCTTACGCGCTTGGCCATGACAGGCCTCAGTTTGTCAGAATCGTAACAAAATATTCAGCTACCTGTGGTATTTTTAGGGTTTATTTTGATTTGAGAAGAGGCAGAAAAAGAAAGACAGAAAGATCAATTGTTGTTAAATACTTATTGTTTTTTACTACCAAAAAATAAAAAGTTAAAACAATCTCAGACTATTTGTACACAATTTTGCGGCGGTCTGAAGGTGTTTGAAACTACCATTACACTTCCCCCCTCAGTTTCATAAGATTGGAGATATTTCTTTCCTATGACGTTACACAGTATGGCTACCCCATCCATCCACAAAAATTAGCACTTTCACTTCAGAGGTAATCACGATATATGGATAACTTAAAAAGATTAAAATCATCATATCAAGGATTAAGGAGCTGGGGAAGTGCTCTCCACTGAGGGTATGACCCCCAGATTAACAATAAATACTCTACTACCAGGTAGACACATATATTAAGAACTTCATAAATCTACCAAATTCTTCTGTATCAATGAGAGATTCCATAAATTAGTAAAATTAAATTTTTAAAAAATTGAAAAAACTACCCTTTTCCTTTCCCTGTTACTTATCACTCCTTCAGTGTCGCAAACAATCAACTTTGACTTACGTCAACAACAATAGTAAAACAACGTACGAGTTTTGTTGCAGAAATTGGTTACTACAATGACTTTTAAAGATGCAGGGAATTACTTATTCCGAAGTAGTATCTACTTGGATTGTTACAACCATTTATGACTGAAAGAGACATGGACATTATCTAACTTAGGTAATACTCAGTGAGTATACACGTATGTTAACATCAGTACCACGAGTATGTGATTAACCTTGTAAACCGAGAAGAATGCGTGTAGAAAAATATATTAAATTGTATTGAAAGTAAAGACTCGCCCTTATCCAGAATAAGTCTCAGAGACTTAGAAGACGTTCTCCATGAAAACAATGAGGACCAACCAGATGTTTGTTTGTTTTTTGAATTTCGCACAAAGCTACTCGAGGGCTATCTGTGCTAGCTGTCCCTAATTTAGCAGTATAAGACTAGAGGGAAGGCAGCTATTTATCACCACCCACCACCAACTCTTGGGCTACTCTTTTACCAATGAATAGTGGGATTGAACGTCACATTTTAACGCTCCCACGGTTTAAAGGGCGAGCATATTTGGCGCGAAGGGGATGCGAACCCGCGACCTTTAGATTACGAGTCGCACACCTTAACACGTTTGGCCATGCCAGGCCAGGACCAACCAGAAAAATCACTTCCCATCTTCTCCTACTTCGATATCGACTCACAGATTAATGAAATGTAACTACATATTTTCACTGTTTTGCTGTAAATACTAAACCTAATTGTATGATACAAGTTTAGCAAAAGAGGTAATTCGTTACGAATAGTAAGTTGGCTTCTGTTGTTACAATTTTATTTCATAGTATGCCTAATGTGGCCAGGTGGTCAAGGCTCTCGACTCGCAATCTGAAGGTTGCTGGTTTGAATTTCCGTCACACTAAACATGTTCTTTCGGCCATATAGACGTTATAACATGATTGTCAGTTCCACTATTCGTTTTTCAAAGAGTAGTCCAAGAGTTGGTGGTGGGTAGTGATGAGTTATTGCATTCTGTCTAGTCTTACAATTTCACAGAAGAAATTTTACATAGATTTTTAAATGAAATTTTAAAAACGTTTGCACCTTATGCACTTATTTATATGATCAAATTTACTTAAGTAAAGAAGTATTTTTTCTTTCTAATCATTTTTTTGAATTTTGCTATTCTGTTGTGAGATTTAATTCTTGAGCTCCAAATGTCACTAATTTATCTTTCAGCAGTTTTTTATAAATACAAAACTAGGATCTATCTGAATTAAATTGAAAAATAAATTTAATGTTTGTTTAAAAAACGGTTTATTCTTCTCAAATCTTATCCATCTTGTTAACAGATGGTTTGCTGTTTCAATTTTAGACACACTTCGGATAAAGCTATTGTTTAATGAAACTCAGCTGACGTAACTTACAATTAAATTTTAGTCATAAAGTCTAAAACCTTTAATTAATTAGTGGCGCGTTTCTAAGCTGTGAAACTTATCACAAAACGCTCTATTTTTTATTTATTTTTGCAAAAACATGTATTAGATTATTCTTGGATAACATTATTTTACAAAATTAGTATCTTGAATTATCTATTGTGTTTATTTTTTCTCTTTTCTTTGCAATAATTGTTGGTCTCTGAAAGTAATTTCCTATCATTAGAAACTTGTTATAGATTATTGTAATTAAGTATAGTGAAATTATTGTGAGCTTAAGTGTATAATGAAACTGACGAATATTTGCCCGAGTATTTTACTCTTTCCCTTGTAGTTCTTCTCTTTTGAAGACTGGCTGATAGGGATTAAATGTAATCAATATTCTCATATGGAGTTAAATCTAATCTATTAATGAGAAAGAACCAAGTTTCACTGATGTTTTTGTCCTTTTGTATTGATTTGCTGTAACCTTGCACGATTCAGTGCTATTTTTCACCGTATGAAAAAATAAACTGTTTTGTGCACGCTATTGTGTGTGCTGGTTTTATATATTACATGAATGTGTGTTTGTTTGGTTTGAACTTCGCACAAAACTACACGAGGGCTAGCCGTCCATAATTTTCCAGTGTAAGGCTAGAGGGAAGACAGCTAGACATCGCCACCCACCGCATACTTTTGGGCTACACTTTTAACCAACGAATAGTGGAATTGATCTTCACATTATAACTCCTCTAAGCCTGAAAGGACAAGCACGTTTGGTATGACGGGGATTCGAACCCGCGACCTTCGGATTAGGGGTCGAGTGCTTGAACCACCTGGCCATGCTGGGCTCAGACGTGTGACAATGAAGTTCTTCAAAGGTATCAGATCATCAAAAATGTTTCAGATATGAACTTACTGGTTAGTGTGCTGGTTCTACGGGTCCAACGTTCACATAATATTACTAAAACAAAACATTTTGCTACTATGAGTGTATTATAAGAGTGACAATCAATTCTTGCTATTCGATCACACAAAAGTTTTTGAAGCGTTGGTGGTGGGTGCTCTTGAGCAGTTGTATTCAGTTTTGCTAAAATTAAAAATGGTTAATGTTGATAACATTTGAGTAACTTTACGTCAGTATTCAATTGAACAATATTCAATATTCACGATGTAGTCTATGAACTGCTAAGTGATGGGATAAGGACCTGTTATATTAAAAAAAAACGTTTTAAGCCTTTACACCACATGTCACTACGTTATGTACTCTATCTTACAACCGTGAAGCTTGAAAATAGCTCTGAAGCGTAGTTTACATTGCAAAAGGGTTTGTTTGTCATAAGGCTGTAAAGCCCAACCACGCCTCCCTGTTTGCTTTCCATAATCCATCTGGTATAAGGAAATGACAATTTATCATTGCGAGTTTCAACATTTTGATCACAAAGAAATATATAGCTGTTTTATCTGGTTACTTGGCAGATATGTCTTGGTATGGAATAGGATAAATGCCTGTTTTATTCTCTAAGTACCTGAGGTATGTAACACTTAAACAGAAGTAATAACTAGAAGTCTTATCTTGGTGAAAACATGACCTGTTGGACTCGTTTCCAAACTACATACATACATACAAGCATACTATTGCTTGGAACACATGAATGGTTTTAGTCTCTGAACTTTGTGTACCTGAAGTCTCACCTGTCAAAATACGCCACACTTTGCTTACAACGTCTGAGGTATGACTTGTTGCAGATCTCTTTCTGGGTGGTCCTGCAGCTCTTTGTTTATCCACACTCCTTTATTTTTTAATTGTCACTGAGTAAAATAAAGATCTGCTTCATATAACTTCCCAGTCACCAATATGAACATATCTTTATCATTTGAATGTATGAATATTTTGCGTTGGAAAAGGTTGTCACATGCCATCCCGAAAGAATCAATTTTTCCGTAACTTTCTGATTTTATTATTCAAAATCCTTTTTATATAACCGACTCATCCCTATTTATTGTTTATTTTAATAATTCCGTCTTTAACATGTAAGATATTTTACCCACACACATGAAGAGCTGGAGACTGTAAGAACACTGAAGATGTGTAAATATTTTACAAACACAACGTTTTTTTATTAGAAATGATCAGGAATGTCTATAGCCAGCACTATATCTTACCTTTAATACAGTTATCAGTTTCTGATGGCATTACGCAACCTGTGAAATGCTAAACAATGTCAGTTTTTACTTCTTCAACATTTGTTCCACCAAGATTTTATATCGACTGTGGTTGTCTCATGACATGCATGTTAAAAACTGTTTTGATATAACTCGCTCAACACTGCATGTAAATTTCATTCTGCTTTGTTTTGTATATCATAACTTTATCAGAACTTGGTTTGGATTTTTTTTTACAACTTCTCCAGAGGATTTCGGCAAAAATATTTATTGATTACTTGTAAAATGTTTTTGTTTGCATCTATACAACAAGATCTAGGTGAATTTTTTTTAAAACATCGCCTTTAGAAACTTCTGCTAAACAATATTACTAAGATCCTTCCTTTGCATTTTTTTAAAAGCAGAACGTTTGAAACACGGAAAAATAGCAAACGTGTTCTTATGTTTCTATTTCCATTATCAGAGGAGTCACACATTTAAATTCCACTCGAAACTCAGTCTTAAATTATAATATCATTACAAGAAAAGCAAGATGGAACGACGATACGTTAAAGGGGTTCATCTTACGATGGAGTTGCGGTTGCTACTGTGGTGTACAAGATGTAATAGAAAATCATTATAAGTTATTCGCGTTAAACTCGAATATGAGCTATGAATATTGATTCTGTTTTGTGTAGCTGGTTTTGTTGTTTTACAGCTAAATAATTAAAACAGTCTCTGTGATTTTTTTCATTTTAATTTTTAATCTTTTGTTTCTTGTTATTGTTTCCTTAGTGTAAAACTACACACATTATCTACTGCCAATAATCGAACATCGGATTTTATCGATGTAACTCAGTAAACTTATCGCTGATAAACAAAAACTTTAGGTAAAGATGTTTGTTTCCTTATTTTGAATTTCGCGCGAAGCTACACGAGGGCTATCTGCGCTAGCCGCCACCAATTTAGCAGAGGGAAGGCAGCTAGTCATCACCACCCACCGGCAACTCTTGGACTACTCTTTTATCAACAAATAGTGGGATTGATCGTCACATTATAATGCCTCCACGGCTGAAAGGGTCAATACGTTTAGTGTGATGCGGATACGAACCCGCAACCCTCCAGCAATTGGGAAATAACACTTTCTGCCCAGTAAAAAGAAAAAGTAAAAATTTTGTTACACGGTGTTATAGATAGTGAATGCATATAATTATTCGTTTGTTTGCAGTTAAGCACAAGGCTACACGTTGAATTATCTGTGTTTTGCGCGCCACAGTTATCGAAATTCGGTTTTTAACATTGTAAGTCTGCAGACATACAGTTATCCCAAAGAGAGACATAATATGTATGAAGTTTCTGTCAAAAGCCCCTGGTGACTCAATTATAAGTTTTAAAGGTTATAACTTTAAAAATCAATTTTATATCCCCTCAGTGGGCGAAGAACAAATATCGCTCATTTTGTAACTTTATGTTTGATAGCCAATTTTTTGTAGTAAATCCGTGACACTTTTAAAATTTCAAACTCTATTTAAATGGAGGTAAAACAATAAAATTAAATATAAACAAATTTGCGACCACAAAAATTTAATTCAGTCCTATGTGGAAAATATCCACAATTTTCTTTACATTTCTTTATGTGTTAAAATTACTATAACTTATTAATGATGTACTTTAAAATTTTCAGTTGTCAAATACTCGGTAAATAATATATACAGGCCAGACGGTTAGGATGTTCGACTCGTTCCTTTCCTTGTGGCATCTCGATTCCAGTGACTGGAAGTATCAGAAGCTAGTTTACACTGCAGTTCGCCATATGATTCAGATGAGTTGTGAGTTTTTAGTATGATTCTCCAACTATTTTAGTAACATAGTGCATAGTGATATTTCGACCAAACAGTTTCGATACTTGTGTTAGGAAATAACTAACGTATAACATATTATACACTGTTATAATAAAACACTTTAATATGACACTGTTTTCAATGAGGCCATTTACTGCGTTTTCCTTGTAAGAAATAAAGTGCATATTGTTTCTGAAGGCTCATTGATACGAGTCTTTCTCATAGTTGGTTCTATTGTTGAAAAGTTTATCGTTTACTAGTCTGATTTTTAATGTAGTGTTTCAACAGACATAGGAAGGTTTTATTTATAACCTAGTTCTAAATAGAATGAGGTTCTAACCGTAACGTTTATTATTTATTTATTACTGGTTAGCAATTCTTGTTTCATCCTGTACTTAAGTTTTTCAAAGAAACACCAAGTTTCTGCAAAACATCCAACTTCAAGAGATAATGATAACATCTTTAACACTATAATTATGATATTTTTATTACTAATATTTATTTAAAATACTTGTAAAAGCGGATATTCAATTTTAAATTGTGTCGCTACAGTGATGTTGGTTAACATCATTGTTTTGGTTTTTGAGCTGTCATGTCAGACAAAAAACAAAAAATTTAAAACTTTTTACTCTAATATTTACAGATGTTCCTAGAACTTATCATTACACAGATTTTGTTATAAAAGAAAACATGGTAAAGTATTGTAAAATTCTGATTACTTTTTGAGGGGATATTTAAAATAACATTTCGAAGAACAACCAGAGTCACTCCTATACAGGCTTGAACAGACGTGATCACGAGGTTAAAGCGCTTGGTTTGAAATCTGAGGGTCACGTGTTCGAGCTCTCTTTTCCACTAAACATTCTCGTCCTTTGAACCATAGGGACATCAATCTCGCCATTTGTTGGTAAAAGAGTAGCAGAAGAGTTGGCGGCAAGTGGTGATAACTAGTTGCTTTCTTTCTAATCTTTCACTGCTAAATTAGGACAGCTAGTGCATATAGCTATCGTGAAGCTTTGTGAGAAATTTAAAACAAACAAACCCTACATAGGTATTGTAACCACCTACCTAATATTTGATTTCTTTAAATAAAACTACTTGCACAATATTTGTCATACTTTTGATGCTAATGTTTAACATAATATAATTCTTTACAGAACGAAAACATTAAGAAAAAGAAGTTATTACCAACTACTGTTACCAAAAACATTAGAGAAAATGTATGCAAATAGTCCATAATGATAGTGTCGCTTTGGTTGTACTAGTAAAAAGAAATACTTGCTTACGTCCACAATACGAACACATAATGTAAAATACACCTTTTTTTCTGTGGCCCGAAATGACCAGGCGTGTTAAGGCGTGCCACTCGTATTCTGAGGGTCGCAGGTTCGTATCCCCGTCACGCCAAACATGCTCGCCCTTTCAGCCGTGTGGACGTTATAATGTTACGGTCAATTCCACTATTTGTTGGCAAAAGAGTAGTCCAAGAGTTGGTGGTGATGACTCTCTACCTTTCCTTTGGTCTTACACTGTTAAATTAGGGCTGGCTAGCGCAGATAGCCCTCAAGTAGCTTTGTGCGAAATTCCAAAAACAAAAAAACAACAACTTTTTTCTTTACGTAAAATATGTTTCCGCTAATATGAAAGAATATTTATAATGCTGGGATATTAGTTGTTATAATAATAGTGTGAGCAAAACACGTGAATTTTTGTTAAATAAAAAACTAAAAATAAAATTAAAAGAAATAAAAATGTTCATATTTCAGAGTCGTTTAACATTTATACAGGAACATTTGCGTGGACAAGTTCATCTGCAATGTGTGTACGTAACTGTTGATCTTGAGGAACATTTTTAATTATTTTTAATTTAAAATGTTTAATTTCTTATCTCTACACCTTTGTAATTGACATTTTTAGCGTATGATGAGTAGTAATAAGTAATAGGCTATCTGCGTTGTGCCCAATGATAGTATCGAACAACGATTTTTAAGAGTGATAAGCTCCTGAAGCTTATTTCTTAGATACTGGAAAGCTATTTGTTTGGCCTGTTTACATAAGGAACTTTACACTTCATAAGTTGTAATGATAAAGAGATGGAATTGAATCACTGAATAAAAATATTTTGTATTAAACAGCGTAGCGTTATTAAGCTGAACCATCGGTAATAAGAAAAAAAAACAGTTTAACTTCAAATTCATTTGTTTCTTCAACTTCTGCATACTTAACAATGTATGACGCTATTTTAACTTGGGACCCGGTATGGCTTGGTGGTTCATGCACTCGACTCCTACTCTGAGGGTCGCTAGTTCGAATCCCCGTCGCACCAAAGATGCTCGCCCTTTCAGACATGGAAGCGTTATAATGTGACGGTCAATCTAACTATTCCTTGGTAAAAGAGTAGCCCAAGAGTTGGCGATGGGTGGTGATGACTAGCTGCCTTCCCTGTAGTATTAC
The DNA here is from genome assembly GCA_011833715.1 of Carcinoscorpius rotundicauda. Classification (NCBI taxonomy): domain Eukaryota; kingdom Metazoa; phylum Arthropoda; class Merostomata; order Xiphosura; family Limulidae; genus Carcinoscorpius; species Carcinoscorpius rotundicauda. The sequence continues at coordinate 43,852,002 of CM022395.1, read as the reverse complement.
ACTGCTAAATTATGGAGAGCTAGCGCAGATAGCCCTCGTGTAGCTTTAAGCGAAATCCAAAATAAACAAACTTGTTACATTAATTACTATATATATATATATTTATGCTATTGATAACAATCGTAAAATTAAATTATCCTTTATTCTGCCATGGAAATTTATCTCCTTTTTACTTAATTCCGAGCAAGTGTGAATATGTGTGTTTTGTTATAGTGAAGCCACATCGAGCTATCTGCTGAGTCCATCAAATTCCGATAATGAAACTGTGTAAAATGTGTATTTCTTTCAATGGAAGAACGTTGAGTGTGCCTTTAAAAAATTCAATAGTTTTGAACTTTTAATGCAATTACTTTTTCAAACTCTTATCCAATACAATTGTTATAGTTTAATCCATCATGTAACAGGTGTTATTTTATCATAAATAATGGAAACAAAAAATATAAATTTCGATTTTTCTTGTCAAAAATGATGGACTGCTGTAATACTCTTTAAATATGGTGCATGCCGTTTCGATTTTGAAGAAATTGCTTTCAGCTACCGAACTAATCAATCAATTTACTAAGCAATTTTATTATATACAATAAAACAAATAGATTAATGTGACCTCTACGCTCCAAAAATTAAATACAAAAAATTCAATAAACCACACAGTATTATCAGCGTAACTAGAAATAAATATAGTAAACGAAAAACATTCTATAGAAATTTTACTGCCTTACAGAATATCTCATTAAATATGGCCTCTAGATAAGGATTCCTTCAGATGTTAAGTACACTTTACATTTTTATAAATTGAAACATCCACCCACGTAATTGTTGTGTTAGGCGACCAGTGAATGAAAAAGCATAATTCTGGTAGTTAAATGGTGCCTGGGTTGCATGCTTGAATTATTACAATATACCATTCTGACCAAGGGTTAACTGTGGCCAGGATCAACAGAGTTCATTCATTTAACTTTTTATCTTTTTGCAAAAAAGTTCCAAAATATATGATTCTCCAGTATCTTCCTCTTATTTTATTTCTTCAATAGAGTCAATAGCCCCATAGTTTTTGATTATGCATTCCTTATCTTAACGTTCCTTTGATCACGTGTGACCATTTTTCATCTATTAAGGCCTAGAAGGCTTTATCCACTCTACAAAGTGTGTAAAGAAGTTTGATCTGGTGACACTCTTATTGAAACAGCAAAGCAACCTGATTTCAAACTCCATTTAACATCCACAAATAAGGAAGGAGTACCTATTGAGGTTACACATAATACCACACTTAATTTTTCGAGAGTTGTGATTCGCGAAGTTGATCTAATGTGGTCTTCCATTAATGAATTCACTCTGAGTTATCCGACCAAGGTGTGAAACACATTTGAAGAAGCAAATGTGATGCATATGTTTCTACTCTTGTTCTATTTATAACCTTTCCTACACATAATTTTTCTCATTCCATCAAAACAAGATACTTGAATTATACTGCTCGTTCTTTCATTCCGAATCCTTTACCTTATTTTCATTGTCAATTTCGTGGTTTATTGCCAGCTAAGATATCTTGTCTCAATTCTTTAGCCAGTGTTTATTGTAGTGTGCAAGACCATCATATTAAGAGTTGCTCTAAAGAGCTTTGTTGTGTGAACCAAAAGGTCCTTATCCCTCCTGTCCCAATCCTAGCCCAAAATGGAAGAACAAAACAATTCAGTTTTCGAAAATACTGAAAGTCACTACATATGCTAAGACTTGAAAACTGGTTCATATGGGTTTTCATGCTACTCTTTCAAATGATGCCCAAACAGAGCTCTCGGTATCATCATCTAAGAGTTTCTCATCTTACGTGAAATCTTTAGCACCTTCTTCAGCTATGACTTCACATAAGACTGTCTATCCCAATGTTTCTGCAACCCACTACTGATCATACTGGTATTGACTTTTTACGACCTATACCAGTGAGGGGAACTGTACCTCAATGTCCCTTCCTCAACTCTACAAGAATGAAATGTGACGTGTCCAACCCCACAGTCTTTTTATCCTATTACATTACGTATAACGAACAGTTAAAAAGTAAATAAAGATAAACGAAATATAAACCTAAACTTCCTTCCACGAATTCCACCTAGTGCATCTTCTACATCTATAATAATGTAAGAACGATTACAATTTTTTTCAGTAAAACTCCTGAGGTTTTGTAATAATCTAGATGAAGTTAAGTAATTGTTGAACTCACACAGAACTTGCATCTTTTAACAAGAAACATTATCTCTATTCTGACCTTTCCTGATTCATGAAGGTTTGCAGACCGTTTTGATTAGTTACTTTCTTTTATTATTAATATTGAATATTTTAAGCTTATGATACCCAGGTGCAGCACTTTGTTTCACAACGTAATAGAAACAGATTCAATTTTTAGAACTAGTTTATACAGATTATGCTGCTCATAAAATAATTTCGGTTTATATGCGGCATTTGTATGAAAATGAAGCTTCGAAGTTTCAAAAAGGTAAAATTATCTACTGTCCTTCATAAGTCTAACGAAACATCTATTGAACCAAGTGATATTCCTTACGACATGCTTTGTTATCATCTCTCTTTTCTGCTTTATGGATTTGTGTTTTTTTATCCTATTTAACCGAGTTTGGCAAGAAAACGTTTCTTCTTAATTGTGACAAGAGGCATATGTTCTTCTATCTCTAAAACCTGAAGAAAACAAAAAAACATTGTAATTATTGTCCTTTGTTCTTGCTATCTGTCTATATAAAGTATTGAAAAGAATTACCAGTATTGGTTTCTTGAATTCTATCAACTTCTTTCCAACCTTCAATGTAACTTTCATCAACATAATTCAACTTTCAACTTTATAGTATTCATTTTAAATCTCAAACATGCATATAACATAACCTGAAAATATGGCATCCTGTAATATCTTTATTCTTATAGGTTTCATAGATATTTGGCCATCTTTGTGAGCTTTTTACAAAATCGTTCCTTTCAGGTTGGAACTGAGTCATACACTCAGTAAAATACCAAAGTTTACCTCTTGAGCTAGTTTTATTATATTAAAACAATTTAAAACCCTGTGGATTTCTGACATACTAAAATATTTATAGTGTTTGCATGTGTGTGCCTAATTGTATATAGTAAATACCTTGAATGCAGAATCACTGTCAAAGACCATAAACGTATCACCCTTCTTGGGCCAGGAAAGGCCAAACGTGTTAAGGCGTGCGACTCGTAATCTGAGGGTCGCGGGTTCGAATCCCAGTCATGCCAAACATGCTCGCCCTTTCAGTCGTGGGGGCGTTATAATGTGACGGTCAATCCCACTATTCGTTGGTAAAAGAGTAGCCCAAAAGTTAGCGGTGTGTGGTGATGACTAGCTGTCTTCCCTCTTGTCTTGCACTGAAAAAATTAGGGACGGCTAGCACAAATAGCCCTCGATTAGCTTTGTGCGAAATTCCAAAACAGTCACCCTTCTTTTTGTTGTTGTTTACTTTTATGTGTTTATCAATCATTAAATATTTTAGTAAACAACATGTTTGTCTTTGAAAAACAGTTAATGCCCCTTTAACCATCTCATTAAAGTTCATATAAATATTCTTTAACAGTTTATTCCATTGTATCAACTACAAAGGAATAAATAAATCGTCGATACATGTGACTCGTTTTGTTATACATCTATTCTGCTTTCCGGGCTCCAGACGACTATTGTAAACAAGACAGAAACAGTTCGCTATCATTCTTCATTCTTATATTGATGTTGTGCTATGATAATTAATCACTCACGTGCTCTAGACGATTCTATAGAAAAGAAACGGTAAATTATCACTCATTTCTTTCAGAAGAGACACAAAAGCGTTCGAATACTCTTTTTTGTGTTATTGTTTTTTTCATACCTTCTCAGATGTTTCTGATAGGATTCAATTTTGTTTTACTATTCATTCTCAATGAATAGTTTCCAGAATTATATCATTACCTTAAAAACATTTTAAAATCCATAAGAACTGTTCCGCGAGAGATATAACCCTCAAACATTATCTTCAGAAATAAAATGACGACAACAAAACACAATTTTTTTTTGTAATAAACGATTTAAAAATCTACGAATTCTGATTTGTTTTGAATTTTGTTCAAAGCTACACAAGGGCTATCTGAGCTAGACGTCCCTAATTTAGCAGTGTAAGACTAAAGGGACGGCAACTAGTCACCACCCGCACCGCAAACTATTGGGCTAATCTTTTACCAACGAATAGTGGGGTTGGCCGTTACATTATAACGCACCCACGGCTGAAAGGGCGAGCATGTCTGGTGTGACAGGGATTCAAACCCACGACCTTAGATTAGGAGTCGAGTAACTTAACCACCTGACCATGCCGGGCCGCGAATTCCGGACTTATTCAGTAAAAACAAAATTACGTGAACGAGGATTTATTTGTTACCAAGTCTTCAGAAAATTAAAAACAAATAAATACAAGTTGTTGGATCTTGATAGGTCTTTGCAAATATGTGTGCTGAAATGATTTGTTAGTTACGTAAAAAAAAATAATTATTTGTTTTATTAAATTATTGGTTATAAATATCAATTGAATTAAATGCAATTATCATTTATTTAAATGCTTAATGTTTAAAAACTGTTTAAATAGTATAAATGTTTTTTTAAAGAAGTTAAGGGCCACGGCAGAAAAACATAATCACATTCAAGTCAAAAAAAGGAAACCGTGAAAATAAATAAAGGTTCAAGAAACCTCTGTTGCTAAGTTGCTTCTTTTTGTCTGTATTTTTTATTTCATTCCTAAATCTCTATAGCAACGTGTAATACGAATTACTTTTATATAATTTATTTAGAAACTCTATGCATAAAAAAAGATTTCAATACAAGTTCACCATTATGCGTATTATATTAATAAATACTAATGAATTATAACACATTCTGAGTATAGTTATATGATCTATATAAGAATAAAACATTAACTATAATATAAATCATATAAGTTATTGTTTTTGAATTAAGCACAAAGCTACACAATGGGCTATTGTGCTCTGCCCACCACGGGTATCGAAACCCGGATTTTAGCGTGTAAATCCGCAGACATACCGCTGAGCCACTGGGGGGGCAATCATATAAGTACATGATGATTATTGTACTAGTTATAATTTTCGTACGTTTACACTTCTCGTGTATATAATGGAAGCAATAAAACTGTTTAGCATGGAAAGACTCGATTTGTGAACAATGTTGCATTCAATAACTTTCTTTTTGGGGGAAAAGTCTTTACAATACCACTGACTGTTTTCCAGCTCTAGTTGTTGTTGTTTTTCCATATCTGTTAACAGATTATTTTAGAATTTCAAGTATCAAAATATTCATGAATTTTATTTTGACAGTACTAGCTTCCGGAATAATTCATATTTTTAGACATGATTATCAGTTAGTACTATTAAACTAAGGTGGGTTAGGAAATGACTTGACTTGCAATTTCCTCTGTTACCTAATCTGTCTCAGAAACAACACTAAACAACCAACAGAACAACCACAGAAACAGTACTGGACTACTTCAAGAACAGTATTAGTCTATCCAAGAAAATGTCTCTAACTTGCTGCAGAACCAATACTATAATCTCCTTAACCCCACCTCATCCTAGAGAGAGCACTAGCTTATATAGGCTGAACTAAACTAGCTAACTGGAATAACACAAACCACCTTTAAAGAGCATATTATTGAAAGTTAATTGCTGTCTTGTATGTGATATATTGTTATAATGGTAGTCTATCTCTATTTCTTCCTTTTTTTTCTTTTGTAAGAAGTGTATTAAAAGTAAATAGGTAGGCAAACAGCGATATACATATGTTAACATAATGTGCTTCCCTTCCGGTAGTGGGCAGAGCACAGATAGCCCATTTTGTAGCTTTGTGCTTAATTCAAAACAACAGCAACAACTACTCGAGCAATCCAAACAAATTTGTAAAGACTTCTTCTAAACTGTGGTAATCTCAAATCATAATTTCACAGTCAGAAATTCTTATTACTTAAATTTTCAATAAATATTAATTCTAGTTATAACGTTTTTCAATTTTTTAAAATAATACTTTACACAGCTTTACAGATATAACAAATCATATTTTGCTTTCTGCAGCAGCCTAACACATAGGTGTTAGAAACAAAACATTGTTACAAGTATACCTTAAAATTTTCAGAACATTTCAATTAAATGCTAATCCTTTGCTAACCGCTCATCATAAATTTTTCATATTAAACCTGCAACCAATTCAAACGTGAAAACCACACATGAATTAGGAAAGTTTATGCAAACTAGTTCATTTACGATTGCAGTTAACAAACAATATACGCATTAAATAAACTGGCGTCATCTGTTCTCTTTTTTTAATACTAACGCAAAACAAAACAGATGCAAGTAAAAAAAATAGGAATAAAATGTCACAATTAATACCAGTTAATGATGCCTTGTGTGCTTTATACACCATCAACATTTTCAGTTGGAATCAGACAAAAATAACCAAATATTTTTCCTTATGTTAAATCCAGTTCTTTTGTTAAAAACTTTGTATTTGCTCCAGTCATTCTTATCTTGCACGAGTGTGTGTGTTTTTATCTGTTATGTCCACCAAGGGAAATCGAACCGTTGATTTTAGCGTTGTAAGCCCGAAGATTTATCGCTGTCCCAACGGGGAACACCTTACACCTCCTCAAAATATTTGATACGAGAGTCGCTCGCTTTCTCTAATGTACTTTAATTAAGCTGCATTTTCAATCATTTAACCAATCAGGAAAGTAATATTCTTGGATTAATCGACCACAGGTTTGTTTTTCTAAGATTTAATGAACAGATTACAGAAGTCTTAATTTTGCCGTATTTCGAACGATCATGTTTATTGAACAGTAAGTTGTTTAGTCTCATATTCTAGATGTCACCAACATCCAACCAGATCCTTTGACAGATTGTTTATGCAGAGTATTCATGATGAAACTTTGTAGAATGGACGGCAATCAGATCCTTTACCTTTTTACATAGATGTCGCCTGTCATTGTTTCTGAGTGACTTTATCTGATCTTTCGAAATAAAAATTTATTGCAGTTTTAAAAAAATCTTCCGCCTCCTAAAATATGAATGTTAAAATACTCCAATGATGAACACCTATCATCCTGTTTGCGGCCCTATTGATAAAAATATAAACTAATGAAGTTTGCTTGATTTGTATTTGTTTTGGAATTTCGTACAAAGCTACTCGAGGGCTATCTGTGCTAGCCGTCCCTAATTTAGCAGTGTAAGACTAGAGGGAAGGCAGCTAGTCATCATCACCCACCGCTGACTCTTGGGCTACTCTTTTACCAACGAATAGTGGGATTGACCCTCACGTTATAACGCCCCCACAGCTGGGAGGGCGAGCATGTTTAGCGCGACTCGGCCATACTAGGCCTGCTTGATTTGTAAATTTGGAATAAGGTTTCTCAAACGACAAGCTATGCATAGCTGTTTCTAAAATGAAGTGGTAGACTCCAGGTAAAGTAGCTAATCAACAGCACCCTCATTAACTCTTGGGCTACTCTTATCTTATAAAGTAGTTAGATAGAAAGTGGCTCAGTAGTTATTGTGCAGAACAGTGGATCTGAAGATCCGTGGTTTGCATCTTGTTTTTGCCAACAATAAACGCTGGCGCCCCACCCTTTAGGTCGTGAGTTATAAAAGTGATAATGAAATCCTATTATCCAGTTTCGTGAAAGTAACCCAGGCGTTGATGATTGGTTATATTTATATATATATCTATCCTGTAACAGATTTCTTAATGTATATATTTATTTCAATACTAATATTTGTTTTGGTTAAACATATATTTAAAAGTGTGTGTAATTTCTATCGTTTAATGTGTATTGTAAAAGTCCTGCCTATTCTCTAAATTTGTAAAAGATTCTCGAGAGTAAGAGTCAACAATGTATGATGTGTATGTGTAAAATACCAGTGATTGCAAGTATTATTGCCAGCTGAATGTTTGAGAACCTCGCTTTAAATTTTATAAATCTTTACACGTACAAAACGCTTATTAATCGGGAAACTACAGATATTTGACCAGGAACAATTATAGATTTCAAATATGCTAAACTGTCCAACTTTAGAAAATTAACTTCGGACGTTAATATTTTCACGAGGACATTAGATATTTTCCTTGATAAAAATTGAGCTTGTAAGCTATATAAGATCAGCCGAGAATAGATATAACTAGCTAGATGTCAAGAAAAGACTATCGGTGTATCAACATAAAATTAATTTGGCTCATTGAGCCGTCGACAAAAGATTCAGTTCCAGATAGAAAACTCGGAACTGTTTGTAAATTTTTAAAGCTTTTGTATTTAAATTATTATTTGTATTAACCGTCATTATAAATTGTATTGTTGCTTGTACATTAAAATATATTTGTGTTAAGAAAGAAAATTGTATGTGTCAATTCTGTTGGCAATTATCAAAAGTTTGATATATGTTAGCATTTAATTAATTTCTGAATTAAAATTTCCGCTTATATGAAATAGTTATACATAACATACATAAAATAATAAATCGGAGACTTGTTTGAAATAAATTATAATAAGTAACAAAGTGTCTTAATTCCTTATATTCCATTTTTTTCAACAATGTAGCCTTGGATTAGCTTTGCACAAAATTCAACAAACAAAATGAACAATGGCGTTCGCTTAAAAGAAGAAGGGTCGTGGACATGATTTTGTAAGAAATCTGGTAATAATTGAATTTTTTTTTCAGTCACATGAAAATATTTGCATACCTTGACTATTAACATTAAACTTCGTGAAAGATGGAAGAGGTTATTGATCCTGAGACATTTTGAGCAATGGTTTTCTTTTGAACTTTTGGATACCAAAAGAACTAGAGGTGGTTTCATTGTGATAGAAAAACAGTATAAAAATTGACATAGCTGTTCTGTTAGTGCATCTCCAAAATTTGTTTTTTGTGAATATCGTACAAAGCTACACGAAGGCTATTTGCGGTAGCCGTCTATAATTTAGCAATGCAAAACTGCTCGGGAGAGTTTTTTTTACTAAGGAATAGTGGGATTCACCATCATACTATAACACCTCCACGGATTAAAGACCGCAAATCTTTAGTAGTTCGGAGAATTGAACTCTAGATCCTCAGATTGCGTATCAACCACCCTAACAACTTGGCCACGCCAGGCTACACAACGAGAGAGAGTTATTATAGCAACCACATTAATACCAAAGAAATTAAATTCACTTTTGTTTATTTTCGTAATGTATAAAGACAAAATCAAAACAAAATAAACATCATGAAACAAAATTTGTTGTGTAAAAATATAGTGTAAATAAATTACCGAAATGAGAGTCCATGTTTAACATTCAGTTGCCATAAAATAGCATCCTGTACCTTAGGCTCATAGAAGAGTTATAAGAGTGACAGCCAGAACTAACTTTTCCTTTAGAGTTGGCAGTGAATGCTGTTGAGTAGCTGTTGCATTTGATCTACTCTTTCCTTTCAAAATTAGGATGTTTATTTGTTTTGGTTTTTTTGAATTTCGCAAAAAATTACTCGAGGGCTCTCTGTGCTAGCCGTCCCTAATTTAGCAGTGTAAGGCTAGAGGGAAAGCAGCTAGTCATCACCACCCACCGCCAACTCTTGGGCTACTCTTTTACCAACGAATGGCGGGATTTACCGTCACGTTATAATGCCCCCACGGCTGGGAGAGCGAGCATGTTTGGCGCGACCGGGATGCGAACCCGCAACCCTCAGATTACGAGTCTCACGCCTTAACACACTCTGAATTAGGAATGGATGGCGTAAGTAGCCTTTTTGCACGAATATTCGGAACAAACGCAAACAGCATTAGAAGAAAATTATTACATAAAGTTGAATCATTCTTACTAACTAGTTCCCAGTATGTTATGTGTGGTTAAGATATAATATTTAAGTAGGCAATCCTAAAATGCTAATATTTTTACTTGGAAACCATTCACAAGCGATATGAATTAATAGAACAATACTTTAACCCACTGATGAAGCCATTCCGTCATTGCTTCTGGAAAGTATTTATTCATATAACTTGATATTCATGGACCTTGAAACATTTACACGATTTAAAGGTAAATTCTCACAACCATTGTGCAAAATCCAGTCGAAATCATTTATACCTCTGCCAGAATTCATTGCAGCTGGTTCAACATAATTGAGTGTTCACCTACTTGCCTCCAGATTCGTATTCAGTCATCGCATTTATTAACTGTCGCGATTTGTGTAGTTAGATATGATTAGCATTTTCCTATATTACAAATTTCCTGGTAAACGTCAGCCAATCGTTAGTTCTCTACAGAGAAACCAATTGATTAAACACGTGATTCATACCGGAAATCTAGCTTGACTTTCTTCTTGGCCAATGAAAATCAGCTATGCAATTAAGACGTGGTTAGACTTGTAAAGCTGGTAAAAATATTTTTGCGAGTAATAGTGATGTTTACATTTGTGTTGCAGGCGTTCTAACTTAAAAGTAAAGAGGCTTTTCTCTCGATTCCTTTTTTTGGGTCAGTGAGAAGTCTACTGACTTACAATTAACAAATCGGGAATTCCCTTTCCATCGATGGACAGTATACAAATGGTCCAGTTTAAAGCTTTACATTAAGAGAACAACAACGATTGTGTTGGTGTTTTAATCTGTTAAGGACTTAATGCATTAGGCCTTTTTGACACTAAAAACAGGAGGGAATGTAGATGGGAGTCAGGATTAGGTCAATTAGTGAAGAATTTCACGAATAGCATGCACGTATTTACATACGAAGTAGAATGTTCGTGTTTAATTTTTCTTGAATTTTAAAGGAAAAGGCTTCATATGTCCTATTTGTTTACATGATTACTAAAAATAGCTTTTTTGGCAAAAAAAAAAAAGAAAACGCTACACGTGCACATTCTAGACGTCTTAATAAACAAAATATTCCTGAGTGGCTAAATGTATTTAAAAAACAGATGCATTTGGCAAGGTAGATCTATTTTATTTTATACTTGACGTTTATGAAATGCTTTTATTCTCCGACCGATTATGTAGTATCCTTAGTTAAGTTTAATGTTTTTATTTGAATTAAAAATTTTAAATGCGTAAGAAAGGGGATGCTCCTGTATAAATTTTTAATTCTTCATTATTTAGTTAGATTAAAATTTTTATGTTTCTTAGTGTGTTATTCTCGGTTTGCAACAGAACTTTTTACCATTAGTCAAGGTACTAAGAAGCACAGTCACACAACACTGCACATTACCATCCAGAACTCAAAAACAACTACCTCCTCAGTTTCATAATTTTTTGTGAACCAACAACAATAGACAGTGTTTTCAAAGCAGAGGTTCTATTCAGCAAGGCCCGATATTGTTAGGTAGTTAAGGCACTCGATTCGTAATCTGAGGGTTGCGGGTTCGAATCCCCGTCAATCATACATAATCGCCATTTCAGCCGTGGGGGCGTTATAAAATGACGGTCAATCCCATTATTCGTTGATAAAAGAGTAGCCCGAGAATTGACGGTGGGGGATGTGACTAGTTGCCTTCCCTCTAATCACACTAATGAATTAAGGACGGATAGCGCAGATAGCCTTCGTGTAGCATTGCGCGAAATTCAAAACAAACCAAACTATTCAGCAACTGCATTGCAGAGCACAACATAGCCTTTAAAGTTGCTGACCATTTTACCGCGGTATGTAAGATGATTTTTCGAATATATCTCAGCAAAGTCATTATGGTCGTATACAAAGACAACACAGATGGTCAAGAAATTGTTAGCTCTAGCCTTGCACAATGAAGTTATGTATCACTGTAGGAAAAAGCCATTTTTCCCTGCATGTAAGGAGAGTAACGACACCAACTCCATGAAGACCCTTACTATTTTTTGTGAGCTATTTCACTGACATAACAACTATTACAATTCTCTCATTCCATAATATTTCCTGGACCAACTTTCTTTTATGTTGGGCAATTGTAGAGTGACGACTGATAGACTTAATTCATTAATTAATTGTATCAGTGAAGTTTCCTCAGATGTTTTGGACTTGAAATTTGTATGTGATTTATCCAACTTTTGTGTTATTGTTGCCGTCAAGTGTATACTACTGCCCATAGAATATTTCTTGATTGTTGTGTTTTATCAATGTCAACACAGTTCTAAGAGAAAGGACACTGCCAGGAGTTTATTGATTTTATTGAGATAGAACCACTTATGATCCTGAAGCATTATTCAACAAGATGGTTGAGATTATAGAAATAAGTTTAACGACTGTTATAGCACTATCCAGCCCTTCGTTCTTATATTCTGTTCCATGAGGAATCAGAGAAACCTGAGTGAGTGATGAAGATGGCAGACAGCCTTGGAAGCCATCATAGCACTTATAATTTTTAAGCTACATCCTATCTAGTTGTCTTTAAACAGCATATTTTAAGCAGAATAATTCAGGATTAATATATTCAGTGATGTCATCCAAGATCTGTTGAGGAAGTTGTTTGGGAAGTTCATCAACACCAGGGTCACTCACAGTACAGAAGACATCACCACTGTTCCTTATAATAATTCCACACTGTACCTGTGTGATGATTTTTTGGCTGTTGATATGCTTGCCAGAAGCTATATAGCATCTCATTAAGATGAACTGGAGCCTTCCATGATGGGCAGGTTCTTTCAAGTAAACAAATGCTTATATACTACTGTTGTTGACAAAATGCTGAACAAGTTCTCCTTTAATGATCCTTTGGTGAACTCTCTTGGTTTCCTTTGCAGAAAATAAAATAAAATAGACATGAACCCAGCACATATCATAGATCTGTATCAGATATTGCGTTCTATTATTCCAGTAGGTGACCATCAGGCTGTAAAAAAGAAATTTAGATATTTTCAGTTATGGTATGATAGTGATCTTCCACCACCAGATGTCTGACTTGATGTATTCTGACCAGATGTCAGGAAATGAAGAAATGACAAGAGTTTAAACGGGTACGGGTACTTTCATCCCTAAGGCATGTGTTTGGCAACGGTCACATGCAAACTCTCTCTGTTTTTAACATTGGAGATGACCTAGGAAGGTCGAAACGTTGTTTTCTGCTTTATTAGTAAAAGTGTTAAAACCCATACCAGTCGTTTTGAGATACATGATCATCGATGGATTTCCAACCACGATCTTTATTCATTAGTAAAAGTGTGACTTAAGAGTTGGCATTGAATGGTGATGACTGGCTTTCTTCCCTCTAGTGTTACACTGCTAAATTAAGGACGGTTAGTATAGACAGCCCTCGTGTTGCTTTGTGCGAAATTCAAAACAAACAAATATACAATTTCTGCCATGTTAAGTTAACAATTCCCATACCATAGTTTGCAAGAATATTGTACAAAAGCAAACAATCAAATTTGTCGTTGGCCATATATTACATCAGATAGGCATTTTCTGACAATGTATGAGCCATCATTAATCTAGTGCAACGGCTGTTTAACGAGTATAATATATACCATAAATTACAAATAGATTATGTAATTAAAAGGTAGCGCCACAGTAGTAAAGTGGCTAGACGAAGTGGTAAACCGGTTTTCGAGATTGGTAGGTAAATAAATAACTCTAGAGTAATTTAACATAATGTTATTGTAATAACCTTAAAATTATTTGTAAGCAAGTTTCTTTCTCAGTATAGTTTCATTTCATGTAATTAAGATATTTTATATTTATTAGATTTTTGATATATTCAAATTCAACCAGTGAAAAGTGTACATTTTTAGAATTATACATCATATTAGGTGTGTTCAAGTTCGACGGAAGATTATAAAGTTTATAGTTTTGACATCACCCTCACTTGCTTCGAATTTTGTAATTACATCTTTACAGTTTTTCGTTTTTTCGTGAGTGAAAAACATAAGAAAAAGATTGGTATATTGTAAAAATTTAATTGAGTCTTCCAGTTCAGTGCAACTGGAAGTTGCAAAATGTTTTCACTCTCAATGAATGATTCAGTCTATTACAAAGTTTCATTAGTCTGAACTACTGGTTACACATTGAAACAGCAGTAAATCTTAGGTTTACAATGCTAAAATCAGGAGTTTGATTATTCTCAGTGGGCACAGCAGATAACCAAATGTGGCTTTGCTGTAAGAAAACACATACACACCCTGAATCACTGTTGTCTTGTATTTTGTTACCAGTTTTCAGTTCCTATGTGGCTTTTTGTTTAATGAAGTTACCAAGAAATTTTTTTTTCTGTCTAGGGCACCTATTTTAATAAGACTACAGAGTTTACAATAATGTAGGGCCCTGAGGCTGATATTTTACTGGTTGTGCAATTGCCACTATTATTAAAACTTAAGTTCAAGAATATAAGCCTCAACCTCACCTTTAATGGCTTTATAAAGTCACTTAAGTGTTGTTCTCAAGCCTACAAAATGTTCTAATAGTTGTAACTTCAAATTGTTATTCCCCAAATAATCCAGGATCCATAGTTACATGTGTGTACACACATTCTCGTATGGTAAAGTAGTGAGGTATTTGCATTAAGGTATCATTAACTTTGGAATAAGATGACCATCAACTTGGGAATATATTAAATCTGTATTTAGCAGGGGCTTAATCTCAGAATCATTTGCTCACTCTGCTTTAGTATTCTGAGATCAGTGCCCTGTAAAATGAGTTATGAAATCTCAAGTCCTAAGCAAACGTCTTAACCATTATGTAATTTAATTTAATTTTAAGTGAGAATTATGTTGCTGTTAGTTTGGACATTACTTTGAGGCAATCCTCTGTCACAATGAAATTTTTTTTTGTATGGTATAATTTTTCATTTATTGATAAATTTCTAATTATAATTTTTGTGTAAAGCTTAGAAATGTGCAGTTATCAGAATTTTCTAATTGATTAATTGTCAGGTTTATTTATTCTTAATACTCAACTGGTGATCATTGTTGCATGACATTAGTATTTCTGTTTCCAATTTGTTTTGTGTTTTTGAATACACTTTCAAACCATTTTTTGCTTAAGATAGTAGAAATCATCATGTGCAACAATTCATGATCACGTTAACATTTAATTATAAACTGTTTTAAATATAAAAATATATGAAGTCTAACATAAAACTTGCAATAAGCTGAAAAAAGTATTAATAATTTTCCTTTGGTTTCTACTTGCAAATTTTTATAAGAATGTTGTTTTAAAATTGCTGAATACTTGATGTAAATAAACATTTCTTAGTGACTTTGATTATAAATCAGAAAAATACTAAATACAACCAACAGTCACGGTCCTCTATACTATTTTGTGGTTCCCTCTTTTTAAAGGGTTTACATTAATCATTGACACATTGTGTTAGTAATACTGTGTGAGAGCTTTTTGATATTTCTACCAGGGTGATGTGTGATACTAAAGTTGTATTCCTGGAGTTGTCAGAGTTGTTTTGCTATTTGATCTTCTAAATTGCAAAAATTTACCAGCTATGTCAATGTTTCATGATGTGTCAGGAATATAAAAGTTTGTCCATATAGATAATGATATAAATTGACTTAGAGCTCAAACAACACTTAGTATATCTTTTCGAGTGGTATATTAATTCTGCACCATTCATTGCTATACTGTAATAGGCAATTACATGTTATTTTCTATGATTTGCATTTGGTAGCACTGCTTCTAGTGCAAAATTACCAGCATCCATATCTAATGAATGGATCTTCAAGAGTTGGGTATGGTAATACTAACAGAGGTCAATTCTTATTTAGCTTATTAAGTGCTTTTTCACAATCAGAAGTTCAACAAAATATCTTTTGTTTATCAAGTAAATTGTGTAGAGGACAAGACATGTTAGGGGATGATTTTACTAAATAATGGTAGTAAAAGCACATACCAAAAATTATCTTACCTTAAGCAGGATCTTTGGCATTGGTCAATTCTGGGCTTTGGGCTTGTTGACACCCCCTCATTTCTGATTGTGTCCTGGAAAAATCACCTAATGAAGGAATAAGTTACACTTTGTTAAATCTAGAATTTTTGTTAGCCCATAAATGTTAACACGGATCTTCCCATGTACAAATATGTCATCCAACTAGATGTTTATGACATTATAGGGCAGTTCAGAGAGTGAAAGAAGGTGCATTGCATAATCAGAATGGAATCTTAACAAATTGCCAAAATCTGTTTCTTGCAATAAAGGCTGTTTTCTCTCTACTTGTTTCATCAAATTACATTTACCAATATCCATTCTTAATATAAAGTGTTGAAAACAATTTTAATTAGAGAAGGCAATCAAAGTAGAACTTATCCATTGGAGTGTATATGCATCCTTCTTTGTGACTTCTTTTTTCTTCTTGCCCATGCAGAATATTGTGGATTCATCCTTCTTCACAATTACAGTAGGTGATGTCTAAAGACTAGTACTTGGTTCAGTCACTTCTTGTTCCATTGTGGCTTCAATTTTATTTACAGCCTAAGTCTGTTTTGCATGTAGGAGTGATTTGGCTAATTGATGTATTAAAGTTGCATTTCCAGTTGCAACTTTATGAGATGATTTATTTGTTTGACCTAAAGGATAAGGTCAACTGAAAACTGTGTCTTGATATTCTTTTCATCTTTGGCATTGATCACCTGTAAGACCTCCACCACTTTGATCATACATCTCTTGTAAATGATGTGGTGAACTATCCATTAAAGCTCCTTCATCGTTCTTCTAAGGTGAGTTCTACTTGCATTTTTGGACATGCAACTATCACTTGCACAGCTACATACTTTACATTGTTCTATCCAAATTTGATTTAAATTATGTGTTTTATGTGTGTGCATGTATGTGTTTTCATGACACTGATAATTACATCTTTATTCCGCACAAGAATTTTTCTAGCCATCATCAGAATATGCTAAGTGTTTTATCCTATTACAGTCCATTCACTAGATGTAAACATATTTCTAGTAAATGTAGTTATGAGTGTTTCACTCTTTGTGATGCAGTAACTACATTTTTTAACCTCTTGTGTAGTAATTGTTATATAGTGCACAGGGATTTACTGATCATAGACTGTGAAGCTATATGAAATTAGTCTAACTTGTATCCATGTTTCCATATGAAATTGCCCTCCAGTGACTCAGCGGTATGTCTGCAGACTTACATGCTAAAATCCGGGTTTCGATACCAGTGGTGGGCAGAGCACAGATAGCCCATTGTGTAGCTTTGTGCTTAATTCAAAACAACAACAACAACCATATGAAATTAGTTTTAAATATACATTCTTCCTTAATGTCAACCATACACAAATCAAAACTGTGCATAATCAATCCATAATAGCTCAGCTTTTAGTGGCTAGGATTGTTAAAGAAGATCATGTAGTAATTGTAAATGGTGTAAACCAAATAAGTTCTCCTGTTCCGTATTTTGTATTAGATGGTGTTTTATGTTGGATTTCTTGGACAGATGCAGCAAGAGATGTTGCTGGTTTAATCTTTGCGCTAACAAATTAAAAAATGTTTTGTTCTGTCACTGATGTCCTTTTATACATCAGATTTCTTTTTTTGTACATCAGGTTTGTCATTACAGCCTTTCCATACTAATTTAATCTTCTTGTTGTAATCCATGTGTACTTCTCCAATAGTTTTACTGATCTTGTGTTCAGTCAGTTTTTCCTAAATAATTTTATCTTTTTTAGCTTCTCTGTTAGGTTTCTGAATCTTTCCTGTTGCTCTTTGTCTTGGTCTTCCAAGTTTTCATCATTTCTGACAATGCTTCAATTTTACATTCTGATTGGGTTGTCAAGTTCTGTTTGAATTTATAGAAGTGATCCCACTTCTTACATACTTGCAACCATGTTCTGTCATTGGGCAGGTTCTTTTATTTGGTGAAAATAAAAATGAAATTCAGTTCATATAACAATAATTAATTTTTTCCTGTAGCATTCTTAGAGTTTACATTCATATATGCAAGTTCAAATACAACATTACAGTACAAACTGAGATATGTGCCTAACTTAGATGCTTCACTTACTCTTGCATTTACATCTAATATACTAATTTAGGTGTTCATCAAAGTTACTAGATCTTAGCCATGCACATCCTCTAACAAATATTTGCGTTTTATAAAGTCTTTCAAGATATACATGATGCATGAATTTTGTTTTTTAAATAACATATGAAGCAATACAGGACCATTTCATCATACAAGATTGTCTTTGAATACCTTTGTTTTGAAATAAGATTTAAACCTGGGTTACCCAACTTTTACCTTTTGGAGCATTATTGATCACTTAGTGACAAGAAACCTACTTGAAATAAAAGTGTTAACTTGAAGATGACCTAGGAAGGTAAAAAATGTTGTTCTGTGTTAATATCAATAAAAGTGTTAATACCTATACCAGCTGCTCTGAGATACATTATTAATCCCTTTTCCAAGCTCCTGCAAGTGACTTCTATAAGCAACCCATTCAGAAGTTAGTTATCTTACTATAAAATTAAAACTGGATCAATCAGAATCCAGCCTATTTTTTGAAAAATCTAAAACTTAGATTAAAAGATGGCTGATTGAGAAAAAAAAAATTATTGAGTTCAGTCAAACTGTACTTTGTTTTCTGGTCTGACTCAGGAACCAATGTGTAAGATAGTTTAAAGTTGCATACTTAATACATTACACGAGTCAAGGCTTTATTTTTAACTTGCTTATTATAAAGTACATTGTTATTTTATCAGTGTATTAATCAGGAGTAGAAAACTGCCTTTTTAGACATTTTAAAGAATCGAATTACTAAAGGAGTAAGATATGTGAAACAAACCATTTAGGAAAACCTTCAAAATTTTGAAATTTGAAATCTTCCAAAATGTGTATTGGAACTTTTTTGATAAAGATGTAACAAAACTTTAATGGTTTTTAAATTTATTGTATTGCACCTTTATCCATGTGTTTAGCAAATGAGATAACAATATCAAGAATTGTATATTTGTGGACTTTTATTTCAGGTGCATGTCATTATATCCTTTTGTTTGGTTCAAGTAAAGGTAAAGTGCTCCATTAAAAAGTAAAAAATGTTTATGTTAATATTCTGTAACTGTGATCAGCTCTATGGTAAGCAAAAACAAAATATTCAAATGGCTCAAATCCTTATTTATTGAATGTCATTTTTAAGTTTATTACATTCAATCTACATAGATTAATTTATCTATGTAGATTGAATATAATAAATTTTAATTCATTGAAAATAATATATATTTGTTAGATGTAAATAATCTCAATCAAGAGTTTTGTCAGCAAAAATATTATTTACTCTGACAAATGTTAGGTTTGTGGTTACCAATAACTGTTAGTTGTACAATGTATGGCTGGTGATTACTGTAACTGGCAAAATAAAGTTATAAAAATGTTAATAAATATCAAACCACTTGAAATTGACTAGATATATAAAATATAACTATAATTAACAACAAAAAACATCATTGAAATTCTGAGATGAAAAGAAGCATTTTGATGTTTGTTTCACAATGTCTCACCAAAACAATTGATAACAAAAATTTTAGAAATACTGAATTAAATTATATACATTTTTAAAGTTCAAATTAGATGTTTAATAAGTTTGGTAAAAGTTTCAAACAACTTAAGTATCACTGCTCTAAGAAGAAATGTGTGAATCCTCAATATCTGTAGCACTTGAGAAATTGTTTTTGGCAGGAGCAGAGTAAATTAGTCTACAATACATTTTCTTTTATTTGCTATATTTTTGTACACTAGTAATACCAAGCTTGTGATGCACTCATTCCAAATTTGATTTTAATGCTCATCAGGATCTCTACCAGCCTATCTTCAAATTGAAATTATTTTAAGCAAGATTTGAAGTGAATTAATCCATGAGACCTTGAGCGTGGTCAGATGCATCACTCAAAAGGTTTTGACTTTCTGAGTCCAAAACTCTAGATCTTAAATTGTTAGAGATGGTGGAGCTATGAGCTGAAAGTTTGTCTCTTGCTGCTCTGTCTTATGACCTGCATTCTACCATGGCTAGTTACCATTCCCAAATGTAACCTTTTTTTGAGCCATCTGAAAAAAGGCAAATATTCCCAATTGGAAGTATCACCTTCTATTTACTGAACATATTTTAAACCATTCTTCAATTTCCATTTTTGGGGATGGTTGAAAATTAGGTGATTCTGTGGGCTCTTCCATGGTTTGTTATGATTAGGTTGTTGCACACAGAATTCCCTCTCCATATTCTGTGTTCACTGTCAAATTGTACATCATTTCTTTTGCCCTGGATCACATAGAAGCTTTACAGTACACAAACTGTACTATTTATACTGACTCACTTAGCTCTATATTGGCCCTGGAATTGCTTCACATTAGTTCTCACCTTGTTCTTGTCAATATTCAAAACCACCTGGCCAATCTCTCTCTATCATCTACCTCTCACCAATTTTACTGAATACCAAGTCATTTCACTATTCACAGGAATGAGCTTGCTGACATCACAGCTAAGTTCTGTCTTTTGTGGTACTATCACTACTGTGCCTGTCCCAGAAGGAGGAAGTTGTTCTGACTAGGTTATGCATTGGTCATAGTTTTTTAACTCATTGCTTTCTTTTATCTAGTACTCCTGCACCACATTTTACTGTCATACTGTTGTTATGATTGAGAGTAACGGCACCATGTTAAACATATTTTTATGATGGGTTCACCTATGTCATTGGCAATGGTGACACTGTCCACCTCAGTTTTTTTTACATTTTTAAGACCCATTGTTCTTTTTAACTCTTAAGATTTTATTATGAAAATTGGACTATGTTTTGTTTCAGCATGATTCCTTTTTATATATTTTACTGATTTTACGTTTTTATCTTTCACCTTCTCAACCCTTACCTTTTCCTTCTTATAGCAGCACTATGGTTCATCAATGGTGCTTTTTCATGAACACTGTTTGGGATCTTTCTGTTTTATCACAGGGATTCAAATTCCATCTCTTGCCCCCACTTCTCTTATTCTAGGTATCTGTTTCCTTCCATTCAGCTCAGGATCCCATACCTTGCCAGTGTCTATAACAGGTGATACTGAACCTCCTCACATAACAGGCTATCAAACCTGTTTTACATCATTCAATATGGTTTTACACTAATCTATTTGTTAAAAAAACTGGAGATTGGAGGCCTTTTATCATAGAGTCTTACTACACTTTTTGATGGGCATTGTTTTTTGGGTCAGTGGATGTCTCCAATGCTTGTATACTTTTTTCATCTTGATACAATTTTGTCTTCATTTTCTGTTCATCCATTGAAAGGTGGTGCACCAGTTTCATATCTTGTCATTAGGTCTTGCTTCATCTCCTTATATTTCTTTGTTGTGTGATGAGTGCTTTAGCTCTTCATCTTCTCATCCTGGGGCTGCATTTCATTATCACATGGATGACTGGGAACTTCTGGACTTTCTGAATAGGAATCAGCCAGTTACATTGCTCAGGTAGGTTGGTTGAACAAATTGTTGAAGTCTTTTCTACATCTTATTCAGTACCTTGTACATCTGGATGTCTTTTTCAACACTCAGCGTAGTCTGGCCTGACCTTTTCCTCTCTGACATCATTCTGTGGAATTGTTGGTTTGTCATGTCCTTTCTGCACATGAGGCTCTGCCATTTTAGGAGGCGTGGTCTTCTATAACACTGATAATCCCCTTTGATCATGTATACATGCTTCCTTCAGTGCGCTCTGCATGATAAAGGTATCTTTGCTCAGATCCCTTGGTTGCTTCCATTACAGTTCCTCCTTCCCTTGTAGATGATCTATTTTGGTAGTTGGACAAGATTTACACATCATTGGGTATACCTCTTCCTCCTTATCCAGATTTACATTTCTTTAAAGATCCATCCTTTCAGGTTGTTGGTCTGTTGTAGAGCCATTCGTCACACTTTGGATTACTTTCTTCCCATTGTCAGTCAGTTTGACAATGGTAGTTTATATCAATCACCAAGGAGTGTTTCTTTTTCTGAAGAAACTAAATGTGAATCTAGTGTTAATCCAGAATAATAAAAGTCTTTGAAGTGGCTTAATTTAATAAACTTGAAGAGATTTTTAAGTATAGGATGCATTAAAATAAAATTATATTAAAAAAAAAAAAATACTTGGCTTTCAGGAGTTTAGTCATCTTATTCTAATTAATTAGAGGGTAACACTCCATCCTGCATAATTGTTGTCAGTGGACACAGTAGGTACCCAATTAGGCTTTGCTTCAAGAAAAACACATTTTAAAAAGTAATTGTTTGTGAAGTTGTGCACATTTTTTGTAGTTTAATAAAGCCAACAAGTATCTCATTTGCTACTATAGTAGAACATTTAAATAAAACTTTAATAGATATATTCTCTTTGCCTTCTTTTCATACACTAAGTGTAAAAAAAGTTCTGAACAGTTCTGAAATACTTAACATTTTTTTCTATTCATTATTCTAGCATTATTTGTAAAATTAATTAATTTGTTTGCATATATTTTTTTCCAGCATTGAAACCTATTATTTATAGTACTTCTGTCTATAATGCTGTGATTGTTTTCATATACTGTAGGAAATTAAAGTATTTTGTGATTGGTGCTTTCGTTAGACACCTGAGGAGTCAATGTCATGTTTGGTAAGATTTTATAGTTTTGAGTTCATTATTATTTCTGTTGCTATTTATTGGCATGTGTAATGAAAAACTAGTCATATAAATTAGTTTTTAAGAACATGCTGTTGTACATTTACATATTTAGTGAACACAGAACAATATGTTGAGCTGGGCAATTAACTTAATATAATCATTTATATGCAAAAATGGCTCATTTGGGTTGAGAAAATATTTTACATAGAAAAGCGAACAATGTTTCGACCTTCTTTGATCATCGTCAGGTTCACAAAAAAAGAGGTAACTAACTGGAAGCTGACCACATGTTTGAAAGGGGTTGTGTAACTGAGTGTCGGAATGTAGAGGGCGGTGTTAGATGTTTGACTATATAATTTTTTTTATTTTATTATATTAATATAGGTACAAAGGCGTTTTTTTACATTGGTTTATTTTGGTACATTCAGACACTCAGTTACACAACTCCTTTCAAACATGTGGTCAGCTTCTGGTCAGTTACCTCTTTCTTTGTGAACCTGACGATGACCGAAGAAGGTCGAAACATTGTTCGCTCTTCTATGTAAAATATTTTCTCAACCTAAGCGAGCCATTTTTGCATATATATTTTTCTACAAATGGGTTTTCTTGACATCACTGAATATAATCATTTACCTTTAAGCATCAATTACATTTATTAATGTCACATAAGATAGTAGATTAATTGAAATTACAGTTAAACCAATCAATATTACAAAAATATTTATCTATTAGAAATTTGTTCTTCTTATTATTACATTTTTCTATTATTCTAACTATCCAAGTAATTGAAAAACTGCCATAATGGCTTAATCAGTTCTTATCATAGCTCATTAGAATAGTCAAAATTAGTATTTATGATTGCTCAGGTTATCCAAATCTCATGAGAATAATCAGTATTTTTATTAATGAGTCTAATGATTAACCGATTATCATATATTCTATTCCACTAACCACTTAGTTGCAGCAGTAAGTTTGTGCATTAGGTTATAATGGTAGTACACAACTGAAGGGGTTTACAGTCTAATGTTGTTCTGCCCTTTTAGGCTGTGTTGAAGAAAAGTAGAAGAAATGGTTCTTTTCTTTCTAGATCCTCTTTCTTGATTGAAATATATTTTTTTGCAACAAGGGTTTCTGCTTACTGATAAATGCTTAGAGCAAGTTTGTATATAGTTATTTTGATTCTTGGACATACAGGTTTGTCCTGTCCTTAGATTTTGTTTTATGACAGAGTTGTGTAGTATTTACTTATAATACTGTACTTCACAAATATTTTGTTGAATAAGAAATTAAATCAGTTGATAAACCTTTTGCTTTTGTATTTAATAATTTTTCATTCTTTATTTTTTTATGTATTTTGAAAACCAAGTGCAACATGTTAAATTTTTATTTACTGAATAAGTGTTTTGAACTATTTTTAATTGAAATATGGTATTATAATCTTTTAAAGTCATCTTTCAAATGAGTACATACATACAGATAGGATATTATAAAATAGGTTTTATGATCGAATATTTAGATTATCCAATTTTTATTGTTATTTTGTTTTTAGCCTGACTGCAGTTTCTCAAAAAGCACCATAGACACAGATTCCTCAGTTTGTCAGCCTACTCATGACGAGTCTTCTTATCAGCCATTGGTTAGCATTTTGATATTCTTTCAGGTTTAAATTAATAAATGTTTCATGCTTTTCACATGAATTGTTGATGACTTAGAACTAAAAGTAATTTGAGTTACAAAATTAATATGTCATATATGGTTTGGTGATAATGCATAATACAAACTACTAGTTTTTGTGACTGTAAGTAAATTTTATATTGTTTTTTAACATTAGTTTCCTTTGCAGTATTGGTTTAAATGTTTAATAATTATATGTATGTGTATAAGCCCGTACAGTATATGCATTATAACTTTTGATTATGTGTGTTCCGTTTTATTTTGTTAATTAATATTGGGATGGCCAAACATATTGTTATCACTTGTTCCAGACTGACAAATCAATACATCCTAACTATAAGTAAAAACTTACTAACTATAGTAATTACTGAGTTATTTATTTAGTTTTGATATATTATTTGATCAGAAGTTAATTATTATATACATTTACTTCAGAGATTTGGTAGAGGTAACTGTTTTCATAAAATATGAAGTTAATGTGACTGTAAGTTAAACAAATTTCCTATTTGTGTAAAGGTTGTATTTGCTTTTCTTTCCTCACATTTGAATATCAGGATAAAAACTGGGAAATGTTTCTTCTCATTATAGATCATCTTTCCTGCCTGTAGGATCTTAATGTCTTTAATTCGATTTTGTGGAGCATGCTCTCAACTGAAATAACACTTGTATGTTATGTGTTGAGATATAAACATACATCGTATAGTGTTAAATGTTCCCACGTTTCAGAAACTTAAGTAATTTTAAGAATCTCTGAGTGAAAGCAAATGAGATAGATAGTTATAATATGCTATCAGGTAGTTTATGTCTAAGATGCATCTTCAAAGGTACTTATTTTGGATTAAGTTTATATATATTTTTTAATGTATAGACTACAAACTGTGCTTCATTATGAATTGTGATGATGGAACTTACAGGTATGTTTCAGCACAACTTCAAATTTCAGCAATTTTTACGATACTGTAAATATTTTAGGTTAGAAGAATTAAAAATTTATTAGTTCACTGATGTTTTGATTTTAACTCACTGTGCATCATATTTCTGTGATCCCATTGTGGTTTTATGATATTTCAAGAGTTTTGTTACACAACAGAAATATTTAATAAGAATTTTTGGTTTTTAATGTATCAAAATTGCTTCATTGTACTTGAAAAACATGTATTAAAGATCTGCTGTGTTGTCAAGTATATGTTTTGTTTAATTTAATAAATGTATTAACTTGTTCCTAATATTTTCATATCTTTCTCAGAGGTTTGTTTTTGAAGTTATGATGAAAGTAAAATGTTTATATTTTACGGTTTATAAATTAATTTAGTGTAAAATCTCTAAAGTGAAACTTTTATGCTAATAATGTAACGATTGTGTTATCAAATTTTCAGGATTTTTGCAGTTTATACATGAATATCAATTGCAGTGTTGATTCATTACTGCTGAAAAGATTACATTGTGTCATAGAAAATCCTTTAATTTTACTTTCTAAAATTAAAATATTGAATAATGTATAATTACATATGTACACAAATAATTTTGGCTAATCTTATAATAGTATATATGTTTATACATTTTATTTGAAATCAAATTTTTAATTTTAATTTTATTTTCTAACAGAAAAATATCTAATGTTTAATTATATAGCATCTGTTGTTTAATTATACAGTATACAACATATATATTGTATACCATAATAATTATTAATTAGCAGCTTTTATGTAAATCTGAATCTGTAGTTTGTATAATGTCAAAGTGATCTTTAAAAAATTGTTGTAATAGATTCAAACATCAAGAAGCAGTGGACTCATTTATATGTCGGGAACTATTATAAAGTATACTGATGATAGGTATTTCATTTGGCCTACAAATTAGGATTAGAGAACACCTGCTGTACTGTGAAATTTGTACCATTTCTACCTAAACTTTGTTACATCACGTTTTCAAGAGTTTGAAAATCATATGTTGTAACTTATGATTATCATTGCAAATCTCTATTTCATTTCTACTTCTTAGTCTGAAGCCTCTTGCTTATCAGAAGCAATACCACTTTTACCAAAAGACTCCACCATGATCAAATATGAATCTGATGCACATCATTATGAACTACTCTCTGTTATAGGTAAATCTTAATTTAATAGTTTGGTATATTTTGTACAAGTCATGTTTTATGTGAATTTGAACATAATTAAGTGAATGTTTTTAGTTAAATACTTAAATATACTCAATATTTTGAATAATGGATTTTTTAATGACAAGAAAAAGTAGAATTATTCATAAACTTGCCAGGTAAAAATCAGACTATCTTTTTTCTTTTTACTCAAAATGACAGTTGATTCAGTTTAACTTGATTTGTATCATCTTACAAAATTGTACTTCCTGAACTATATTTAACATATTGAAATATTATTAATAATTTATCATATGTACACATAGAATATAAATTAAAAAATGAACCTCCTCTGTTTTTTTCTGTTTGCCAAAATAGCACTACATTTACTAAATCAGTGTTGCTGTCCACCTCTTTCCATTTTTGGAAACACTTTCTCACTTACCACCTACTTCTGGCTGTAATGTGTGAATAATCAATCACAGAGAATATCCCTTGTCTTTATCTTCATATGTTCTGTTTTAGAATTGTTTCAAAAACTATAAAAACATAAATTGTCCTGAAAAAGTGAAACATGCCAGTCTTTACAATTTTTTCTCTTAAAGTTGAATGAAGAAATGATGAATATACATAACTAATACAATATATAATGTAGGTTCAGCTTCTTTGTTAACATCACCAACAGCTCTGAATTTTTTATTGCTTCAGAACAATTTCAAATGCTATTATAGTTTATTAGATGGAAAGTATAACTAAAACTCACTATTTGATTAAACTTGAAGCCTTCATTACAAGCACCAAACTGTGTGGTGTGTTTTAAAACTTCTTTTATGCAGTCAGCTCAAATATTTTTATGGAAACTTGCAATCTGAAATATTTTTAAATAAATAGGTGTTGTAAAAAGAAAACATCCTGACAGTGTGTTATTTTTAAAACATCATAGTAGAAACTAAGATAAAAATTATTGTTAGACTGAAATGTTTCATAATTTAGTATTTCTTAGAGTGACCTAATTGATTAATTTTTGTTATGAAGTAGGAAAAAGTACATAACGTTTGTATCTAAACACAAAGTTTTGTATTTCTTGTGCTGCATACATTGCTACTAACTCTACTAAAAATATTATTGGTTAAAAGTATACCAAGGAATGTGAAATTATTTTCTTAAAGTACCATGGAGTAACTTCTATTGTATACATGTTTACTTATTACATGGCATAACAAAATTAGTGTGTGAAAACATACGGGCATCTCATTCCAAGTGATTTGCTATAGTCATCAGACACATTTTGACATATGTTGAAGCTTAATGTTGCTTTACAGATGGCCCATTTTGGTTTTAATTGTCTAAAGTAGAATATAAAGTTTGTTACAATACTTTTATTGCACACTGAGTATATCTGTTTAAGTCATAAACATTTATAACACTTGAAAGACAACACTTTATGATTATAAATATTCTTCTGAATGCGTTAGTTTTAGATCAGTAATAAATTCATATTGGTGAAAAGTAATTTTTAAATAATGTGCCATGTGACTTTACACATACATACGTAGTGTTGAGTACAGAATAATATAAAATACACTTGGAAAGATAACATTTACTTGTAGTTTGTGAATGTTGAGTAAGAAAAGAAACTGCAAGAGACATCAGTGGGTGAAATTTTACCTGAAATCTTGTTGGGTTTGTTTATTGTTATAAAATACATTGGCAATGTGGTTATGCATGTGTAGATTCAGTTTTATTAGCATACATTTGGTGACATCAGGACAAATAAAACCAAAAAACTGTAAAGCATATTTTAAAAGCTAGTTTTGGCTTGAAAACTCTTTGTTCAACAATGATATCTTTTAAGATATTTAGATATTTAGTGATTATGTTACTTAAAAGTTGTAACTATGTGCTTCTCCCATTTAATCTTGTTATAGCTTATCAGTACCATATGTTCCTCTTTTATAGAATTGTTTATAAACAACAGGAAGATAATTTTTATTTTCTATGTGGATCTACTTTCTATTTCTTTGTAGCACACAATTGTAGACAGTTTGCTTAAGATGTAATTGTTATTGTTGGACTCCAAACAGCCAACAGAATTTTTGAAAATCTATTTGTATCTTAATTAGAAAGCCATTTAAATTGTAGTGATTTTTGGACTCTCTATTCTGATACATGATACAAATTTTATGTTTAAAATTCCAAGAATTTCAAATTATGTTTAAAGTTCCAAAATTGTTATTTGAAGAACTAATTTAGTGACAAAAATAAGGCCTAGCTCAGTTATTGTTTACACTTGCAAGGATTACATGGTTCTTGTACTTTGCTTGTAGCGTTTACAGCCTGCGACTAATTACCTTTTGCTATGTTTAGTGTTTTTAATGGGATGATTATTGTTCATGTAAATACGAGAATAAAACCACAATTTTACATTAAAAAAAATAGGTGTGGAAAAGTTAACAGTTGAAAGTTTGTAGAGAACTGCATGAAACAGGTGAAGTTGTGCATCAAAAAAAAAAGTTAATTTTATTTCATGTTTCCCAATTTTTGATTTCACTCTACATTGATCATAATTGATAACTTTTCTACAGTAAGTGTTAGAGTAGACAATATACTAAATAAAACATAAAGGTTAAACAAAGAAACTTTTCATATTGATTTAACAGTTTCTGGAGGCTATTCTAAGGAAATATGAAAATTGAAAAATGAAAAGGTATTTATGTTCTTAACATGAAAACTACCTTGCACTCAGACTAATCAAACTGAAAATACTTTGTTTGAAAAATCTGATAAATTGTGATCACTGGAAGCTTGCCAAGTTTCATGAAGATGTTTTCAGTTAGTTCAGAACTATAGTAAACATTACTGTGTATAGCAGGGGTTCCCAATCTCTTGGCACTTGTGACCCCTTACTTAAAAGTTTGAAACCCATGTGACCCCCGACTTAGGGCTTACTATCAGCAGCTTAATTTGTCTTTTATTTTCTGTGAAGGAGAGGGAAAGAAACATCTAAAAAATATTTTAAAATTCTGTAATTAGCAAATTAAATCACATTGGTCCAACCTGAATTCACAAAAAAAACATATATTTCTTAAAATAATATTAACATAGGTTTTAACAGCTATCCAACCCAGCTTGTGAGATGCCTGATGTTGCATTTCAGCAGCAAGCTTTGAAATTCGTGGTCAAGCATTTGTTAGAGCCAGTCTCATGTCATCTCCAATATCCAATCTGTTCCTATTCTTTGTTTTTATATTGATAAGAGTAGAAAATCTTGCTTCACACAAGTAGGTAGAAGCAAATGGAACAAGGACACGTAAAGCTATCATGCTGACTTTGGAGTATGACTGATACATAGCGCACCAGAACTGAGTCACGGATTTCACCTTGAAGAGATCACGAGCTGAAGTGTCGTTCCTTAGATCCAGAATTTCATCTTGAATATCATCTGGGATGCTGGATACATCAATTTCAGTACAAAATGGGTTCCTGTGATAGCTCAGGGAAGTAACGCTCGACTTTCTTTTCTAGAGACTGAAGATGTTCTGTAATCTCATCCTTGAGGAACTGATCCAGTTGGATCTGTGACTCATCTGTCACTCCACAAAGTTTTTCAAACATAGCGATGTTTCCAAGATTGGTTTTCCGATGGCAGTTCTGCAGTTTGGAAACAAAGGCCAGAAGACTATCTTGAAAAAGGAGAACGTGTTTCCCTTCCTTGAAGCTTCAAATTGAGCTTGTTCAGCTGGTCAAGAATGTTGGCTATACAAAGTTAAAATAATTATAGGATGTGTTTTAGCTTTAGTTCTCTTAAAAATAAAATTTTGGTTTCTAGTTGAGAGAAGAAGTTACATAAGGATTTAAGTAACTCGAGATTCCATTGAACACTCATCCAAATATAGACTTCTAAAAATATGATCAGCAAGCATTCTACTTTTTGGGCTTACCTAGTATCTGAATGCCCAATTCCCTTTTACATTAGCTTTATTAGTGGCTATTGTTTTGTTATCCTGAATATGTTTGATTTTTTTCTACAGTTGACTCATTCTTGTGAGCCATTTTTAGTTGCATTTTTACACAGAGGATCTTTTTTGTTTTTTCAGTGATGTTGAGAAACCCACTTGTTGAGAATTTTTATATGCAAAAACGAGTCTTCTGGACCCAGAAAACACTTCAAATAGAAGAGCGAACAACGTTTCGACCTTCTTCGGTCATCGTCAGGTTCACAAAGAAAGGGTTACTGGCCGGAAGCTGACCACATGTTTGGAAGGGGTTGTATAACTGAGTGTTGCAATGTAGAGGGCGCGGTTTGAATATATAATTTTATCTATAATATTAATATAGGTATAATGGTGTTCCTTTATATTGGTTTATTTTGGGTTTAAGTTGTTGTATAAGTAAGGCTTCTTTAATTTTTCGTTTGTTTATGTTTGTTTCTTTATTTAGTATTTTAGTGTTTTCTATGGTTATGTTGTGTCCATTTGACTTGCAGTGTTCGAAAACGTGTGAAGGTGACTTTTTATGTTCTTTGAATCTGGTTTCCATTTTTCTACTTGTTTCTCCTATATAGAAGTCGTGGCAGTTATCACATTGTATTTTATAAATAATGTTGGTGTGGTGTTTGTCAGTGTAGTTCTTACATAGTATAGACCTTAGTTTTGTGCCTGGTTTTTGAATAAATTTAGTGTTAACTGGAATGTTATATTTTGTTACTAGTTTTTGCCAAATGTTGGTTATTTGTTTGCTGATGTCAGGAATATATGGTATACAGCAGTATATGGTTTCGTGATTTTTTGATTCGTGAGATATATTTACTTTTGTTGGTTGATTTTGCTTTCTGTCTAGGTGTGTGCGTATAATGTTTTCTACGGTTTGTGGAGGAAACTTATTAATGTTGATGAAGTGTTGTTTTATTTTATCTAATTCATCGTTAATTTTATCTGGTGAGCATAGTTTTATGGCTGTGTTTATCTGGTTTCTTAGTATGTTGAGTTTTTGTTTTGTTTCATGTGCTGAGTCCCAAGGAATGTATAGTCCAGTATGGGTGATTTTTCGGTGGATTTCTGTTTTGAATTGTGTGTCGGTTCTTATAATTTTGAGGTTAAGAAATGATATTTGATTGCTTTCTTCCTGTTCACATGTGAAGTTAATGTTGGGATGTATAGAGTTAATGTGAGTGAAAAAGTTAAGTATGTGTTCTGTAGATTCAAATCCCGCAACCGTGTCATCTACATATCTGTACCAGTATAGTGGTGGATGTAATGCTGTATTAATTGCTTGTGTTTCAATTTGTGTCATAAAAATATTGGCTAGAACTGGCGATACTGGGTTGCCCATGCTTAGGCCATTTGTTTGTATATAGTTTTGGTTGTTGAACATGAAGTTTGTCTTTATTGTGGTGAATTCTATGAGGGTTGCTAACTGGTTACTGGGAATGTCTATAATTGGGTTAGGGTCTCGAATATAGAGTTCTAAGGCTATCTTGCAGGCTTCTGTTGTTGGAACTTCTGTGAAGAGGGATATAACATCGAAACTGGCCATTAAGGCTTTATGATTAAGTTGATTTAGATTGGACTTGAAATTAAAAGAGTCTTTGATGAATAAGCTGGCTGATGTTGCATATTTGGAGAATGCCCATGCTATGTATTTACCAAGATTGTAGTTAAACGATTCATATGTTGACATTATTGGTCGTAATGGACAATCTGGTTTATGAGATTTGGGGATGCCGTATATTTGCGGTGTGCGTGAGTCGGTTTTACGTAGGTAGGAATAAAGTGTTTGTGAAATTGTGTTGGCTTTTTTCATTTGTAGTAGTAATTTGTTTAGTTGCGTCTCATGTGTCTTTGTTGGATTTGTGTGTATTGGTTTAAATTTGTTCGTGTCTGATAGGATGTTATTCATTTTTTGTATGTATTCATTCGTGTTCATTATTACTATAGCGTTACCTTTATCAGCTTTTAGAATTTTTATGTTTCTGTCTTGTTTTAGGTTTCTAATGGAATTAATGTCTCTTTTTGTAAGGTTGTTTTTTAGTTTTCTGTTTTGTGAAATTATGTTGATAGTTTTGTAAGAAAATTCTTTGAAAAAATCGTTTAAGATAATGTTTTTAGGTGGTTCTGGAAAATATAAATTTGTAATTTTACCTGGGAAGTTTGGCTGTTGGATGTCAATAAAGTTATCTAAGTTGTCTTCTTTCTGTTTGTTGTTTTTGTTTTCTGTAGAAAGTATCACAAGTCTCCTGGCTAGGTCTTCTAAACATGTTTTGATTTCTATGGTTGGAATGTACCTTGGTGCTATTGCGAAGTTGAGTCCTTTGTTAAGTAGATGTATCTCGTCTGTGTTTAATTGTCGGTCAGATCTGTTAATTATGAGGTTGGTCAACGGTTTGTCATGTTGATGTCTTTTCTGTTGCTTACATCTTAGTTTTTCAAGTTTTTTGTTGTGGCGGATCTTTTTGTCTCTATCGTTTTTAGTATTGATTTGGTTTATGTTTCGTTGTATTAGTCCGTAAATCTCTGGTTTAATGCAGCATGCTAGTTGATAGTCTAAGTTCATTTTTTGTTTTTGTAAGTCATGTAGTTCTTTGTATTTTGTGTTCAACATGGCTTTAAGAAGTTTTTTCTGTAAATTTTGGATAATGTTTGTGTATTTATTAATAAATACAAACATGACAAACCGTTGACCAACCTCATAAAAACATTATCTTAAATGATTTTTTCAAAGAATTTTCTTACAAAACTATCAACATAATTTCACAAAACAGAAAACTAAAAAACAACCTTACAAAAAGAGACATTAATTCCATTAGAAACCTAAAACAAGACAGAAACATAAAAATTCTAAAAGCTGATAAAGGTAACGCTATAGTAATAATGAACACGAATGAATACATACAAAAAATGAATAACATCCTATCAGACACGAACAAATTTAAACCAATACACACAAATCCAACAAAGACACATGAGACGCAACTAAACAAATTACTACTACAAATGAAAAAAGCCAACACAATTTCACAAACACTTTATTCCTACCTACGTAAAACCGACTCACGCACACCGCAAATATACGGCATCCCCAAATCTCATAAACCAGATTGTCCATTACGACCAATAATGTCAACATATGAATCGTTTAACTACAATCTTGGTAAATACATAGCATGGGCATTCTCCAAATATGCAACATCAGCCAGCTCATTCATCAAAGACTCTTTTAATTTCAAGTCCAATCTAAATCAACTTAATCATAAAGCCTTAATGGCCAGTTTCGATGTTATATCCCTCTTCACAGAAGTTCCAACAACAGAAGCCTGCAAGATAGCCTTAGAACTCTATATTCGAGACCCTAACCCGATTATAGACATTCCCAGTAACCAGTTAGCAACCCTCATAGAATTCACCACAATAAAGACAAACTTCATGTTCAACAACCAAAACTATATACAAACAAATGGCCTAAGCATGGGCAACCCAGTATCGCCAGTTCTAGCCAATATTTTTATGACACAAATTGAAACACAAGCAATTAATACAGCATTACATCCACCACTATACTGGTACAGATATGTAGATGACACGGTTGCGGGATTTGAATCTACAGAACACATACTTAACTTTTTCACTCACATTAACTCTATACATCCCAACATTAACTTCACATGTGAACAGGAAGAAAGCAATCAAATATCATTTCTTAACCTCAAAATTATAAGAACCGACACACAATTCAAAACAGAAATCCACCGAAAAATCACCCATACTGGACTATACATTCCTTGGGACTCAGCACATGAAACAAAACAAAAACTCAACATACTAAGAAACCAGATAAACACAGCCATAAAACTATGCTCACCAGATAAAATTAACGATGAATTAGATAAAATAAAACAACACTTCATCAACATTAATAAGTTTCCTCCACAAACCGTAGAAAACATTATACGAACACACCTAGACAGAAAGCAAAATCAACCAACAAAAGTAAATATATCTCACGAATCAAAAAATCACGAAACCATATACTGCTGTATACCATATATTCCTGACATCAGCAAACAAATAACCAACATTTGGCAAAAACTAGTAACAAAATATAACATTCCAGTTAACACTAAATTTATTCAAAAACCAGGCACAAAACTAAGGTCTATACTATGTAAGAACTACACTGACAAACACCACACCAACATTATTTATAAAATACAATGTGATAACTGCCACGACTTCTATATAGGAGAAACAAGTAGAAAAATGGAAACCAGATTCAAAGAACATAAAAAGTCACCTTCACACGTTTTCGAACACTGCAAGTCAAATGGACACAACATAACCATAGAAAACACTAAAATACTAAATAAAGAAACAAACATAAACAAACGAAAAATTAAAGAAGCCTTACTTATACAACAACTTAAACCCAAAATAAACCAATATAAAGGAACACCATAAAACCTATATTAATATTATAGATAAAATTATATATTCAAACCGCGCCCTCTACATTGCAACACTCAGTTATACAACCCCTTCCAAACATGTGGTCAGCTTCCGGCCAGTAACCCTTTCTTTGTGAACCTGACGATGACCGAAGAAGGTCGAAACGTTGTTCGCTCTTCTATTTGAAGTGTTTTCTGGGCCCAGAAGAGCCGTTTTTGCATATAAAAATTTTTTGTTTTTTATTTGTAGAGTAGCTGTTTTCATGCTAGAAATGTCTTATTACTATGTTCTGTCCTCATCTGGTTAAAGATTTCTTAACTCATTCCAAATCTCTATCACTCTGTAATACTCTTTCTTTTTGTCTACTCTCATCTCCATGGTAAGCACTGCAGTATCAATGGCTATAATGGGAAGTGTAATACTTTTTCAAAATTTACATTTTAATTTCATATCCTTTTCTATCTTGTGTGTGTAGGTTTTATGACATACTAACTAAAACAAGAGATTTAGGCAGAGAGCACTGGTCAATTATTATAAAAGCATTGCTATTACTTACTATTAATATCTATGCATGTGTACCATCTGATTACTTCAAACATGTTGTATCTCCTTTTTACATTTATATCAAAAAAGAGAGATTTAATGAGATTCTTAAGTGTTTTTATAGTTTTAAAACTGTTCAGGAAATGCTATATTTTGTTATGTGTATGTACTATCTTTACAATCTGTGCTGTGAAGGAAAGGGAATGATACAAGCAGCTGTGGTATCCCTGGCAAGACATGTACCATCTGGCCAACATGTGGCAGTGAAGAGAATCAACTTGGAAAAGTGCACTCATGATTTGACTTATGTGCAGGTAGGATTTATCACTAGAGTATTATAGCTTTTAAATGTGCATTGTATTTTTGAAATGGGCTAAGGAGCTCAAATTACTATGTGAAATGTAAGAATTACAGATGCTTAGATTCTTAATTACCACCATATTTTTCTTCAATAAACAAGGTACAAAACAGTTAAAAATGGGATATCGAAAAATAGATATATATCAACACCTCACCACTGTTAACTTGGTTAATCAGAATAATGCTAATGCAACTGGAAAAGTTACATATTTGCACTTTTTAACTGCCCTTTTGCTATTTTGTAACTTGCATGTTTCCAGAGTTTATGAAATACCTCCAGAATTTCAAGTCTTATAGTGTTTTTCCTATGTGTATCTTAGAAATTTTTAGTTTCTAGTATTCATAAAAAGTTGAATATTTAAGTAACAAGAAAATGGCTATACACTGATTTTCACAAAGTTTATCTATTTATTGTAGAACTATTTTGCAGTAAAAATATTTTAAAACTATATACAAAGGGAATTAATGTAAATCAAAGTCTGAAATAAAAGTAACATGAGAAGGCAGAGAATCTTATAAAATTTTTAATGTTTATGAAAAATATTACTATTATAATTTTTGATACAGAATAGATAAATCTTCAAATCTTTGATATTGTGATCAATCTTCAGCATAAATATGATACTGCTTTCTTTACTGAAGAGTTTCCAGTGAGTCGTCACATATAGCAGTGTGTGTGTGTAACTTGCTATCATGAACTTTATATGTGTGAAATTCCAGTGAGTCGTCACATATAGCAGTGTGTGTGTAACTTGGTATTATGAACTTTACTGAAACTAATGATATGTGAAATTCAACAATCCATATATATATATGAGTACTGGAAGTTATTTATGGTTGAAAAATTATAGTCAGCTTAATTGTTTATCATATTTTTACAATATATAGTAGTTTAATTTTTAGCTTTGTATTTTTAAAGTTGATTAATTTTCAGCTAAAAGTTTAATATAAAATTGAAAATTGTTCAATGTAATTAATGAACATAATTTATTTCATTTCAAAATTTGCTCCTATCAAGTATATTATATGATAGGTATATTGGTACAGTAAAACCTAATTTTCTGGCCATTCAGTTAAGCTTGTTAAAGCATTTCCATGATGAAGCACATATGCATGTTGACCATTTGTAGGAAGACCATTATTTGTTCATGTAATTAATTCTTCTTGATCTTTTGCTTACAGTACAGTAACCAGCCTTGTAGCTGAATGTTAAGGCATTTGACTCATATTCTGAGGGTCATAGGTTTGAATCCCATCACACCAAACATTCTTGCCAATTCAGCCATGGGGGCATTATAATATGACAGTTAGTATCACTATTTATTGGTAAAAGAGTAGACCAAGAGTTGTCAGTAGGGATGATGACTAGCTGCCTTCCCTCTAGTCTTGCACTGCTAAATTAGGGATGGCTAGCACAGATAGATAGCCCTTTGGTAGCTTGGCACGAAATTCAAAACAAACCAAAACTAGCTACATTTTTCTGTTTTGTACAAATTGTTATACACAGAAGCTCTGAATTTTCCTGTAAAGTTTAGGAACAAACATCTAATGTGTTAAATGCATCTTATCATAGATAACTATTATAATAATTGTAATATTATTATAATAGAAAAAAAAAACACTTCAAACTGAATGTGTGGTAAACCAGAAATTACATAATTGTGCATTTCATATTGGAGAGTGTTCTAAATTAAAAATGTATTTACACTAAAGGATGTTGTAAACAAATTTGTTGTAATAATCCTTTGAATTAAGAAAAATGCATTTTTCATACAGGATGCATGAGAATCTATAAATAGCTTTTTTTTCTCAAATTAGATAAATCTATATTTGAACAGTGACTGTGTGTTGTTGTGTGTATTAGATTGATAAAAGGTATATAAATTTTAACTTCATTTCTTACAGAGAGAGATACTGGTCACAAAGCAGCTGCACCACAAGAACCTTCTTCCTTATTTATGCTCCTTTGTATGTGATAATGAAGTCTGGGTGGTTATGCCTGTCATGGTTTATGGTAAATTTACTAATGCACTTAATAGTTTTGTCAACTACTGATGTATCTTCATTACATTGGTGATAAGTACAAACTAATACTGAATGAGAATTTTTTCAATAATGTTTTTGTTTGTGGTTTTAAACTAATAATATCCATCTTTAAATGCATAGTTCTAAGAGCTAAAAGAAATCAATTAATTAGAAATCATACTTTTTATAAATCAATATGCTTGTCAGTAATCAGTTCAGTATTATAAATGCTAAGCAATAAAGTTGAAATTCCAAAATACATTTTACAAAACAATTCATTCAAAATCATTTTGAATTTCTTTATGAATAGATTCCACATGACACTAAGTCTGTTTTCCATGATCTTTTGTGTTAAAAACTTATTTCTTTAGGT
Organism: Carcinoscorpius rotundicauda; assembly: GCA_011833715.1. Lineage (NCBI taxonomy): Eukaryota > Metazoa > Arthropoda > Merostomata > Xiphosura > Limulidae > Carcinoscorpius > Carcinoscorpius rotundicauda. The sequence continues at coordinate 43,813,888 of CM022395.1, read as the reverse complement.
CTTGATCCAAGCTGATTGTTTGATTCCTCTCTTTTTCCACTCCCCAGTGACACAGTGGTATGTCTACAGATATAGAATTCTAGAAATTAGGTTTTGATACCAATAGTGAGCATAGCACAGGCAGCCAGTTGTGTAGCTTTGTCCTTAACTACAAACACGCACTTTTTTTTCCAAGTATTTAGATATATTCCCACATGCTGTTATGAACATTAAAATCTGTTGAGGGAGCACTCTCACTTGAGGCTGTTCATAATATAATTCATTGTAAAATGGAGACCTACATTTTGTTCAAAGGTGTTTTTCCAAGGGTTCTGAAGAGGATTTGTTGATGATCTAGGACAGTCTGGAGAGAATTTGGATCCTCTTTTTTTTCTCCCCACCTGTGTTTATTAGGTTGGCTTCTCACAAGGCCAATTTGGACTGGTGACCTACTGCTTCTTTTATTTCATTAGTCATTCAGGTTTGTCAAGTTTGAGATTTTTTTTCTATTTTCTCATGAATTACTTCTTCCTTGATGGCAGAAAGGCATGAGGTTGAAAATTTCTTTTTCCTCCTTCATTGGATATTGCTGTTCATACTGAGAGATTTGCTATTTAATTGCATGAAGAGATAACTATGATTTGTCCCCACTTTTGTCTGAACAGCATGTTTTGGCTTACCCTCACTTGGAGGATGTATATTTAGGTTCTCAAACACTTGATCTCCTATTGAATAAATCACAGTTTTTCTTGGATTCATTTAACCCTCATTACTGTTTTGTTGGAAGCTTATTATCATTCCCTACAGTAATTTGAGAACGAATTTAATCCTTTGTTATCTTTAATATTAGTCTATTTATTAGCTTCTGTTCTTTTATTGGTTTCCTGCCTTGTATATTGTTAGTAGTTATTGGGTAGAGATGCATTATTGGACAGTGTTTATCTAGCCCTCTATGAGTTACACGAGGTTTCTTTTCTTCATTTCTTAATGTTTCCAGGTGTTCCAGAGGCATTGGAATCAAATTGATGTCACCTGTTTGTATTATTCCTTGTCATCATTTGCCTGTTGGCTTTTTTCAGCTCTGGTTGGAATCAAGATATGACTGCTTGTTGTGTTTCCTACCCACAGTTTCTACTTTTCAAACTATTGGTGTTTAGAACAGATTTCATCCTTATCTTTGTGGCTCCTTCATACAGACTGAATGCCTGAATACAGGCATCAGTGATTATCTTATATGGGAGGGATCTGTGAGAGCAAGGTTACCTGGAATTCCTTCACCACAGATCAATGGGTGTTTCAGGTACTGGCAATAGGTCTGGTCATTATCCTCCCAACTTGTGGTATTTCTGTCTTCAGTAGATCCATTGAGTGTAGATCTTTGTTCCAAGGCATTCTACACCATAAGAACTTTCTTCCTCATTTCTGCTCCTTTGCATGCGATAATGATGTCTGAGTGGTTATGCCCATCATGGCCAAGGGAGATGTAGAGAGTGGATAGCTGGTCCCATTCTTCAAGGATTTTATTCCCAATTATTTGCTGTACACATAAAGATAGGAGGCTGGGAGCCAATCATTAATATGTCTCATTTCAACCAATTCTTAGATCCTCCCAAGTTCAAAAAGTAGTCTTTTCTCAATCTGTGTTTTCAATTTTTACCAAGTCTGTGGGTAGCCAAGTTCAGTGTTGCTGATGTCTATCTGCACATTCTCACAATGAAGTAATCTCACTAATATCTAAAATTTTGTCCACCAGAGTCAGGTTTTGCAGTTCAGGGCTCTGCCCTCTGGAGTAGCCTTTGCAAGGTCTTCTGCAGAGTGGTTAGAGGTTTTTTTTTATTACCTTCATGCATCAAGCCTGTGCACTCACCATAATATGGACAACTGTCGACTTATGACACCTTCTTGTTAGTTGGTAGAACAGATTCTCCTTTCAGAAGCCACCGATGCTGGTTTTCATGTCAAAGCCAAGGAGTCCATTCTCTTACCAACTCAATACGTTGTCTGACATACTGACAAATATTAGTGATTTAGAGTTAGGTGTTTCAGGAATATGGTTAGTATACCAGCTTAACTGTATGGTGATTTTATGCATGGTGAATGAAGGGTATTCAGATTTGGAAACTAAGTTTAATTTTTAAGATAGAAAACCAGAAATGTTGGTGAGAGCTGTGTCAAAGGAGGCAAATTGGATAGGTTTGGGTGTTCCAGCTGCCAATTCAGAGTATTGATCGAGCAGAAATGCAGGCAACATCTTTTCTGTTAATAAGTGAGATCACCAGAAGTTCATATGTGTGCATTATTTGTGGTAAAATCATTAAAATTATGGATTTTTATACAGGTTGTTTGGAAAGTCACTGTGCAGTTATATATTTATTAACATACAAAACTGCACAGTGACTTTCTGAACACCCTGTATAAAAGTCCATAATTTTAATGATTTTGTAGCAGTCCATCAATTAAACCATTTTGTTTTAATTATGAAAATTTTTAAGATGTAAGTGACATTTAAATCTGATGATATAAATTTCAAAAAAACAATAAAGTATGCATCAAAGTTATGTCCTTCAATGAGAGATATCACAGATATTTATTAAAAAGGTGTACACTGTTTGAATATGTTTAAAACTGTTTTTAATAAGATTTGTTTTGTTTATATAATATACTTTAAAAGTTAATGCATTTGGAATGGAGTATGAATTGCATACCAGTGTCTTTTATACACCAGTATGCACCACAGAAATTAAATAATGATTTATATATATATATCCCTAAAACGTTTTGAAAAAAATATATTTCATCATTTAGTTTATAAGTATCTAAGATAATGTTTCTTTGAAAATTTGCTGTTTTATTCTTCCTTTTTTTAGGTTCAGCAAAGGACATCATCAAGTCACGGTTTTCTGCTGGTCTTCCAGAGGTAGCAATTGCTTTTATTATGAAGGATGTCTTATCAGCTCTTGAATATATTCACAAGCGGGGACTTATACATAGGTTAAATTAAAATGCTTATATTCTATTATCTCTTATATTTACTCTTAAAAGGGTACGCATATAAGCATGTTATGTGATGACGTTTGTTATAAGAAAGAATAACGTTTTTTTGCAAGCACAAATTATGTTTATTTTCATGTTCACAAGATAAACTTTCAAGAACTACAAAAAATATCAATATAATTGTATTTCAAGTGTTTTGTTAAAAATATAATTCATATTTTAACAATATATATGTAACACATAATTCATTTCATAAATAGAAATTAAAAAAATGTTTAGATTTTTATTTCTGTCCAACCTTTGGATGCTTGACAGTTATATGTTGTACTTTTTAGGTCTTTAAATTTTTGCTTGCATCTGAAGTAATATTTATTTCTCCACTCAGATTTCAATATTTTTTTATATGCTGGTACTTATTTTATGTTTATGTGCTTCCTTTTTGTCAAACTTTTTAAACTTATTGGTTGAACTCACATTTAATGTCTTACATGGAATAATATTAAATGTAATTGGTTTTCAGTTTTGAAAATAGATGCACCTACAGCCAGTAACCATTAGAATATAGAGCTGTTGTTAAACCTTTAATGATGTGTATTCTAAATTCCAATAGTTGAAGATCAAAATTAAATCACTCTCATGTTGAGATGGATCTAATGCTGAATTCTGCAGTATTTGGCACGAGCAGATAAGAATGGTGACACAGTCTCCAATTTACAGCTTGTACCATTATATAGCTAAAAAGAAAATGATGTAAAGTGTCTTGTTAAAAGACACAGCAGCATAACATAAATCACCTTTTAACCATCTGAGTTACAAGTTCAAAGCTGCAAAAATGTTGTAAGCAAATTAAATGTGTTTTTGAAAATTGTCAGGTTATATGGTTAAAGGTAATGTACAACCTGAAGAAAAAGTTTTGAAATACTTTGTAGTTTTTTAGAGTTTTGTTTTGTTTTAATAGTTTCTGTTGGTATTCTTTTCATTTTGGATAATGTTTTTGTTATATTTTGTACATTCTTCTGTGACCAGACGTCAGATAAGGACATTGAAATTAATTAGTACATTAAGCTAAGGCCTGTGATGGCAGACTATTCAAATGACACAAGTTCCTTTCTGATAAAGATATTGTTAAGTCTTTTATATTCAAAAAACACATACAAATACAATAAATTCTTCTTATTGCTTTTTTAAACAAACTATAACTATTATATATAAGTGGATCCTGACAAAATATCACTTTGCGATGCCTGACAAAGATAATAGTGTTACCATATTAAAAATTTGGGTCAGGGTTCATTGGTAAATGTTTGTTGGTTGTGTTGTTTTACTTACAGCAGAAAGTTGAATGCTTAATCTGCAAAATAAAATATATTGATAAATATCAAACTAGGTACAAATGATTGGTATTTAAACTGGAGTTTTATACTGAAAATGAAAAACAGAAATTAGTAAGACAAAATTTTTTATTCCTTGTTCAAAATACTTTCAGAATGGAAAAGAACAAATATTAGTGATAACCATTATTTTCCCCCCCAAAAAAATTGTTATAGAAGGCTTTCTGTATTGATTGATATTTCTTAATATAAAAATTATAAACTTGTTATATCATTTCCATTTAACAGTTATGATGCAAATGTGATTTATAAAGCAGATGGTGAAGGTAAGAGATGTGTTTTTTAGATTCTAGGAGGTTGATAATTCCATTTTGGAAAATCTTTAAAACAGTGGAAATACATTCTTGTTCATATCTATAAATAAAATATCTTTATTTGATCATTACCATTGATTGAATCCTTAGGTTCAGCCTTACTACCTTATTTTTTATTGCTACATAATCATAATCTGACTTGTAGGTGTACAACAACAAGCTATAATTATATAATATGAACATTATGCTATCATATTGGTATTTTGCAGTTAAATCACTTTTTTTTTCTGCTAACTTGCTAATGAAAGGTATTTTTTCTATGTACCCATTAACATACTGAATTTCAATGGTCAGTGAAGTTAAGTATTCAGCAAGAGATTTTACATAGGTTTACATTTTTTCTGTTTGCACTTGGAAGTTTGATAATACAGATGAAACCTCTATGTTTAATTTAGTAAAAGAATGTATAATTATATTTCAGTTGCATTTGTAAAAACTGATTTATTTTTTACATATGATAACTGAAGAAGAAACATCATAAAAAAGAAACTATTTTTCTTTTAGAAGTGTGAAGGCTAGTCACATTCTTGTATCTAGCACTGGAAAAGCTGTACTCTCAGGGCTTAGATATTCTTGCAATGTCATTGAAGATGGTCGTTGGCACCAAACAATACATCAGTTTCCTGCAGATTCTGGATCTAACCTGAGTTGGTTGAGTCCTGAGGTTCTTGAACAAGTAGGACTACATTTTCTTTTGATGTCAAAGCCTTCTATTGTATATGCAAAAATTTATCTCTTGAAAATGTATTATAGTAACATAGTTTCATTTGAAATATATGACAGAAAACAGTTTTGTTATACTTACAAAAAATTAATTTCTTAAGTACATGTAGAATGATTCATTACTTTATGATATGTACTTGAAAATGTAACATTTAATTTTGAATATAATAAAGTGATGCCTTAAGTACAAGAAATGAATGCATGTAAATTAATGGAAACAAAAACCTCAATTTCCAAATGTATTCTTGAAAAGGTGCTTTTGTTATAAACAATAATTATTATTATCACTTTAGCTGTAGAAAAATGCCAATTTAATTAGTTCACTAAAACATGAAACAGGCCAAATTATTTAAGAATAGATAAGGTTTTATTATTGGAAGGTACGAGTATTATAATCAGTTTTGAACTGATTATTTTATCAACAATCAAGGTCCGCAACAAGCAAATTAATTCTGAGTTGATATTGTTACACATTGCTTAAGCTACTTTTTTCTTGTGAAGATATTTAATGTCTTTGAAGAAATACTAATGTCCAAAGAAAATTCACTGAAGTTGAATTATTTGTAATGTTCAAAATCTTTAAACATTCTTGGTCCAATTCTGTACTTTTTCAATTAATAAGTGTTAAAATTTAGAGAAATGATGCGCTCTGTGGGCTACAATACAGCATGACATATTAACTTCAAAAGCAAACATTAAAAATTGTTACTTTTAATTTTTATTTATTTTTTAAAGAGAACCTGTTTATAAATTTTTAAAAGTAATATCTTTGTGTATGCTTCCAGAATTTGTTGGGTTATAATTACAAGTCGGATATCTACAGTCTTGGAGTTTGTAGTTGCGAGTTAGCTAATGGAGTGGTACCATACGCTGATATGCCACCAACCCAAATGTTGCTTGAAAAGTTACAAGGATATCCACCTGTTCCTCTTGATGCTAGGTCCTGTGATGTTGGAGAAGAACCAACTGGTACATTGTTCATGCTATAACTTTTAAAACAAATGTATATAACTATTAAAATTAGGTTTAGTGATGTTATTACTATTTTTATATGCAAAAACGGCTCGTTTGGGTTCACAAAATATTTTAAATAGAAGAGCGAACAACGTTTCGACCTTCTTCGGTCATCGTCAGGTTCACAGGTTCACAGCAATCTTAATTTTTGTTGGGTCTTTCTTTCAATAAAATTTAATTTTGCAATGAATTAAGTGTCAAAAACCTAAACTGGATTTTAATTACTCATGATTTCCAGTAATAAATAAAGTACTTAAAGAAATTTGAAGCTTTCAGGCAATTTCCAAACTCTTAGTACAAGACAAGAACCATCATTTACTTTATTATATATTAATAATTTTCCTATCATGTTACATCTTTTTGTGCATCTATGAAAAATGTTACAGATGTGTTTAGTATGCCAAAGTGTGTTGTAAAAGTTATTTAAAAAATTTAAGTGTAAAATAAAACACTTGTACAATATAGTGTTATTTTATGCTGTTTGTCAATTACAATTGTATATAGATCCTCTTGCATTTTAGAAACTGCAAATGAGTACGTGTCTGTTGAAAACACTTATAAATCCCGGTTGTTTAGTGAAGCATTTCATTCCTTTACCAGCCTCTGTCTTGAAAAAGACCCTTTCCGCAGGTGACATTATTTCATTTCTTTTTTTGGAGTAATTTAAATTGATGTATTTATCAGTAACACTACAATATTCATGATTTTCTTGTATAATAAAGTATTTGAAGAGTCAGCATTACATTTAAATGTACATCACATTTCTCTGAAAAAAAAAAATTAGAGTTGATAAAAGTATTGGTTCAAAATTCAGAAGTTGAGGTGTCAAATAAAGGACTTTTACAATAATGTATAATTGGATGAGTAATAGCATGTTTTTTATGACTAAATGTGCTATTTCTGAGTAAAATATTTCACTTTTCTATAAAGTTTAGTAAATCAATTTTAAGTTTTAAAATTCTTTCATACAAGTGGAGATCCTTTATCTTGATCAACATTTTTATATATAGTTTTTACAAAATGGAAACAATATTTTAAGTTTTTTTTATGACACACTAATTTTACTCGTATATTCATAGTTTTATTGTTTCAACATAAGAAATTGGGAACATAATACTTTTGGAGTTATTATTGCCAAATTTCACAAATACAATTGAAAGTAGAACAGTTTTAAGTGTGTGATCGAAACAGTTTAATTTGGTTCACTAGATGTGTGTTGCAATTTTTGTTAAATCAATTCTGTTAAACAGATTATGCAGAATACTTATTATTTTTGTTACTATTAATACTTCATTAGACCCATCACCTCACAGTTGTCTCAGCATGCTTTTATCAAACAATGTAAAAAGACATCCACTACTCTACTGGACCTCTTGGCAACAGTGACTCCACATGTTGATGTTCCCTCACTACCCCAAGGTAAGCTACCTTCATCCCATTTTATCTTCTCTTGATGAACAGCAAATTGGCTTGCTTACTACAGCTCTTCAACACCATTATAATATTTAAATAGATCTCTGAATATCTGCCATTACAACTGCAAAGTTAATTTGTTCAGTGCTGTGCAAAAGTGTTAAAACAAAGTCAAACATTAGATTTTAGGTTACTTACAAGGAACAGTAGAAAATAAATCACAGGTGAAACATCAACATTTTATTAATCTCCATATTCAGTACAACAGAATGTCAGTAGAAGTGGTTGGCTTTATTAAAAATGTTAATATTTTGTCTCCCCCTTTTCCTTTAATAACTGCAATCACTCTTTGAAGTTTCTTTGGAAGTAACTTTTGATATGTCAAGTTTATGATCTATCAAATCCTAGATCTGTTCAATTGGGTTGAGACTGGGACTTTGTGGGGACCATTGCATAATTTGAATGACTCCAGCAGCTTTTTTCTAAGCTAGGTAATTTCTATATAGGTTGAATGAGTGTTTTGGGTCATCATCTGGATATTCCATGATGGATCAGGATCTGATGGTACTTGCACTAGTCTATTATTCCATCTATTTTACAAATATCTTCTGTCTCCACAGCAGCAAAACACCTCAAACCATCACTGCCTTTCCCCCTATCTCACGTGCATTGTGGTAATTATCTCTTCTGATGGACATGACCTACCCTTTGAACCATATATTTCAAACTTCATCTTCAATCATCAGCAGTCTAGCTGTTGTACTTATTTAGTCTCTTGACAATATTTATAGGTCAAAATAAAGGTGTTTTTTTCAACTTCTACATGGTCCAATACTCTATTCTCATTGAGTCTTCTTGATACCATAGATCTGAATACTTTTCTGTCACTTGGTAGTTGTAATTTATCTCATGTTTCAGGTCATTGGTCCTGTTGCAAAGGATATGTGAACAAAAATACTCAACATTAGCATCACTGAGTTTAGGTGTTCTTCCTTTTCCTTTCCTATTTTTTCAAATTCATCTGTCTTAGTCTCACAATCTAGGGTGTACTTTGCAATATTTGAGGAGTATTTCATGTCTGCAGCAAACACACTGCTCTACTGACAGTTCTCTATGTTTTTTAGGGCCATGGCACAAGAACAAAACTTAGTATATAGTGTTAAATACTGTTTTTATGAAGGTTTATTTGCAGAGTGTTGTTAAATTGATTTTTTCGAGCATATAACAGTACCATATTTTAGCTTCTTTCTATATAATTAATACACTGCATGGGTTACCATGACAGTTATTTCAGACCCAAAGTTTGATCAGTATGTTCATTCAAGTAGAATCCTTATTACATGCCCTAGAATTCTAACATACTTGTATTCTCACCCTAGCTCATTCAGTTATCAACAGGGATCAGTGAAGCATTACTACAGTGTTGAAATTTGCATTCTATAATGGCATGGAAGAATTAGCACCATGAAATAGAAAGAATGATAAAATATTCTATTATCATAACATGTTTTTGCACAGTAGTGTATTTTAATACATGTTACTAAAAGCACAGTGTAAGCTGACATTGTATCATTCCAGGCTGATACAATGATTACCACAAAGTGAATGGGGCTACTTTTATCACATGTAGGTTTTCTCAAAATCAGTAAGTAAGCTGACCTGACAACATTTGAACTAACACTGAAGATTTCTTGTAACCAGAATAAAAATACATAGTTCTTAGTTTTCTACAGAAGTTGTAATAATGGAAAACATAGTACTGGTACAGCATGTAAAATAGAATGTTTAGACTGCAAGTTTCTATATACAGGAAAAACAAGAAAGAAAATGCAAGGAATATGAAAAACAAAAAGAATCAAGTGTAAATTAACATACAATTTAAAAAATGTAGAAGTATTGAATGTGGCAAAAAACACAAAAACAAAATGTGGAAGCACTAAGAATCAGAGAATTAAAACCTAACCTTAATAAAAGCCCAAGACCACTTTTCCATTTATAAGAAATACAGATAAAGCTTGTATCTTAAACATTACTGATTGAACACACCTGTATTCTGAATGTTTGATGTGATCATGTTTAACTGTAAATGAAATAATGAATGCATATAAATTTATTACCTCACAAGTAGTTGTTAAAAAAGCTTGTGTTTGTTTATACGTTGTTCTTCAGCTTGTGTAATGTTAAACTCTGTTATGGTGATAATAACCACATCACCAGGAGTAAAAGTTAACTTCACATTCTTTCATTAACAGTTTATTTTACATAATGTAACCTAATTGTTTATGTTGCATATATAGCATAGAAAGCCCATTGTGTAGCTTTGTATTCAACAATAAACAGTCATAAGCATGATTCTGCATGTTAATGGTAAAATACCTAATTTTTCTGACTTGAGTGATTTTTTTTAATTGTAGTAAGATACTTTTGGTTTGTTGTATTTGTGAAAAGTTTTTAAAAGTTATGCAGCACAATATTTTACTGTCCTTTCATACATATTCTGATGGTACTTCCAGTTTTAACCTATAGTTGTTAGGCATTAGTAAATTATGTTTTTTATTTATCAAAGACAGCAAAATATTAAAGAAGTAAAATTGTGAATATTAAAAAACAAAAAGTACACATTGTCTTCTGTTCAAGTTTCATGCAGTAAGGTAAGCCTAACTACTTATAAAAATGTGTCTAATTATTAAGTTAAAGAGGAAGATTAGATTATTTGGATGTTTCTAAGATAGGGAGACAAAAAATCATCTCTCAGGTAATTTAATTATTGTGTTCATTTGATAGATAACAGTGGTGTTGAAAATGCTGCTGGTCAGTTTGAAGATCTTGAATTGGATGATACTTGGATTTTTTAGCCAAACTTGTGAACATTTCTTTATGATAGTTGTACAACTGTGAAGTGTAACAATCCTGTTTGTTTTATTTAACAACATCTATATTGTTTTTCTTTTGTCTTCATATATGTTACATTCTTTCTTTATTCGTTTGTTTTCTAAAAGGAAATTGAAAGTTTTAATAGAATCTGTGATTGGTCACAGAAATGTCTTGTTTCATTTACATGTTAAACTCAGAGGAAATAGGCATGGTTTATTTGATAATTGATAACCTGTTTATTTATCAGTCTCAATATATATTAAAATTGTTAGAGCATAGAAAAATTATCACTAAAGTGTATTTTGCTTTTGTTTCATTAAAAGAAGGGCAGAAGAGTACTATTACAAGTTTACAAAGCGCTGGTTTAACTATAGAAATTTAAAATTCTCTGTTTCATAATTCTTGTATAAATATGTTTCTTGATAATGGTGTGACAGGTTTATTTTTTCCCCAATGCCAAATTGCAGAAGAAAAGCAAGCATATTAACAGAGATTAGGTTCACAATATCATTGGAAGAAGTGAATAACTATGACCAGAACACTAAATGGTTAACTCTGGGGTTAGAGGAAACCAAAATGACAACTATATCCATAGAAAAAGCCAATGGTCATGCCATATACAGATCCTTGTATTTGATTCCAACATTACAGTATCTCATAACTCTACTTTATTACCAATAATTGCAAAACATATATAAGTTTAATCAAAAATTCATTGCTAATTTTCCTCATGAAATATCATTTGGTATGTATGCGTGTTTTAAATATACAACAGTTTAATTCTAAAGCATCAATTTATTTATTCACAAACAAAGGTCAAAACTACAAAACTGTAATTCTAAAATATTCTCACTTCAAAATAATGCTTTAGCATATACAATAGACAGTTTTTAAAGCTTATAGGTCCACGAGGAAAATACATAACATACTTTAATTGAGTTTTCTGAAAGCACAAAGTAATTTAAGTTGTATTCCACTGAACAGAAAGGAATAACTTATTTTTACATAAATGTAGCTTGAACTATGTATATTTACTAACATTTACCACTTTGATTTTATTCATCAAAACTTCGGTAATATTGAAGGATACCATTTATAAAGTTAAAAGCTGAAGTCTAATACATAACAAGATCTTAAGATCCAAGTTGAACAACAAATTAAAATGGCATTGTTTCTTATTTATATGCTCCTGAGAAGGATGTAGTGACATCTCAATTAAGAAAACACCCTATACTCTGTACTTGTCAGAATAAAATACCTGATTAGTTATATTAATTAAATCATTTAAAATTTATTAGAAAATTAAACAATATTTCTCAAGAGGCACTGATCTAAATGTTTACATAATTTATTAAGCATCCAGTTATTAAATGAAACTTGACTTTTTCAACCTTCTTTACTCATGTCTGACTAGAAGCAAAGTCCCATTTCTCATTTTTTCAAACAGTTTTAGTCTGAAAACCCTAACTCATTCTCGCCTTTGCCATATACTCCACATAAAGTTCCAATAATATTCCTTGAGCAACAGTTTAAATTTTTTTCTATTATGCAAATATTATCCTTATAGATATTAGTAAAATAAAGAAATTATTCAAAAGCTATAATCACAATGTTGGCACTCTGTGCCTATTAAGCTAAAAATTATTCAGCCAAGCTTAATAGGCCTGTGCAACTATTCTAAAGTAAGATTTGTTGCTTTAAAACCAATTGAAAAGAATATCAAATTATGCTTTCCACCACATTCATTTCAGTGTTAACAGGTTCACCTAGATGGTAAAGCACAATATTAATTTCCATTCTTAAATGTAATATAGCATGATTAAATTTTTGACCATTACAGCAAAGAAATGTAGAATATGCCATATGGTGCTACTGTATAAAATTTTCAAAGGTATTTATAAAAGCAATAAAATAAGTTATCAAAGTGTTTTGTAAAAATACATATACCTTTATCACTTTCAACTGAATTAGAATTTTAATCATGAATTTTACCATTCATAGATAACTGTCTCTAACCTTAAAGACAAAATCTTGTTGTGTAAAATTCTTTCAGTTTTTAGAATATATTTTAAAGCATCTCATGCATTGGAACTAATAAAATAAAACATAACCTGTTACTGTTATGTGATTAGTCAAGGTTAAATGACAGTTATTATGTGTAAGAATAAAAAGTGTCTCTTTCAACTGCAGAATATTAGTTATTAAGCTGAACCATCTCATTACACATGAAAGTTACTATTATAAATGATCTAACAACTAAGATCATAAAATGATCAAATCATTTTAAAATTAATAATCTATCACTAAGCTTACTGTTTATACATTCCTGGTTTAGACTGAATTAGCAAAACATTTTCACCAAATAACTTTGTATTACACAAAAATAAATATTCTACTAACAAAAAGAGAACTTCACTTTCAATGAATATTTGTGAGGGTAATGTAACAAAGTTCCTTAGAAGGTCATAGTTATTTTATTTTGGGTTCTCTAACAATTTAGTGATTTTGTCCTTGTTTGATTCTTGGTGGTTTTTTTAATGAATGTGGAGGAAAAACTTAGTCTAGAATATTTGCTAACAAGATTCTATTAACATTCCATACAAAATGGAGAAATTCATCAACCCTTTTATATACAGCCTTTCAGAGAAGATGCTGAGCACCAAAGTATAAAACAAATTTGTTTTGAAACCACTAACAGATCTTTGTAAGCAGACATGCTTTTATTGGACTTTAAAACTTTATTTTGTTGACAATTTCAATTATAAACTTCAGTTTATCAAGGGTATTAAAACTGGGAATGAAGTCAGTTATTACTGTTGATTTTTAGTGACAAACTGTAATGATTGCTGTATTCCTTATTTATTTTTTTTTACATCTAGCATGAACAACACTTAATATAAGGTTTACAATCTGTTTAATAATAAAATATATTATGTTCAACACATAAACTGCACTTCCTAAACTTTTCAATCTCAAAATAAAACACAAAAAATATTTAAGTTAATGAAATAACTTTTATAACACACTTTACAGCAAATCTCAGGTTAATATCTCTCTTAATCAGTACTTTATTTAAGAGAATTTGGCTTGTTCTTGTAGGAACTCCAGGAGGCAAAAGTATACATTCATTTACATTGTTAGGTATAGCCTTTAGTAATAAAATGTGAGTATCACATCACAAGAAGAACAGCAGCAACTTAAACCACACGATCTTTATTGGAACAATCTAGATTCCCAATAAGAATTGTGAATAATAGCATTTCAAGAAACAAGACCTTGTTTATGTTGAACATTTGTACAAGTACACTTTATTTGAAAACTCGTGATGACTTCAAATTTTTCACTACCTCATATATGATTGGTTTTCTCAATTTACCTCATACATTTTTGTTATAAAGGGTCAACTGACCCAAATCTTTGAAGATAAGTATGTTCAACAGCAATCAAATTCAAATGATCATAAAATACTTTACTTTGTGATAAAATAACTTCTCCCAATGAATACATGTAATCAGTTTCCGTACAATAACTTTTCTTTTAAATTGTCTGTCTACCCAATTTGTTTGAATCTTGTAAACTAAATTACGAGGGGAGGTCAGGGACCAGAAAAAAAAAATATTTTTAATATGCTTCACTAAAGTTTATTTTGTCTACTTTACATTTATGCTAAAAAGAAACTGATATAAGAGACTCATTGAAAATACTAACAGATCCAAAAGAAATTTTAAAGTCAAATACTTTGAACAACTCCTTACTGATGCACAGTTCAAAAGGATCAACATGAAAGATAGGCTTTGAAAGATTCTGCCATTTACCTGTGATGCATACTTTTCATCCAGTTGTTACATAGAATAGACATTTTTCTTTCACTGAACACTTATTTTCTCTACATTAAGGCATTTAGATGGAGTCTAAATTGGATATAGATAGATAAAATACAGTGAAACTTGGGGGGAGAGAAAGTACATATGAAACAAAGTTCACAAAATTGTTTACAGTAATATGATAGCATATTAACAAAGTAACATCTTAGGCAATTATTTTCAGTGTCACAAGTTATGTTATATGTGAGAATATGAAATCATGACACCAGAAAATTACGTGCACAAGAAACCAGTAAGTATTATGTAATTTTACCTCTATGTTTTTTTTCAGAAAATTACTAGAACTCATTACTGAATAGTCATTTACAAAATGAATTTGTATAGCAGTGCCTCAGTACTTCAGTAAATGACCAGTGTGTATGTTAATTGGTCTGTAATTTTGCTTATTGGAACATGAATTAAAGTGACAAAAATCTAAGGTCCACTGGTTATGCTCACAATAAATAGTGTGAAAATTTCATCCAAAATGTCCTTGAATGCATCAGAGAGCACATAAACCCCCTCTGGCTTCCAGAAACATTGCTTTTTGCAGGCTGAATTAAGACCATGTCAGAAGTATCATTTACCACTTTCACCCTCTTTTGAATTACTAGTGTGTTTCAACTCATTACTGGAATTTCAAAATGTATTTTATGCATTTATCTGAGAAAATAACTTCAGTATATGCTCTTAGTAACAGCATGTGCTTGAACCTCAATATTTTAGTACCAGTGGGACAAATGAAATGTATAAAATGGAAAGCTTGCATCAATCTTAATGTGATGTGACATCACCCACATATTATTACTATACATAAATAGCACACTGAGCCAGCCAAGGTGCTTTACATTTAACAACTTGCTGGGTTGTAAATAAATCTTATGAACACCTTGCTTTAAAACTTGTGAGCAAAATAAAATAGCATGTATTTTAAACAGGCTGGTATTTTTACACCTATTACATAGAAGTTCAAACTAATTAATTATTACTAATCAAATATGCACTAACACTCAAAAGAATTTAAATATATGCAAAGTATATAACTTTAAAGTTAACTAGACAAAAAAATCCATAGCAAGCCCTACAACATAAAGTTACATTCTAATTCTTCAGGATTTAAATGATTTCCAAGGTGTTTGACATAGTATCTTAATAATAATTAAAAAAAACATTTTGCTAAACCTACCCAAAATACAGTGTATAATGGAAAAATGGGGTCTTTCCTAGTTTCTCAACTGCTGAAAACAACAAAGCATCAAGTGCTCTCAAGTAAAACCCAACCTACTTGACAAGAAATTTAAATATAAAAACAAACTGTGAAACAAATACAAATATTAATTTAATTTAAATACATTAATACTACCAAAAAGCAAATTTTAACTTAAATAACCAAGTTGGTGTTAACAAACAACTCATGCTGGCTTGCTCCATATGCAACACAATAAAGAAATAAATTTTTCCCTCTCACCAGTGGATCTAACAGTAAAATATATAAAAAATGCATTTTTACATAAAAACTTGAGTATAACCAATTTTATAATTAAGTCTGAAATACAGTGGAACCATAAAAGGAATAAAAAACTCTGATGTGAAAAATATCCAATGTTTAATACATAGTAATCTAAACTGTAAAAAGTAACTGAAATGAAGAAATTTGACATCAAGAAAAATTCAACTGTTACTAATAACATATCAACTATTGCAAACTCGTGAAATTGAAACAATTTCCCACTAAAAATAAACTTTTACTGATAATTGTGAAATGCAACACTTCATGTTTTCTTTACAATGATTATATCTCGTACATTTAACAGTTTCTTCATGGACAAAACTGAAATGGCTACCAGTTAATCTACATATGAAACCTGAAGAAACCAAGAGTTTTCAAAACTATTTGTGACAAATAGCATTAATATATAAATGCACTTTGTTTCTTGTTGAGCACAGCCTCATGAATACTGTAGTTTTATAACCTGTTTTTCTATTATGGTAGTTGAAGTTATCTAAATAAAATTTTTTGTTATTCAGTTAAGCATAACATCGGCATTGAATCAATTTCAAACAAATGTTTTAGC
This sequence comes from Carcinoscorpius rotundicauda, assembly GCA_011833715.1. NCBI lineage: Eukaryota > Metazoa > Arthropoda > Merostomata > Xiphosura > Limulidae > Carcinoscorpius > Carcinoscorpius rotundicauda. Next base: position 43,797,248 of record CM022395.1, on the reverse strand, counting down.
TACATTTCAACATGGTCTGTAAGAAGCTCATAAATTCCTTTATATTATAGAATCTGTTTTACCACTAGGTCAGAAGTGGAATTCAAATAAAACATTTTTTGGTTAGGTCAGCTGAGAATATGCATTAAATCATGCTCGTAGACAGCAATAAGCAACATGATGGATGCACCAGATGATATCCCTAAAACCTGTATAGCTAGCTGGTGACTATTATGACTCTTGAGATGGGTAGAACTAGTGCCAAGTTCAGGAAGCTGTAAGAAATGTTTTGTATAAGAAACATGTTTCGCTAGATGAATTTATGGAAATTAGAACAAAACTGAAAAATCAAGTTTAGTTTCAAATAAGGGAAATAAAAGAATAGTTAAAAGTAAAAAAAAAAGTGTCACTGCCTTGAAAAAATAACAATTTAAAGGTCTAACAACATTTTAGAATTACAGAAAATCAATTTTGAGGATAACAAAAAAATAAAATCAGTGAGATTATAAAAAAAATCGTTGGTATCTTACATTCAGGTATCCTAATGTTAATATCTTTGATTTGAAAAATAGCACTGAGATTGGAATACAAAATATAGAAAGTAGTACAATATAAACATCAAGAAACCACTCGTTCAACATCAAGTATAACTAGTCAAGTTTGGAGACTACGTTTTAAACATTGCACTGTAAAGCAAAAATTCTTCACCTCAACTGGACAATAATTATTCATGTGTTAACGAAATATTTGAAATGTTGCCTTGAAAAGCTAGTCAACAGAATGCTTATGACTGTTGACCAGTTGTCATTTGTGCATGATTCTGTAGCAAGACATTGTAGATACCAGGTTTTTTTTGTCAGCATATTAAAAACTTCATGATTTATGTATGCCTAATTATGATTTGCTGAAACTCATAAAATGAACATCGACATATGACATAAGATTTCAGGTACTTGCATATGAAAAACTGGAGAATTTCACTGCAGAAAAGGACAGTAAAAGTACTAAAAACATAAACAAAGGAGCCTACAAGTTCAAGAGATTCTACACTGCATGGTGAGTGAACATAAATGATAATGTTAGAAATTTTGCCAATATCCTGGGCAAATTTTATGCTGAAGTTAGACAGTTTCATACTTTATATGTTTACTGTAATTTGTAAGCACAAGAAGATACAATCCTTTTCTCAAACTAATTTTTAGTGATAAAGTTATTGAAATAGCATCACTTAATCCTCAGTTATTTAATTGCTTTTCAATATAAATATTATAATTTCCTATTAAATAGGCCTATGCCCTTCATAACCATGTTATCAATAGTATCATATATAGATGAGTAAGCCCACAGGTTGCAATTACATACACCAAAATAATGAAGCACTGCTTAATTATAAAATTAGCAAATTTTTAACCATGCCCGAATCTTAAACTTGAAGATTTCCATGTAGGCCCTGGGATAGAAATTAAATATACTACATAACAGCATTAAACAGACTTCAGTAAAACTGAAAACAGAGGAGGGAGAGAGAATTAGAAAAAATAAACAATTATTGACTGGTGATATTGGGCAGCAGGTTATATGTTACTCTTGGAAGTGAGAGTGACCAACAGCTGTATAAAACAATATGGTCAATATTTGTATACTGTTATATAGGAACAGTAGCAAGATTCAGAAGCAGAAAATGGTACAAAGAAACCAAATCAGTGAGGTACTATGGAATTAATTTTTTCCTCTTCACAATACAGAATATTACAGTTTCTAAAAAAAAGAAAAAAGCTTATAAAAGTTTATTTCACTCTTATATCTGCAAGCTAGGCTCTTGTGACAATACATTTGCAAAACAATAAACAAATGTAATTAAACTACATTATATACATGCAAGAAAGAAAAAGTTATGGAACTGAATTTATCACTTCATATCTCTTGCATACACAGCAAATATTCTAACAACTGATCCAAAGAGTTAACACCCAAGTTAATAAGACACTTTTAACAGTTCAAATTACCACACACTGCACTGCATAACCATGATTGGATATCACAACACAAATTAAATTATTGTACTTGTTCAACAGCAAGAATTCATTCTAAAACAAGAGCATTGAGTTTCCATAACCAAAATAAACTGGTTACAAGTCTACATTTATTATAATTACTTACCATATCTACTAAGGCAATATACAGAAACATTCCAGCTGCTCCAGCAAAGATCCACATACTAGCAGTGCTCACATTACCCATGGCTACTCCAATAACCATACCAATAAAACAAAGGATAGAAGAGACTCCATTATAAAGTAAAGCTTGCTTGACAGACATTCCTGCTTTCAACAGCATGGCAAAGTCACCTGTGTGACAAAAAGTTAAATTCATTTTTAAAAGTTACTTGTCAGAATACTTCTATATAAACCCTAAATATCCTACAACCACTTTCTTGTATAATCACAGTAAATATTCATTTGTCAAGGTGCTTAAATTTGTCGAAATACCTATCATTTATAGTATATAAAACTAACTTTTCAGACAATTTGTCATTTTTATGATCAGCATATATCTAGCTAGATATCTTTCACTGGGTTTTGGGTGATCCTTTGCTGTGAACATTACCATATATTTATACATATTATAATTTCTTATCTATCCAGATATATTCATATGAAAGAAAAAATAACAATAACTAAATCAACTCACCAAGTTCATGAGGCAACTCGTGACAAAAAACAGCAATAGTTGTACTTAAACCACCTGATATTCCAGAGGCAAATGCAGCACCTACAGATGTTAAAATGATCCATTTATGATGCTATTGCAAAATATCAAATAACTTCAACTAGTACTTCCTAAAAAACATTCTCAATTTTCTTCCCACTTCATAAGCATAGCACATGAAAAAAGCACACTTTTGCACAAGGCCCATTTAAAATATTTCCATAGGAATGGCTTTTGTTACAAATACAGATATTTTATGGCTCATGTAATTTTATAATTTGTCTGCTGCAACACTTTTTGCCAAGAAAAAAATTAATTATCTTCACAACACAATAAGTAAAAACTACATAGCAAGAAGATTCTGGTTATTTATTCTAGATTAATATTTATTATAACATTAAGTATTTGCATGCTATAACACGAAGAAAAAAGTATTAAGCTGATTGTTTGCTTTTTTGCAAAACTTCACATAGTCACCACTAATTTTCAGTTAACAGACTAGAAAAAACCAGCTAGTCAGTCAACAGCACCCTCTGCTAACTCTGAGGTCACTCCTGTCACATCAAATACTGGGATTTGATCATCACTCTTTCAGCATACCCCAAATCCCAAAGTAACAAAGCATGTTTTTGAAACAAAAGGGTGTGAACTACAAAACTTTAGATTTACAATCCAGGCATATACTATCCAATAGACCATTCCCAAATCAATTACACTAGTAAGGAATTTTAAAGTTACATCAGCAATTTATATTATTACTGAATATAATTTCATAGACTGACTTTTAAGAATCATCACTGAAAATGGTTCTAATAACTTAACAGAATGAGTAAGTCTTCACCAGTTGTGTGATTCTGAAAATAATTTTACATTTACTTTGATATAAAAATAATATTGAATCTAACTTTTAGAATCTAAGTACCTCCATTAAACTGAAATTCAAAATATTCCATTACTCTAAGAAACTAAGGTTAATATTTGTAAATAACAGCAAAACTTGTTTATTACATATCAATCATATTATTTACATTTACTAAATAAATTTAAGTGCAAAACTGCACAATGGGCTATCTCAGATACCCCCATCACACAGGTCAAACCCCAAATTTCAGTATTCAGTTTTCTGACATGTTTATGTAATATAATGCAAATAAAACAGTATTCCTAAATGATGAAACCATATCATTCTACTAAAATAAGCAATAAATAAAAAACTAGCAGATGTTTAAGAAAAAAAGATGAGGACATAATATGAATATATTGCATACTATCAATAAACACAAGCTGAACAAAACCTTCATGTTGTGTTTGGGTGCATTAAAGATATTATTCTGAAAAACTTAAATCTCTTAAAAGCTTCATATAATAAAAATAACACAATTAGAGCTTTTCCCTTCCTAATATTTATCAACCTTAATTACTAAGTTAGTATTTGACATTAATGTATATATAAGATCAGCTTATATCAAAAATATCAGAAGTCTTCCTTCATAACTACCACTAGCAGAACTTAAAAGGAAGAAACCTGATTGTGCACACATACATCCTTTTGGTTCTTTTCTGTTCCAAATCTATACAATATCATCCATATACCATCAATTAGGAAAACATTTAACTTTGTTTTAACTTAGCAAGGTAAAGACATAAATTGTCGTCACTTTTAAACTATAAGAGTTTACATTTCTAAAATATCTTATTAATGTTTAACACTGATTTCAAATACACAGTGTTTAATCTGTTAAGTAAATTTTTTAGCTACCCAACTGTGATAGAGTTGGATCTGAATTTTATTTAGACTGGACCTGTATTGTGTTAAAAGTGGATTACATTCTGAATTCTTCAGCATGAGACCTACATCAGAACAACATTCTACCTTAAACACTAGAGAGATGTATGAAATTCCAATGGAATTTACTATGCAAGTCCCCTAATGGCACAATAAGAAACTTTAGAGACTACAACATTAAAATTTTGCACTTAATCCATATGGTGGCAGAGAACACTGTTTACATTCAAACAATCTACTGTTCAAAATTTTATTAATTTTATAATTTTTTAAAAAAATTACCAATTGCCAGTCCATCACAGAAGTTGTGGAGCCCATCACCCAAAATCACCATCCATGCAACACCAGACACAGATGTGGGAACTTCATGGCTATGACCATGGTGATGATGATGGTCTGTCATGGTGACCACATAGCTGTGATCAGTGGAATCATGACGAAATACCAATGTCTCTTTATGGCATTCGTCTTCAGCAGGTATCATGTTCTTTTCCATCATCATGTGACAAGAGTCATCCAACTGTGTGGAAGAAATCAGCTTCTCAACATTTTTCTTGTCTTTGACCCCATAAGTATCACAGTTAGAAGCTTCACAAGGTTCCACTGAAAAAGATGTGTCTTCACAATTAATACCCGAGCCTTTCTTAGAAAGTGGCTCATGGTATACCACATCTTCCCTTTCTTCATCTTCTGGATCAGCATTCAACCCTGAAAGATAGTAAAGTTGAAAAATAGTAAAAAATAATTCCTAATAGTTAACAAATACATAAATGTTTGAATAATACAATTTTTAGACATGCAAATGAACAAGTTAAGTAAGAGACTTTAATTATGAACACATTGTGGTTTTTTAAAAACAATCTTCTGCAGTCAGTGCTAAGATTTTCTCTCATGCATTTAGTTGTGTGTTAAGGGTTAATTTAACAACATGGAGGTGACTTTTACATTACATTATAAAAATACTCCACATTCTTACCAATAATATGTTTTCGTGTGTTAAGTAACATGAACAGAGTCATTCTAATAAGTTGCAAAATAATTTATAATCAACAGTTTAAAACTGTAATGGTTAAGTGCATTTGCCCAATGTAAAATTATTAGTAATTTCCTTATATAAAGAAGCACAACTTTTCAGGAGCTTGATATTTTTTTCAAATTAGCCCTAAATAATATACCAAACTGTATAATTATACATTGAAGCTTTTCTGAATAGTACTCAACATTAAGAAATGACTGCCAAAGTACATAAAAGTTACTTTTGAAATTTTTGAAAATATTTTCCTCATATTTTGGTAAAAAATAATGAGAAACAAATAGGACATAATTGATTATCTAAATGACAATTGTTAAATAAAACTTTTTTATTTCCCTCACCATTAATTCATTACACATATAACTACCCTTTAAAAAAAATTGATCTTAAGGTTGTACAAATTAACCATAAGGTCTAAAACTAAAGTAGGCTTATGTGTATCTCTTAAAATTCTCAGCAAATTTAACCCTACTTCTGTAAGTTATCAGATTTATATAGAGAAAAATATTAAATATGTAATTCTTCTATTCTGTAGAAGTATGTTTTGTTTACAGTAATAAAATATTTAGTTACTGAAATAACCAGAAAAATAACCACCTGCATCTGGTTAACAGATTTCACTATATATTAATCAATTTATATAATACAACAAAGATGTTAAACATAGCATAAATAATGGTAATAATTAAAAACAAATGTATATTATTTCTTTTTTCCTTGAAGACAGTTCAACTGAATACATGATAGGAATTTAATATTTTGTTTTGCACATAATTACAACACTGCAAAGTAATGACTCCATTAAAAGAAAAAAAAAACAAATAAATGAAACTAAAATCATACTTTCTAAATCTTTAACATTAGCTGGATCTGCATTATAATCACAAGAGCTCTGTCTATGATGAGATAACTTTTCTCCAACTGCTCGATTACTATCACGATCTATTTTACGAAAAACAACCAGTAATTTTGGCACTTCAGCAGCCTAAAAGTAGAAATGAAAATCTTTGTGTGATCAACACATCAACCAAGATATTAACTTGTGTTCCCTAAATTAACATCTTAAATAAAACGTTGATATTCGAATCCTGAAATCATTCAGAAAAAAAACAGGTTTATACCAAATTTGTCACAAAGTTCTAATTATGGAAAAATATAAAATTAACTTATTATGAAAATACATTTTTCAAACCTAAAGGTATTTATAGGTATGTATAAAATTGTATACTTATAAAATATCAGATATTCTGTAAACTGCTGTATGTTGCATATATAACTAATTTAAGCTTTAAAAAATACATGTAAAACCAAGTAATACAAATACCTAACACATCAAGAACATTTGCTTAAATAACAAAAAAATTCAGGTCTTCCATTTAATAACAAAAATATGTTCTAATTCTTTTAACATTAAATATAAAAAAGTACCTTGGCACTCTTTCTCCTTCGATAATAGGCAGTAAACAAATTCAATAACCTTTCTGCAAGAAAGAAAATATAAACTCCAAACAGGGCTACCAAACCCCGCCAGACTAGCATAGATTCTTCTGTGGTATGTTCATTTCTTTCATGATTGTGGATATGTTCTCCTGCCATAGCCTAAAATACAAAGGTTCTATTAAACCTGCAAAACTAAACAATTCATAATTCTCCAGGAATGTAAAGTTTAACTGAGACCATTAGTTTATTGCAAGAAATTCTTAATGTGAAAAACGTGTGTATTTATTAAGTCAAATAAAAATATAAATTTCCAGTAACAGGCTATAAAATTCCAGATAAGATTTTTTTAATTCAAAATATGTTAAAAACACAATCAACTAGGATATAAAATAATCAAGTCTGTTCTGTAGCTATTCATAAAAACATATTTACAAAGATTTAAAAAAATAAGGTTTTCTTGCATGATGAATTATTAAAAAGTGTGTGTGTTAAAAATGTCATTATAAAATTATACACAGGATTACTTTTTACTGAAAGATCGGTTACCATGAAAAGCATGGCACACATTCAGACAGAAAATAAATCTACATTTATATGCTGAGTACATAACCATAAGTTGAAAATACACTTTAACAGCTATTTATCATTGAATTCAACATACAGCACATGATATTAGAGAGTTTTCACTTAATAATGTAATAGAAATGCTTAACAGAAAGACATTCTCACTGCTCTCAGTCAATGCAAAAGGTAATTTTACAGGTAATTTGAATTACAGGAAAAAAAATTTTAAAACTGTGTTTGTTTCATTCACTGCAGTCACAAAACAAATATTTTGAACTGATACAATACTATTCAAGTATAGTTCAAATATTTTTCTGTTATTTAAAAATATAATTATAATCAACTTACATGTGGTAATAAATGAAGAAGAGCATCTCCTGACAAACTTCCAACAGCCATACCAACAAGAAACTGAAGCAATGTGTGGTAAAACATTCTTTGCATGACAGGAATTACAGCCACACTTAACAAACCACACAGGCTAATAACAATTACAGAAATAGTGGCATAACCCCAAGCTAGAATAAAGAAAGAAATATTATACACATACACACCCAGTTCATATTTAAAACCATAAACAGAACAAACTGCTAGGAGTTGCACAATTTTGACTAAAGATATACTCATTTCATCAAGTGATTTTTTTGAAATGGAACATTAAGGTGAAAATCCACTGTATAGGTTATAGTTTTTACATATAAAAAGGTGATAAGAAAAGTTTAATTTCTGTTTACTACTAAATTAAAATCACCATACAAAAGGAAAACTATCACTTCACATATTTCTTTCAAGTACAGTAAACCAAAAATCTTTGTAGTTTGAACATGCGATGCAATAGCAGCTAAGACCTCTATGTAAAGAAGCTTTAATTATTATTCTGCAGTTCAATTTGTGTATATACTTAAGATCTTGACTGAAATGGGAAATGTGAAATCATTACTCTTGAAAAGCTTTCCTAGCACATACACATAATGTGTGTGTAGAAAGCTTGGAAGCTGCATTAGAAGTTTACTGCCACTTAAGAAGTAAATAATTAAAAAACAAGTTAGTTTATGGTGGTGATCAATATAATTATTAAATTAAAACAGGAATACAATCGCAATGGTCAATTACTAAAGGTAAGCATGATGAACACAGCAAAGTAAATACTTAAATGTGTTAGTTGATACTTAAGAGTGTAACAGAAAGATGTACAATTGATAAATCATACATTCTGTAACACACAAAAATATCTTTTGATAATTCATTTCTTAAATTTTGTAACAACCATTACTAAGAAGATGAAATTGTGTATTGTAAGGGATGTGAAAGGAGAAAGTTCTAAGAATTTGAAGCAAATTTTCTCAAAAATGAAAAGTAGTGTGCATGTTCTAGTTTACTAGATACATAACTTTAAAAAGTCTATCACTTGGGTTTGATTGATTGATTGATTTAATGTTTTATGGCACAAAGCAACGAGGCTATCTGCACCAGACATCCGGTAAAAATGAAAAAAAAAATAAATGTAGTAAAAGACATAAATGGAAATGAAGGTAAAACAAAAAAGTACAAAACCAATGTTGACACCTAGTCTACAACGTTAAGATAGAAGGCAGAGTATAAGAAGTTGTAAGGTATTTACTCTAGCAAAAAGGTAATGATCATAACCCGCCAGAAAGACTAACAAGTAAGTGCAAGAACCACCGTCAGTCACCTGAAGTTGGCCTTTCCAGTCCTGGTTCCGGGTTATGTGTCATAGTAGCTATTATCAAAATGTAATGGAATAATAGTTTTAAAAGACACATAGCAAAATCTCAACAATTAGTAGCCAAATGTCCAGTAAAAAGATAAAAGTCAAGTAAATGGAGTAATATTTGTAAAAGTAAATGAAGGTAAAAACAAAACAGCAATTAAAACAGAAAATGGTGTAAAAACCAATGGTGACATCCAGTCTTCAAAGTTATAAACTATTTACTGGAGCAAAATGGTAATGATAATAACCCGCCAGGAAGACTAACAGGAAAGTTCAAGAACCTCTGTCAATCACCTGAAGTTGGCCTTTCCAGTCCTGGTTCCAAGTTATGTGTCATAGCAACTATTATCAAAATGTAAAAGAATAAAAGTTTCAAAAGACACTCAGCAAAATTGTAATAATGAGTAGCCAAATGTTCAGTAAAAAGATAAAAGTCAAGTAAATGGGGTAAAATTTGTAAAAGAAATTGAAGATAAAAGCAAAACGGCAATTAAAACAGAAAATGGCGCAAAAACCAATGTTGACATCCAATCAACAAAGATGTAAAAAACTACCTGTAGCAGAATGGTAATGATCATAACCCACCAGGAAGACTAACAGGTAAGAATGAAAACCACCGTCAGTCACCTGAATTTGGTCTTTCCAGACCTGGTTCCGGGTTATGAGTCAATATGGCCAGTAGCAAAAAGTAGTAAAAGTGTGAAATGATATCCAGCAAAATTATAATAACAACTCGCCAAGACGACTAACGAGTAGTTCAAACAGTAGTGTTAGTCACCTGAAGTTGGCCTTTCCAGTCCTGGTGTCGAGTTATTTAATGTTCTGGCCATTGTCCAATGTCAAATTGAATGAGAGAGATTAAAACTGTGAAAAAGGAGCCACAATTATAAAGGTGTTATGAATAAATATGCAACATTTAAATGAGATTAAAAAGATTAATGGCCATTAAAAAATTAAAAACGTTATCAAGGTGGACAGAGTCACCATCACCAATAACTCTGTCCAATGTTACAGACTGACCCTGGGAAAAATATGTTTAAAATATTTCAGTCGTTGAGAATTGTAATGATGGCAAGAAAGTAAAACGTGCCTGATAGTGATTTCAGTGTTACACAAACTACACATTGGTGCATCAGTTCCAGATGAAAGAAAATGATGAGTTAAGAAACTGTGACCAATGCGTAGCCTAGTGAGAACAACTTCCTCCTTCCAAACTTTACGGAAGCTGGATGGCCAAACTCTAATTTTTGGTTTGATTTGAAAAAGTTTGTTCTCGCGTTGCTCACTCCAAGTGAACTGCCAGCTGGCACGGAGCCAAGCCTTGAAGACAACACCATAGTCCATGTACGGAATAGGCATAGGGGTGATGGTGCTGAAGCAGACATATTTAGCTGCCATGTCTGCAAGCTCGTTCCCATGAATACCAACATGGCCTGGTATACAGAAAAACTGGATTGATGTAGCTGCTATTGAGAAATGGGCCAGTCGGTTCCAAATATCAGCAAGAATAGGATGTGAGCTAACGTGTAGCGATTCCAAGGCAAGTATAGAACTAAGCAAATCAGTATAAATAGTGCAGTTGGAGTACTGCTCAGCAGCAATATGATCCAGGGCAAGAGATATGGCATACAGTTCAGCAGTGAACACAGAAGCTGTAGATTCTGCGTGCAACTACTGACCCATAGCAAACCATAGCAGAGCCCACTGAATTACCTGATTTGGAACCATCTGTATAAATGGGAACTGAATGATTGTTTAAAAGATATTCATTAAATAAAAGACGGTACTTCCAATCTGGAGTATCTGTCTTTTTTAGGTGACTGAAAGAAAGGTCACATTTGGGGGTTGTAATAAGCCATGGTGGGATGGGCCGGCCTGTGGAATCTGCAATGTTATCCAAGGACAGACCCAATTCATCCAATTGCACCTGGATATGAAGGCCAAACGAGCAATGACAGATCGTCTGTTCTGAAAAAGTACTGCCCACCGAGGAAGGAAAACATTCCCAGGTGGGATGCTTTGGTAAGGAACGAAGTTTCGATGTATATTGTAAAGATAGTTGCAAACGGCAAAGGTGTAGAGAAGGTTCATGAGATTCAATGTATATGCTTTGAACTGGAGAGGTACGGAAAGCCCCAGTGCAGAGTCGAAGTCCTTTGTGATGAATGGGGTCCAGCATCTTTAAGGCCGACGGTCTGGCAGAGCCATAGACCATTGATTCATAGTCGAGTTTCGATCAAATAAGAGAACAATATATCTTTAACATTGATCTGCCCCCCAATTGGTAGAAGAGAGGACACGAAGGATGTTCAGTGCTCTTGTGCATTTGACCTAAAGCTGCTTTAAGTGTGGTATAAAGGTCAGTTTACGATCAAAGATAAGCCCCAAGAACTTGTTCTCTGGGACCACTGGCAGCAAAACTTCACCGATATGAAGTTCAGGATCAGGGTGAATACCCCGTCGACAGCAAAAGTGCAAGAATACAGTTTTAGAGAGAGAGAAATTAAAGCCGTTTGCCAGAGTCCACTTCCGTACACGATTGAGGGCAGTTTGTAGTTGCCACTCAATATATCTCGTGTTTGATGACTGACATGAGATGTGAAAGTCGTCGACATACAGCCCATTAGCAACAGTGAGAGGGAGTTGTTCAGTGATGGCATTTATCTTTATACTGAAGAGTGTGATACTCAATACACAGACTTGAGGGACTCCAAGTTCCTGTAAAAAAGAATGGTAAAGTGTTGAACCCACACAAACTTGGAATCTCCTGTCCATTAAAAATTTTTAATAAGCATGGATAGATGGCCACGTAACCCATATGTATGAAGGTCTCGCAAAATGCCATACCTCCATGTTGTGTCGTAAGCCTTCTCTATGTTAAAGAATATTTATAAAAGATGTTGGCGGTTGAGAAAGACTTCTCTGATAAATGTTTCAAGATGAATTAGGTGGTCTGTGGTGGAGTGCTGTTGACGTAACCCACACTGGGTGGGCGAGAGGAGGTTGTTTAATTCAAGGAACCAAACAAGACGAGCATTAACCATCCTTTCTAAGGTCTTACAGAGATAGCTTGTCAAAGCAATTGGACAATAGTTTGAAGGAATCTCCAGATCTTTTCCTGGCTTAGAGAAAGGTAAAATAATAGCTTTGCGCCAGGCATCAGGAAAAACATTCTCCTGCAGCATGTCATAATGAATATCATCAGGTCCAACAGACATACTGGCAGACCGATGAAGGTCCATTTTTAGTTCCACCAGGAAAAAGGGGATCGCTCTGCCAGAGTCTTGATGGCCAGGAAGGTGGAGGAACAAGCAGAAGTGCTAGATACCTGGCAAAAGCTTTCATCTAGAGTGTTACCGATGTTCCGGACATCAGTCACCTCCTGACCATCAGAGAGTAAGATTGAAAGGGGGACAGAATTGTAGTGCCCATTAACCTTTCAAATCCTGTCCCATATGATCTTGGAACTGGTGGTAGAAGATATGCTGGTTGTGAACTTAATCCAAGATTCCTTCTGGCTTTAACGTCTTACCCACCTAGCATGTGCATGGGCCCGTTGGAAAGCAACTCAGTTTGAAAGTGTGGGATATCTACGAAAAGTATCCCAGGCCAGTTTTTGAGCCTTCTGTGCCAAGTGGCAAGTAGGATTCCACCACGGATGAGGATATTGTGGAAAACGTGTCGAGGTTTTAGGAATACACTGAGCAGCTGCATGTATAATACAGTCATCTAATGATGGCTGATTTACGATAGCAGGATCTAGTTCTGCGAGAGCAGTGAAAGTGGACCAGTCTGCCTGATCCAGCTTCCACCAGAGCATGCGGGTAGGGTGGCATCGACCACAGCCAGTCTCTCTCAAAAGGATCGGAAAATGATCACTGCCCAGTGGATTACTGTCAACCCTCCATGAAAAATGGGAGAATAATGAAGGGGAGCAAACTGAGAGATCAATAGCAGTAAAGGACTGACTAGGTGCATGAAAGTAAGTGGAAGAACCAGTATTGAAAAGAGAAAGATTGTGATCAGAGAGGATCCGCTCTACAGATCGACCCCTCCCATCAATAATAGCACTTTCCCAGAGGGGATGATGTCCATTAAAATCCCCCAGGATTAGAAATGGAGATGGAAACTGTTCAACGAGAGCATCAAGTTCTGATTGATCATATGTCTCTCCAGGGGACAGGTACAGAGAACAAACTGTGATGGTATGACCCAAGGAAACACGGATGGCTATGACCTCCAAGGGTGTGTTGAGTAACAAAGACAGGGTGAGCACATGTTGATCAACCAACAGTGCCATCCCTCCATGTACTCGACCATCACACAACCTGTCATTTCTGAACATAGAAAATTGCCAAATGGAGACTGTATCGGCAGATTTGAGAAATGTTTCTTGTAAAGAAAGACAAACAGGATGGTAGGAAGCAATTAGCATTTCGATATAATCCAGATTAGAACGTAAACTTCGACAGTTCCATTGTATCAAGGTGGCCATTTTAAAGAATGGGTAGGTGAAGTGGCTGGAGAACCCTTCGGTTTATGACCACGTCTTTTTTCTTTACTGTCTTTAATCGGAAGAAGTCTATCAACATCCATGGATCTTGCTCTGGGTCGAGTGGGCAGGTTTTTGTTATTGGAAGAGGAATCCAGTGAATGAGGACGCGAACGAATAATTGTTTTGTCTCTCGTGGTGGGAGAAAACGATGTATCAGAAGAAATGCCTGTATTTGAAACTGAAGGATGTGAATCTTGAGGTTTGTTGGAAGGTATGGAAGGAATAAAGATGGGAGTGGAAGTCGATTCATCAACTTTTTTAATCACGGAGGTCAAAAGGCTTTTCATTTGTTTTGAAAACGATTCTCTTGGAGGCACAGAGAGATCTGTCTGCACTCCCACTGTAGTTGTGGAATGAAGTGCAGCAGCATATGTCCGAAATGGAGTTGTGGACAGCAATTTCCGAGCCTCAGGATAACTAATGTTATGTGTCGTTTTCAAACACTGCACCTCTTTTTCCTCCAACCATTTTGGGCAAGAATGAAAGTAAGAGGGGTGAGAACCATTGCAGTTTATGCAATGTGGGTTCATGTCACAGTCATAGGCATCGTGGTCCTTGCCTCCACAACGAGCACATGTCAGGGAACCATGACAAGATGTCTGAGTGGCCGAATCTCTGACATTGGAAACATCGAAGAGGGTTTGGAATGTATGGCCGAACCCTGCAAATGAGATAACTTGCCTTGATGGTGGCAGGTGCACATGGTGAAGCAAATGTTAAAATGAGGGTATTTGTTGGAAGTATAACTCCATCTTTGTGAGTGGAGATGCGCCTCACTGCAGAAACTCCTTGAGTGGAGAGACCAGCGAAAATCTCTGACTCGGGAACATTCTTCAAATCCCTTTCAACAATAACTCCTCGTGAAGAATTCAAAGTAACATAAGGTGTAACCTCAATAGGTATATCCCTAATTGCCTTTGAATTCAAGAGGAGTTCACTGTGTTGGGATGTGGATGTTTCAACCAATATGTCACCAGATCGAAGCTTCTTTACTGACTTTGGAGAGCCAGCAGCAAGTCCCTCTAGTCCCTTCTGAATAAAAAAAGGGGACATTTGCCCTAAAGGTTTTCCGAAAGAGAATGTAATATAAGAAAATGAGGTATGTGTGTTACTGATGTTGAAGATTGCTGTTCTGAGTATTCAAGACAAGGTCGCTTACCCATTTTATTTAAATTTTTTGTGGGATCCATAGGAAAGAGGAAAAGTTTCGGTACCCACTGACCCCACCCACCATGGAGCCCTACAAGGGGATGCACTACAAAGTCATGCAAGGACAATGCAGCAACGCCAGGGTTTCGTGAGCACTATACCCAAACACCAGCATCAGGCACAATGTCCACAACACCCGTTGAGAACTTCCAACACTGGTACTTGGTTGGCTCTAGCCCAAGTGAACCAGCCGAATGACTCAAGGGGGACCACCCAAAGGCTGCCCGTCTATAGGAATTCGAGGCCAAAGTGGTGTGTTAGGGTTGGACCCCTCAACCACCAGGATCCTTTCCTCCCCTTCACGGGTCGCCACACACGGCAAACACGTGGGTGGATGTTTAGTTCCCAGAGAAAGTAACCAGACAGAACAGAACCTTCCCTGGGAGGTCCCCTCACCATGTACAGGAATCCACACCGAGGGGCTATCAGTTGGGATTTTCAAGAATCTATAATTACAATCCAGGAGAAAAAACACTGAAAATTCCTCTTAGATTACAACTAATAGACTCTCTAAAAACCATGCACCTGATCCTTATGTAACCAAACAATACCTGTTGAGGATATACACTACCTAACATTAACTACAAACTCATAATTAAAGTGCTGAAGGTCAAAAACATGTAAACTTTTTAGACAAAGCTGGAGGCTTTAAGAACAAAACAACATAGTGTCTAAAGATAATGAAAATAAAGAAATGAAAACAGCAGCTGTTAGTGTACATACGACAACATGACAACATCATGAAAAAATTAAATATAAATTTGATATACTTTTACAGTTGAATAAGTTTTTTAAATGATTCCAGTTTAAAAGACAAAAGATCCATAAAACCAGAGCAAATGTCTAAGAAATGCAACAGAGTATAGGAAAAGCATAGATGTTTTTGCGGAGAAATTTTAAAAACAGTGTTTTATCAAACATGTATTTACATTTATTACAAAAAATACATACAATGTTAATAACCAGTGTACGTTATCCTAACACCAGCTTTCGTTCTTCACATTCACTAAAACATTTGTTGCTATTTGAAACTTTCAAAACCTTTTACATTCTTCTATAAAAGGGCCATTTATTACTGAAAGTTTATTCTTCATAAATATCATCCAAAAACAGACTATTATTTTGTAATAAATTTTAATAATCACTTTTTAACCCCACCAATACAGACTGGGTGAAATCTGCCCAGTTCATAACCATAACCACAAAAGTATCCATGAGAGTAATTATACTATGCTTTTTGAAAATGTATGTGTATCTTTATATAATTTTAAAGATTATTGGTAAACATTAGAAGTTTTCATATGCAAGATATCAAATTGTTTTTATCAAGGTTAAAATTTCTTAAGTAATGTTTCTATCATACCTCGTTTTCTTCTCAATTGTTGACTATCCAACATACAAAGTAATTTTAATTTTAAGATTAAAAATAATTATTCATCAAAAAATGTTCAGATTTCACATGCAAAATATATATAACCTCCAAATAATTATCAAATGTTTTATCAGAAAAACTTTATATTTTATCTGTTTAGGATGGTCGGTTTCACCAATCGTGTAATCCTGATAAAACATTAGGAAATAATTATAAATGCTTTTTCATTCTAGAATGACTTCAAGTTATGAAATGAAAACACAAATATTCAGTTTCAATAACTTAAATCTCATAACATTATGTCCTCTTCTGAGACACTGGTTGGTCTATGAATTTACAACTCTAAAATCAGTAGTTCAGATCTCCTTGGTGGACACAGCAAATAGCCCAATGTGGCTTTGTTATAACACATACATAACATTATATATTTATATATATTTATTATTTTCATCATAGTGGCCTTTGAGCCATCCCTAGCTAACATTACAGAAGATCCAATGATGTAAGGCACATGCACTCATGTTAACACATCTAAAAATATAAAATTAACCTTGAAAAAGTGCCCTGTCTTGGCTGTGTTTTATTGTCACGTCACATTTCATTTATAATACATTATATACGTATATACATTATTACTATATACAAACAAGTTCTTAAACTTCTTTCCCTTAAAACATAAAACAATAAGTTAAGAAGTACAGCAAACAATTACCCCTTCTAGTTCCAAACTGTGTATTCATTTGCTGCTTCTAAAATGTTGCTAAGTCTTATCAAATTTCAGATGTGAAGAATGTGTAATTGAATAATTTTTGCTTTAGGTTGTATCTTACATTTTATTAGTAAACACTGGAAGGTTTTCATATGCAAAATATCAATTTTTAAGATTTCTTTAAAAATCATAATACATTGATACAACAGAATACTAGTGTGTTGATCAAGCTTAGTAACTAAGTTGTATTTGGGTCTAAAAAATATTAAATTTTGAACTCACTCAAGTCTTACCTTTTCACTTGGATTCATACACAAAAAGAAAAAAGAAATATGCCACTAGGAAGACATTATGAACTTCCAACGGGTTATTCACATCATAAACATAAAAATGGAAAAAGGTGGGCAGGCCCACTATGTTTGATTCAGTAAATGTAGTGATACATCAGCATAGAAAAAAGATAGTTGGTTCTTATTTTAAAATCTAGCATGTCAGTATTGATAATTTGAGTTACAATTCCTAAGAAACTATAGAATTTGTTTTTGGACATCACAAACATCTAATTTCAAACAATGCTGTTTTCAACATACCACATGACACATAAAAACTGATATTTAGATTTCTTTTTTATTATCTATTTTTAATTTATGAAATTAACTAATAGATAATACTAAAATTTAAATAATAATTTTCAATTTGGTTCAAAACTTATTGACACAAATTCATAAAATAAGTCTATAAAATTTTAAATGCAAGTCAACAAACACGATGACATGACTTTTGACCCATAACAATAGGGTTAATTCATTTCTACTAATTTTAGAATAATTTTTTCATACATAAAATGTGTATGTCATGACAAAAAAACAACATAAAACTACTAAAAAAATATTTAAATATTGCAGTCAATACACTTCTATAGCTTACCATAAGGAGAGAAACTGTTATGACCTTTGTCCACTACCTTTTTGTCAACCATATGATGCACATGTGTGCTATGTACAAACGAGTTTTCACAGGGATGCTGATCAAGTTTCAAGATGATGGCAGGACAGATGTTAAGGAAGTCAACAGGTTTAATTTCCACACCAGGTTGAACATTAACAAAATTCAAAAATTCAGATGAGGTCAAACACTGGAAAGAAAAACACTAATAAACACAAACAGAAGTACATTTATAAACACATAATAACAGTTCTAATCTACATTCAATAACAAACACTAAAATCACATGTAAATGTAAAAAATTATGTTTGCTTAATTATTTCTCTTTCTTGTTGTCAAATTGGAAGAAAAAACCTCAAAAACAACCAGGAAAATCATCCATACAGTATATATGTATCTATAAACCTGAATATTGTATTAAGTGAATCCATGTACTAGCAGGTACTTATATTTTGACTCAATATTTCACATAAAGATATGGTCACTCACATATCAAAAAAATGTTGCATCTACTTATCTAAGCAATGACCATGGTTTTAGCAACAAACAACAAACATTGAACTGTCTATGTTTTTATGTCACATACACATATAGTGTTAATTACAGTACCAGTGACACTAAACATTAAGGTATGCTGCAATATACTTAATATAATTTTATTTTCAGCCTTATTATTCTTTATAATTTCTTTTCAGGCCTTTAATATATATGATTAATTTAGAGCTGAGTGATGAACTTATTAAATGATATAATTAATTGCCTACAAGCCTTATTTAGTTTCATGTAAAATAACTGATTAACTAAAATTAAAATTAAATCAACTAAGGTCATGAAAATAATCAACTGATAAAACTTAGTTTCCTATTATTTCTGTTTACAATTTTCCCAACTATCCAGTCAGCAAAATACATCTAATATGACCTTTTGCAACATCAATTAGTATCACAAATAAAAAATATAATCAGCTAATCAAAATCAGGGTTTCTGATTATTAATATTTTTTATAAGGTTAAATATACAAGTACTTCATTATTACCATTATGTACATTTGTAAGCACAAGGCTATAGTGTCCTGCATAGCCCATGAATAAAAACTCAGTTGGTAATGTTTGAAGTTGCTGTTTAGTTTCTAAGTCATCTTGTATTAATAACCAATTAGTTAAATGCAACTGATTAAAAACCCTGGCAATTAACTGATTAGCAAGTTCCACTAATTACTCTAAAATGTATAACCTGTATATTCCATTAATGTATAAAAGAATAAGTTACTGAAAATGTAACTTTTTTTTTATTAACTACAAAAACTGAAGTAGTTGTAAGGTCATGCCAAAGCTGAAGTTACTTTCATTATTATTCAACACAGAAATTTAAATTTCATAGCTGTAACTAAGACATTTTCATTCTCAAAACTTTTATCTTAAACAGCTAAACTTGATGAAAACTTATCTTTACTTCACCTTCTCTCATAACAAAATACTGACTCACTTTTGTTCCTCTAACTGTAGTTGAAAGTTGGTCCAACACATCACCTCCATCTGTATCAAGTGATGTAGTATTGTCTAACATCTCTTCAAATTTAGATGCGTTGAAATGCGAATCTCCTTATGAATAGACATCACAATATTTAACATTAAATATATTTACCTTTGCAATAATATAAATACTTAGTATTGGAGGAAATAGTCCTATTATTAAGTTATTATTACTGTTTTCATGAACATTTATTTGCTCTCAAATAGGAGTAGAAACAGAAGGTGTGGGGAACCCTTCCAATAATTAAGGCTAACATCTCTTTTAGCCCTCAAACATTTAAGTATGCACAGGTGCATTTTGGTAGCAGGTGTGTACAGTGCAAGGCATGTTGCACTCAGCCACTGTTGCCCCCCCCATGTAAATATCTTCATATTCCATTTTTTCACTTAGCTGTATCACAATCCACAATCATATTTTGATTAATGTGTTAAGATATAGTGAAAAACAAATTTACCTTGTCAAATGGTTGAAAAAAAAGGGTCATAGTCTTATAACGGAAATTTCAGGTGGTTAATTACTGAGATTACTGAGAAACACATTCTGTATACCTAAAGGTAGTCATACAAAATACATTTACCAAAAAGATGTCAATAAAAAAGCAATGTTTTATACGTACTGAACAATTAAAACTTTGTTGCACGTAAGTGAATGAATATAATCAGTGTTCAATGTGGTTAGATCTGTGATGAACAAGGGTGATTTTGTAAAGTTCAGATTTTAATACTCATTTGATGTTTGGAAAAGTCTTGTAAATGGAAAAAGCATTAATCATACTTTAAGATTATCATATTACTTTATATATATATTGCATCAGTTTAAGATTAAGCATGCAAATAAACCCTAAATTGTTCCACCTGAAAACAACTATCATCGTAGATAAACATAATTTTAAACTGTCTTTTTAATAGTCAAAAAAACAAACCAAAAATAGGAAAATTATTAAGAATAATTGATCACTAAATAAAATAAATCAATAAGCCAAGCAATTAATTTAGAAACAGTTTAATTTTCTTTGAAGAATGGCAAGTTTAATGTTTATATATAACCCTATGAAAATAATGAAAAACTGATGACTTATTCAAAAGATATTTAAATAAATAATGGAGAAAGGAATTACTGTTTGTGTGCTAAACAACCATTCACACAAAGACCATATTATGTACACATAAAAATTCAAACATACCTATTGAATTAGCTTGACTGTGACTATGATCAATCTCATCTTTATGATGATCATAAAATAATCCAAACTCTTGAGATTTTTCAACTTCATGATGATCATGTTCAACAGTACCATGAAATCCTTTTTCCTCATTTTTGTGTGATGATAATTCATAATCTTTTTGCACCTTGTGCCCAACACCAAGGTTCTCAAGCAACTCTTTAAATCCCTCAAATGTAATAACTTCATTATGACCATATCTGTCAAAAATTTCCTTCAAGAATATATGATGATCCAACTTCTTTTTCACTGTCTTTATGTGATCTTCAGGCTCTCCATTGAGCGACCTTACTCGGCGCTGCCGATGATGATGATGATGATGGTGATGTCCTTCTGATCCTAAAAATTTGCATGTAATACAACAGCTAACAAATAAACATGCACAAAAAAGCCCTGTCATGCAAGAACACATGTTGTACAATCACAGAAAAGCAACTCCTCACAAAAATGCGGAAAACAAAGTTGGTTGTAATAAAGAATAATCTCTGTACAACCTCTACAACTCTGGAAATGTAGTGCTTAGTCATTCACAGAGAACTACTGTTCCTGGGATTTACTTGATGCTTCAATGCAGAGTCTGAAAAATTAAAAAAATATTCAAGTAAGTTGTATATGTATGTAATGTACATTAACACCCTAAATACCGTATTTGGTACATGTTCAAACCTTCCAAAATTCTTAAAATTAAATCAGACACCATACTGTTTATTTACATGTTTTCATATCTTTTTAAAACTAAATATATGCACATTGCTTGAATGGGTGGTGAAAAAAAAACTGTGTAAGAAGTTTAACACAGAAACAAATGTTCAAAGTTTCAACAAGGGTTCATCATCATCATATCTCTCTGTACATTTCTTATTGTGTTAAAATTGCAGTAAAGTATTCTTCATTATCCATTCAAGCTATGTTCAAACTTCATTAAATTCAATGTACATACAAAGGTTTTGACCTATTGAAGAGCTATATATAACTTTTATTCAATTGATCTAAAAAGAAAAGTAATGGCTTGGACAATTCTAAAATAATTTATTTAATAAGGTACTTAGCATTATTTATAAAAAATACATAAAAATCAGGGGAAAAATCACAATCCACAAGTTAAAAATCTTAAATAATTCTGCTAAATACAAATAACAATTCAAAATGTAAATTTCCAGTGTATCATTTACATATGTAACCCCTAATATACCAGCTGACATGTCTTTCTTATGTTTTGAATTATAGCAAGTAGTTTCTCTAATTATTTCATCATATCAGACTTAATTCATTAACTTACAGTACATGTATTTATCATTTTGAATTTATCTATATTTACACCAGTTGTTCATAAAAAGCATCTTAGTAAACACAGAAATAAATACTTCTACAAGTAAATTTTTCAAGTCCCTTAAAATTTTGAATACCTGAACTAAATCTCTTGTTCTCCTACATGTATGGTTTAGTAAGAGTATTTTTAGAAGATTGATAATTTTAATTTCATATAATCAGAAAAAGAAGATCAAATCTGACTCAGTATTCCAAAGGGATTATAATCAGAGCTTTAATGTAAAATTCCTGATAGCATTACCAACACACACTGAAAATGTATTTCTACATTGCTACTTTCCTCCATCCACGAAGTTTTCTTAATTAGTACTGCTCTTTATCCCAGCAATTTTTTTATTAGCCACTAGACTCATAAATTCCATTTCTTTTCATGTCTACATGTAAGTGATCATGCAGTAAACCTCCACCAATAGTAGCTTGACATTACTTATAACTAGTATCCTCTCTAATAATAAATCTGTTAATCACTTTAAAATTGGGCAAGACTAATGTAGTCAATAAACCAAAACTGGGTAAGACAGAGGAGAATGTGAGAGGGAATAAGTATCTACTCAAAAATAAATTTTCAATTTGGGAAAATGTTAACTTCCAAGACTATATCTCCTCTAAAAAAAAACTAGAATCCCACATTAAACACGTGGAGGACCAATGAGAAGATGATCCTCTCTCAGAAAGTAGCTAAAAAAAGACAGGTGTGGAAAAGGAACAAGAAACACACCACATCAGTGTAAGACTGCACCAGGTATAACTTGTATTAACTTGTCACCAAAACAAAATGATAGAAACATGTAGGGACCCTGAAATGGATTCATCATTATGAAGGCACCTATGTGTCAAGAAAAACCCATATTCCAAAAAGAGATTGAACCTCCCATGCAGAAGGAGAAGGTAAGGAGGAAACCCTGTAATCTAGCCATTCCGGATCTAACAAGTGACAACATAACTGCAAGTAATAACACTTTACACATGCAATGTAACAAAACCATTGCTCTGGTAATGTTCATAATAGTAATTTGATAATAATTTAACAAATACAACCAATTTTTACTTTTTCTTTTAATATAAACCTGCTAGGTCAAGGTAGTAATTTTTTATTTTATAATTATAATAAAATTATACTTATCAAACAAAAGGTAACTAAAACTTGTTGAACATTCTCAAATTTTCAATCAAAAGTAATCATAATTGGTATTAACTTTTCACTAAAAATAAACTTATATAATATAAATAAACTTATAAAAATAAAATATCCAAAGATATCTTCCAGATCAGTGTTATTTGATGATGACAGTTTTCTCCATCTACTTTTCACCATGATTCCAATTACACTCATCTCCTTTTCATCTGTCTCACTTTTAAATGTGATAAACTCAACAAAAGATTACCTCTTCATGAGATCTACAGGGTGGCCCATAAGTCCTTACCCATCCATATATCTTATGTATGCAGTTAATTACTGACTATTCCACACCATAATTAATCTCTACATTTAACTGGTCTTCCTGAATGAGGTGCATCCTTAATACTGCTACTTTCAAACAATTTGCTCTCCCAAGAAAAGAAACAAATTTAAATTACATAGGTAATTGAATACAACATATGGATGGGTAAGGACTTATGGGCCACCCTGCAGATTTATTCTTAAGTTGAAGTGGAACATGTGTGTTCATACATAGACTCCTCTATGTGTGATACCTTAACAGGCCTCTATGAATTACATTTACAGCACTTTATATACAGTACATAAATAAATACATATTGAAAGACAGTTCAACTGCTGAAGGTATACACAACTCTAAAGTTCAGTGGAAATAACCCACAAGAACCTTTCCCCCATCTTCCAATCATTTACACACAAATGGATTTACCTTTAAGCTCCCTTGCTTTCATACTTGGCCAAATTGGACAATATATATTCAAGATCCATACTTTTACAACCATGTAAAGTAGCTAAACTAGAAGTTTCTAATATCTTATGAGCACAATGGTTTTTTTTTTCTTTAAAAAGTAACCATTTAATTGTCACTTGCTTTTAAAGGTTGTATACTTAAGAGTAAAATTTGCCTGTAGGATATCTAATTGACCAGTGATGGTCATTTAGTGAGAAGTTCCAAATGAAAGACCAACTCTCACTCAGAAGATGCCACTGTCCAGGATTCTGGTATAACTAAATCCCAGAGGATGTATCTTCAGACCAAACTTGTGGGGAAAAGTACCCAGTATGTTCTTTTTTAGTTTCAAAATGCTTATTACTTTTTCAGATGTCAGAAACAATATGTTCAAAAGATGGAAACTATAGCCATGTATATAACTTACAATAATTAACATTGGACTGTATCTTAATTGTAGAGCATATACAAGTTTCCCCATATTAATTATAAAACATTCAAGATATGAACAATACAACTATAAGATATTATGAAATGATCATGGAGTTTATCTTGATTGGAAGTGCTTGTCTTTTCTTCACATTCATCTTTTTTTATTATTACAACCCCAAACACCTTGTTTGCAGTATTTCTTGATAACAAGAAACCCACTTGAAATAAAAATGTACCTCATAATGGTTGGTCAACAAAGGTAAATCTGAATATGACCCAGGAAGGTCAAAACAATGTTCTCTGTTTATCAATAAAAGTGTTAATACCCAAACCATCTGTTGTCTAAGATACATTTTCCACGGTATCTTTTTTTTTTGTCCAACTTCAGATAATTTGTCATTCACATATTTACAAATATCTTTCATGCTGGTAAATTGTGGTCTTGTAGGTAAATGATGTAATACAGTAATTACAAATTTTACAAATGACCCACTCTGTATATACAACTCAGCAATCACAATGAAGGTACCTTGAGCAAGATTCTGCTACTTTTGACATTAAATCAGGAACTACTGTTTCAAGTATTCTACAATCATTATATAACCTTAAAGTTAAGGACTTTAGGTTACTTGCTGCTCTATTAACTTTCAAGCATGACTTGGGTAATCTACTGTTACAGATTCAGCAATACTTTCTTTACTGAAATTAAAGAAGCAATCTAGTATCCAACTCTAAAACAACCCAAAACAATTATACATCTCTCAATAATGAAACACTTTTCAAGAGTTTAAAAAGAAACTGATTATTTCCTGAAAAAATTAAAGGGTAAGTTGGATTTTTTAGATGAGTGTGCAAAGACAGTCTTGTAGAACCATATGCAGAGCTTTTGCTGTTCCAGTCATTAGAAAATTTGGACAACTTATATTACAATTTATGCCAGCATTACTAAAGGTAAAAATTAAAATGTGAAATCCTCAAAAATTTCACCAGAAATTTTGCTAATAAGTAATCAGTTAGAAAAGCACCCACTTACTAGAACACTCTGACTTCTATTAATTATGTTATCTTTAGACCCAACATTTAACCTTTTACTCAAAAGTCTTGTCAAATCAGGATTGTCACATAAATCTAATCAAAGATCTTTCTCAAAATTAAAATCAAATTCAACTAAAATTTCATCTAAAGTTGATGATAGTTCCTCTTCAATATATTCTAGAATTTAAACAATGGAAGATACTTTTCCAATTATTCTTTAGATTTCAAACTTACATTGTTTAATTTTCTTTCATTTGGTCATACTGATGAGTTTAACTTCTTACCAATATTTTACGCTGTTCAAATTATTCTGGGTTACTTTTGCCTTTATTATTTTATTTTTGGATAAAAGTTTGTTGTTTTTTGTGATGCTTCAAATTTAAATAAAAATGTTGCGTACAAATTTAAATAAATATATAAAGATAACTTGATATAGGTCTTAAAGTTACATGAGAATTAAACGTTAACAAAACTACATATTTTATATACCAAAGAAAAATATCTTAAGCAATTTTATTCTCTTAACGTATTAATATATTCATCTTAACCTATTAGGACTCAGATAATTTGAAATGACGTCATTCACAATTAAACTTTATAAAGCGACCATCTGTATTACTAGGTGTGATATAATTTAAACTTGATAGATAATCAGTACATTATTATTGCATTAGTATAACTAAAACTTTGTAAAAAATTTATATATTGCTTATTAGGCTTAACAGTAAGTCAAAAGCATTCTAACTTTTTATACAATAACTCAAGAATAACATATTAGTAAGAACAATTAAAACGTATCGCATATTTTATTTCCAATAGCAATAATGTTGTTGTTATTTGTAGTTAACCAACTTTACCTTGGTCAAAACTTTAAATGTCCCCGCGAGATAATTTTCACTTTAGAGCCGTGTGCACACAATTAGAATGAATATGGCGGACAACGTGTACGTAAAAATATAAGTTAATATATTAAAAAATGCTTCACAGACGGAAAATACTTTGAAACATAAAAAATCTAAACCACCAAAATTTAATGTACATACTTAACCATTTACAAAAAATATTTTGTTTAATTAATATATCATATTTTCAAATATCATACAAATTCCGCATTGTAAATTTTAAAAAATATTTAATGTTTTCAGAACAATTAATTTCGCTTTTGATTTATATAAAAGATACTTCTAAAATGTTCATTTCTACTGTAAAATACATTTGAGCTAAGCTTTTATTTTGTTGCTGTAATTTCATTTTATTTCAGGAAATACGCAATCGCATTTCAGTCAAAAATTTTAACATTATCAATAAATCTTTTAATTTGCTGTAAAAATACGTTGAGGTTTTAAAAAGAATGTTTTTTTGTTAAATCAAACACATGAAATATTTTCGAAAAAGTGGACTACATTCACTCACACACACACAACCAATTTGAACTTCTCAAACATATTTACATTCTTCAAACAATTTTCCAAATCGGTTTTATCATAAATTCTACCTCTTCAGGTTTCTTTCTTCGCAATAAAGATGTTTCTGACAAAAAAAATTGCAATGGACCCGATCTTATAGCTTTTGTCCAAATTTGGGTTATTTTGAATTTATCCTTTTTTTTTCTCCTTCTGTAAAAAAAAGATATAACAGATTTCAACGTCTTGAATTTGTAAAATCATGTCTTTTGTTTTTTTTACTTTTAAGACGATTTAATAAAATACTCGACAATCTTCAATTTTGCAATTCTTCGTCTGTAGGAAAGATGGTGTTGCGTAATGTCCAAACATATTTATACGAATGTTGACTGTCTTGAATTTGCTCTTGAAGAAAAATGCGCATGCTTTTACTTTCAAGGTAAAGTACTAAAAAAATTTAACATTTCTAATTATTAAAATTTCCAATTGTTTTTTTTTCCCCCCATTTAATTTATGCTTTCCTTCTCGAAAAAGAAAGACTGCCTTATTTTGGTATTAGAAGTTTTGTTGTTAATAGCAAGGCTAAAATACAATGGGCTATCAATAGAGTGCCCTAGACAAGTATCTAAATCTGTTTTTTAGCGTTATAAGCCTTCAGTCTTAATGCTAAGCTACTGGGGAGACTATTTTAAGGAGTAAATATTTTATGAAAATTGAGCATTTTAAATAATTTGTTTATAAACCCCACTTAAGTCACGACTCTTTTGCAAAAAACCTTGAACATTGATTATTTAGCATTTAATTGAAAGACAGAATTTCAATTTGGAGTTATTGTTTTTTAAAACAACCTTGATTTTTGTATATTTTATGCGAGAAATATGCTTTTAACTGTGATTTTTTTGTATCAAAAATATGCCCTTTCACTCAAATACCTGGTACAGTTTTAAAGGTTTATAAAATCAAAAATATAATTTTAAGATGAGCTAAATTCTAATTATTTCCATATAACATAAATTTAATTGTTAATTTTCAACATCTTCCCTGCATCTACAGATCTCAAGTATTAAATTTACAAGAACAAGCCTTTATTAGAGCTCAGACTGATTTATGTTTTCTGACAATCATTATTAAACTCTATATATTTATCAGTGAATACAATTTGGTTTGTAAGAAATAAATTGTGTGTAAATTTCCATATAATAAAACTGAAATTTTGTCTCGGCTGCAAATTATTAGGATCATTACATTGAACTGTAGCTTTTAGTTATTGTATCCATGCATGCGTATCAATAAAAATGCCAAATTAGTAAAATAAGCTTCCATTCATGAATTTCCAAAATATTTTTTTCCTCAAAGAAAGTATAACCAAAATATATCTGCAAACTTTTTTTTTTTTGGAGGGGGTAAGCCAATCTTTATTTTCGTTCTTGTTAAAAAACAAGAACTTTTGTTGCACCTTCAAACTTGTATTGTCCAGTGGTTTAAATAACAATATATTGTCATTTTATAATAAAGTGTGTAAAAGAATCAATTATTCTTTTTGGAAATTTTAAGCTCACCATAATATTAATATTAACTTTTTCATAAACCAAATTTATTATAATACAATAATGTTCACCACAAACTACTCATTAAAGTAGTAAAAAAAATCAAGTTATTCAAAACAATTTACTATAGGTCATTGGTAAGGCTCTCCAGTGAAAAGAAAAAATAACATTCTTTATGCTATATGGAGTAACACACATGCTGTCAGTTAAAAACATCTGTAAATCTGCAAACATGGTATGTGGCCCAGGAGGTGTCCTTACCTACAAAACATAGCCTCGCTTAGTTTTTATTACTGCAGAACCCAAATCTGTTATCAAATTTTGTGTTTCTTGTCTCCTCGGAAAGCAGAAACACCTAAGAACTGTATTCCACACTCAGGTTGTTGGGATTACATCTGACACACATAGGCAGATGTTCAACCAGGTCTTTTTATTTTGAGCACAGATTTGTTAAAGTAGCTATAATGTGACTGGGAACAATGGGGGTGCTTGAACAATACACTAGGATTTGTGTGAATCATGTGGGAATGTTTGAACCCCATAGGTGAATGTATTTCATGCTAGTATCTCAAATGTAATTCCTAATTTGTAAACATTAAGAACAAATGAGCATTATGTTTAACCAAACTGATTAAAATCATGTTTGGTTTCAATATCATATCTGTACATTTCTTTCAGTTAGTGATTGTGAATCAAGAGGTGTGTAAAAATGGCTTTTCGGACCTGTGTTTTGCCTGATTCAAGTCGCTACTCATGTTGATCGTTGTTTAGTATCACAAATCGTTAGGTGGAGTTGATTATTAGCAGCCAAAAATACATTTGAAATGATAAATTGTAATTATCAGACTTGGTTCGTAAATCTTTATGCCTGACATATCTCTAATCTGAAATTCACAAGATAAAAAGGGTTAACAGCATACATTGAAAAAACTAAGCACCAGAGCATAACTGAAGGACAGATGTCATGCAAAATGTACAAACCATAACCCTCTGAACAGTAGAATTGGAAATGTATGTGGTTCCATGTAAGTGAATTGAAACTAATCTACTGTAATAAATTTATCTTTTGCCTCACATTTTATTCTTAAACAATCCTCTTATACATTCATAATTTATGCATTTTCACACACTAATTTTATAAATGTTAAGATATATTCATATTACATGATTAAACATTGTGCACTTCTAGTCTTAACATTTACTTAAATAATAAACGTGCATTTTGTGCATGCCTTTATATTGTTTAATAGTATATTTTAAATGCAAGATTGAATTAAAATACATTAACTTTTGCTCATTAGTAATAAAAGACTTTTACTCTACTTGGTAAACTACACACTGGTTTGTACAAGAGTACATAATTACTGTTGTATGCTCCCTCTACTCTTGTATGGCAGAAAATATTATTATTACTATAAATAATAACCAATCAGTTAAAGTAACAAATGCATAGATTTAGTATTTATTAGTTGGTAAAAATAAAGTGTATGGTATAAAAAAATGTTTACTCCTGTTATAAATAATTAAAAAAATCCAGTTTTCCCTTTGGTATGAATTAGTTATACCAAAAACTGTAAAATATATATTGTTATCGTTTTTTGAGACAAAAATATGCAACTTTTTTTCTCACATATTGTTAAGTAATCTCCTTGTCAAAGATATTTTACTAAATATCTCTGAACAAAAGATTTTTCAATATTTATTAACTAAGTACACATCTTTCAGAATTTTATACAGGGTCTGAATTCTTTACAGCAGGTCCCTGTGACATGTTGGCAATAAATTTCAATAATAAACAAAAAGTGTACAGTCCACTTCTTATAAAATAATATGTTAAAACAATTCAAAGATATTTTAAAATGTTCATTTCTCTGTTGGTTCTCATATTTGTGTCCAGAGCATTAAATAATTCTTTTTCTTTTCCATCAAAGTCCACATAGACTGGTTATTTTAAAACACAATTTGACAAGACAAATTGTTCTTCATGTTCTTATTATGATATAGTCTATGATAATTTAACTGTTCATTACCAGAGCTTTAAATAAATTCTTTTTTATCAAAGTCCACACAGGATGGTTCAACTGCTTTAGAATACAAATGATAAGTTCAATTATTATTATCTACTCTGTTATTAGAATACAGTCTGTGCTAATTTCACTTTAAGAACTGCCATTATCTATTCTTGAGGGCTAAACTCACGATCACTCACTCTAGATATATTTATGTAACTGAATTTTTTATGCATATTTAAATCATGACAGAAGTCTAGAATATTCTACTCATACTAGATACAATAACACTCAATTGAAACAAGAAAATCACAGAAGGTTCTAGTATCATAAGACAAAATAATGTAACAATCACCAATTCATAACCATTGAACTACACAACATATAATCTGTAAACAGTTATGTAAACAAACTTGCAATAAACTATAGTTTCTAAAAATAACTAAATTGAACACTTCAGCTATATAAATGATCTAAATCATAAATCTCATATTAAACTTAAACTGAAATAGTCGTGTACATCTAAAAAAACTTCGTACAGTCTGTACATCAGAAAAGTATCTGATATCTGAAACTACACTAACAAAACACTTCTCTCATGAATTATATAGGGAAGGCATTAAATGTTAAAGTTTACAATTATACAATAATTACCTTGCTTCAAGCTTACACATCTATAAACACTGATGTCTCACTGATGTTAAATCCTAAAATGAAATAAACCATTCAGCAAATTATTGACAAAAATTTTAATAAACTAAGAGATACCCATACAAACATCTATATTTTGCAATACATTTTTACATGCATTTTCCACAAAAACTCACAAATAATAACTAAACTTGTTTCAATAGCATCAGCGAGAATTAAATCAACATGCATGTTTGATTAACCTTACTTTGTGTCATATACTATTCACTACACATATGTACTTTTTAGTATATGTCTATACAAGTATTAGAGTGATAAACTATTGTCCTACTTTTCTGCATTTTTAAAATTTATTTTCAATCATTCTTCCATGATTTGAACAAAAAACTTCAGAGTTGAAATTAATTAATAAAAATGTTTTATTTATTGACTTTTAAATATAATATTTATAAAATCTTACATTTTGATTTTAGGTTGTTTTCACCATGTTCCAAATGAATATATTGGTGTTAGTTAAATTTCTGAATTTTTATAACCATAACACAGCATCCATAGCCCACAAAAGAAAAGATGAAATAGTTTGAACAAAATGGAGCTAATCATAGTTTATCAACCGTGGTTGTCATAGTGCAATTAGTTCCCCATATCTCAGATTTGCAAAGTCATTGACTGAAGATCTAAACAACTAATTAAACTCTTCTTCAGTTTTTTTCAATTTTTGAAGTCATGTTTTTTTTTTTTTTTAATTTTGCATAAAGCTACATGATGGCTATCTGCACTAGTAATCCCTAATTTAGTGGTGTAAGGCTAGAGGGGAGGCAGGTAGTCATCACTGCCAATGCTAGGGCTAATCTTTCACCAACAAATTGTGGGATTGACAATCACATTATAATACCCCTACAGCTGAAAGGGCAAGCATGTTTGGTGTGATGGGAATTAAAACCCACAACCCTCAGATTACATTGAAATTATGAATTAATACAAATATCAAATATAAAAATATTTTATTTTCAAAAGTTTCTCAATTTTCAAAATTATTTCACCTAGTACCATGTTTTTTCTATGCAAGAAAAAAAAAACACATAACAGGTTATAGTTGAATCAATGTACCCAGAAACTGCAAAGTTAAAACACAAACTTAATACTTATATAACATGACTTAATTCCAAGATTCAAATATTATTACTGGTTTGAACATACTGCTAGTATGGTAATGTAAAAATATATAATGCTAATGTTTATACAGATTTATAGAACTTTTAAGATGGCTGGTGTGGGTATTAACATTTTAATTTAAATAAAGTACAGTACAATGTTTGAACATTCTTAGGTCATCTTCAGGTTAATCTGGGTTTCTTGTCATCCCAAATTAAGAATTATAGCACAGTGAGTTTTCTAGTAATACAGCTGAAAGAAAATTTCTAACTTAAGATTGTGATAAGAAGACACATGCATTTTCTACCTTCTGGAGTGATATAGAATTTTCAATTACGTACTTTCTACAAGGTAATTGCAGTTGGGTGGTCCAGGAACTTATATTTGCTTTGTCCTTGTTGCTTTATTTCTTTGTCCTCTAGTAGGAGATATCTCATTTACTCACAGGGCTATTTAGGTATTATATGTAGAATATGGGTTGAAAAAATTAGCATTGAAATATCCTTGGTTGGCCAATTATGATCTTTACTGAAAGTGACAGCTAGTCAATATTGACAGGGAACAGTAATTACAAGTTAACACTGTCCACTAGATGGGGAAAGCAAGTTTACATTCTAGATTTAAGTGTACTTTTTTCAGTTCAACTTGATTTTTATCATGTATAATTTTGCAGAGATTCGTCTTGAGAAGAAGAAAGCTGATGAGCTAGCAATTCACTGATCCAAAAGAGATGATAGTACACATGTCTACACAGGTATGCGTCCTCTTTATTTTGTTGTATCTAAAGACTGTTTTCACAGTACTTTAATTGTGCCCAATATTTAAAATTCTTAAGCAACTTAAAATTCAGTCAAGTTAAGAAGTGTAAAACCATCCTTTAATTTTTAATTGAATCTGCTGTTACTGAGGGGTCACATGTCTGATATTTCTTAGCAACTCAGATTTAGCTGAACAAGCAGAACATTTGTTAATGAGGTGAACATTTGTTTTGAAACTGAATGGTTAAGTCAGCATTATCTTAATTATCATTTTCCTAACATGCTATCTAAGTAATGAGTTTGAAATACTCATTGTACAGTGTGGTCTGACAGAATTAAAGTTAAAAAGGTGACTGGGTTATATGACTTGGATTTAAAGTTTAAACAAGTTTAAAGGTTCTAAATGATGAGATAAAAGCAAATTCCAAATTTGAACAGGATATTATATGTTACTGGAAACCAATACTAGTTATCAGAAGACTTATGTTTGTGTACTTGTAAACAAGAAACACTGCAACATATTGCTATTGATTGTAGGTTTGTAAACCATTCATCCAAAGGAAAAATACAATATCCTTGTGTTCTGGATGCAAGAGGCAAACAGAGCTGACAAGTCTGGACTTTGATGACTTTGCTTAATGGAAATTCAATTTCTTTATATCACATGAAATCACTACAGCTTTGTGTTTAAGCCATATATTAATTTTGATTAGAGATAACCACCTTTTTTAGCATAAGTTCATAAAGTATATTAGATTTACATAAACAGCTGTATTTTACAACATGTAAGAGGTTTACACACAACCAAATACATATTCCTTTATTCATTCAGGAATTAACCATGTGTTTTTGTTCACCAGGTATCTTTAAATTCCAAGATGTTAAAGACAAGTAAGATATACATATGTAGCTGTCTGAAATGCAGATGTTCTCCAAGATGAGGTAATAATACCATAGACTTTTCTATAAGTTGTACAGAATTTTGTTTTATATAAAATGCATAATGTTTTCAAAAACAAGTGTATTCATAGAAAAATGTTCTTAATCTACAAAAAATATTTATATTGTTTGTTTATTTTTTTCAATATCTTTGCCACTCAGTACATAACATCATAAATCTAATTTTATATACTTTGCTAAATCTTACATGAATTTTTAAAGAAGTTTCAAGTGCAAATAGCAAATGCATACTATTTGATAAAAATTAAGATGTTAAACATTAAACATTTTATTTTACTAGAACTGGAAGTTTTTAAATTGTAAGCACCAGAAAAAAGGAAAAGAATTAAATGAAAAATAAATTGAATCAAAATCCTAACTGAAATGTTAAAAATATTAAGATATTAACAGTACTAAGAAAGAAAACCAACACACTATGAATGGTAACTAAGGTTTAAGATTTTAATTTGAATAAAACCATGTCTGAAAAAAGCAATGCTGAGGAAGAAATGAACCTCTGATGAAATATTAGTTTATCAGGAATACTGTGCACACGGAGGATGTTTCCCCTCTATTGGTGGAGGGCTACAGTCTAATGATGATTAATCATAGGATGGTGCAGTCCACACAAGAGTAAGGATGAAAGCTTCATTCAAGATTTGTGGCTTGTACAAAAGTTTTTTTCAGCAATGGTGCAAGGTAACAGTTCTTTGTTGTGCAAAGATGTTAGTAACTGTTTCTGAAACATACTACATAAAAGTATTGGTTGTATAACAATAGTATATACTTGTTTGCTAGATAAACTTTTACACTGTTTCTATTTAACACTAACTATTTGGAACTGAAAAAGATTGCAACAGTAATAATATCAGAAATCTTGTGTAAAACAACAAAGTATTATATTTTTTGAACAACTCTTAATTCCTTGAAATGTTTAGACTACAAATTAACAAGATGTATGAACACTATGTAAATAGCAAAAAAAAATTCACATTATAAGACAGAATATTTTATTTACATTGATATCACTTTCAAGAAACACGTTTTTTTTGTGCAATGCAAGATGTGTGAATATGTGCATCTTTTTCAGTACCTAAAGAACTAGAAAATACCTTTAACAATAACTACAAAATTTCTGATGATATCAAACATATTGCTGAAAAAGTCTAAATAATCACTACCAATTAATATAATGTCCTAGTATTCAACAACAGAAAATCTTCTAGCAAATAAAAGTAATTTTACATTTAACGATGAGAAAGAATTCTTTCTTAATTTATTACTTTGATTCATCTTAAGATTTTCACAAACTTTAATAAGAGAGTGAATGAGGAATTTAATTTTGGTATGAACTTAGGTCTAGAAAACAGAGAGACTGAAAGCTTAGTGTTATGCCTGTGTGTCAAAAGTGAAGTAGGATCTTTGGTGAGAACATTTGTGTAAAAAGAATGAAAAAAATATGAACTAGAGGTAGATATTTTACTACCTTCAGCTGAATGGATACTGACATGTGATTTTTGGATGAAAGACCGCACTAGAGGAAGTACTACTTTTCTTGATGCTGCTATATTTCTCTGGTTGAAAGACATCAAGTAAGAAATTCCCAAGTTTAAAGGTTCTAATTCCAGTCCTGGTTCTTGGGCTCCTTTTAATGTGTTCACTAACTGAAAACAACAGTATGTTTCTTTTGGTAAAAATATGTTATCCATTTTATAAAAAAGAGTGAGGTTACCAATTTTTTGAATATATCAAAATCATGAACTTTCAATACATTTGTAATTCTTCTTTGTCAAAGTTTCATATTAGTCCTAGAAGTTATAATTTTCCTATACTGAAAATGCTTTTATGACAGGTACTTACCTTTCCTCAGAAGAGTAGCTATTCTTGTATAGTGCTTCCTCTATATCCCAACATTTTTTTTTTATGCATGCTACAAGCCTTCTGCACTATCCTACTGGAATCAAATAATTCCAATATGTCTGTCATGCAATTCATTGTGCATCACTTTTCCACCAACAGAAACATGAAATACTCACATGATGCAGGTGACTTCCTCTACACATTTCTACTAGACTATCACTTTGAAGTAAGGCAGAAGACATAAGCAGCTTAGAAAAGCAAGAAGGAAGTGTGAGAAGAGGTAAGTATTTATCGGAAATACATTTTCGTTCAAATAATTATAATTTCCAGTACAGTACCTACCTCCTTTCACAAGATCACTAAAAACCCAAAATGAACAAGAGGTGAGACAAGTGCAAAGGAACAACAGAAGTAACCCCTGAAAGTGTCAAAAGGATAACCCTAGAAATAAGAAAGTTAGATCTGAAAATCTGCTGAGGAAAACTACACTACCTCTGAACCAGGAATACACTTTGACCATCCATTAAAAGGGGAAAATGGTGTAAAAAAAAGATAGGAGCACATCCAAGTGGTAGAGGGCTGTGGCAGGATAGCAATCCCAACCAAAAAATGGATGTGGAACTGAATCACAAATAGCAGTACAATGGGTAAATTAATGCATGTGCCCAGATGTAAAGTGACTACAGCATGACAGACCACACTCAATAAGTTAACTACATCCAAAGCCCATGCCACTTGGAACTGAATCCACATGAGAGTAGGATGATAATCATATCATCTTCACCTGGAGTTCAAGAGACCTGATGGAAACTAGAACCACTGTTATTTCTGAGCATGATACATGATATCTTACATCCAGTAGTCAAAGGATATCTATGTAATAAAAATTAACTCTCCCAATAGTAAAGCTCACCAGGACTACCCAAAAAGCAATAACATACTCACCATAAGATACAATGATGGATAGCAAAAAGAACCGAACCAAAACAATTCCATTTAACTACACAGTGACCCACAACATGGTTTATGATCAAGGGAGAAATACAGACGACCATAAATATGTGTGAAGACTTACTGATTGATTCTACTCTAACTCCAACATTTAACCACAGGGTACCAACATTCACATGGGAGTAAGATGAGAGTTCCTCCAAGTTGAAGAGGGAATTACAATTTGAAGTCTCACTCTTCTGTGATTATAGAATGCATATTTGAAAATATCATATCATCTACAGCTGCATAACACCAATGCCCTACTATACACTGAATGGTTATAGTTATCTTTGTGTGGAACCCTTTTCAGATGGGTGCCTCCACAGTCAACCACTTCAGCAGCTTGTAGCTATAAAATGTGATAAGGAATCTTGTACTCCACTTGAAGAAAGAGGAGACAAGAACGTGTTGCAGAGTTCAGAGGAATGTCATCACCTGGAACAGTGCAATCAGTGATAACAAAACTATTTTGAAAAGCAGACCATACTGATTTATTCAATACAATGCATGATAAGGATGGGCAGTTATTCCCTTCTTTACCCAGGCAGTATATGGGTGGTACACAGTACAGAATAGGTAAGTTTATGAAGCAAGTACATCATGAAGTTATTCACCCACTAGCAATCTTTTGGAACACCTCATTAAAAAAATAAGCATTGTGAAGCCATGGAATTTAAAGCATGAATCAATATGGCTATATAGTACAGATTTCTGTACTATCAGATGATCAGGTACTACTTGCCACAAAGGAAGATTCATATAAATAATAAATGAAGTAAGTGCCCCTGAAAGGGCAATGAAGCTTCAACAACAGATACAGGTGGAACAAAAAACCTGAAAATGAAGAAACTGTGAAATGGTGTAAATAATGGGAGATAAACAAAATAGACATAGTCCCTGTGTAGATATGTAGGCTTTTCTCCACTGACCAAAGAAAACAATAATCAATGAAAAAGATGGTGTCATATTTGATGAATGACACATTGAACAAATTCTGGTGGAAAGAAGACAAAGAAGAATAGCCCAATGGAATTAAATGCCAATCTCACTTGGTGAGGGTAGAAGAGGAAAAATCATGAACTGAAGAAAACAGCTAAGGGATAAAGAGTTGGGAACAGGTATCACAGAAGGAAGCTGTGTAGACAATACAGTATCAAAGGGTAGAGACCACACATAGAACTCTATACAGAATGGAACAAGGGTAGAGATGAGAAATAGAAGGAAGAGAAATAGGTGAAATAGAGTAATTACCCTCCCTCACTACTGAGGTGTTTCAGAGCAAAAAAATGATCTGGATAAAGGACAAGATAGGTAGGGTAGTGTAGTTTATGTGAAACATCAATGGCAAATAAATTAAACCATTAACATCAATAGGAAAGAAATATGTTTTAAGGGAAAGGTTAAACATGGAGCACAAAGAAATAGGTTTTAACAGAGATAAAGTGAGGAAAAAGAGGACCACATTAAGATCCAAGTCCACAAGACTAGGCCATATGGGAAGATGATGAATCCATAAAGAAAGCATTAACATTGTAAAGATAGAGGAATCAAAAATTTGATAGTATCAAGAACTCAAAAGGTATGGAATAATACAGCCCAATAACCCAATACTGAGGTGACCACAAATTCCTGGTGTGGAAAAGACATGCAAAAAACATCAGCCACAGTAGGTCTATCAAATTACAGACCAAATGTGGAACACAGTTCATTGGTGCTTATACACCTCCATTGACTGAAGAAGGATGTATGGAATGAGCCAAAAGGAAAGCTACACCATGGAAGAAACCTGGTCTATTAATCATGAACCAGAAAAAAACAAGCATGAAGAAAAGGACATGAATGGCTAGGTGTAGAACTAGTGACTGACGTTGATGAAAGAAATGGGGGAAAAAGGTAAGGGAATTGGAGGGAAAAGTTGAAGTTGTTGTAAACTTGGAAACCATGCTGGCCTGTAAAGAGTGATCAGAATGACTCGACATGGAGTGGGAAAGATGAGAGAATTCACCTAATGAAGTAATCAGAAAGAAGGGCGAACAGAAAGTAATTTGTGGGATTAATCCTGGTTAAGATAAATAACCACAAACTTTATAATTAAAAATGTAGTTAATGCAGAGAAAATGGTATTCATTTTATTTCATATTTTTAAACTTTTCATTTCACTGTATTGAAATTTTTCTAAAATTAGTATCACAGTAAAAAATATTAAATACAAAAATCTATCAACAAGTTTCTGATATCCAGCTAGGAGGTTATGTAAATGAAATATTAGAGCTGTAAGATGAAGAGAAGTATTTTTATTCTAAAAGTAAAATTCACAGATAAACCTTTAGAAGAAATACTTTGTTAAAATAATCTGTTTTTGTACAACACTTTTCATGTTTAATAAAAATTTTGCCACATTTTGTAAAGATACGTACAGTAAATTGTGTTATAGCATATATGGTTTCACAATACCATGGTTAACCATATCGATCAATTATATTCTTATATGGTTTAAAATCATAGAAAGTGTTACTACCCCTTAGCTCTAGAACTTGTCCCAACACAACTCATCATTAGTAATTGTATAGTATGCTTTCTCTGACTGTAAAGAACATCCAGGCATCAGTTCTTGAGGGTGCAATTGTAATCGATTAATTAAAATCATGAGTTGATTTCTTATCATTCCTCTGGTAACAGAATGTGTCCAGACAAGTCACTCAGTTAAACATAAGGATATCAAATCTTTTGTTTAATTTAGATAACATTTCATGGTTCATCTTTAATGTTCATTTTAGAGCTTGTTATCAAAAAATGTATCAAGAAACAAGTAAATATTTACATTTTCATGGTGGTTTGAGGTTAGAAATTGCCATTATTATTCAAAAGACAAAAGTTTAAACATCTATTGAACTATGGCTTTTTCCCTGTCAAATTGCAAAGAACCTGATGATAGCATTTAGAATAAAGCCTTCAGCACTACTCTTGATATTTTTAAACTGTTGACACCATCCACGTATTACTGGTTTGTTATGAACAAAAAATAGACAATGAGGAAGCAGAGTTTTCTCCATTATCTTCTTAAAGTATTTGATAAATGATGTTTCTGAAATACTTCAGGTGCCAATTACTATATATGTACATCTCCTGCAAAGTTCTTCTCATTTCATTTGGTCCAGAGCTATCTCATGAATGAAATTGTTAAGGTGTTATAGGCTAAAGAATACTTTTTACTTTTAAGAGGTTTATAATTTAATATCGTGCATATTAATGTTCCTATAAACAGTGGTTGCCCTAGCATTAGACATTTAAACCTGGAAGTCATCTTGAAAAAGGAACAACATGTAATCTCTATTAACAATAATAAACTGTATATGGTTCCCACTATTATGGTAGTCTTTACTAAACTTAATCATAAAATGGATGGTAACACTTAGCAACAAATGTACAAAGATAAATGTGAGGAGCAAACATACCTGACAAAACAACTACTCAAACAAGCTGGCATTTTTCTGGGCTCTGTGGCCTAACTGAGACCCCAAAATTTAAGATGGTACCACAACCAAACTTGTCCTTCATAATTTTGCCTAAAGAGCTCTTTATTTTATTATTTTCTGTGGTCTTTCTCAAGACCAACAACTCCATCACGGACTTCATGACTTCCAATATGTCATTACTTCCATGCCTATTTTTCTTGACTGTATATATTATTTTCACTATTATCATGTAGGATGTGGTTATACACATAAAAATAACAGACCTTTTACCTGAACCCAATGTTACACTTACAGACTGTTATTCCTTCTTTTACACTATATCAGTTACTACTAACATCTCAAAGGAAACGCAAGTCAATACAAGTGTGATTTAATTACATACTTTATATGCTACAAAAATCTATAAAATATTACCCCCACACACATACACACAGTTTACTGTACTTGTGTATCTCACCAACAATAAAAATAGGCCATTAGAAAAAAATGTTGAAACATGACTGAAAAATTCAATATAAATGCCAGGAATTTGTTCTGGGCCATTATAAGCATGGGAAGTTGTATCTAAGTGCAGTGTCAACACCTTATATATTTCAATTAGCAACAGCAATTTCTATTCAATAACAGCTAGGAAAATCAAATTATTTACTAGCTTCATTAATACACTTATTCAGTCAATGATTCCACAGTCTGATATATATGTAAAAACAGCTGGTATGGGTTTATTGATTGATTTAGTGTTTTATGGCACAAAGCAGCTAGGCTATCTGCACCAAACATCCAGTAAAAAAGTAAAAATAAATGTAGCAAAAAACATAAAAGGAAATGAAGGTAAAACAAAACATCATTGAAAAACAGAAAAAGCATAAAACCAATGTTGACATCTAGTCTAGAATGTTAAGAGAGAAAGAGTAAGAGAAGTTGTAAAGGACTTTCTCAACCAAAATGGTAATGATCATAACCCGCCAGGAAGACTAACAAGGTAAGTACAAGAACCACCATCAGTCACCTGAAGTTGGTCTTTCCAGTCCTGGTTCTGGGTTATGTGTCATTATGGCCAGTACCAAAAGGTAAAGTAATAAAAGACATGCAGCAAAATTATAATAACAACTCGCCAGGATGACTAACAGGTAGTTCAAACAGCAGCATTAGTCGCCTGAAGTTGGCCTTTCCAGTCCTGGCATCAAATTATTTAATGTTCTGGCCATTTTCCAATGTCAAATTGAACTAGAGAGATTGAGATTCTGTAAAGGGAACCACAATTAAAAAGGTGTAATGAATAAATAACAAACACTTAAATGTGGTTAAAAGGATTAAATGCCATTAAAAAACTAAAATTTTTTATCAAGGTGGACAGTGTCACCATCACCAATAACACTGTCCAATGTTACAGACAAACCCTGGGACAGAACATGTTTAAAATAATGCCATTTTTGAGAGTCATAATGATGGCAAGAAAGTAAAATGTGGCTTACAGTGATTTGAGTGTTACACAAACTACACACTGGTGCATCAGTTCCAGATAAAAAAAAAACAATGAGTTAAAAAACTGTGACCAGTGCGTAGTCTAGTAAGAACAACTTCTTCCTTCCGAACCTTATGGAAGCTAGATGGCCAAAGTCCAATATATGGTTTGATTTGAAAAAGCTTGTTGTCACATTTCTCACTCCAAGTTGACTGTCAGTTGGCACGGAACTGAGCCTTGAATACAGGACCACAATCCATGTACGGAATAGGCACAGTGGTGATAGTGCCAGAGCACATGAATTTAGCTGCCGTGTCAGGAAGCGCATTCCCATGAATACCAATGTGGCCTGGTATCCAGAAAAACTGGATAGAAGTAGATGTTAATGAGAAACTTCCAACACTGGTACTTGGTTGACACTTGCCCAAGTGGACCAGCCAACTGACCCAAGGGGGACAACCCAAAGGCTGCCCGTCTACAAGAATTCAAGGGCAAAGTGGCATGTTAAGGTTGGACCCCTCAACCACCAGGATCCTCTTTTCCCCTTCAAGGGTCACCACGCATGGCAAACACGTGGGTGGATGTTTAGATCCCAAAGGAGGTAAACTGAAAGAGCAGAACCTTCCCTGGGAGGCCCCTCACCACGTACAGGAATCCACACCAAGGGAAGTATGGGTTGAGTTTTTTTTGTTTTTTTTCAGGAGCAAACAACGTTTCAACCTTCTTCAGTCATCGTGGATTCTACAAGTGGGTTTTCTCATCATCATGAATTCCACAGTCTGTCATCTCTCTTAATATGATGTGTCCAGACATGTTATAGTTGTGATAATAAGGTCACTGAACTTGTCTCCAGTTGTTCTATTGCCAGAGAAACATGTGATTCTAATTAATCAATAAAGACTATGCACTTAAAAGCTAGTGTATGGTGTGTTCCACTGTCTGAAAGAGTATTATAGCAGTATACAACTACCAATGGTAAGTTTTCTCTGGTTCTGGAGCATAATCTGATTATAGTCAATAATTTAAATGATTATTGATCTAAAAGAAATAATCTAGCATGAGGGTAATTCATAATTTAAATAATTTTTGATGATAGTAATTCAAATGTTGCCTAGGGGGTAATAAATAAATAATTATTAATAAATTATATGCAAGACATGATCCAATATGGCTGCACCACTAGAAATCAACTGAATGTGGCACAAGAGGTCAAGCAGATTTAATCTAGCAGGTATATCGCTTACTAGTTGTCTCACAGAAGTAACATTACACATTTAAGTGATTTATTAATATCACAAATTAGAAATAAAAGGATTAAACACCTAAAACTTCATACCTATATACTACACATACATAGGACAAACCTACCTGCCATATCTTTATAGTTTTATGTCAACTGAAAGTTTAATGAGCTCATGAAGTCAAAATTAAAGTCAGCCTACACATAACCTTGTTGACAACTTACAATACTTTACCGAATTATGTTTCCAATATTAAAAAAATAAACATAACTAAATACATTTTATTCTGCCCAAAACTGAACCTTTATTTACAATTTATATTATTATTTATATAACAACTGTTGTCGGCATATACATCATGAAACAAGTGAAACCTACTGTGCTGAATTATGTTTTTTTTTTACCTGTTCTTTAATTACAGGGTTTGGTGAATACACAGCAATTTGTCTTTGAACTTTTTGTGTTTCAGTGTTATGATGAATGGTCATAATCACCAAGCCATGGTAGTTATTTTTTGTGATAAATTCCTCCAGAGCAATGCTTAGTTTTGGTTTTGCTTTTAGATCCTGTAAAAAAAAATTAAGAAATGATAACCAGTCCTGTTCTAATATAATTTTGCATTGAAAAATAAAAATTTGTAAAGTTATAATGGTATTATTAAAAAACAAATATCAATTATTATTTTATACAATAAGGAATTAAGAAAAACACCCTATTGTTTAAAAGAACATGTTTCAAAATGTGATGTCTTTTAACCAATTTTAATGATATTTTTGTGTTGAGCATCTGTTTATTAAATGTGTTACATGTAGCATATTTTAAATCTGTATATTTTAAAAACAAACAGAAATTTTAATCAGACAAATCTGACAAATTCACATCAACTTTCAATGCAAACTGAACAATTTAGACTCAAAATTACAAGAAAAAACTAGCACAAATAATTGTCATGAAAGTTAAAATGGTGCCATCATTAACTGTCTCAAGAGGAAATATTTCTCCACATGTTAAAAATGTAATTGTTTTTCTAATTTTATGTCTGGTAAAATGATTATATAAAAAACTTGAGAGAAGTTAAAACTTCAGAAGTTTTAACCTGTAATGTTGCATCATCAGGTTGTTCTGTTTTAGCACAAAGCTACACAATTGGTCATGTGTGTTCTGATCAGCTTAAGAAATCAAAGTTCAGATTTTAACAATGTAAGTCTATAAACTTACTGCTGACCCACCATGAGATACTTTATTAGAAATTGCTGAAACCTAAATTTCTTTTACTCAGTACACATTAA
Source organism: Carcinoscorpius rotundicauda (assembly GCA_011833715.1). Lineage (NCBI taxonomy): Eukaryota > Metazoa > Arthropoda > Merostomata > Xiphosura > Limulidae > Carcinoscorpius > Carcinoscorpius rotundicauda. Next base: position 43,752,989 of record CM022395.1, on the reverse strand, counting down.
TATTTTTCTAAACTGAAAAAGTATTTCCAATAATACTTACCCTCAAGACAATATAGCTGTTTTTCAGCATCGCTTTGCCTATCTTAGCATTGGTCTTCTATACTCCAGTCTTTTATACCCCACTTAAATGCCCTTAGCAATACCTAATTTACAAATTTATCTACCCTTGTTAATGTGTCTTCTACCTGATACTATATACAAGCACCTCACTTAGCTAATATAATCACTTACATTTGCTCTTAGTTGAAAGGCAGGGCAGGAGAGTGTTAGTAGAGCTAAGTATTATTGGATATATATTTACAATTTAGGAAAATGTTAATTTCAGAAACATACATGCCATCCACAATCCCACACTAAGAAGGTGGAGGCACCAGTGCAGGCATGATTCGTATAGAAAGTGTCTGCATAGAAGAATGTTCTTCACCTGAAACGTAGTTCCTGTAACAAGGGTGGAATAATATACAAGTAATCATCATTATAGGCCAGCTCCAACCAGATAACCAAGGTTCCACAACTCAGTTGGAAATAAAGGGTCTTTGTCTCTCTATCTCACATTGGTGGCTAGGGCCATTGGACCATAAAACCATATACTTTTTATTTAATCCCAACCTGTAGCCACAGTGTAATGCTTTTTACCCTGCTGAAATTATGTTGAGAAAGTAAGTAACACTGAAGTGGACAAACTTTCTCCTCCCTCTGAATAAGTCTAAAGGGCAACACACCAGGCTCTCAATGATGGGATCATATATACCATACTCAATTAAAGGAGCAGAACTTATCAGGACTGGAATTATGAACATTCGTCCTCACTACCAAGCCAGTGCTCTGGAATTATGGAGAAGACATGGAACCTGTGCCCAAATGCTCAAACTAGAGATTGTTAAGACACTTGACTCATAATCTAAGAGTCACAGATTTGAATCCCTGTCACACCAAACATGCTCACTCTTGCAGCTATGGGGGCATTATAATGTGATGGTCAATCCCACTATTCACTGGTAAAAGAGTAGCCAAAGAATTGGCAGTGAGTGGTGATGACTAGCTGCCATCTCTAATCTTACACTGCTAAATTAGGGATAACTAGTGCAAACAGCCCTTGTGTAGCTTTGCGTGATATTCAAAAACAAACTTTCTTCAATGAACAGTATACAAAACCAACAATGATTAAAAAAGAATGGCCATGCACACCCCAACTGAAGAGCATAGTGTTAAATATGAACTGGAATTACGAGTAGACTCCCATGAAGGCTGACGCCACTCTTATTGACATCAGCAACAATCATCCAGAGACCCAAGCAGAAGGGCTCAAAATTGGCCCTTTTCTCCAAGAGTGGAGGAACACGCTAATGCATGTTTGAGAGTCCTGAAGAACAATGCTCTGGAAACAGTACAATAGATGAACCAAGTTCCCTCAATTTGTAAAGGCAAGTTGACCCCAATTTATTCAATCCACTGGTCTGCAGGGACTTGAAGAATCCTCTTTACCTTTACTAATGATTGTCCACGATAATATGGCAATACCATCTTGTAAGCATCTAGATGGTCTTATGGAACACCTCATTTCTACAGAGTCTGTTGCAACCAGTAATGAGAATAATCAAACTGATTACTAGTGTGGAATTTAATTTAGAAAGGTACACCTGTTACAGAAATACTTGCTCAAAGTGGGATCCATTGAAGGAACCTTGGAAAAGACAAGACTGTGGTAAATTTACCCCCTCCAACAGTATAATCCTACAGATGTTGTTAAAAATGTCCATGGGATAGGGAAAAATACCAGAAGAATACTACCTGAGCATGTAAAGAACTTAAGAGAAAAGCAATGGAAGAAGTCTGAATACCAACTCATAAAATTTCCTCTACTGGATAAATGAAATGGGCAGCAAAAGAAAAATGTGCTAAATCTGATGAGATTTAACATTGAAGGTAGTTCACCTATAAAGATCAAAATATGAAAAATTAATATTTTGGAACCCAACTGGAGGATCCTAATAAATACACAGTCAAAATGAACATTACAAAAGGAGGCAAAGTGGGTCATATAACATTCACAGGTCTGATGGGCCAAAACAAATTATCAAATTACAATCAATTGCAGAGATAAATGTATCCCCTTCACTAATTGCCAGAGACTTGGAAAGAAAGGACCTATCAGGATGTAGGACTTAAAGGGAGAAAGAGTGTCCTACAAGTATGCCAACAACTAAAACTTAAGACATCATCATGTCAGCAGCCATAGAAAGAATTCCACCAGGAGGAAGAAAACCATGACAAGCAAATAGACAAAAGAAGGTACAAGGCCTATCAATCTTGTCCCATAATAAAATGATCTATCTCCCAGCCTAAGTCAGAAGTACAGAAAGGAGGAGAAACTAATTCGTCCCCCATACCAACTTCAAAAGCACTAGTAAAAATACCCCAGGACAAATGAATGTTTCCATCTGTCAGCAGATAAAAATATGTACAGCCCCAATTATAATTATACTAAAATCCACAAGACTATGTGAAAATTACAATCCATAATGAAAAAGCACAAAACACTTCATAGAAAACTGTGACCAAGGCTTTGTTGAGAAAAAGTAATTGTACTACCTAAGTGAGGTGCTTATAGACACATTGACAAAGGTATATAAATTTATAAACTAAATATTGCCAAAAGCATTTAAGTATTTAAGTAAGGTATAAAAGACTGGAGCATGCAAGATCAATGCTTAGATAGGCAAAGCTGACATAAAAAAATAGTGATATCGTCAGCAGATGGCAAGTTCATTGTGGAGTTGTAAGTTTTGTACTACTTTACATTACTGCATATAAAGGCCTGGTTTTATTAAAAATTCACTGCATATTATCATATTTCATAAGGAGCACAGTCTTTTAAGTATAACTTATTCATTCAATAAATATTGAAAAAGAAAATGCTAGAGACTCAATGTTTTCATGAGTGCACAAGTATTAGTTCATAAAAATATTGTTTATTATATTTTAAGAAAAATAAAATCCAATTTTACAATCTCTATCATCAAATACCTTTCATATTTTTAACACTCAAATCACAAGTCACATTTTACACTCTAAAGTACTAGTTTCCTACATTCAAAAGTTTTTTGTCAAATATAGATTCACATGTTCCAACTATCAAGAGTTCTATTTTTGGTCAATGTTTTATCTTCAATATAAAAATATAAAAATCACATCTTGAGATAAGCTGAATAGGTTGTTTTTATAAAAACATTCACTAAAGAAAAACTTTGAACTCATAAACAGGGCTAGTGCAAATTAACTGTTAACATAAAATAAATTCTTGATTTGAAGTTAAGATCTATTAGCAGGATATTTAAGAGACAGGAAATAGCATTTGTTTTAGTTTAATAAAACAATTAACTGTACCTAAATATTACACATGGTACTGGGTGACCATGGCTTATGTTCATGAGAACTGAAAAGCCATTGACTGAGTAGGAGTAACAATGGTTGTTATTACATAAATCTGATAAATCAAATAATGATGAATGATAATGTTACAACATATCCAAGCTTATAGTGTTAATTAAGTTACAATTGTGATAAGAAAGAAAAACATACCTGACAACTTTGAGGTATTTATTGAATTATTTCCTTTTTACACTACTTGTTTTGTACCTGATGGGGATAACACATTAACTTCCCATAGAATGTGTTATTTTTATCTTACTTTGCTTTTAAGCATTTTATTGTTATAGGATAATAATCTGTTCGATATACATATATTTTTAAACACACATACATAACATACTAATACAAAGAAAACCTGAATTTTTACACATCTCCAACTTCAAGCTATTTGAATGGATCAATTAACAATGAATGAAATACATCTCACTTTCATAAAAAAAATTCATGCAGTCCAGTGTACTTGAAAGAAGGTCAAACTGATAAGCAGAAATTTATTACTATTAGTCACAAAAGATGGATATTATGTAGCATAAAATAATAATAATACCTCTAAAAATCCAGATATTGAAGGCATTGCTATTCTGAATTTGTTCCCTTCAACAATTTTCAGATCTTTCCTAAGCATTTCCTCAATAGTTAAACCTAAATTGAGAAAAAGTTCATTTTCTTTCAAACAAATAGATAAAAATAACTAAAATATGTACAAGTTTTACAAAATATCACTATAAAAAAACAACAAATTCACATTTTTGAACAAATGAAGGTACCTTTACACTGGCAATACAGCTTTCAAATCAGGTTCTCAGCATCAGTGGAAACAAACATACACACACAGTAATTTGTAATATTAACTATCTTACTTGCCCACAACATCTACTTATCTCCAAAATTCTTAAACTCCATATAATTTTGGAGCAATAAGTCTGCAATTATATTCAAACATTCAGCCCCAGTTTTTACCTTTTGTAACTTGACAGTTCAAGGGAGTTATTTACTAATTTGTGGAATAGTTGCATTGTGTCCATCTTGACCTTATGTTTCAGGGCTACCTTAATCCTGCAACATGGAACAGAAATATCTCTGAATTTTAGTGCTAGTTTCCAAATTGATAAACTATAGTAAGAAAATTTACTTGTCTTAATGAGGTTAGACCGAGTCTGATCTTTGAGAATATCTGACTTTGTTCTGTCTTGAAAGAGTCAAGATTTGCTGTTGGAGTTTATTATACTTTATAAACCATTAATTCACAAGATTATAAAGCTTTTCCACCGAGATGATTAACCATCCTTTGTTTGTTTTTTTGCATTAAATAAAATGTTTTTATCAATAAACTTCAAAACCTATGTCTTCTCTTTCAATCCACTTGCAACAAACCATTGCATGTTTCTTTCTACCTACTAAATAAACAAATTTTTAATTTCTGTGGAGATTAATTAGTTGTGCACAGGTATAAACTTGGATTACCACAGTATTTAAAGGACATATTCCTCTTTTTTTGTATAAAACAATGAAATATCTTTATTATTTTTCAAATTACAATAAAATATTCACTTCTGTCACAGAATAAACACACAAATAATCATAGTAGAACACTGTCACATAGATTTACATATATCTTAGAGCAGTTCAGAATTGTTTCAGAATTTTTGTATAATTTTTGTTAAAGCTATGCATAACATCTGTGCAAAGCTTGTCTTTGTGGCAATGGGACACAAATAAAACATCCTTAGAGTTACAGTCTAGGCACATTAACCATGGTTTAAATGCAATCCGTAATGTTCATGTCTTTGGTTAGATATATATAGCCAAGTCCTACAAAGTAAAATGCAATACTTCTAAAAACATTTGTATAATACATAAGGGTGATATAATAATCTTCATCTTGAAATTAACCCTGTTTACCCGTACAAAGTGCTATCCTACAATATTATCAACAATTTTAATTCTCTCTATACTACTGATTTATGTACAACTGGCTTGTATTTCTTACTAAAAGCTACCCAAATTTCATGTAAATAAGAGTTAGTCCAATGAACCAAGCCTATGCATGGTGGGTCCAATAATGAAAATACTCATATAGCATTTAGTATGTTAACAACTTCAACTTATAAATTAAAAAACTATAAGTGATAGTTAAAATTTTCTTAACCTAAAAATCTAAACCTTATAGAAATGCTATCTTCCTCATGCCTGTTTAGGATACTTGCATGTTACTAGCCTTGAAGCAACACTTATCTAAATTCATGTGTTTAATGTATACTGTGCTAGTGCATGATTATTTCATGTATGTTTATGTGGAGCAAATGCTTGTCCAAAATTTAAACACAATAAGTCATGTTTTTGCCCATACATACACTTCAATCAGAGAAGGAAGAACCACTGTAGAGACAGAACCAGTGTGGAATAAAGTAAAGGAGTGTTGGATATAGGACAGAACAGTCCAGTCACTATGATATTTTCTTGAAAAGAAAAGAGGGGAGGTTTACAAACAAGGGCAATGGAACCATAGAAAGAATACTTTGGATCTGCAAAATCCATTGTAGGAGGCACCTGTGTGCATGCCCCAAAGGAATGAGGAGACAAAGGGAAGCCAGTGACCCCAGAAGCAATAGAACCTCTAGTGCAGGAAGAGAATAAGAAGCATAATTCCTGGAGACCACATATACCATATCACACAGACAAGAGAAATGAAGAAAATACTTAAAAGTACATGTTAAACCACCCCAACCAAGTAACCTCCTGTAAATGAAGGAAGGAATGAGAAAATAATATCAATTGTTCAAGAAAAGGAACAGCAGCCCTGGTCCCTGAATATGGAAAAAAAAAAGCCTTTACAATAAACATTGATACAAAAGGGAGTTTTAGTGCTATGTTGAAGGGATGAGCAAGGGATTGAAAGACTCAAACCTTATAGATGGAACATAGAAAACATATGGTAAGTGGGTCAGGAGGAGAATTTAGGAAGGTGTCCAACATATATAGCCATGTTCATTACAATGTTGCTTACCACAGTTGCATCTAGAGCCTTAAATAACTTTATTTTTCACTAAAGTCTCCACAATCTGGTTCAATTATTTTACAACACAATTAACAAGACAAATTATTCTTATCTTTTCTGTTATTACAAAACAGTTTCTGATAATTTCACTTTTAAAATTGCCACTACACTTTTTATTGCTAAACATATGGTCATGCAATCTAGAACAAGAGCTCAATAATAATTTATTTTTTATATTTATATCTTGACAGATATCCAGAACATTACACACAATGCTAGATATTCTAATGCAAAGACACTCAAATGACATTGTGTTACACTGTGTTCTGCACAGATAAGCATCAACTTCACTCAGATTTCAATATTACATATTCAAAAAGCTGAAAAAAATTGAGTGTTATAGGAAATTGCCTTCTTTTTACATGTTATTAGTCCATGTTCTTTGATGCATTATTAAGTTAACTATAAATTAATTAATGCACTACTATCCTTAGTATAAAATACAGAGTCTTGTGTATAATCAACAAGAAAGAAGACTGGGTAAGTAATTTATTTCTTGTTTTTCAAGTTTATTCTTTATTGTAAATGTAACTAAATTATAAAAATATAGATCTTTTTATGTTAGTAAAGATTACATCAGGTAAAATAAGCAATAATACTAATAAAAATGTTTCACGAGGCATACAAGTGAGTAGCACATAAGCAATGTGATTTGGTAGTGTGACATGAGCTGAACGTGTTCTAAGTGATTTACAACTTATAATGGCATAGATAGTAGTTATACATGGTTCAAAAGAAAATAAAACAATAAAATGTAACAATAAGAATCTTCGTTCTGTTGAGTTTAAAGCTACTTAGGAGAAGTGAATGATGTTTCATGTTATATATGAAGTTATTCTAGAAAGAAAAAACATTAATTTAGGTTTATTTTGTTTTTCAAATTGACAGATCCCATTTTGGGTTAGGATAGAGAAAATAATCGATGAAATATAAAGTTTCACTGGAAAAAATATTTGAAATGTATTTAGGAGGTTTCAGGAATTATACAAAGGAAACTTGAGATTGAGATCAGGTAAGGTATCTTCAATGTGAACATAAAAATTACTTTGCACACAGAAAATTCAAAATAAGTACTCAATATATTTATAGACAAATCTTTATTTTAGTTGATTAAGAATACTTCACAATAAAATATTTTTTTTTATGTGAAAGATTATAATATTAATTGAAAGACTGCCAAATTTTGTGAAGATATTCACACTATATTGAAAATTTGAAGCACTGGATCTATAAAGACATTAAATGAGTACAAAGTGATCACAAGGTCAGATAAACTGAACAAGCCAATGTTGAAAGAGTTACTCATAATGTACCTTCTTGATTTATATATTAATAATCTGGTATTTGATGAATGTGCATCAAAAAAATAATACTAAAAATATTTCTAAAAAAAATCACAAACTGTGCTATGATTGTGAACTTTTTATCTTTTAAGAAAAATGCAAATTATTTATATTTATCTTAATTCTACATAACATCAAAAAACAGTTACCTGACATGTCAAATTTAGCCTTCTGCAATGCTTCAAAAACCTCTATTCTTTCAACTTTTTCCAATCTGGTTTCAAGTTTTGTTACAATATCAATGTCTTTTTGAGTTACCCTTTTAGCTTCTTTTAACAGGCATACAGTGTCTAGGAGAATTGTACCTATTTAACAGCAAAAATGTTATAATTTTCCTGTACTTAAAATGTATTTCTGATAGGTATCTCTCTCCACTCAGAAGATGAGCTATACTCATTCATTCCTGCCCCCTACATGTAAACTTTTTCTTTACACGTGCAACATGACTTCTTCCCCCCATTAAAATCAAGTGATTCCGACACATCTCTCATGTAATTCATCATATGTGACCTCTGCACCAGAAGGAGCATAGTGCACAAATGTGATACATGTGATTCCCTCTCTGCACCTCTAACAAACTATCACTTCAAAGTCTGGGAGAAAACAGAAACACCAGAAAGGTACAAGAAGAAAGAGTGGGAAGTTTTAGTGGATGGAAGTACCTACCAGAAATACATTTTCAGTATATGAAAATTATAACATTTGATACAGTATTTCCCTTAATCACATGAATGGCTATAATTCCATACTGAGTAAGAAAAGGGATTCGTACAAAGGAAGAACAGACAAACCCCTCCAAAAGCATCTGAAGGATACCTCAACAGAGACTCAAGGTTTAAAGATCTGAAGAGGAGAACTGCACCACTTCCAAACCAGATATATTCTTTGCCTGTGTACGAAATGTGCATGTTATCACGGAGAGAAATAAGAGGAGCACATCCAAGTGGGAGAGAATGTAGTAGAAAAGCAATCTTAGCCAAAGAAAGATATTGTAACTCAATCCCACAATAAGAAAAGCGAGTAAAAAAGAATGTGCCATCAGGTGTAGAGTGACTAGGACATGGTGAACTATACTTGGTAAGTTAACTACATCCAAAACCTCCTCACGGGGTACTGAAAGTTGTGCAACAGTAGGATGAGGACCATACCACCTTCACCTCAAACATAAAAACAGAAGATGTGAGAACCACACCAATTCCTGGGTATGATATAAGGATTAGCTCTAAGATATTGATCTGGGACCTTGACAGTTAGTATCAAAAGAATGTCTATCATATGCAATCAACTTCCCCAACTATAAAAAAGCTGGGGCCATCCAAATGGTAATAACATCCCTGTCAGAAGAGAGAATGACAGAAAGTGAAGGATAGAACTGGAACAATCCTACTTCTGTGAGCTAAAATACACAGTGGAAAATAAGGAAGGAGAATAAACAATCAAAAATGTGTGAGAATTTCCAGTGATTAGTTCACTCTAAATCCTTGAATCCTTTTGACAAAACTTGAAGAACTCAGATATCACTGATGAAAGGCACCATTAATGAAAAAAGTCACAAATTAAGCTCACACTGGACCATATTAGATAGTCACTGGAATTGGTGGCAAATTATTCAGCATGGACACAGATGTCAGAGGATGAGTGAGAAACCTAAGTAGGGTTTAAAAGAATGTTTGTACAGTAAGGAAGAATGTTGGTCATCAGAAATAGGAGTGAAAGATAATTTCTCAGGTATGTGATGTTAACTCTACACAAAATGTGGAAGAACAAACTGAATCATCAGGAAAAGCATAGAAATGCACAGCATATTCTGACCAAAACTTCATCATCCTGCATAAGTTCAGAATAAAATGGGGCAATGTCTAAATATAAAGGTGAACCCATGTAACATTCAAGCTCCCTGTGAATAAATGTAAACAAATCTCCTGTTGGGTCACCCACCCCTGAAACGTGAATATATTACATAGAGGTGACAGAATTCATGTAATGATCAAGAAAACTAGATATGTTAAAAAATTATAACCTCTTCCAAGAAACAAATATAGCTCAAACTGAAAGCAAAACAAAAAGATAGTTCAGTAGAGGTGTATAGTGCAAGTCATGTTGGTGGAAAGATGATGCGTGGAGATTTATGTAGAGATGTGTTGGGAGGGAGCAAAAGGCTTGTGGCATGCATGAAGAAAATTCTGCAAATAACGATTAACAATGAATGAATATATCCAATCTTTTGAGGAGAGGAAAATACCATATCAGAAAATATATGATCAATTTGTAACAAAGGCTAATGATCTCTTAAAAACTGATGTGTCAAGAGAAACTTTAAACTAAACTTTCATGATGAAAAATGAGATATATTTCAATAGTTAAAAAATACTGAGTGAGATAACTCAATTTGGAAATGCAAGTGTTTCTAGGTTTTTATATCTTTTTAATGGTAGTAGAACAGAAGCAAAAATGAGTTGATAAAAACAAGAGAGCATATAATTAACTACAAATGATCCAGTATTTTTTCCTATTTAGAATTTGAAAAATTAGACATACTTTAGAAAATTGGTAAAAATAGAAACAATGGATCAAAATATTAATTGCAAAGTATATTTATAGAGTATTTACAGATAACACATATTAATTTTATTTTCTTTTTCATTGGGCTAAATGCTGATTCCATCAAATTCCTTTGAAAGAAATTATCTTGAATTCCATATAAAAGTACAGTATTAACACTTTTAATGCAAATATCACCAATCATGCTCAAGTCTTCATCAGAATAACAGAATGCAAAGAGTTAACACAATTGATACATATACAAACTAGGCTTAAGTATAAGAAGTATTCTTTTAAAATCAAATGCATCATAATTATAATGTAAAACATTAAAATAATTTTTTCATGTACTGATCTTTTTCTCTTTATCTTCACAATTCACCAATTTGCAGTGATAAAAAAATGTTTCAACATCTATACAATACAGATTAAATGCACACAAGGCCAAAACTATTGCATTGCTATCTGCTGCATAATGATTTATTAATTAGATTAAATTAAGTTCAAATAATATATTAAAATATTATACATGTATACAATCAAGGTTTCTGCTCTAGGCATCATTCTACAGTTATCAGTTTGACATATCTGGTTAGTTTTTTTATTACCATATAGGAGCATAGCAACTTGTTGGTCAATTACACTTGGACACACAGTGAACATCTTTTCAGCCACAAGTGTGCAGCATGATCCAACCATTTCAACTGTCATATCACATCTGATATAGTGAAAAAAATTAAATTTTGTACAGTTTATATAAGCTATACCTTATAATCCACAAATAAAAAGAATAAAACTTTATCACTGGATCTAAATTTTTACACAATGCATTAAAAATCTACACATTTATAATACTACACAAGATATTTTTAATAATAATTTGAAAAAACTAAACTTATAGAAGGTTCAGCTATTTAAATGGTCAAAATAAATGTACTGTATTAGTGTACTTTTATGTCTGGAATTAAATAATTAGATACCTATGATGAAATGTTAGATCAAAACAAAATAAAGTAATATGATGCAAATTCAACCTATGACTTAGTTTGATTCATAATTGTAAGACAACTCTTTGTTAATTGAAAACTTCATACGGTGGATTTGTCTGACATTTATAAAAACATAAGCAGAGGAGAGCTATAAATTAAAAAAATGAGGGGGGGAATATTATAATACATATATAAATAAACACACACCTCACTCCTCTGTGTCTGCATTCAAGCTTGTGGTGATCTATGACCCTAACAACAGCTTCTTCTAAACACTGCTGGTCAGCACTCAAGATATTGTGGTCCACCAGTGTTAAGTATAATTTTTTTTCTTTTGCAAGTTTCTACAGAAAATGACAGGAAATAACATTTATGCACTTCAGAGAAAAGTACTAACTTTACATAATTTGCATAACAAGATTAGATACACCATTCTTGGACAAGAGGCATCATTTCATATCAAAATAAAGATGGTAATAGTAATTACCACACTGTTTTTCATTGGCCCAATACAGGTTCCACTTTGTTCCATGCATTGACAAGTAAGATTTTTGCAATTAAAATCATTACCAACAGTCTTATAGCAGTACGCTACAATATAATACTTATTACCTTTCTTTTACAGCTTTGATATTTTAAACAAGACTCAATCAGTTAAGACAACATAGTACCTGTAATAACATGTCTTGTGAATACAGCCACAAAATAATTAGATAAAACAACTTTATAGCATTTAAACAAATTTTATTTGAAGAACTACAATATACAGAAATAACCATATATATATATATATATATATAAATGTATGGTATTCTGAAATGTCTTTAACTCGCACAAAAATCAAAATAAAAAAAAATTAGTGGCATCAATTATGCATATTCATGAAATTTCAAAATAAACATATGATTACTGTCTGAGAAAGACATATCAAAATGCCACACAAATAATATATATTCTAATGCTACAAGAAATGTAGTTATATTCTTGCAATTAGCTCTTGTCCAGAGTTATTAATGATGGGTGAAACTCCAAATCTTGAATAACTCAATGACAAATGATAGATTGGGCTTAACTTTTTCTTTTTTTGAGATGTAGATAACTAAAAACTATATTTACATCCAACTTGCACAGTTACTTACATAACACATTAGTATAAGCATGTTGAGTTATATAATTCTGTTTTGTAGAACAAAAATATCTAGTTTAATCACATAACTTTTATACAGACATGAGAGTGAATTCATTTGTTATACTTATATAATAACTAAGAGTATCCTATAATGAAAAAAAATGTTGTATGAAAGACAATGTTGGGCAATGTTCCCTTTCCTTCTTTTGTCATTAAATTCCTGATGACTTCAACAAATGCTAGTTGCATATCCTACTTTGTGAAAGGTAAAAACTTACTAACTTAACCCTTTTGCAATGAGTCACAGATCAAAGGCCACGTCATCGCATTTGCTGCTTTTATTCAAAATTTTACTGAACTATTATTTTAAGAATTTATATTAATAAGTTTGGAATCAAAATGAAGATCATAATTCAAACTTTAATATTATATATAAGTTCATTTCTTAATTTAAAAAAAAAATATTAAAAGAACACACCTAAATATAGATTTTACCAAGTCACATGTTATGCTGAATGCACCACTAGTTAAAAATAGATGTTTGTGATGTCAAAATACTAAGTCTATAGTTTGGTAAAAATTAGAAATTCATATAAATAACACTGACAAGCCAGAATATAAAATAAGAACCTCATATTTTTATTTTGCAAAGATATGGCTCATGTACTGACTCAAATAAAGTGGGCCTGTTTACCTCTTTCCATTACGCAAACGCAAACTAACGTGGCAGGGGTTTAGTTTAGAGAGAGAGAAATCGTAAGAATTCTCTCTCCAGCTGGGGTGTTCAGGAACATTGTGGTTCCTCTTCATCCCCATTCGTAAAAGGTTATTAGGTTTAGTTTTATTTATTTATTTATTAAATAATTTTTGACTATTTTTTTGGGTGAAGGAGGTCACTCTAAATGTTATCCTAGACCAAGGCAAAGGCAGCACTGGAGAGAATGGCCAGGTCCCATCCCAAAAGGCAGAAGTCAAGGTAAATGTGAACATGGACTCAAACAACCCGAATCAGGGTCTGGCAATAAAGTTGCCTGGGCTGGGATCTAAAAACCCAATGCCTAAATATTTGCTGTGGGGGAAAACGGGAGTGCCCCGACAAAACCCACTTTCACAGGACAGGCACTGAAAATTTTACCTGTCCTGTGCCCGATATCTGAAAAAGAGAATACATATTATTAACACAAGTTTAGTTCTTTAGATACTTTGTTGTGTAATTTGTGATTCTTGAAATATTTTGTAAGGTGAAATTAATTTTGTTGGTGCACAAGCTAATTTGTGTAGTGATGCCGTTAATTTGTTTCTGTTTTCTGATTTTAGATGATGTTTGTGTGATATTTCCGTTAGTCTATCTCTTAGTGCAAGTAAGTTGCTGATTTGATGTATGTAATTTACTGGCATGAATGACTGTACACTGAATGCAGATCTTAGTATTCTGTTCTGTTGAACTTGGATTTCCTGGAGTGTGTTGTTTGACATATTGTATGTTACTTGACATCGATACTCTATTAATGGATGGATGTAAGCCTTGTATATTTGGATCATGATGTTTGGTGAATATTTTGATTGTCTACTGGTTAGAGTCATTAAGTGTGAAATCCATTTTCTAATTGATGAGTGTATATTGTTAACATGTTTTTTCCATGTTAGTTTTGTATCGAAAATAATGCCAAGGAATGTGATGTTTTTGCTCATGTTAATGGTTGTATTTTCGAGTGATAATTTTATTTTTTCTAGATTTTTCTTTGTTTTTTTAATTTCCTGTAGAAGGTGATTGCTTGTGTTTTGGTTGGATTTAACCCAACCCTCCATTTGTTACTCTATGTTGAGACGTTGTTCAGTGATTCTTGTACGCGAGACATGGCCATCACTGGGTTTCTGGAGGTGCTCCAGATAGCTATGTCGTCTGCATATGGTGAATTATGTGTGTATGTTAAATTTGGGAAAGGTATGTCACTGACGAAAATGATATATAGAAGTGGAGAGAGGACTGATCCTTGGGGCACTCCTGCAGTTATATTAAATGATTTAGATATTGTTTTCTTGACTTTTACTTGTGCTGTTCTATCTGTTAAGAAATTTGAAATCCATTTAACTATAGTGGGATTTATTTTCAGGTGTTTTAGTTTGTATTTGATGGCATTGTGCCATATGCTGTTGAATGCTTTTTTGACATCTAGGAATACCCCAATGGTTATTTGGTTGTTGAAAACTTTATAGATTGATTCGGTGAGTCGTGTGAGGTGATCTGTTGTTTGCCTGTTTTTCCTGGAGGCATTTTGGGATTCTGGAAGGATGTTATTTGATTCGCAAAAATGGAAAAAGACAGTTGGACATAATTTTCTCCATCAGTTTGCCAAGGCAGCTTAAAAGACTGATGGGGCAGAAATTATCTGGATTGGTTCTGTTGGTTTGTTTCTTTGGGATCGTGGTTATGATAGCTTTTTTCCAAGTGTCAGGGTAATATCCAGTTGCTCATGAAATGTTCATGATGTTTGTGAGGTGTTGTAATAGGAGAGTAGAGCTTTTTTTCGGAATAATGTTTGGTATTTGGTCATGTCTGGGGGAAGTATTCTTCAAGTTTTTTATATTAATTTTTAGTTCAGTTATGGTTATTTTTCTATTGATTGAATTTGAGTATGCTTCTAGTGTCTCACCAGGGAATTGTGGTGACAATGAAGCTTGGTTTGTATTTATGAAGTTGTTGGCATGGTGTTGGTGTTGTGTGTCAAAGTCTACTGAATTTAGGTTACTAAAGGAGGATTAGTAGTAGTCATCTAATAGGTCAGCTTTCTCTACATCCATCCTTTCGATTTTATTGTTGTGTGTGATATATTGTAGCATGCTGTTTGTGTTTTTGTCTAAAGCAATACTCTTGAAGTTTTTACAGAAGTTTTGCCAATTAGTTTCTTTTGCTTTTTTAATTTCTTGTTTAATTTTTGCACTTGTTCTATTGATTTCTGTTTTGATATATGGATCACGTGTAATATAGTGTGTTCATCTTAATTTTCTGCATTTGAATATTAGTGCGTGAATTTCTGGTGTTAGAGCCCATTGAATAAGTGATTGCTTTCTTCTTGTTTTAGGAATTGTGTTTTTTTATGGCTTTCTTTATGGCTTCTGTAACTTGATTTACATAATTATCTAGTTCTGTTTTGTTGTTAGCAAGTTCAATTGGGTGGAGTAGGTATGAGTCCAATGTGTCGCATTAAAAGTGAGCCAGTCTGTTTTGATGTAGGTGTATGCAGTGGGAGTCACGTACACCACAGCAGGGTGGTACGAGTGAATCATACATAAAATGGGGAAGTGTTCACTAGTGATTTCATCATGTACTTTAAAGTTAGAGATTCTGTTTTTTGTGTCCTTGGGTGCTATGATGAAATCAAATACATCGTATGAGCCGTTGGCAGCTGAAAAGCGTGTAGGTATATGGTCGTTAATTAGGTACATTTTGTTACTAGAAAGAAATTTTTTATGCACAACCCTCTGCGTGTGTTTCTGTTTCCCCTTAGTTCTGTATGCGGAGAATTAAAATCCCCAATAATAATTGGTTTGGGTTTGCGATTAACACATTTTTGAAGGAAGTTAATGTCAATATCTTTAGTTGGTGAACAGTATATGGCTAGAATCGGAATAGTTAGTCGGTTGTTAAAGTGTATATTACAAAAAATGGTTTCATTTATGTTAAATCTAAAGGAATCTTCTATTGAGATTAAATGCAAAATTTCTGTTCTAAAGTAGGCTATTATACCTCTGTTGTTTTCTGAGTAAGGTATGCTGTGCATGATGAATCCGGGGATTGTGGTGTTTTGTTTCTCTGTGCAAAGTGTTTCTGATACGATGATAATGTTGCATTTATATGTTTGTTTATGTTGTACATTTCTATTCTTTTATTTTTGAGGTTTCCTTGGCAGTTGATGTGTAAAATTTTAATGTGTTGTATCATTGTGTTGTTTTACTTCCCTTGCATGAATTTTAAGTGAAAGATGGTGTGGTTTGAGGTGGGGAAGGTGAAAGTAATAACTTGCAAGGCTGCAAAGAGCCTTGAGTGATTCGTGCCTTGATTCAAATGTAGGGAATTCACTCAATTCTGTGGGGTTGAATGTATGTGTTGTTTTCGAGCATGTGACGTCTGCGTAAGTACGTGTTGGTTGTGGTTGAGAGTTCCTCTTTCCATTTTTGAAAACAGCCCCTTATATACCCTTACTTCAAAGTACAACATGTGAATAACCAATCAACAGCTTAGAATGTCCCCTAGTGGTTTCCTCAGCCATTTTAATCTGTGAAAATGCTACCACATTCTTTCAAACCACAATTTCATGAAGGTAGGTTGTGTCTTTAGTTTGCTTTATTTTTTTAAACTCAATACAGCTTAGTTACTAAGCTTAATAAATTAAAATGGAATTCTAATGTGTCAGTAAAGTTATTTGTTATTTTAGGTTATTCAACTGAATACATAAAACCTAAAAAAAAAAAAATGTTTGATATCTTCCAAGTCCAAAATTATGTCCAGCAACAACCAAGTTAAGATAATAATGCTAGAAGAGATAACTGCTTGTTTATCTTCATTTATTTATTGTTTTATGTTGTAAGAAAAACAAGTTCCATAACTTGTTTCTAAATAGACAATCTCTCTCTCTCTCTCTATTCATATATATATATATAGTATATTAGTGAAATGTGACTATATTACAAAATACTAGTCCATTACAATGCACCCAAAACAGAATCACATTGTAAAGACTAAATATCAGTTTATACTAATGGATATAGTAACATGAGTGCACATGCACCATATCAATGTAACTTATGTAATGTTAGCTAGGCATGACTGGAAGGTCAATATAATAAAAAATATATACAATGCTGAGACTTAAGCTACTTAGACTAAACCTTTGTATTTTCGTGTTACAGTATGTAATCATTCTAACATGAAAAAAAAAATAATTTCCAAATTTTGATGATGATTACAAGGTTGGTCAAATAAAAAGTGTTACTGAAAACAAATGTTTGAAATGTATGTAGAAAGTTTTAGAAATTATGCAAATAATATGAGATTTTTGGAACAAAGAATAGTTTTTTTAATCATAACATGCAATTATTTCTCACTCGGACTAGTAATGAAACAAACTTGATATAGTCACAAACAAATCTGTAGTAAAAATATTCAATAAACAAATTTGATATTTCAATTTCAAAAAACTTATATACTATACTGAAAGTCTTCCAAATTTTGTGAAGATACACAAACTACATCAAAAGTTATAGTGTAAATACCTAATGTATGCAAATACATAAATGAATGTGTATATTATATTGAGCCTGTTGCTGAAGAATTAACTTTAGTTGTTTTTATAAATTCATAGTCAAAGGTCTATAGAAAAAAATGAAAATTTGCCTTCTTTCAGGGTGTTTTTATCCCCTATTACAGTCAAAATACTAAAACAAGGTAGTTTATGTACTTCCTCAGACAATTTCCAAATGTTAAAATTATGGTAATTGAACCAGCCAATTCTGGGTGATGCAAGCCAAATGTATATTTAAAAATGGAAATGTGCCCTATTTCAGTTTTTTAATCTCACTTCTGGTGTAAACATTCACAAACAAAACAGCCCATGCACACTACTGAATAGTTACCACACCAAAACGTATGATAAAACTGTCCAATTCTGGGTGATCCAAATCAAGTGTATAAAAATGTGTATATATTCTTTTTGGGCAAAAATCTTAAAAGAAAATAGACTAGGTACACCATCAGACAGTTTCAAGCAAACATATTAAAAATTACGTTGACCAAGTCAGTCAACTCTGTGTGATGGATACTTACACACAGACACATGTATACATACACACAATGGATTACCTTTATAAGATGGTTAACACATTTAGTTGATTTGTAGAACAGCGTGGATTCTTTGTAATATTGGTAGTTCTTCGTTCTCCAATCATACATGAATATTAAATTGTTTAAAAATTAAAACAGTGTAGTGATGACTTGCTCCCTTTTTACTTCATCGCTATTACTTAAAATTCAAGTTACTCTAAATAAATGAAAACATATTTACATCCAATAATTATTAGTTTACACTTTCAACTTGGTGACTGAAACATTTTTACAATATACTACTGCATAAATGGTGGTTGGTGTCACATACAATCAATTACACAAAATACATATCACAAACTCTAATGCACCAATAATGATTCAATTTATAATACTTATATAAATCAGCAAAATATAGAAATTGCATTAAAAATATAATACTGTATTCCAAAGCATACAAATTTAGAAATTTACATGTATAACTAATTTGTTCAAGTCATAGATCAGCACAGCTTTTATACACATCATCAACATGTAAAGCATTCCACTGGTTTCTGTTTCAAATTTCCTTGTTTATCACAACATGTAGAATCATGATTGTTAACTGTACTTCAACAAGTGAGAAATATATTTAAGTACACATATTTAGCACCTGCCACATGAGCCAGTCCAGCATCTTTATGTGGATAAAAAGAAAGTGCCATTCCAGAAAGGTTTAAATTGTTTTGATTAGACAGAAGTCTTATGTTACTATTTTTGAGGCTTAGGTTACTCAAACAGACTTGACCATAAGAGCCAACATGAAAAAGTTAACTTGTAAATGTGGCAGTGGCACGTTTGAAATTTTTTACATGTGATTTTTAAAACAATGGTTTAAGTGTAGCAATTACTTAAATTGTGGGTCCAGGTCATAGAAGGAAAGAACTTATTCAAAAATATCCTAATCAATCTGACATGCCTGCTGAATCTGAGATTTGTCAATTGATTATTGCACTGAGAGCAAAACTTAAAAAAAATGAGCACAGCAATTTCAATATTTTGTAAAATCAATGGTACAGTAAAGCCTAAATATGCAGTATTTAAGTTGAAACAAATGTATGATGCATGGCAAGATGGTTTCCCATGCAATTCTCAAATAACAAATGGCATTCCTTCAATGAAGAGTAAATACAAGAAGAATAGTGTAATGCTAAGTATGATAATGCCATAGTATAATGCACAGTATAACACCTAAATATATTTCAACATGTAATATTTTCCTTAATATTTAGTTTTGTTTTAGAAGTTGTGCCAAGCTTTATTCATTAAGGTCTATCAAAATAAACCTAAATCACCAATTTTCAAAATGACTACCTTCTTCTTATCGATTATCCCAGGCTCAGTACTAAAATATGTTCAGATTACCTGTGTGACAGATGTTAAAATTTTTCCACCAAATGTAAATTTTCACACTCAAACCACAACAACAAAATACTGAACAGCATGTGTTTAAAAGGTATGATAAAAACTTTACTGCTTACTTCTAAATCAATTTCATCCTTGAAGATGAGAAGATCAAGTGGTATATTAGTCTTCTGTAGAAAAAAAGTAACTTCTGTTCGAAGCCTGAAATCTTTCCTTACGACATTAAGCACTGGCAACACTACACACTCCAGCTCTGATTTCCTCTGAATACACGCACAAAACACAAGTGTATAAAAATTAAAAGCAGTAAACACACAAACCATAAACAGATGTGCTAAAATAAAGAATGGAAATATTCATTTTTTACTATTTACACTACTTAAGAATCAGGTATATACATGTACAGACTGTTTTCTACAAAGTGTACAATAAATGTACTGACTGCATTAAAATGAGTAAATTATAATCTTTGTAAGATTATTAAAACTAGAAAAACTTTATAGTGTTCTCAAAACTGGAATTTTAAAATTAAAAATTACACTTTAAGGTCTCCTGCAAACACACGCTATAATAATGTGATATAAAGTATTTAGGCCATTTATAGTTTTCTTAGAGTTTATAAATACCCTCAATTTTCAGAAATCAAAATGAAGGCATATCTTTACCTAAAGCAGAGGTTGACAACCTCTTTCTGCAAAGGGACCAAAGGCCATGTCTGTGAGTAGATGGAGGACCACATTAAGTTACAAACTGGAATTATTTTTTGTACCACCATAGGCTGGGTGAATGTGATATTTCATTTGGGAACTGAGGGCTAGATGATTTTGGCTAGCAGGCCAGCTATGGCCTGTGGGCTGTAGGTTGCCAACCCCTGAACTACAATAACCATGTACATTTTATATATTTCTTCTTAGCTTGTATTCAGCATCTGATAAGTGTTATCTGAAGTATACCACCTCTAACTAAAATAAAAGTATATTTCAAAACTTCAAAGTTACTCACAAGTGTCATGGTCTTTGTATGTCTAACAGAAGTAACACACTAAATATCCTATTATATCATGTTTGTTTTTTAAACTGTCAGTTAACTGTAGACTATACTTGAAATCATTAGAGTTTTTTACATTAATGTTATAAGTTAACCCACTGTAACTGACAATTAACACTTTGTAATAATAACAAAATATTTTCAAGTGTGACATTGGAAAGCATCAAAAGAGGAAAAATTGCAGACACAAATTGACCAACAGTCTTACTTGACTTGAATCCTAGTGAACATTAATGGGAAGGTTCTTTTCTGATACATAAAATGTACATGAAAAACAAGTGTTTTTACACAAACCTGGTTTATACATTCATAATTCTTAAAAAGAAGTGAAAACTTATTAACACTTGTATTTACCTGACAAAGAAAAAATGCTGTGACAATTGAAGTTACTGCCGAGTCAAGGTCACAAGACTCGTTACCTAATACAACGTGAATTTCTGGGAAATAATTCAAACATCCCTAAAGAAACCAAAATAAGAAAAGATACATCATTGATCCCTTGTACATATGGATGGTAATTATTTGCTATATACAAAGAAAAATGTGCCTACTAATAAATTTTCCATCACATACTATGTAGGATCACAGATGGGACCTTCAGCAAAACAATGTTAAGTAACAAATGATTTATGTTTAATTGCTTGTAAGTATTGTTTATTAATAATTTGAAACTATCAATATTAAGAACTAAATGCTCTTGTTTATATCAGTTATTAAATGTGTAGATATCTAAAAAAAAAAGTCTTGTTCCATCTTGATGTAATCTGGTAACATTATTAATAGAGATCAATCAAAATTTATTTAAAATGATTTATAATTTAAACAAGATAAACTTAGCAATGAACAGTATAAAAATTAATCGTATTTAATATTTTCATAGATATCTACATCAAAACTGTGAACAACAATACCTAATTTTTAACTGATAGACTTGGATTTTTTGGTTTGAATAAAGAGGGAAGAGATCTAGATGAAATAATTAACTCGATAACAAATTTTAAAATAAGATTAGGATTTCAGCTGTTAATGGGGTCATGACTGTGGGGAATGTAATTTCAGACATATGTACTGAGAAATGTTTGGGTCTATCCATGAAAGAGACAGATTTTTAGAAATTATTTGTACTAACTTTTTCATTAATTGGTCAGTGAACCTACTAGGAATAATGTAATATCTGGCTTACTGTTAACTTCTAATATAGAAATGATTTATAGGATTGAGACTGGAGAACATATAGTTGCAAGTTATCATTGCTCAGAAATAACAATATTTTGGCTACAATTTTCAAGAAAGCAAAGTTTGAAGGGACATGAATTTGTCAATAAATTAATTGGAGATACGAACCTAAATGTGAAAAACTTTTAAATGTTCAAGATTAAAATGGTCCTTACAGAAAAAAGGATGGCTGCAATTAAAAGATCAACTAGGCTCACAAGAAGTACAAGGAATGAAAGAAAAGCATCATACATTTATGAAGTTTAAATTGATTGCTTTGATAAAAACTTGTACGATCATAATTAATCAAATGATATTAGAAAATCAAGAGGTATGTGAAAAATAGCTATTTGGAAATGTAAAACTTTTGAGTAAGGATTTCTTAAAATATTTTAAAGAAAGCAAAATGTTAGGACTGGAATAGGGCCTTCAAGAGGTGGTCATATTACTAAACTCTTTCTTCGGTTTCTGCTAATGAAGAATTAAGTAATACCTCTCATCTTAAAACATATGCTAGACAGCAAAAAGACTAAACAAGATGATCACATTAGTTTTGAGCTTATTCAGAACAAACTTGGACGTTAAAAGAATGATATGGCAGATAATATTTATCCAAAAAATATTACAGGAAGTGAAGGATTAGATACCTGAATGACTTGCTAATAGATTTTGTAAATTCTTGAGTACAGGGAATGTGCCAGAAGACTAGAAGTTGAGTAATGTTACTCCTCAAGGGAGATAATAAAAAAAATAGCCCAAATAATTATAGACCCATTACTCTTATATCAGTGTCAGGAAATATTTTTGAAAGTCTAATAAAAATCAAATCTTCATAAAATTCACTTAATAAAATGCAAAATTTTAATGGATAATTAACATAGTTTCACAATAGAAAAATTCTGCTTTACTAATCTTTGACAAAACATAATGTGCCCAATTTTAGACTTAAAACTTGCTTACTTCTAGACTGTTCAGCTCTGGTGATACAACAGTCTCAGGTTTGATTATCACTGGCATCAAACCCTATTTTTGTTAAGACAAAGCTGATAAAGCCATCTACCACTGTCATAAACTGAACTGGTATCCCAAGGAAGGCAAGTGACTGACAATGACAGCACCAACCTTGGTTTAAGCACTATACTGAATTAATCAACTGGAGTTGATTAATGGAACAGTCAATTAATTGATTAGTAAATACCTCTAACTGTCCAACTGTACTAACAATAGCTTCTAATAATAGCCTAATGGAGGTATTAATATTACCTTTATTTTACTACTATGTATTCCAGCCGGACACTATAGTTTACTGAAAGGTAATTAAGGACAACATATCATTACAAGCAGTGTACTCTGTGGCCTAATTGACTCGGATTTAGTATTTGGCAACGAATAATAATAAATGTACGACAAACTAAAAAAATTAAGTGAAAAGTACAAGTTTACTTACCACATACGACTTACAGTTACGTAGGAACGACTCCATTAACAGAGTAAATAATTATTTATTAATTTATCGTGGTATTATGCAGCTTGAAGTACTCCAAACAATCATTCAGATAGTGTCAATGAATTAAATTTCATTTTCTAAGAAGGAAAACTAAAAGTTAATTACTTTTGTCTAGATGATATGAAAGCCTGCAAGTGTAACTCGAGTGAAAATACAATTCATTAAAGTGAAAAAATAACACCGAAAACATTTTTATTAACACTATAATCCACAGTTCCAGATAACTAATAATTAATATTTCCTCTTACGTCTTCTGATTTAACCACAAGTTTTACACGTATATTATTTACTCTATGCTTAACATAACACTTAAATATTTGGACATGTTAAAATATTTAAATCCCGCTTAATACCACACTGCTATTAATTATAATATCATAATTTAACACTAGGTTGATTAGGAAATGGGCATATTCTAGATACCGAAAACTGCAGACTAGTATTTCTTGCAAAATTTATTTTATTCGTATGTCTAGTAGTTAAAAATTTGTTTTATAAAGAGTGATGAAAATCATAATTTGTTTTAAATTATTTTTTCACGTTTCTTTTAAATTTGATTAAGATATAATATTGAATCTTTTTTTTTCCCTCTGCCTCTAGACATTAACCGCTATTGTGTAGAAACCAGGGATCGAAACTATGTTTACCAATGCCCCTCAAGGTGTCAAATGCTAACAATGTTCTCATGAAAGGTATATATCTTGGGGTAGTGAAAATATATGATATTATAGCACCGTGGTTCTTAAACGTTTTCGTCCTCGCACCACTTTGTTGAGGCAAAAAATACCCAGACCATTTTCCGGTTCTACCTCAGCCATGTTCTTGGCGTTGTGAGTCTGTGACTTGCACTTTGGTTTTGGACCAGATCGTGAACCATCTGGAAGACCTTTTTAAACTAGGAGTGGTGGGCGAATCATACTTTGAGAACCGCTGGCAAAACATACTTAGCAGTTTTATGAAATCACTATGTTTATAATCACTATCGAGCTATCCAAAAACGACCTGGCTGTGACTATATATTAAATATCTATGAAGCAGAGAGCTGTTATAAAATTATTATACAGTTGCCTAATTTCTCTATATCTGTATATCTATCTAAAAAATGAAAGAGAATTTTTGTTTGTTTTTTGTCAAACGCAAAGCAACAGAACGAGATATGTGTGCTATGCCTATCATGGGTATCGAAACCCGATTTTTAGCGTAATAAACCTTCAGACTTACTATTGAGTTACTGGGGGCGTAGTTAATAACATTTTGTGCTTTATGATGTAATTACTTCTTTCCGTACATGATTTGTGGATTAGAAAGCAAACGTAGTCTGCGGACTTACAACACTAGAAATCGGGTTTTGATACCAGTGGTGGGAAGAGCATAAATAGCCCATTGTGTAGCTTTGTGCTTAACTATCAACAAATAAGTGTGAACCCGAGTTCAAATAGTCAGAGATATAGGGTAAGTCAAACCTTTTATTTAAAACAAGCACACTTTCTCAACTGTTGCATTTTTTTAATTTTTGTTTTGCAGCTGAAAATGACTAAAGTTTTTTTTCCAACTCTTCTAAATATAGATTTGGAATAAAACATTTGAAATTTGGGTTCTCTCACTTAAAATTAGTTAATTCGAGCCATGACTACGACGTATTATTTTCTTAAATAATGCTTTAGTTAATCCCGTCATTAAGAAAATAAAATAAGCTTTTCAATGAATGTTCAATATGGTCATCTATTTCATTACAGTTCTTTCTGAAATCTGTGAAGCTAATCAAATGTAACGATAACACATCAAATTCAGTCAACATCTTATACAACTTTATTTATACATGTATTTTGCATGACTAATAGCTTACTTAAAATCTGGTGATTATGAAAAGAAAACTATCTTTCGTGTTGGAAATATGAAGTACAAACATTTACTACAACCTAAGAAACAAAATAACAAGATTTTAAGCCAATTTATAATATGTTTAAACATATAACTACTTCATAAAATAAGTATATTTGTATAATCTAAGGAATGTACTTTTCATATAAATAGTTCAAAATGTTCAGCGAGAAAGTTAAATATACATTTGGTTTGTAAATAGTATCGTAAATGAGATATATTTAAGCATAAATAATGAATGCAGTTGTAGAATGAATTCTGTAGATTAACTTGATTGTCACATTAAAGAAACAAAGTACCGCCATCCATTTCAATGTTGATTAAAAATATACCAGAAAAAGTGAATTCTACACTTATATAATAAGCTAATAACGCTCAATGGCAGGTATATGGCAATGTAACTGTGAGGATATTTTTAAATTATCATCATAATAAACTCTAATTAATGTCATAATTATCACTACTTTCAATGTCACTTTATTTATCGTCATTCTCCATAACTTGATTTTAACATACTTTTAGTGTACACATCTTTGTACATTGCAAACCATCTTCCAAACAAAGGTAGTCAGGGTTTTCAAATGTATGTTCTAGGACATTTTCAGAAAAAATATATAGAATTGACTCTTATGTAGCCTTGCCGTCCATCTAGTCAATTAAAATTTCTGTAGTTTCCATTTTCCATCCATATTCGTCAACATATGATACATTTTGTGAGTTCCCAAATCTTTTCAATATAGTAGCTTGATAGCTGGCCCGTTGAATATGCTCTTTTAAGATATCTCTGATTGGAGGAAATTAGAGTAATTCAATATCACCTTTCTCGCTACAAAACAAATCATATTTTAATTTACTTTCATTTGTTTAATGGATCTTCGGAACATAGAAACGACATGTTACTTTTTATAGTCTATCAAGCAGAAACCTGCATACTTTACATCCTGTGGAATTCAGGGCCAAACTGTCTGAAGGTCCCCTGTGCCACCTCTTTACTCTTCAAAAGCTTTAGTGCTTAAACATTCCTTTTTCAAACAAACACACTCACAGAATTATAAACACTGAGTGCAATAATTTCTTCACACGCTTTTCACCTAAAGATGTAACGTTTTTCCAGGTATTGGTATACGTTACTCAAGCCACTTTATTAAATCTTTGTAATAATAGAAAATTGATGAAAGACGAGGATGTCGTACAAAATATGAGTACATCAATATTATTTGCTACAATATCTATTGCTTTTAACCCTGACAGAACACCATGAGAAGCGTACAGGAGAGCCCTTGTGTCAGCCTTTTTTAATGTCAACTAAAGTTATCCTACCATTTCTTTAATTTTTTTATTGAGCCGGAACGTGAAAAAACATCTTCTTGTCATGTAGTCTTCTGAAAAGACTAGATAGGTTTCACTCCTCCACTCAAAATTGAATAATTGTTATCTTGTTATCCATAAAGCTGCAAGGAACTTTCTCCATTGCCTTATCACTTGTGTGCTGCAAATGTTTCTAAAATGCAAGCCATGGTCCAGATATCGTT
Source organism: Carcinoscorpius rotundicauda (assembly GCA_011833715.1). NCBI lineage: Eukaryota > Metazoa > Arthropoda > Merostomata > Xiphosura > Limulidae > Carcinoscorpius > Carcinoscorpius rotundicauda. The sequence goes on along the minus strand of CM022395.1, from coordinate 43,726,090 downwards.
GAATATTCTCTGCATTCTTGATTAATATATATAAATATCGAATTAAACATTTTTCTTGGTAATATGGGGACCTTCTCTAAGCACTGAGTGCAAAATGTTTCATGTTAGTGTCCCGAATTTTTTGTTGTCATCCTTCATTATCAGCATATCTGCCATACATCAAAGAGTGTTGCAGATAGTTTCGGGATATCTTATTTTAAAACAATTCCCACTTTGACTTGCTTTGCAAATGCATATTCGTCAGTTTTCAATGGCATTCTATCAAAAGTCAGGTAGTGGACCCAATGGATGAGAAACAAACCTTCTTTATGTCAAACTCTTTTGATTCAGCTATCAAAATCATCTGACCAAACAATTTTTGGACTGCTTTTAAATATTAATGATCCTCCTGTTGTCGTAATTTTATTTGACGTATTCACCATTTACTTAGAAATGTATAACTTCTGTTATGAAAGCACATTGTAGAATTTCTTGCTGAGATTAAATTCTAAGCACTTATTACACTACTTGTATGTACTTTCACCAATTTTTTTTCCTTCAATGGGTCATCTACTATATCTGTTATTGCCGTCAAAGCAATTCCAACTCTCATTAGTATTTGTCACTTTCAAAGGAGTTTGATCAATTTTTCAGTGTTGCAGATACAGCTGTGATAGCCTTTCATCTTCAAATATCCTTGATCCTTATATGTCTGCATTATGCATATTGTTACTGTTAAATTCTGTCACTTTTGTGAACAAGTGAATATAAACATTACGGAATTCTTTTATCAAATAAAAGCAAGTCACAACTCTGGATTTTAGACTGTATTTTATTGTGCCACCTGACATCTCTATGTCTTTACTCACAGGTTTTGGATAATTTGGTGTACATAAATACATACAAATTGATTATGTTTACCGAGTTGTACTGCCAAACATTCCTTCATAAAATATGCATATACCTCAAGATATTTTTTACCATATTTGACGCTTCTTCTCAGTACACTGACAAGTACCTAGCATAGTTAATCTTATCATATGCAAAACACCATGATATCTTTATGATTTATTGCAAAGATGTGGAGATTTCTGTCTTCAGCAAGCAGTGGTCAGTCTCCAAGATTACCACTAACAGTGTCAACATTTAACATCAGATTGCAGACACGAACCCTTTATCCTTTCGAAAGTGGTAATCTATTGCCGTGATTATGACCTGATGGTCGCACTTTATCATTAAAACTTTCTTTATTACACTCAAAGTGATCTTAACTGTTTGGTCGATGATATTTCTTTTGGTGAGATGAAAGTATCAATTCAATGAATGAAACATTATCAAGCCTGATCGGAGCTTCAAGCACATGTTTGTGTATTCTGACTGCTCGATTACAATAGCGACCTACCATCACTGCAAAAGCCAATCCATCTCTAATGATGCCTGATTCGTTTTCGTAGGTCTTGTATATCTGAATGTTAGAAGCACTTTCCAAGTATTTCAAGGAAATTATAAATGGTATAGAAATATCCCAGTATTAGAATGGTACCATTGTTTTCATATTTATATTTTCATACAGCACTTTTAAGCATTAAACGTGTTATGGTTGTTAGAAGGAAGAACATATTCCACGTTATTTGGTTTTTACATATATGATAATATTCATGGTGAAAGCCAATAAACTAGGAATGCTACATGTATTTTTGTAATGTCCACGAAAGACCTTCGATTTCATACCATTCATAATTTGGCCCTCATTTAGTTATGACTCACCTACCTGATTTATAAACTAACAGACCTTTCGTTCAGAATCATTAGTTGGACTAGATTCAGGAAAGACAAAAGTTCATCTTAATGGAGCTTAAATATAAAACATTATATTCCTGAAAATATTATTTTCCATCTTTTGTTCATTTAACCACACAATAAGCTTTAAACTGTGTTAAACTATCACTGAAAAAAGTAATAAATATTGATACTTATTGAGAAAGTGAATTTTTAAAGTGGTTATTTTATTTCTGCAAAAGACAGTATTTGGTTAAATACATAAAACACTATACATGTAATATACTGTCCGCTTCTACAAAAAGCTTAAGTCTGGCTTTGTTTTCTTGATTTGCCTTTATCCAGAATTACTGATAAAGGTCAAATTCTCCGAAATACGAATAAATTGGATGATAGATAAGGATTCATATTTATTTTTCAGTAACATAAGTAAAACATTTAAATAGTACCGTCTTAGTAAGTGTGCTCAACTTATAAACTTTGTGCAACAACTACAGATTTGTTGTTGCTTAAACCAAACATAGGAGAAAAGGTTATTTATTCGAATATTCTCTACCTCTTTTTCTATACATAAACGTCGATTCAAACTTACTTTTTTCCTAACCTCTCCCAGGAGGAGATACACACATGCCTTGAAACAACTACAGGTCCAGAAATATTTGGTTTGAAACATAATATAAACGAATAACAGCTAATTAATCGAAGTGTATAAATACATTTAAGTGATTTGTGGGATCATCATCGTTATTACAACCAACAAGACAATTTACTAAAGGTAAAAGTGAAATATTTCAATAGCTGTACACTTGAGACCAATTAGTGGTTCAATAAAATTTGCAATGCAGAATATAAATAAACCTGATTCGGTCACAAATAAACAAGCCTGAAACAAAATGTACAATGAAACAAATGCAGATTATTGATAAATTGGTAATAAAATGAATGGATAGGATATGATGAATTCTGTTGACATTCTCCTTTTACCTGAAGGGTTGACTTTCTTTAGCGACTTTTTAAAGAAGAGCTAAGATTTCTAAGTAGAACAAAATCTTAGAATGAACAAATTTTCTTCAGCGTTATATTATATTTTGAGGTCCATCAGAAAAAAGAAAGAGAAACTAGGTGGTCAACACGACAAACAATCACCAAAAACTAATAACAAATTTTCTTGAATGCTTCATGGTCAAATACAATAAATATCAGTACTGAACTAGTTTTACTAGCTAAATGTGACCGCATATAAGCAAAGATTACATGTAGCTGAAAATTGAGAATTTCTTAATTGCCTGAAATTTGTACTTAAATACAGAAGATGACCTGTACTAAAATTTTGAAAACATTTGTTATAACGTGTTATTTTGTTGAGCTGATTTTTTTAAATTACTTGGTGAAAGTAATATAAAGTCCAGTCATTTTAACGCCAACGAATTAGTTTATTATTTCCTTAACATTTGCTACAAGCTACTTTTACTGCTACACGGTTGCAGGCCCTAGTTAACAGCTAATGTTTTCACTTTCAATAAAAATGTACTTGCTAATGGTACAACGATTAACGTACAAATAAACTTACATGTACAATCAAACTGCAAATCAATCGAGTAACTAAATATATGTAATAACCAACATTAATCTGAATATTTCATTATTAACTTCTAAGCGTCTTTCCCAGTGGCACAGCAGCATGTTTACACATTTACAACGCTTGAATCCGGATTTCGCTACTTATTGCTTTGTGCTTAACTTCAAAACAAACAAACATATTTCTCAAGCACTGAATGAACTGTAAACTGTTTTGTTTTTTGTTTTTGAATTTCGCGCAAAGCTACTCGAGGGCTATTTACGCTAGCCGTCCTTAATTTATTAGTGTAAGACTAGAGGGAAAGCAGCTAGTTATCACCACTACCAATCCGCCAACTATTGGGCTACTCTTTTACCAACGAATAGTGGGATTGACCGTGACGTTATAACGGCCCCACGGCTGAAAAGGCGAGCATATTTGGTGCAGCAGGGATTCTGTGAACCGACTCAACATTTCACCAATTCTCGTATTTATAATGGATCCTTGTTACAAAATATATCTCAAAATCTCCTGATAATTAACATTCAGGAACATATTACGTATTCTATAACTTCTTTTATAATTTTTCATTCTTGCATTATCATTACGTTTGCAGCTTGTGTACCAAGCATCTAAATTAAAATATTAAAAATATAGCTTACAACAAATTTTATGAATAAACTATATTCATTATTTAAGTTATGGAAAAGTAAGACTCTAATACAAAACAACAACAAATCATAGTTCTTATCTGTATTTATAGAAAATTAACAACACATTTGTGCAAAAACTGCTTTATATAAAAGTATTTAATTACGAGCTGCAAATCATTAAATATTATAAATTAAAAGAAAACAAACAACCAAATTTTTACCTTAAGGTATATTTTCCACAAGAATTAGTATTCAATTACAAAAGTAAAAAGAAAATGTTTGAGAATCTATAAGATAAATTAAGTATAACTTTTAGTAATTATATGCAAAAAGAAAAGTAACTATTTGAATAAATGGCAAAAAGTTACGATAAACAGCAGCAAATATTTAATAATTTTACAGGAAAGGTCTCAGGCAAAAAGCATGTTCTCTGAAAGAATTTTATAATCTCCAAGAGAGAGTAGATAGAAAATAAAAATAAAATAAAGGTATTTTAGGTGATTTAAACAGTACTATAAGAGGTTTTCTGAAAGAGAAAAATATTGTAATCTGGAAAAGTTTGAAAACTGAGAAATTAAGTAAATTATGGGAAAATGCAATTATTGCTTCTCAAATTTCATGAAATTATTAATGAAGCTATATCAAACAAAAATGTAAGTGCGAACAAGCCTCAAAATGGAGAAGTTGGACATTGCAATTGAAGCTCTGGAAGTTAGGATGAAAAATCCAAAGATGAAATTCACATAATTTGACTAAGAAATGTGGAGTTATTCAATGAAAGGATAGAGAATAAATAGGTATTTTAAGCACTGATAAAATATTTGAATTATTTATGTGAAGTGGAAGAGAAAAGAAGTGATGAAAATAGAATCAATAGGAAATGTGGTTTATAGAATAATTAAAAAAACAGAGAATATCCAAAGAGATGAATGTAAATTGAAAGAATAGGTATTGTAAACAATTCTCAAAATGTTCAAAATAAAAACGAAAAAATAATTCATGCTAAAATACAATAAAATGGAAAAGAAATGACATATACAGTAATAATATTAAATGAAATCATAGAGATGCTGTTAAAAGATAAAAGTATGTTCGAAGCCAACAAAATACAAAACAATGAGAAGTTTGGATAGAGAAACTTTAGTAGGTAAAAAATATAAGATATGGAGGAGATTATACAAAAGACCTGTGAATTTTTAAAAATGTGTTAGAGTTAAAAACTTTTAGATAAACAGGATCTTAATTTGTATTGTTAATTTAACAGAAAATAACTTGCAAGAAAATGACCTACGATTATTAGTAAAAGGATTAACATGTTCCCTATAAAATAAGCCAAATAAAATACAGTTGACAGAAGATATACGGGAATGAAATATAAAATTAAGAGAAATACTTTGTGAGGTTTAAAATAACATAAATATCAAGTAAAAATAAATCAGATTGTGTTCCTGCTCGAAGAATAAATTAAACTTACAGCTATTTGTCAAAAACTGAATTATATTTTGTTACTGAAAAACAAAGGAAAGATAACTTGTTTTTAAAGGAACGCAAATCGCTCAAGAACCGTAAAGATGCTAATTTGATACTTCCAAAAGCAAGTAAAGATAAAATATTAGTAATTACGATCCAGTTATTTTATGATCTAATGGTTTGTGATATTTAAATGATACAAAGTTCTCAAAAAATTTGAAGTAAATTGGGGTGCATAGCTTTTATGAAAGAAAAATTAAGAAATTTAGTTAATTTAAAGTGATATAAACAAAAAAACAATTTGAAAAAAATTCAGAAATTAAATACTTTTATGTAATTCCTAAGAAAAAAGAGATGAATATATTCATATTGGAAGACGTCTCAATATTCTGGAAAGATCAGTTTGTAGAATGTAATTAAAAATTATGAAACGTTTAAATGACCTTTTGGACATATAGTTAAGAAATTTATCTCATATTCCGTATATTATTTGTGATTACTTTGAATTTGTGGAGAAACTGCTAAAGAACTTAAAAAAACTCAAAGTTTTGTTTCTTTAGACATGATAGCTCTGTATATAAGTGCTTAACATGACTATGGACTTAAAGCTGTGGAAAATTTTCTCTATAAATGTAAATAATTAATTCATTTTAGGTTTAATAAAGGTTTTAAAGTCTTAAAATGGTTTTTTTTTACTTATTATAAGCAAACATTTCTTCAGATTTATGGTATAGCAATGGATGCTATAACTGCTTTAACTTATATAAATATCTGGTTGGGATTTTTCAAATTATAGTTATTTAATGTACTACGTATTTTAGAAATAAGTTTTAAGTTAATATAAAAAAATTAAAATCTTTAAGAAGAGTGTTTTATTTCATGGAAAAATACTCAAGGCATTAATAAATTATTTAGGATTTTAAACTCGATAAACAAGGAGATTAAGTATATCTTTGAAACAAATAATAAAACCTTTTTCCTTTTAGGTGTGTTGGAAAGTATTTTACTTGAAGAGGATATTGTAAGTGACATTTTCTAATTTCACAAACTCACATCTATATATATTTATTAGCAATCATTCTAAACATATTAAATTAAAACTTCCTGTAAATCTGTAAGTAGATTATATCGTTCGGTTTCCCATGAACAAACGAGAGTCAACACATCACTACAATTATAAAAAAAAATCTTAATTCAATGTCACTATCAGAGAAATAAAATAAGGGATTTTAAGTTGCTAAGAACAACTTTAAAAACAAACAGACATTTAATCAAAGAAATTAGTAAATGTGCATAGAATATTTTGCCTTTTGCAGTGACGCATTGTCCAAATTTTCATATTGATATTTCATTTGTTAATACCTCATTGAAACAAGTAGCAGATAAAAATATTGGAGACGTATTCAAAGATAATGAAACTGTTTTATCAACAACATAGATTCGGAAATGTGTATTAATTGTTGAATACACTCGCGACCCTCAGATTAGAAGTCGAGCACCTCAACCACCTGGGTACGCCGAGCTGTGAAAAAAAGAAAACTTTGCTTTATGTAATTTAGAGTACGTGAAGATTTACCAAAACAGCGATAAAGAAATTTTGTTTTTTATCAATAACTTACACAATTGCATTCTAAGAATGTAATACACGGTTTAAAATTAATAAATTATAAGTAATTATAAGTTAAGATTAGGGATAAATTTACATAAATTCCATGTTAGATTTTCGAAAAAGAAAATGAAATATTATGTGCCAGCAAAGCTTTTAATGAATGCATTTTGAAATTTTATAAATTTTAAAAGAACAATATTTTCTTGTTTTTTTCTTTAAGAAATAAAACGTAAGAAACAGAATATTATGTTAAGAAAAATATTTTATAAGTTATATGAGCCACTTTAAATAGGTAGGAATGAGGGAACAGAAGTAACTGTGGAAACTAAGATTTACAGAAAAGACAATAAAGTATGAAATTATGGATTACATAAATTGCATTTCTATAATAAAGTGTGTGTGTTTTACAGTAGTTACCACAAGTTATCTGCTGTGTCTACCGAGAGGAATTGAACCCCACGACTAGCACAGATAGCCCTCGAGTAGCTTTGTGCGAAATTAAAAAACAAAAAACACATTTGATAAGTGACAAAAGTGAAAAAAAAGAAGACAAGAAAGTGCAATCTAAGCTTTAGCAGAATTAGTTCCTGGATGTATGAACCATCAAGTTTTATGTAAGTTAGCAATACCTCATTATGCACTGTTCAAACTGAACTGTTTAAAGTGTACAAACAAATAATTTCAGTGAAAATAGTTTTATAGATCTCTGAAGCTAAAAGAGATGGTAGCGGCCTCTTACTTCCAAATTTAACTCTACTTCATTGTTCTGAACAGAACTATTGAAAATTCATCAAACTAGGAAAATCAAATGTATGGAAATCATGGCATTCCAATTGAACATTAAAGTTATTAACGCACAATGATATCATATGATGATTGAACATTGTAGGCAAAAACTTTAATGTAAATAAAGGAGATCCAAAAGTTATTTAAAAATGATATAAAAACGTAGTTTTGTCATGTCGGAATTAACACAAATTACATAAGGGTTCTGCTTCGATAAACATACTGATCAACACTAGGGTCTGAAATAATTTTTATGGTACCCCATGCAATGTCTTAACTACATTGGAAGAAGACAGCAAGGAGCTAGCATATAGTACCACTATATTCTAGAAGAAATCAATTTAACAGTACTCTACAAAGAAACCTTGGATAGAAACATTGTTCAGTACTATATATATTAAGTTTTGTTGTTATTCTCCTGGCGCAAAAGACGTAGTGAATTGTTAGTAGAGCAGAGAGTCCACATAAAAAGTTTACGTGATGCTGGTTGGACTCTCCGATAAATTGCTACACACTTGAAATTCTCCCCAAACATTATCAAGTACACCCTAGATCATGTAGTAGTTAAAAAAAAACATTTTACAAATATTGTCAAGAGACATTTACTAAAAAGTACAATCGAGATTTTTGATGATTGTAAAATAGTGTTATGGACAGATGACTCGAAGTTTGAAATATTTGATTAAAATCATTGGTTGTACGTCCGGCAGGAAGGATGATATTAACCTCAATGCACAGTATTTACCATGGAGCATGGAGAAGGAAATGTGGTGGTTTGGGGATGTTTCTTTGTTGAGGTAATAGGAGATATTTGCAAAATAGATATCATAATGAACCAGCTCAAGAACCATCGAATATTGTTTTGTATTGGTATTTGTAAAGAATTCTACTACCAAGAAGATAATGACTTCAAACAGTCATTCAACTTACGCAAAAATTACTTAACTAAAAAAGAAGCTGCTGGAGTCATTCGAATGATGCAATGGTCCTCACAGAGCACTGATCTCACACCAGTTGAGCAGATCTGGGATTTGGTAGATCAAAAGTTACTTCCAGAGAAACTTTATGGAAATGTATTAGAGATATTTGGAATAAAATACCAAAGGACATTTTGAATAAATACGTTGCACAATACTTTAAAGACTGTTTACAGTTATTAAAGCAAAAAGGGGACAAATATTAATTGTTTGCTGAGCTCAAACACTTCCACTGGGTTTCTGTTTTACTAAATATGAAGATCAATACAATTTTGATGTTTCATTTGTGATTTACCTTCCACTGTTCTTTGAAAATTAGCCTGCAATATAATTTTTAACTTTGTCCTAATACCGTACCACAGTAATGTATATATAACAAAACACTGGAATATCTGACTATTCTTCTTTCTCTCCTCTTTATTAATTTCCTCAATTGGTTATGTGACTCTAAAGATCACACTTACTTCAGGATATAATTTTATTGAAAATCTTTCACAAAAACATTTAAATACAGTTTTTAAATTCAACATAAATAATATAAATTAAATAAAAATATTTTTCAAATGTACAGGCACATAATACTCTCCATGTATACATAAAATTAGTTAAAGTTTATATAATATACCTCTTTAAATTAAAATATTGTATTAATTATACTTTCTCTGGTTATTATATAAATGCAGTTTATACTATAATTATTTTACAATTTTGTATTATTCCTTGCTTTATAGTATTTCTGTGCATCTTACTAATAATTTTCATAGTTTTACAATTCCTACTTTTCGCACAACCAGTTACTTCTGCTCTGTAGGAATTATAAAATTGTGAAGTATATTACTAAATTTTACAGAAAAGACAATAAAGTAAGTAAAAGGTATGAAATTAGAGAATAAATAAATTACATTGACATAATAACAAAAGGAAGTATAATTAAAACAATATAAAATTTAAAAGAATTTCTGTTTGTCATTAAACACAAAGCTACAAAATGGGTTATATGTTATTTGCCCACGGGTATAAAAACACGGTTTCTAGCGTTATCAGTCACAGACATATTGTCGTACCATCAGAAGCTTTGTTTGTTTGTTTTGTAATTTCGCACAAAGCTATTCGAGGGCTATCTGTGCTAGCCGTCCCTAATTTAGCAGTGTAAGACTAGAGGGAAGGCAGCTAGTCATCACCACCCACCGCCAACTCTTGGGCTACTCTTTTACCAACGAATAGTGGGATTGACCGTTACATTATACACCCCCACGGCTGGGAGGGCGAGCATGTTTAGCGCGACGTGGGCGCGAACCCGCGACCCTCGGATTACGAGTCGCACGCCTTACGCGCTTGGTCATGCCAGGCCCCATCAGAAGCAATTTAAAATTAAAGTATAATAGATAAGCTCTAACTAATTTTACTTATTTGTGGGCATTTTCAGTATATTTACTTAATATATGGAGTGTATTGTGTTTGTTTGGAAATAAGAACAAAATTGTACAACGTGATGTATATGCTCTTGTCATCAGGAGTGTCGAAACCCGCTTTCTAGCGGTGTGAGTCGGCAGACATACTGAGATACCACTATGGAGTAAGAGTGTATTATCTATTTGTACATATAGAAAATATATGTATTTAATTTAGATTATTTATGTTTCATTGCAAAACGGTATTTAAACGATTTCTGTTACAGATTCTCAGAAAAATTGTATACTGAAGAGTAACCTTTAAAGTCATGAAACAACAAAAAGAAATGAATAAGTGAGAGAAAAATAGAATAATCTGATATTCCAGTGTTTTATTATTTCTATCCACAGATGATTCTTAGTGGTGTCTCGGTTATATATATCATTTTTTATATTTAGTCTTGAGATTTAAAAAAAGTTTTTACTGAAAACGTCTAATTCAGAGTTTTAGATAAACATTTTTATTAAAGAGTATAGTTCTTGGTTTTAAAGAAAAATTCTTTGTAAAAAGTTTAGTCTCGAGCTTTATAAAACGTTTCTTAACGAAGAGATTAGTCCTAATTGTTAAAGAAAGTTTTTACTGAAAAAGTTTAATTCTGAGTTTTACAAAAAGTTTATCCGTGAAAAGCTTATTTCTAGATTTTAAGGAAATCTCTTTAAATAGTTTAGTTCTAACTTAAAAAAAATATTTTTTTCGTAAATTGTTCCGGGTTTTAGAGAAAATGGCTTAGTGAAGAGTTTGGTCCTTCGAGTTTTTATAATATTTTATTAGTGAATAGTTTGAGCTTGAGTTTTTAAAAAGTTTCTTGGTGAAGAATTTAGTCCTGTGTTTCTTCGCGAAGAAGTTTTCACAGGAACTAAAGTTGGCTTATTTTTTAAAAAGTTTGAATATATTATTGTTAAAATTAGTTTAATAAAAATCAGTGAAGATAGTGAAAGTTTGCGAAACTTGGAAAACTTAAGTTTTTGTTCATTTTAAATTTGTAAATTGACAAAAATTATTTAAGAGAAGGCAATCCTATAAATCCAAAAAAAGTCTTATATTTTTATAAAAGCCAACCTGTAAGTTAAGATGGGTAAGTTTCCATGATGCCACCTGTCTTATTGAATTATGAATTATTGAATAATAATAGCACATTTTTCTTATAAAAAAAGAGATCCCGAAATTTGTTGTTGATCAATCACATTGAAAATAACTTGTAAAAACATTTTGTGCTGTCACAATTATTAAAATGAGGGTGGCTGGTAAAAATGTTTATTATCAGTAGAACTCTTGAAAGTGGGAAAATACCTGCACATACCACTTTTGTGTATTTTTAAAGGCTTAAATAACTCCAATGTTTCATATATAGTGCACAAAATGACAAATATGGATTTCTAAATGAATGGCATATAGATAAAAATAACCATTCTATACTAAATCATAATACGAGTATAAGAAAATGTCCACCGGCACAGATTATCATAGAGTGGATAGACTCAATAAGTAAGAATTGTCAAGGTATCCAATATGCATCTTAAAATACAACATTAACAGAGAGTCTTACTTGAAATGATGATTAAAATTCAATTCCATTTGTTTCTTTACCCAAAAAGACCAAAGAAGAGGCAAGAAACTATCACTAAGTTACCAAAGCAGAAACTGATCAATCCCCTAAATTACTCATATTTCTTCTTGTTTCAATTCAGATATCTCTACAACAACTTCATCAATAACGTCAGTTTAAACCTAAATGCACTCTATGTGTTTCTGGGCAGTGTAAATGTCATCGCTTTGTCCTAGTAACTAAAACAAAACAAATCTTATTGTCGTGTAAACGAAGTCATCATTACCCCTTGAAGTTATCTTTCTGACAGATATATAATGTTCCTGTAAAAACATAATAACAAGATGAAACAACACCTAAATAACAGATGAGTATGCAAGATGTTCTCAATGCTTTGTACACTATACAAATGGTTCCTTAGGAACCCAACCCCTATAATATGGATCAAGGTGAAAAATGAAAATGATAAATACATATAATATTAAATTTTATTACACACTTTCATAGAACACGTGAACGTTTAGTCAAAGAGGGAAAATGTCAGAAAACAAATAATAAAAATATTTTGTAAATGTAAAGTGATGTAGAGAAGACAGAGCCAAAGATGATGCAAACAAGAATATTGGGATGATATATATATATATATATAAACTGTTTTGACATGACTTTCAATATTAAAATGTAGTATAATGCTGTAAAATACATACTTGATTTAATATTATTGCAGTTGAAAATGTGTATTCCTGACTGTTTGAATGCAGTTTGTTTATCATTATATTAAGGTAAGTCTTTTTTTTTTTGGAATTTTGTACAAAGCTACTCGAGGGCTATCTGTGTTAGCCGTCCCTAATTTTGCAGTGTAAGACTAGAGGGAAGGCAGCTAGTCATCACCACCCACCGCTAACTCTTGGACTACTCTTTTACCAACGAAAAGTGGGATTGACCGTCATGTTACAATGCCCCCACGGCTGGGAGGGCGAGCATGTTTGGCGCGACTCGGGCGCGAACCCGCGACCCTCAGATTACGAAGTGCACGCCTTAACGCGCTAGGCCATGCCGGGCCATAAGGTAAGTCAAATCATGTCTTGAATAATTATTACAGATTGATTTTTACAAACTCTCGCCAGGAGATCGGTCAACTTGACTAATTCTGTACTCATGCGTTTTGCAGCAACATTAAATTCTAATACTAAAAGTCATGCAGGAATGGTCTATGTATTGCGATATCATATTTACATTCTTGCTTGTATTCTTTTTTGGCACTGTAATCCCTACATTATTTTACATTTACAATTTTATTACGTATACCATTATTTGATACAACTCAGTATTAATAAATGAAATAATAAAATTATAGTTTGTTAGCAAATGAAATCAAACAGGGACAGCTCTTGAACTCTCTGACAGATGCTATTTTAAGAAAAAAATATTCGTCTCAACTTCAGTGATTTGTACATTTGGTTTGTGTTTTTGTGTTTTAAATTTTAGAGCAAAGCTACACAGAGGCTTTTTGTTCCAGATTTTAGTGTAATTTACTTCTGACTACTCTCACCTACTTCCAGATAGTTAGGATGGCTCTCTCTATTCAGCGATTTTTTATAACAGAGAGGGAGTGGTCACTACACTTTAGCTACTGTGTATATAAGTAGGTTTAAAAAGTCCAACAAACTTGACCGCTTTCGGATAGTTGAATGCTCTTATTCAAAACAGTAAAGATTAAGTATGTACGATATTGAATATGGAAAATATTGTACTAGTCACGTAAAAGTTGACCAATCCAGTTTGAAGAAGGGTGTGTCAATAGCAACTGAAAAGTCGATGGTGGGTATTGGCGTGTTTAGTTCAAGGTGGTAAGTTCAGTGATGTCGAGAAACCCACTTGTTGAGAATTTTATATGCAAAAACGGATCGTTTGGGTTCAGAAAATATTTTAAATAGAAGAGCGAACAACGTTTCGACCTTCTTCGGTCATCGTCAGGTTCACAAAGAAAGAGGTAACTGACCGGAAGCTGGCCACATGTTTGGAAGGGGTTGTGTAACTGAGTGTCGCAATGTAGAGGGCGGGGTTGGATGTTTCAATATATAATTTTATCTATAATATTAATATAGGTATAATGGCGTTCCTTTATATTGGTTTATCTTGGGTTTAAGATTTACGGACTTATACAGCGAAACTTAAACCAAATCAACACTAAGAACGACAGAGACAAAAAGATCTGCCACAACAAAAAACTTGAAAAACTAAGATGTAAACAACAGAAAAGACATCAACATGACAAACCGTTGACCAACCTCATAATTAACAGATCCGACCGACAATTAAACACAGACGAGATACATCTACTTAACAAAGGACTCAACTTCGCAATAGCACCAAGGTACATTCCAACCATAGAAATCAAAACATGTTTAGAAGACCTAGCCAGGAGACTTGTGATACTTTCTACAGAAAACAAAAACAACAAACAGAAAGAAGACAACTTAGATAATTTTATTGACATCCAACAACCAAACTTCCCAGGTAAAATTACAAATTTATATTTTCCAGAAACACCTAAAAACAACACCTTAAACGATTTTTTCAAAGAATTTTCTTACAAAACCATCAACATAATTTCACAAAACAGAAAACTAAAAAACAACCTTACAAAAAGAGACATTAATTCCATTAAAAACCTAAAACAAGACAGAAACATAAAAATTCTAAAAGCAGATAAAGGTAATGCGATAGTAATAATGAACACGAATGAATACATACAAAAAATGAATAACATCCTATCAGACACGAACAAATTTAAACCAATACACACAAATCCAACAAAGACACATGAGACGCAACTAAACAAATTACTACTACAAATGAAAAAAGCCAACACAATTTCACAAACACTTTATTCCTACCTACGTAAAACCGACTCACGCACACCGCAAATATACGGCATCCCTAAACCTCATAAGCCAGATTGTCCATTACGACCAACAATGTCAACATATGAATCGTTTAATTACAATCTTGGTAAATACATAGCATGGGCATTCTCCAAATATGCAACATCAGCCAGCTCATTCATCAAAGACTCTTTTAATTTCAAGTCTAATCTAAATCAACTTAATCATAAAGCCTTAATGGCCAGTTTCGATGTTATATTCCTCTTCACAGAAGTTCCAACAACAGAAGCCTGCAAGACATTCCCAGTAACCAGTTAGCAACCCTCATAGAATTCACCACAATAAAGACAAACTTCATGTTCAACAACCAAAACTATATACAAACAAATGGCCTAAGCATGGACAACCCAGTATCACCAGTTCTAGCCAATATTTTTATGACACAAATTAAAACACAAGCAATTAATACAGCATTACATCCACCACTATACTGGTACAGATATGTAGATGACACGGTTGCGGGATTCAAATCTACAGAACACATACTTAATTTTTTCACTCACATTAACTCTATACATCCCAACATTAACTTCACATGTGAACAGGAAGAAAGCAATCAAATATCATTTCTTAACCTCAAAATTATAAGAACCGACACACAATTCAAAACAGAAATCCACCGAAAAATCACCCATACTGGACTATACATTCCTTGGGACTCAGCACATGAAACAAAACAAAAACTAAACATACTAAGAAACCAGATAAACACAGCCATAAAACTATGCTCACCAGATAAAATTAACGATGAATTAGACAAAATAAAACAATACTTCATCAACATCAATAAGTTTCCTCCACAAACCGTAGAAAACATTATACGCACACATCTAGACAGAAAGCAAAATCAACCAACAAAAGTAAATATATCTCACGAATCAAAAAATCACGAAACCATATATTGCTGTATACCATATATTCCTGACATCAGCAAACAAATAACCAACATTTGGCAAAAACTAGTAACAAAATATAACATCCCAGTTAAAACTAAATTTATTCAAAAACCAGGCACAAAACTAAGGTCTATACTATGTAAGAACTACACTGACAAACACCACACCAACATTATTTATAAAATACAATGTGACAACTGCCACGACTTCTATATTGGAGAAACAAGTAGAAAAATGGAAACCAGATTCAAAGAACATAAAAAGTCACCTTCACACGTTTTCGAACACTGCAAGTCAAATGGACACAACATAACCATAGAAAACACTAAAATACTAAATAAAGAAACAAACATAAATAAACGCAAAATTAAAAAAGCCTTACTTATACAAAAACCTAAACCCAAGATAAACCAATATAAAGGAACGCCATTATACCTATATTAATATTATAGATAAAATTATATATTCAAACATCCAACCCCGCCCTCTACATTGCGACACTCAGTTACACAACCCCTTCCAAACATGTGGTCAGCTTCCGGTCAGTTACCTCTTTCTTTGTGAACCTGACGATGACCGAAGAAGGTCGAAACGTTGTTCGCTCTTCTATTTAAAATATTTTCTGAACCCAAACGAGCCGTTTTTGCATATAAAAAGATGGTAAGTTATTGAATAGTGCAATGAAGCTGGAAAGAAATATGTATTTTTATGTAACGACAATGACAGTTTTTGTTTGTTTGTTTATTTGAAATTAAGCGCAAAGCTACACGATAGGCTATCTCTGTTCTGCCCTCTACGACAATAATAGTTTTAGTTATGTAATGAACACTTTATGAAATAATAACTAGATGGCGTTATCTAAACCAGGCAAAACATAATTTGCGAAGCTATTAATATACTAAATTGCTTGTGGACCCAAGATGTTCTTGTTTACAGAGTCGTTAACATCACACATCGTTACTAATGTAGATTAATTTCATTACTTATGATTGAAACTAGCCTGTTGCATCGGGTGTAGCGAATCAAAGAACAGATCACTGTTCTACCTTATCTTTAATAGACGGTTTGTCTCCGGACTTTTAAACCTAGCAACCAGGCTTCGATACCCATGGTGGGAGGAGCACTGATATCCTCTTGTGTAACTTTGCACTAAACTTCAATTATTCAACTCACTGAGATTCGCGTTGTGGAAAAGAAACAAAATCAACAAGTAACAATATCTACTATTATTTGTTGTTATTACTGTTATTTTAAACAAAAGTTAAATAAGCTAGTTATAGAAAAGAAATGTAAATTTTAACACCAGAATAATGCAGTATTTCAGTAAAATAACTTTGTAATAGCTTGTATGTTACTACACACTGTTTGCTGATATTAAGAAAAATATTTTAATTCGATTTAGCCAGGATAGGTAGAATAAAGTTGAGCTGGAATTCGATAATCCTTTAACATAACTGACCAACATAAATGTTTAAGACGAGTAAATTGTGTTAAAGATTTAATTATATGAGTTATTTAAAATTTCCTTTATCTTTATTTGAAATGTAAATGTTAGCTATACACGACTGTTTAAATTTAAATTTAATTTGAGTGTTATGATTTAGAAAGTTTGAATAGTGCAAGTGTTAAATTTAGTTATTTTTTAGAAGCGGTAATTTATTTACGTAACTGCTTATGAATCATACATTGTGTAGTTCACTGGTTACGAATTGGTGATTATTATACTATTGTGTCTTATGTCACTAGAATCTTCTGCATTTTTTTCGTCGCTTTAATTGAGTATTATTATATCATAAGATCTAGTAGTGCGTGTGGAACGTTATATTTGTGTTAGGGTGTCAAAAGTTTAGTTCGATATCCAGATCAAAGCTGCGTAATTGTGAGCTTAGCCATAAAATATAATGGCGAGTTATGAAATGAAAATATCACAGATTATATTGTAACAGCATCACAGTAGAGAAAAAGTATTTTGTGTTACCAGTTGTATTCTGAAGTAACTGTGTGAATTTTGAGGAAAAAGATGCAGTAATTTAAAGCTCTGGATACAACTCTGGTAACCAACAGTGTAACAAATATCTGCATACACGTTTGAAATAGTTTAGTATATTATTATAAAAAAAAGTACTGTTTGTTTATTGTTGAAATTTATCTCCAACAAATCACAGACATCTACTGTAAATAGCTTGGACAATACGTAAAACATCGCAATAAGAAGAGTTTAATTAATGTCTTAGCAGTCCGTAAATATATATACATGTTTATATATTTGACTTTATATTCAAATAATATGTAACTTCGTATGAACTGAAGTATTAAAGAAGTTGTAACGATATATACACTTGTACTGACTGGCTACTTTATTATGATCTATTTCCAAACACCCGTTTGTAAAACATTCTTTTGTTTTTATATCAAAAATAGACTGGTCACTTGACTGCTTAAGTAAAAGTGTTGTCATATACATTAAACAATGGTTAACCTGCAACAAAATGTTTAAAAAAGAGAGTGAGGAATTTCTTAACATTCAAAGGGGACATAAGAGTAAGTTTTGATCAAAAAACAAATCTTTATAAATATTGTTTTAATTTTGCTTTTCACCATTGTAATCTGTTGTCAGATTACGCAATTAAGTTTTATCTTATTTTGCTTGCTTCGGTTGTTAAAATATTCTTAATCTGGAATTAGAGTTTTGAAGTTGTTCTTCCTATCTTCTGGGTGCCAATATGGTTAAATACAGGTTATATTTTGTTAAATATTGACTTTCATAACTGTTTTTTACTTTTTCATATGTAAGTGAACTGTTCCAAAATTTTGCTACTAAAAATAAACATCAATATTGGGGTCTTTCTCAATTTCTTTTTCCCTTAAAGCTAAATCAGTCAATATCGTTTAAAGTAAAAAAAAAAAATGATGATTTGTATTACACCAACTTTATTTTTCTTTCACATACACATTACATAATAAATATTTTTTTTAATTTTCTGAGTTCTATGTATACATACACAAATACATTCTAAAATAGTAAACTATTTTACATCTTCCTCATATAGAAAGGAAAACATTGAGCAAAATTTGCGCACATTATCTTCTTGTTTCTACAACTAGGCCTACTTAAATATCCATTTATTTCTTTTTACTATCAGAGAATATTCCTACTTCGTGGCTTTTACATCCGCTTACATTTCACCTGTCCTATTAAAATTTCAAAGAAAAATTTAAGTTTGGAACTATTAATGCCATAAATATTAAATTTCATCATTACAAATAAACAGGTATAAAACAGTTTCTCTCTTTACAATGAGTGCAATTTTTAATTATTTGTTTCTGAATTTCGCGCAAAGTTACTCAAGGGCTAGCTGCGCTAGCCGTTCGTAATTTAGCAGTGTAAGACTAGAGGGTAGGTAGCTAGTCATCACCACCCACCGTCAACTTTTCGGCTACTCTTTCACCAACGAATAGTGGGACTGACCGTCACTATAAAATGCCCCCATGGCTGAAAGGGCGAACATGTTTGGTGCACCAAAGATTCGAACCCGCAACCCTCAGATTACGAGTCGAACGAACGCCTTAACCCACCTGACCTTGCCGGGCTTTCAACTTTTAAAGGTGGCATTGAAGTAAGATAATTTTTATGAGAATTTCATGAAAGATAAAAATACTATACAAACTATTAATCTAAAACTATAAGAGAAAAATAAGTTTAAAACATTTAAAGCAAATTCAAGTGAAATTAGAGTAGCCTTATGATATATCATCAAAATCTAATTTAGATTTCTAGCATTATATTTCAAATGTTAAGAACTGTCAAAATATTCCCAGAAACAGAAATTAGTTGAAAACGTATCACATACATAATTCGTAGAAACTATAATGAGCTGTATTTTGTTTTCGATAACGAACAATGGCTTAAAACTATGCTCACACTATACAATTAATACTGATAATTTATTTCATGAATAACCTGTAGGTATTTATAATCCGGAGTAAAAACGTTTTTTTCTGAAATGACAAAACAATTAATAATCAAAACTGACAATTCTGATCCGGTAGGAAACTATGATTTCTGATACAAAACTGAAAAAGGTAAAAAAAAGATAAAGATAGACAGCCTGGATTTAAAAAAAAATTAAATATTTTCCACCACAGTTAATAAATAACAGTTAAAAAACTTTTTATATAAGGCATAACAAAATAAAATTCAAGTTGAAAACATTACCTTACAAATAAATAAAATATAAACATAATTGTCAGTTATATGCGGAAACCTCGGTAAATATTTAATTTATTACGCCTTGAATAATAAAATCAAATTCTGGACTTGTTGAAAACTTGGATTTCTTACGAAATTCAGTGCTATGTCTAATAAAATAAAAATGTATTTTTTTTTTCGTTTTTAACATCTTTTAACAGAGCTAAATGGAAAATAACGAATGTCTTTTAAAATACTTATAACTGTGATAAATCTTTTTTTATTTCTTTTAATCTATAAAATGTTCTTAATGCTTTTAATTACCTATCTTGCAGAAAATATATAGAACCAAAAACCAAAACAAGGAATTTTTAGTTGATACTATTATACTGCAAATGAGGATTTTACTAAACTGTAAGAGCGGATGATACTTCGGCTCTGATGAAGGCCTCAGTAAGGTAACTGAAACATGACTCGCTTATGACAGTCAGTCTAAGTAAACTTCACAATCCATACGACTGCTCGGCCTGAAACTTCTCTAAGACAACACAAATGTTTTAGTTTTAGCAAGAATTAACTACGCTTTATTAATTAGAGGAGATAACCTGCGGCAATACATCAATGATGAAGAGTTTGTCGATGAAAATAAAGATTATTTGGCTGTAAACATTCGCTTTAAAGCACTCAATCAACACACTTGTAACAACTAGTAAATTGCCAATCAATATAAAAAACACAGCAGTGTGATTGTTGAACTTTCTATTGCGGCTATTATTAAAATAGATCTTAATAATATATAACATACACGTTTCCAACGTTTAAACTGAATTAACAGTAGAAATATAGAACATAAGTAATAACTAAGACAGATAACAGTTTACAGTATATACGCCTGTGTGTATTTTGATGAACTTTTTTTTCATTTAACCATTGTGTAACTAATTATGAAAACTAGACATACGGATTATGTAAGGAGTCTTTTATTTAGTTTTTGGTTATATTTTTCAGGCTGTTACTGTCACTAATTAAGTTAAAATAAAATGTTATCAAAGTTTTAACTTTAAAATATAAAATATCAATGTTGTCGGCACTTGAAATAACAATAAAAATTATTATTCTTTTATTTCACAACAGTATATTCTAAAGTATGATGAATGAGCGTTCACCGTTCATTCTATAAGTTTGTATTTTTGCGTGTTGTGCCTGTAAATATATATTTTAAAATATTAAAGACCCTTAAATTACAGTAACCGATGTTCTCGATCAATAATCATACAGTCTTAACTGTTGAAAACATTTCTTAGTTTAGCTATCATTCGTTACTAATAGATGCTGAGTTTTACACTTATACGTTTATCTTGAATTATATCACTTTTCAATGTTACATTTACACGCTCATATTGAAATGCATCAATTATTAATGTTACATTTACATGTTTATATTGAATTACATCACTTCTCAGTGTTATATTTATATGTTAATCCTGAATTGCATCACGTATTAGTGTTACATTTATACGCTTATATTGAATTGCTTCACTTTATTCTGTCCTCGTACTCAAAGATGTTGAAATACTTAGCTTTCGTATCTAATGTTGTTAACCGCTAGGTGAAGAAGACCTTTCGTATGATTTGCCTTACATTTTTCTTGTTGTTAGCAGTTTGTACTCCTAGTTCAGAGAAATGCACTTTCGTATATAACTTTATTAGCCACAAGGTGAAGATGACCTAATTACTTAGAAGCATTTCCTTTTGTTCTCTTTTTTATGAAAGTAATTTGTGATAAAACTACAACAGAAGTGGATCAAGAATTCATAGGGGGGGAGATCTAAAGAAATGGGTAACCGACTTTTACAATCAACATCTTGAAGCAACATCCGATATCAACTTATATCAAGTGTTGTTTAATAAATGAATGAGCTAGAGAGAAGATAGACAGTTTAAGAGTCATACCTATGAGAAAAGTTCTTTCAAAGATCTGGGATGGTTTTTAAATCGATCTTGATATTTTGGAAGAAAAGATCCATATGACTATCTTCAATCTTTTACACATCACAGAGTACCAGGATTTTACTTTCTCTACAGGAGTATGATCTAAGAAAACGAATAAATAATTTCTCCACTATTTGAATGTCCTTAATTTAATTTGCTGATTTCTCCTCTGGAAAAAAAGGGATTTAGTCGCTTATGACCCTATTATTCTGGAATCTCTCCTGTAGAGCATTAATAAAAATAAAAGGGATGTTTTAAAAATTGACAGTTTTTTAACTTGAAACAACAACTCTCTGAAAATATGGACGAATAAAAATAATATTTTATTAACAATTTCCGGAGACTTCGGTTAATCGCATCTGACTAGTTTCAATTTAGTAAGTGTGTTCTTTACAAAAGGTGCCACCAGAATTTAAGCCATATTTTAAGTATCTCTGAAATATCTCAAATACACTAAGTAATTATGAAAATATATCGAAATATTAAAATATTCTTCATGAAATATTATTAAATAAACTTTTAGCTTATCACTTAAAGAGCTTTCAGTGCATGTTAAACATTAAAACTTAGTTGTTTTTTGACACAAACTAAATAATCTGGGGAAATGTACAACTAAACTGTATGAGACTGTTCACTACATATGGCAATATTTTTGCGACGTGAGAAAAAAAAACATGATAAAAACTTCATAGAGTCTGTGCGTTAGCACACTCAGTGGAAATAAAAAGTAAAACTACTGATGATGAGTTGGAATTTCTGCCAAGCTCAATTTTATGCCTTTTAATAACTAACTAGATACAGACATAGTTGCTTTTTCAAAATTGAAACACGTTTTTGTTTGATTCATTCTCAAAGTATTCAAATACACGTGGATAAAATTACATTGAATTTTAAATAATTTTTATTTTACAATAATTACGATCATAAATTTCGAAAGATAGGTATATATGATGCGAAAACTTACGACTTTTTTATTTATTGTTATAACGGTTGTAGCTTTTATAGGACTATACAAGAATGAGATTTTTCAGCATATGTACCTGAATTAAGACGTTTGAAAAAAAAATTCACGCAAATCAAAATAATGAACCTTCAACTGCGTAAACTTTTAAATATTCTATAGACACTTCTACGTATTTTTTATTTACAAATTTAATATTTCTCAGATGTGTTTGTTTGAATTTCGTGCAAAGCTATTTGCGCTAGCCGTCCCTAATTTAGCAGTGTAAGACTAGAGGAAAGGTAGCTAGTCATCATCAAGCGCCGCCAACTATTGAGCTATTCTTTTACCGGCGAACAGTGGGATTGACCGTCATATTATAACGCCCCCGCGGCTGAAAGGATGAGCATGTCTGGTGTAACAGAGATTCGAACTCGCGACTCTCAACTCACGAGTCGAGTGCCCTAACTACCTGGCCATACCAGGCCTATATTAAATACTTGATTATTTTTGTAAAGGTACTGACATGTTCCATTTCACTTACATCTTCTATCTTTTAATACAAGTGTATTTTTAATACAAAACTTCAAGTCGAAAAACCTGATTTTTGGCCCGGCATGGCTAGGTAGGTTAAGGCGTTCGAGTCCCCATCGCACTAAACATGCTCCCATTTTAGTCGTGGGAGCGTTATAATGTGATGGTCAATCCCAATATTAGTTGGTAAAAGAGTAGCCCAAGAGTTGGCTGTGGTTGGTAATGACTAGTTACCTTCCCTCTTACGCTGCCAAATTAGGTGCAGCTAGCGCGAATAGCCCTCGTGTAGCTTTGCGCGAAATTCAAAAAACAAAAGAACACCTGATATTTTTTAAAGAACAAAAGAAATCACATTTCCAAGTCACACAGAAGTATTTAAAGTAAATTAAAGTAAATATGTGATAAATGTTCATGTATTTTTAAACAGAACTCAAATTTGTCCACTCGTCGGATAAATAAACGTGCTTTTTAAATTGAGTTTATTAACTGTCATTAAAACGCTAAACACTGAGATGACAAAGTTATCATATACGTTACTTATTTCTGATCTTCTACTTCCATTTAAATAAAATCGTGCTCTAACAGATATCTCTAGTTACACCTGCACGCACTATTGGTTTTCCATTACTTTCTTTTTACTAAAACTGACGAGATGTGAAGTTCAATCTAAAGTATCTAAACATAAGAAAATTTGACACCAGGGATAATTTTAGAACACTTCGATTAATAATTTAATCAGTTTAATAAATGTAGATTCAGTAATAAGATAACTTTATAAAAAAATAAACGAAGCGCATTCACAGAACTTTTTTGGTTACAGCATTCGAATGACTTTCATTTTATCATTTTGACTCTAACTATAGAGTCAATATGTATCCGAACTTTTATCTATTTATGATAAGTCATTATTTTGGATAAAAAATAAAACTATGTTCGGCAAATCCGAACTCTATCAAAACTAAAGAAGAGCAGAAGCAGGTCATAACCCCTTATATAAACATAAGATGTTGTTTTTGATCCTCTCTCCTCCTTCCACAATTCCTCTGAACTCTTAAGTTTTTACAAACTTTTCATATTCAACTCGTTTTGTTTTGTTTTATTTTCTCTCTTTTGATAAAAATACTTTCAGTGACAGACATGCGGATGTTAGATTTTAGAGAAACATTTGTCAGAGTAAAGCGAATATAATATCACGTTTTCTTTGACCTATAAGATGTGCGAAAGACTTTACATTCGATAATGTTCCAGTTATGTGAAAGTGTGCTGACCAAACGTTTCTCGATAATAGTGTGTAGAAAAGATGAATTTAGTTGAATGCACAACTGTGATTTGTGTAGACACTTAGAAAAGAATTATCAAATCATCCTTTACATCTTAAAGAAAAACAAAAATATGGTGAATTTTAACAACAATATACTTAACTTTTATGCAAAACGTTTCTAGCTTCTCTTTTCTAAAAGTGAAAAGATAGCTTTCAAATAAATGTGTGTGTGTGTTTTCTTATAGCAAAGCCACACCCAGCTATCTGTTGAGTCCACAGAGGGAACTTAACGCCTGATTTTAGCGTTGTAAATCCGTAGACTTACCACTATACTAGTGGAGGACTTCAAAGAAAGTAAAATCAGAATTATATGTTTCATTTAGCTTTTAAAATTATTTTCAGAAGCTTTCTAGTAAATAAGTATGAAACGTTAATTCCACACTTATTTGATAATAACAAACTCTGCTTGTCTGCTTTTTCGTGTATTATTTTGTTTTAAGCAGAATAATATTTTTAAACCGTTTTTATATTGTTTGTTTTTATGTTATCGCCCATTTATGTAAATTATTTCTAATAATGCATATCTTTAAGAAAGTTTAAATTTAGAAAAGCTTCATGCAGTCAGTCAAAATTAGTATTTTTTCTCCAGTTTATATAAAAAGATTTAGCGTGTGAACAAAATTATTTACCAATAAATAAAAAGTAAGGTTACATCAAGACAACGAAAGAGTGGAATGAAAGTGTTGTGAAGGTACATACAGCACACATAAAACAGGGATGGCACGCATTACCCCACGAAGAATCGTGTGTTCAAACTGATTAGATACATCCCTCTAGTATCTAACAAATTCCTTCTCATTGTTGATGAAGTCATCGTTGGAAGTTGGGTCAATTTGATTTCTAACACCCCTTATACATAAATATATGTATAATATATATGCACATGATACCAAATAACACAAACTTAACAGATAGAATTCCACTACATTTTGATCAATTTTCTTGTTTTCTCATGTTTTAGCAAATGCTCGAGTTTCCTTTACAATAAAGTGCTAGCAAACCACATCGTGGCAACTAAATTATTCTAAAATCCTGACAATCAGGCTACTTACAAAAAGTTCTGACAACTGAGACGATACCTTATTCCAAGTTATTGTTTTCTATTTCTTTTTTCCAAAACCTTATTGCTATTAAATATGTGTTTGACACATTAAACTGTCACTAATATTTCCAACTAGTAAGCATACAAACAATGGAATGTGATTATCCGGGTGGTCCAGTGACGTTGGATGTTTGGTTGACACTGGTACTGTCTATATTACCATACGGTGACATAGTAGAAGGTACAATTCGGAATATGTCTTCATTTTCTTTACGAACTGGAAGCAAAAGAAAAAAAAGAGCTATAAATATAAAGTAATGAATTAAACATGCATAAATTAATACATTTCTTCTCTGAATGTCAGGCCTCATGCACCAAGTTCACCTCTCAGATTTGCTTTCAAATATGAATCACTAATTAAAGATAAATAAAATCTCCACTTCGAAGTTCATCTATGATTTTAAAATCGTTCAGGATAACGTTTACCTTTTCAGAGTTTATAATTTCTCTCTCTATATTCTTGTTTGTTTCTTTTTTAACTTCTCGCAAAGCTACACGAGGGCTATCTGCGCTAGCCGTTCCTAATTTATCAGGGAAGACAGCTAGTCATCATCACCTACTGGCAATTCTTTGGCTACACGTTTACCAACGAATAGTGGGATTGATTGTCACAATATCACGCTCCCCCTGGCTGAAGGGAAGAGTGTTTGGTGCGACGGGAATTTAAGCCTGCGACCCTCAGATTATGAGTTTAGCGCACTAACCACCTGGCCACGCTAGACCTCTAAAACATCGTAAACTGAGACTTTGACAGCTATTGAAACCTAAAAAATACAAAGATACAAGTAAAGATTAATGAAAGTTAGATTCCGTATATATTTTTTTTAATGTAATGAAAAGTTTGGGGCTTTACCAGCAAAAGGTTTGAACAGTTTTGAGTTAAAAGACAGTAAAATCACTATCAGTTAGCTCTCTGATATTTATTTACCACCCAAGCCGAAAGAGTACATATGCAGTCTTACAGAAATTATTAGGGAAAAAACAACTTTTTTTGGCTGCTGATTTATGGCGTGTTGCTATGATATAAGGAATTTTGCATGACAATACAAATGGTGCTACAGAGAGTTGAATACATAAAAACAATAGGATTTTTAATCTCTCCACATCATTAGATTTCATGTTGCCACGTTCGGTCCTTCTCAATCCGACAAACGTGCGTCTTGACAATTGTTCTGCAACGCGTTTTTCATTACAAAGTAACTTCGTCATAAAACTTTCATATCCAAAGCACACCCAAGTATTCCAAACTCTATTCAGTGTTTCATTTCTTTAGATGCTTGATGTATGCAACGGTTGAACGAGAAGTATGTTTGGAAGCGTTTTCTTAGCTCGTTTCTATGCGGATATCCTTTTTGATTATTTTGGTTATTATTGTCTCGGGCATGTGAACAGTTCTTGATTCTGCCTTTAGAGTTCACGAATTCTCGCCTTTTACAAGACGTTGCACTTTACTTACCATGAATAGTATATTACATGTTTCAGCTAGACCTGGTGACACAACTTTATCCATATTTTTTGTTTGTTTATTTTTCTTTTCCAGTGCAATGAATTGGAAGAGAAAGGACTGTTACATACCCTTCCCAAAGCGAATGATTTTAGTTGGCATCACATTACCTATATAACGCCAAAAGATGTGAAAACATAGTTTTGATACATGCCATTTTAAAACGAACATTTAACAACTTCGTGATTTGATCGTCAAAATAATTTTAAAAAAGCATACTCATTTCACAGTATTATCATTGATGAAGGTAGCTATACTGAAAATTATTCATTTAACTACTGGATAACACGTTAATTTAAAAGTAATTATAACAGAAAAAAACTTGATATACTTAATAAAATATCTTTGTTTACGTATTCTTAATCCAATAAAAAAAATTCTTGTTTACCATTTGGTATTTTCATAGACACTAGATTTGAGCTATACTCATGTACATTAGTTTTTTTTTAGCCCTACTCTTAGTGGCTTTCCTACAACGGCTCGACACAGTTTATACATTAAAGTAATTTGTCCTGACGCCACACTCTTATAAAAGACACATTGAAAGTGTTGTTTGAGTAGATTTTCCTTGACCACGAGAAGTGATTAAGGAGAGTTGAGGAAATTTCACGCAGTTAAACTGCTGTTACGTTTTTTCAAAGAAAATTAATTCTGAGACAGCAGTAAAACCAAAAAGCTAGTGTTTGTGTGTTCACTAAGTGAGGTATATTATATTAATGCTTTATTAGTGTATCAATATACCATTTAACGTGTCTAATCTCATTGCCTTTTTAAATATTATATCGTATTATTTAACTTGTATTATATATTTCGTTTTGTGTTGTAAACTTATTATATGTATTCTTATATATCTCTTGAACATGGGGCCCGGCATGGCCCCTCGTAATCCGAGGGCCATAGGTTTGAATCCCCGTCACACCAAACACGCTCGCCCTTTCTGCCGTTGGGGTGCTATAATGTGACGGTCAATTAAACCATTCATTGGTAAAAAAAAGTAGCCAAAGAGTTGGCGGTGGGTGATGATGTCTAGCTACCTTCCCTCTAGTCTTACACCGCTAAATTAGTGACGGCTAGCAGAGATAGCCCTCATGTAGCTTTGAGCGAAATTCAAAAACAAACAAACATAAACATAACCGAACCTCGTGGGATATTCTTCGGATTATGGACGAAAATATTATACTTCTTCAACTATACACGTTAAAAAGGCCTCTAGTAACTCAATATGTCTGCGAACGTACACTGCTGGAAACCGAGTTTCTATATCCGTGGTGGGCAGAGCACAGCTATCTGTATCTTTGTGCTTAATAACAAACCTGAATAAACATAATTTTTTTTTTTAGTTTTGCTCTAAGTTGGTAGCTTGTTCTGGTCGAAATGTAATATTAATTGTTAAAGAATTAAAATTATTGTAGTGATGTAAAACATCTAAGATGACATAGCAATAATGCGTTTTAAGCTGAATGGAATAAGTTACATCTTTAAAAGTGTACATGTATGTGCATATATATATATATATTCTTGTAATTCATACCTTTAACACAATTTTCAACTACTCATAAACAAAAAAGCTAGCACTTTAGGCTTAAAATGTAATAAAAATTGCACTTTGTATAAACATATTATTTAACATTCCTGTTACCACTTAATCCGTTACGATATTCAATCAGAGGTGTTGAAAAACAGTATTTCAGGTTTATCATATTTTTTGCAACTAGTCATTATTCAAGAAGTTTTGTCAAAATTAAAACTAAACAAGCCTAAAAATAATTAAAACGTTCGTTATACGCTGCGCAACACAGTTAATGCAGTTGTTTGAAACGCCTGAGATCGCAAAGCAATTAGAACGTAACAGCGACTCACGACGAATGTGAGAAAGACGTCAGAGTAATGACAGTTGTAAGACAACATGCTCAATTATAAAGCACGAGGAATTAGTATGTCAAAAAAATTAACAATTTATTCTACTAATATATTGATTGAACTTTATTAAAAATACTAATAAATAGAATTGAGGAAACTTTCAAATACATTCCATGCTACCAAAAACTAAACTGTAAAAGTTTTTTGACAAAAATACCATTTTTAAAAACAATAAAAGAGTCAAATTATCACTTTAAAGTAAGTACTACTTTATTAGATATTTGTTCAAGTGTTGATGACGTAAAAAGAAGCAATCTTTAAACCCCAACGATTAACTGAAAAACAGGAAATACATTATAATCCCTGATGTACATGGATTTACTTTCAGTTAATATTGTACACACAGATAGGTGATGATTACAGTAAAACTTGTATAATAGATTATTTCATAAGAATATTTAATTAAAAGTGAAAATTTTCCAAGTAGTTTGGTAAAAGTTTGTAAGATGAACGAATATATTAACATAATACTGATTCAACTATACTCTACAAAAAATAAGTCGTACGACTAACGTACTGAATTTATTAGAACTTATAATAAAATATGGGCGTATCATTCATAATATTTCTCGTTTTAAACTATAAGACACTTCAATGTGTTTAACTTCAAATATAGCTTTCCAATGTGGTAATCATATTCTGACAAGTGGGGGTCGCAGACTTAAAACACTGATGAGTAATGATATGTAATAAACACACGGACAGACAACATACCTTATTGTTTCCTGATTTGATTTTAAAATGTTGTTATTACAGTAATCTCTGTGTGTTTCGAATGACTTAAACTAAATGTATTATCAAACCAGGAAGAATTATCAAATTTGACAATCCAATTAATACTGCAAGATATCCTGAATTATGAATGGATAAAATATGCCTATTTAATTGTAATTGTTAAAGATTCTTCTGGAACTTACATGTTGAGAAATAAAACGTTACGGCTTACTGAAGTTTTAAATAATCAGGGTAATAAATTGGTTTTATGAAAGCTCACTAATACAGCAGAAAACTTGTTGAATTTTCTTATTCAAGACATCAAAATAGATTATTTATCGTAAACTATTTACAGTTTCACCTAAACCTAGTTTCAGTCGCTCTAGCTTATAAGACTTGAACTTCAAAACCTACAGGGTAGCCCGTAAGTCCCTACCCATCCATATATCTTATGTATAGAGTGTATCTGTGTGTTGTCCATCATTCTCGCTGCGCTCATGTACCCACGTACTTGTCACAATACGCACTTCAAGTGTAAATTGGTTTACATCAGCCATATTTCTCTGAAAAAAAGAAACAAATTTTTAATGCATGCGTAACTGAATATAACATAATAACACATGGATGGGTAGGGACTTACGGGTCACCCTGTAGATTACTAAGTCTAGACAGTGAGAGTAGCTCAGTGCAGTTTCTTGAACTTTTATATATAGTCAAATAACGACTACTTTAGATGATATTTACTTCGATTTCTAATGTACTAATAATTATCTCCTAACACATAATTGTTCATGCTGTCTAACAATACCAGAAAGTTCTATGAAATTTCATGGGTTTTATTTTTGTTTATAAGTATTTCAACCGTTGTACAGTTTCGAAGGTCACTGATATGAGGATAAAACTCGAATTTATCTCAGCAACATCCAACTGCAGAACAACATACATATTTTTTTCCACATAGACCACAATGATTTTCAAGATTCTATTGAAAATACTCTTAACTCACACGATCATAATGGATCCTACACAACTCAGTTTTGTATTACACTATTCTAGTGCTCAATGAGTTGTTAATTTAACTGTCAGACTCACGAGCAAGAATTGATCCCTATTCTCAACAGTTAAATTACATGTCTTAATAGTTTGTCTCATAACTATCATATTAGTTTTGGGCGAGCATTTTAGTAACTAGCACTCTTCCTCTTATCGTCACTAGATATATGTATCGTAGATGTGATGATATTTTGTCCTTTCTTGAAAAAAATCTTGATATTTACCATAATTAAGTATTTCATATACTTATATTTATCCATCTGAACTAATCAAGAGATACAATGGATTCTTAACTTTCAGAATTCTTAATACAAACATCTTTATGATGAAATACGTATTATTAAGGAGTCAAGCACAAACTAAATTATCCTATGTCAGTAAAGCTTCCTACTTTATTTACATATCACCTAAAAAAATAAAAAAGTAATTCCAATCCCAGCAAATTTACGAATTCTACTATTTTGATCTAGTTCTAAATGATTTCCATAATGATGTACTACACTAATTTTTAACGCTAAAGTCTTTTCGCTTAGCTCTTTCCAAACAGTAACATTTTCAAAGACACCTAAGTCAAACAAAGATCGTAGCTAACATGTTTATAATGGTTTTATCCGACTGTTAGATGTCTCACCAAACTAATATCAGAGAGATTTCATAATTTTTTCACTGACTGTTACTGGATTGAAACATCGTAATTACGATGTTATTTCATGAAGTGTGTCTTCGCTTACTACTATAAAACTGAGAGCTTATAATCGAATTCTTAGGGTTTCCACGTGATTTTCTTGTTCCCACACCTATGACGTCAGAGTGATTTTAGCATCGTGCTGGGCGAAGTGTAAATATGTGAAGTGGTCTGGAGTGCTCGGACATTTCTTAATATTTGCTTTTACACATGTTTCTCTGAAAATAACTCCATAAAGGTAACATCAATTTATTTAAACACCCCCTTGGTCTCACGTATGATGGAAAACTCACCTTAATACCAGCTATAAGAGAATGAAACTCTTATTTTAGACATAACATATGACGTTATTTCCGCTATATTTCAACCACAAAAATTTCTTTGGTAAATAAAGACTGAAGTATGTTATAAAATATCTTTGTTACTTTCGTACAAAACAAGGTTTGTGATAAATTTATAATAACACTTTAAATTACTTTCAATTCACTCATCAGATTAGAAGTGTGTGTCAAACGTTTATACAAATTTAATATATTTTTCAAACATAAACATATCATTTAAGCTACAGTTTTTTACGAACAGAACTTTTATTTATTAATCATCCGGACTGCATACCTTAAGGTCCAATGTTCTAGTTGCAATGTGATGCTGAACAAAGTCTAAACTTTTCACCCAAGAGGGTAATTATAATTGCAGTATAACATGTTGTTAGTGGAAACAAAAACCGAGAGATTTTAAACTAAGAAAATCTCTAACTTTTGGAAATTCGCAAGAATATGCAGTATTGTGTTTACTTCTTACTTCATTAAATTGTTTTTGTTTTTGGTAAATTAAATATATGTATATTGTAATTGATTTAGTATTATATATTTATTTTATTATCGATGTTTGTTTTAGTTAAATATGTGTTTAGAAATGCGTGTAATCTATATTGTTAAATGTGTATTTCAAAATTCTCGCCTATTCCCAAAATTTGTAGATCATTCTTCAGTGTACAAATCAGCAATACATGTTTTACTTAAGGACAATAGTATTGTTGAGCCAACTGAAATTTCTAGAACCTCTTCTTAACGTTTATAAATCGACGCTTCACGAGACAGTATTATATTATTATTGGTTTGTTGCAGTTGGTATAGTATAAACTTCGGAATCTATACCTGACAAGGAACGTTTATAAATTTCGAGCATTACAAACAATTTAAGTTCAGCGAATTACTTTCGAACGTAAATATTTCTATGAAAACATCGTATAACTTCAGCTGTGAAAACTTATGTGCGATCAATGAGAGCTGGTTGGCAAGCTAACCGTTAAGTGAATTGTATCGATATCAACTCGAAATGTATTCGCTTATTGTAAACCATTGATAAAATATTCAGTTACACACTTGTGTGGAATTAAGCACAAAGCTATACAATATACTATCTGTGTTCTATACACTACGGGTATCGAAACCCGGTTTTTGGCGACATGAGTCTACAGACATACTGCCGGGTTTGTAGCGTGACAGTTCCACCCCAGATACGAAGTTCAATATTGTCTATACGTTTTTAAAACTTTTATATATAAGTTATTATTTGTAATAACCGTTATTATAAATTTTGTTATTGTTTATATATTACAATATATTTGTTTGTTTGTTTTGGAATTTCGTGCAAAGCTACTCGAGGGCAATCTGCGCTAGCCGTCCCTGTTTTAGCAGTGTAAGACTAGAGGGAAGGTAGCTAGTCATCATCACCTACTGCCAACTGTTGGACTACTCTTTTACCAACGAATAGTGGTATTGACCTTCACTTTATAACGCCCCACGGCTGAACGGGCGAGCATGGTTGGTGCAAAGGAGATTCGAACTCGCGACCCTCAGATTACGACCCGAACGCCTTAACCCATCTGGCCATGCCAGGCCTAAATATATTTGTATTAAAAAAGAAAATTGTGTGTGTCAATCTTGTTGGCAAACATCATAAATTTAATACATCTCTACAGTTAAATAACTTCTAAATTTAAATTACAATTTAACATAATTTTAGACTATTTTAAATCGTAATACGTAACATAATAAATTAAAGGCTCGTTCGAGATAAATTATAATACGTTAACAATACATATATATACATGTATGATATTAGCCATCAATTTAGAAATAAGTATATATTTGTGAAAAAATCAACGAATAAATTGTAACTTTGATCAGAATGTCCATATAATTTTATATCTGCAAACTTACAACGCTAGAATTTGGGTTTCGATACTCATATGTGGACAGAGCACAGATAACCTATTGTGTAGCTTTGTGCGTAACTACAAACAAACACATAATTTAAGAAACATTAAATGTATGCGTTCCTGGTTATACCAACAAGTAATGAAGGATTTACAATCGCATACGATTGGCTCACTCGTATTGGCTCACTTTTGTAGTTAGTAAAGTTGTTTTTTCTTTCTTCTAAAATATATTAATTTCCACATTAAAAGTGCCGGTAACACTGCAACACTATGGTAAGAAGTGCTAGCTGTGCATGAACTGATATATATATATACTGAATTGTTTATGTTCGTGCTTTACGTAGCCTCAAATTGCTAGAGACAGTTACCTTAAAATTATTTGCTTTCTAAATACCTGTCCATCGCTGAAACTGCTGTAAGTCTTCGGATTTGATCTTTCATTTGTCTCGTGTGTAATGTGTGTGATTGTGAGGCCTCCTATGGAGGATTCTTAAATTTAAAAATTTGGATTTACAATCCTAAAATCAGGGGCTCGATTCCCTTCGGTGAACACAGCAGATAGCCGGATGAGGCTTTGATATAAAAGAAAACACACACACACACACACACACAATTTTAAATTGAATTGACTCATGTTCATATTTGCTTGACTTCTGCCTTTTGGGACGGGACCTGGATATTCTCTCCGGTGCTGCCTTTGCCTCTGTCCAAGATAACATTTAGAGTGACATCCTCCACCCAAAAAAAGAGAGTAAAAATTATTTAATAAATAAATAAATAAAACTAAACCTAATACCAATTCACGAAAGGGGACGAAGAGGAACCACAACGTTCCTGAACACCCCAGTTGGAGAGAGAATTCTTACGATTTCTCTCTCTCTAAACTAAACCCCTGCCACATTAGTTTGCGTTTGCACAATTTTAAATATCTGTTGGCATGACCTAGCGCGTTAAGGCGTGCGCTTCGTAATATGAGAGTCAAGGGTTCGTGGCCGAGTCGCACCAAATATGCTCGCCCTCCCAGCCGTGGGGGCGTTATAATGTAACGGTCAATCCCACTATTCGTTGGTAAAAGAGTAGCCCAAGAGGTGGCGGTGGGTGGTGATGACTAGCTGCCTTCCACTGCTAAATTAGGGACGGCTAGTACAGATAGCCCTCGAGTAGCTTGGTGCGAAATTCCAAAACAAACAAATATCTGTTAGTTGAAAAAACAAAAAAAATCGGAATCTAGATTTTAATACAAACATAAATTAGCTATTTTTATGCTTATCATATAATTCAAGTGGATAATAATATTCACAGTTTCGATCGCTAGAAATAATTAATAAAGACATAAGGATACTTATAACAAATTAAATGTTGATTAATCAGTTGTAATCTTACTCAGTTTCTTTGTGAGTACGTAGATAATGTAATAATTTCATGTTTTAAGAAATTTGGGGAAAATATAGATACCTTTAGAGAAGTTCATGATCATTTGCAAACATTGTTGTATTCATAAAGATTTATGGCTAAGCGCAAGAGGAAACAAATGAGGGTTCTTATATTGCTTTATTCCTATGTTGTTTTGGGAAAAATTACTGATAACGGTCACGTTGAATTAACATGTGGCATCCTTAGAAATATTCAATATTCACGAATTTAACAACAAAAAAGTTATTTTACCTACTGTATTTTCTACTTCTAACCTCCTTCTCAATGAATGTTATTTTTATTTATATCCCAGAGTATATACTTAAAATAATTTTGATGAACTAATACAAACATTGTACTATGTTAACAAATTAGGTTTCGATGTCCTTTGTGAACATAAGACATATATTCAATTGTTTACCTTTGTAGTTAACAACAAACAAACAATGTTACCAAAGTGTGACACAAAATACAACTAATTAATAATTGGTCCATCCTCTCTAAATTTGTATGTGACTATTATGGTGCATTGTTATTTAAAGCAATGAAGGTCGACTGCTGCCACAAACAAGATGTCATAAAGAATAAAACTCACGAAAGTTAAAAGAAGAGATAGGTACTGAGCACGGAGTTAGAGGTACAAGTAAACATCTGTATTTTTATTCATACTTAAATCAACTGCTAAAAAAATCGTTTGTTTGTTCGATTTTGGAATTTTGCGCTCAGCTATTCGAGGGTTACCTCCGATAGCCATCTCTAATAAAGAAGTAATATACTGGAGGGAAGGCAGCAAGCCAAACCCCCATCGCCACCTCTTGGGCTACTCTTTTCGTAACGAAAAGTGGGATTTACCATGGCATTAAAACACCTTCATAGTTAACATAGAAACCATATTCGGGGAAAGGACTCGAACTAACGACTCGCCAATTGCGAGTCCAGCGCCCTAAACACCAAGTCATGCCAAACCCACTGAAGAAATGGAAAACCACTGGATGTTGTTATTACAATTATAAATGTGAGGCATTAGTTCTCGTGGTGCTGTTAGCGCAAAATTTGTAGCCAGGAAAAATGAATAACAATTGCGTGAAGCAGTGAATTTTTCTAATCACTGTTGCTCGTACATTAGTTTCACGGTAACCTTAAAGAAACTTTGGATATAACTGTGTACAGTTTTAACCATGAGAGTGGTGGACGAGTAACAGTAACACAATTGTAGAGTAACGTAAGGAATATCCTTGTCATTTTGTATTGTTATGAACAATAGTGCATTTCCTGCATCGATGGCATTTTAAAGAAAGATCCATATCTTTCTCAGCATGGTATATTGCATTGTATGATCAGCAGTAGTTCGAGATAAATAATTTACACAAATAATCTCTACCTGAACCAGGTTGAATTGCTCTGGAATATATTTTAGAAAGGTATATGACGATACTGAGAAATTTTACAGTAATTATATGTATATAAAATGAAACGGTAGATGTGCAGCAGCAAGTTGAGGCTAACCCTAAATATGGATACATTCCTTTTAATACTAGTCCAAGTAGTGTAACAAAACGCACGTTTCGTTTCAAAAACATGACGAAATTTACTTATTTTAAGGTTTATATATATATATATATATATATATATAGTGAGATATAAGTGAATTATCGCTTTATTGGTCTAGGTTGTTGAGGTAAGAAATAAGCACACCGTTTTTGAGGGTAAATTTTATAAGAAACATGTAAAAACACGGTCTTTCTAGTTCATCATAAGATAGTATTGGTTTATTGTATCATTTGAACTTTAAAAATTCAACATATTAATTTGTATCATGTCAAGAATCTGTGAACGTCAATAATATGCAACTCTCAAAACTCGTGAAGACTATTTATGCAGCACAATATACTAGATGATTATTTATGCAACACAATATACTAGATGACTATTTATGCAAAACAATATACTAGATGACTATTTCTACGAATGAATTCTGATCATTATATAGTTTCTTACAAAAGGTGACTTGTCTAGTAGTGAGATCCGTTTAAAGACTGAGATTCAGTGCCGAATTCAAAATAAGTTCTGACTAATAATTTATAGTCGCACACAATAACAAAAAAATTATAAAGGCCAGTTCGGCTTTGTAGAACGGATGACAGTAACTAAATTATTACCTTGATTTAAAAGTAATATTATGGTAATTCCTTTTCTACTGGTATTTTTCTGTTAACCTATCCAGAATTCTAAGGAATAGTTTACAAACTCTAGATCAAGTGAAGCTCAGTAACCCTAACCTCATTATTTATAATTATTAATCTGTCTCGCGTGTCCAAAGCAAAGTAATTAGACTCGGAAATTGGTCAACATTCTTTTCAAGTAATTTCATGATAATAAAATTGAGAAATTATTATGCTTCCTTTTCTAATCATGAGCAAATATGATTACGAAATCGGGAAATTTAGTATTTAACTGTCTTCACTACTAGTAATGATAATAAGATGAATAGTACTCAACTTTTGTATAGCCGTGAAGAATTATATCAAAGTGAAACAACAGAATTCACTAAACTTTGGGCATTGCCAGGAAGCTATGGCGCCGGACTCGTAACCTGGGGGTCGCGAGTTCGAATACCTGTCACATTAAACATGCTCATCCGTTCGGCTGCGAAGGCGTTATTATATGATGATCATTCCCACTATTCGTTGGTAAAAGAGTAGCTCTACAGATGGCGGTGGGTGGTGATGACTAGTTGCCTTCCCTCTAGTATTAATTAGGGACAATAAATGTAGATAGCCCTCGTATAGATTTACGCGAAATTCACAAAATAAACAAACATCAAACTTTCTTTTTTTCTAATCCTTCACAATACAAAAATAAAAATGCAAAATTAATCAGTTTCATTTCTTGGCTACGAGCAACCAGAAGGTAATGTACAATGAGAAACTTTTAAATTTTCCTTAATAAATACTTTTGAAAAATTGCACAAATTTGGAAAAGAGAAAACAGTCAATTTTTTCTCTTCTTTTCTAAGAAATAATAAGTTATATACTAATAAAACCAATAATTATACAACTTAATTAGTCTAGGAGTAACTAGAAGGTAATGACCACAAAAAACTATTAAACTCAATAATTATGAGCAATCATATGAATGGAAAAAAAAGATATCTGTCAATATTTCTATTTTTCTTTTGTTTTATAAACCATGATTTGTTCTATCGTAATAAAACCAATAAATTACTAAACTTTCATTCTTAATCATGAGGAAATCATATGATTAAAAAACACCAATTAATCAATTGTCTCTTTTAATATGGGTAATCGTATGATTAGGAAACCATGAAATTATCTATCTTCCATTATTAACCATCAATAATTGGAGGAAAATAAAGCAGGGAAATTATTAAACATTATTTCATCACAACCATGATTATCTATTTGACAAGAAAATAGGATATCTATTCAACATTTCTTATAACCACGAGAAAGCGCGTGACAATGACACAGTGAAATTATTCAATTGTTTTCTTAAGCAAAATCAATGTATGATACCAAAACCGAAAAATTATTCAACTGACTTTATTAACGATGAGTAATTGCACATCAGTGCAAATGAGGAATATTATTTTCTGTGAAATCTATGAAAAATTATACGGTAGCGAGACGGGAAAGTATTCATATATCTTAAATAAGAATGAGCAATTTTTTGTCATTTCTAAACGATAGTAAGTTAGAAAGAAATAGATGAATTATTCAACATTGTTTCCAAACAATGAACAACTACATGATAACGAAAAGGAAAGTATTTATCTTTCTTTTCTAATAATTATTAATTATAAATAAAAGAAAGCAAGAAATTACTTTTATTTAATAACTACGAACAATGTTCCCAAAATGAAACAAGGAAACTAATGAACAAATGTGTTTTTTTCTTAACAATGAAAAATTGCAAGTAGTGACATCTATAATATTTAAAAAAGTTTTTGTATTTTTTAGATAAAATGAATGATGTATATCAGTTGCATGATATTAAAATTGAGAATTTATTCAACTTCATTCGTAACCGAAAACAATCGCACAAGAATAAAACAAAGAAATTAGCCAACGGTCTTTCATTACCATGTGCAATCATAATAAGGAAACGGATTGTTTATTCATTTTTCCTTATTAAGCATGATTTTACGAAAAAATCGCAAAAACATAAAACTGGAAAATTATTCTGCTGTCTTGCGTAATTAAGTATGATCGTACGATTAACCATTTTTTTAACCATGCGTATGGTATGATATTTACAAGGAAAGCCTCCTTCCCGGCAGTTCAATGGTAAGCCAATGGGTTTGTTTGTTTGTTTTTGAATTTCGCACAAATCTACTCGAAGGCTATATGTGCTAGCCGTCCCTAATTTAGCAGCGTAAGACTAGAAGGAAGACAGCTAGTTATCACCACCCACCTCCAACTCTTGGGCTACTCTTTTACCAATGAATAGTGGGATTGACCGTCATATTATAACGCCCCCACAACTGAAAGGGCGAGCATGTTTGGCGCGACGGGGATGCGAACCCGCGACCCTCAAATTACGAGTCGCACGCCTTAACAAACTTGGTCATGCAGGGCCCTCTCCTTACCATGAACAATCGTGTGGTAATAAAACCGTAAAAAATATTCAGTCGTCTTTCTTAACCATGAGTAATTCTGTGGTAATCAAAAGATACTTTTTTACACTTTATTTGATAACCATGAACAATTATATGGTGATAAATCTAGAAAACTAGTCAACTGTCGTTTTTAACAGTTTTCCGGTGGGACAGCAGTATGTCTACCTACTTACAATGTTAAAATCCATGGTTTGATTTCCGCGGTAGACACAGGAGATGGCCCAGTGTGTCCTTCATCTATAAAAATCAACTCCAAACCTTCATAAATCATGATCAATTGAATAATGACTAATTCTAATAACTATTCAACTCTTTCAACGCAACCTGGCCTGGCATGACCAAGCGCGTAAGGCGTGCGACTTGTAATCCGAGAATCGTGGGTTCGCGCCCACGTCGTGTGCTAAACATGCTCGCCCTCCCAGCTGTGAGGGTGTACAATGTTACGGTCAATCCCACTGTTCGTTGGTCGAAGAGTAGCCCAAGAGTTGGCGGTGGGTGGTGATAACTAGCTGCCTTCCCTCTAGTCTTACACTGCTAAATTAGGGACGGCTAGCACAGATAGCCCTCGAGTAGCTTTGTGCGAAATTCCAAAACAAACAAATCAACGCAACTTACTTAAATTAGTCCAAAATTTAATTAAGTCTTGTAATAAGTATAGTTAATTAGATTTATTGTTATTAAAAGTGTTTTGCTCCTGATTTTTGTTTGTATTCAATGTCCAGTACATCACGTCGCAGTCCAACAGTAGTCAGCCAGCATTGACAAACTCCAGTTGCCCTAATATCGTTTTCCAATTTTAGCAGTGTCCTGGTGAAACCTTTCACTGACAGCACCGATATTTGAGGGAAAGAAATCGAAGTGTGAGCGGAGAAAATGAATCTTGAGTGGCATGTTGCACTTCATTGTTTTGTATGCTTTGAGAAGTTTGTCTACCAGCTAAATGTAATGTGGGGCTCTGTGATTGCCAAGAAAATTGTCAACAGAGTCTTTAAAAGCTTTCCAGGCAATCTTTTCTGGCCGAACTAACAGATATTCGAATCGCTTGTCACTCATAACGTGTCTGATCTGAGGGCCAACAAAAATGCCCTCTTTGATCTTGGCCTCAGTTATTCTTGGGAATATATGTCTTAAATAACGAAAGCCTTCGCCTTCTTTGTTCATTGCTTTCACAAAAATTCTTCATAAGTCCCAATTCTATGTGAAGATGAGGCAAAACAAATCTTTGCCGGGTCAACAAGCAGTTCATGTGCCACATTTTTCTGTCCTGGAACTAACTTTTTACGGAGTAGCCAGTCCTGTCTAGAATAATGTGACTCTTTGGCATGACTGTCCCATTCACAGATGAAGCAACAGTACTTTGTACAGCCGAGCTGCAGTCCCAGTAACAGAGCAACGACTTTCAGATCTCTACAGATATTCCAGTTGTACTTGCCATATTGGATGTGCTTCAGGAACATTTCCATGTTCTCGTACGTTTCTTTCATGTGTGCTGCATTGCCAACAGGTATTGAAGGGTGAACGTTGTCATTGTGTAACAGAACAGCTTTGAGACTTAACATTGATGAATCAATAAAGATATGCCACTCTTGTGGGTCATGGTCACAACCCAAAACAGAGGACAATCCTTCGATGTAAACACAGAAACAGAGAATACCAACTTGTGCAAAGAATTTGTTTATATTATCTTGGCAGCTTTGAAAAACAGAAATTTTCGAACCTAGTGACAGCAAACACCATTCCTGCAGTCTCGAACCCACCAATTTGGCTTTTGCTTTTGACAGATCAAAATCTCTGACCAGATCGTTTAATTCTGACTGTGTTATGAGATGTGGATTGCCTGAGGAGCATGATTCAAAATCCGGATCAATGTCACTGCCAATTCCCTGCATTACAGTTTCTTCATCTAGTTCGTCTAAGGTCCATTCCTTTGATGGTTTTGGAATTGGAAGACTGTCGTCATGTGGCATGGGTCTCATTGCTGAAGGCAGATTAGGGCATTCAAATTACTTTTGTTTTTGGCAGAGAAACAAGACACATTAGTCAAACAGAAGTAACAGTCCGTCACATGGTCTTTCTGTTCTCGCCATATCATCGGGACAGCAAACGGCATTGTCTCTCGAGTGCCTCTGAGTCAAGCTCTCAGACAGACAGCACATGTTAAGCGCCCATTCCTGTTCTTGATCACCAATTTTACAGCTGAAGTACAGACGATATGCTTTCTTCACAAAAGCAGTCATTGAGCGTCTCTGATGAACAAGCGTAAACTCGCCACAAATATAGTAGTATGTACGAGACATACAGACCGACATAAATCGTCTTGTAAAACGTCTATAACATCTGACTTGATACAGTGCTACTGAGGCAATGCTATATTCTGAAGCAATACATACACACTAAAAGGTCTATATTAATCCAATGAGCAGCATCTGTGTATGCAAGCCATTTTTATAGCCTGTTGAGACAGTGTCAAGCTGGCCCCGGCCTGTCCAGGCTGCATATTTCTACAGAAGAGCTTCCAACCTGGCCTAAATTCATGCCTGAGACTGCACAAAACATTGTTTATAGGTCTCTTACAGAAACGAAAAATTTTGGACACAAATATAAGAAAAAACATAACAAAACTGAAGATTTCGATGAAACGGTAAGTGATAGGCAAATTTGGATGTGATTTTCGTGATCAGCAGCCAAAAATCTGTAAGGAACACCCAACAGTAATCAAAAAGCAAAATCTTTGTTATGCAGTGATATCCAAAAGACGAGTCTTAAAACATAATACATTTAAAGAATTACAGAACATTAAACGAAGTAAAAACGACACAAAAACCTGGAAAAATAATGTATTTATCCTGGTATACTCCAGTGAATGTCTTGAAGTTTCGTAACTTATATATATATCCTGTTAACGCTGGTAAAATTCATTACGTCAACAAATGGAACAAAATACATCCAAGACGAAGCTCATTCTGAAACAGACTTTTAACAAAACAGCTACAAGTAATGCAAATTATAAATCCTCATGCGCCATGCAATACCGATATCTGGATTACGATATACATATATATAAAAGTAAAAAAATGTCTCAGTCGTGACTATTTTAATGAGATTACATATACCACTTTGTATGATTTCTTCTGGTTTATCATATGTTAATTTTCAGGTGTGCCTATGTTTGGGGTTTTTTACAGTAAAGCTACATTAAGTTATCTGTTGTGTTCACCGAAGACTTACCGCTGTATCTCTTTTTTTTTTTTGGTTTGTTGTGTTTGTTTTTAATTTTATGCAAAGCTACTCGAGGGCTATCTGCGTTCTCTTTTTTTTAAAGGACATTTAAAAAGTGTAATGTTTAGGTTTACACAAAGGAACAAAAATCACCAAAATGAGTCTGCAAAAATTCACACATTTTGTTCATAAAATACTTTCATGTTTATCATATCTACAAGTACTTACGATCGTTGTCCATGACACTGCGGGATGGGGTCAACAGTAGTGTGATGGTTACTAACAAGACACTGGAGATCAAGATGGCTAAAGCGGTCAGCACTACAGCGCACACAATTCGACGTCGTTGAATTTCCTTTGGAGGACTGCTAAAAACGCCGTCTAAGTCCAACTCAGTGTATTTTGTTTCAGTTGCCGTTTCCGGACTCCCGCTGCAGCTGGACGATTCCTCTTTGTAGTGAACAAATCGGGACGGAAACCGGTTGCTAATCTCAGAATTTATTT
Organism: Carcinoscorpius rotundicauda; assembly: GCA_011833715.1. Classification (NCBI taxonomy): domain Eukaryota; kingdom Metazoa; phylum Arthropoda; class Merostomata; order Xiphosura; family Limulidae; genus Carcinoscorpius; species Carcinoscorpius rotundicauda. The sequence goes on along the minus strand of CM022395.1, from coordinate 43,682,484 downwards.
CATAGAGACGACGATTCCGCTGACTGTTCCGATGAGACAACCTTCGTCGATGTTGGTGGTGATGATACTGATGGAGTGCGCCAGCCTCTTTGTCACGAGCGCTGAATGTGCGACGCACAGGAAGCTTTTCTCTCGTCTTGTGACTGTCCTTTGCTGAGGCTACCCGATGAATACGACGACTATCGTGATGATGCTTCATGTGCCGATGAGGAACGTCTTCATATCTGACATTTTGGATCCTGCTCTGTCGAGAAGCTCTATTGTCGTCTTTCCCAAGAGTACTTCGATTAATGCTGTGCAAGTGGCGACTATATATTCTGTGGTGTCGTTGGTTCTCATCGTTGTCAAAGACATATGAAGAACTGGGGGAAAAGGAAGACGCTCCAGTGAGAACAACAGGACACTGCCCACTGTTTTGTTGTTTGATAGTAAAGCTCTCCGCCGATATCATAGCTCTTAGCCACACAGTTTACTAGCCTCTTATACAAGTTGGGTGATCGGTACCTATGCCTTCAGTAAGTCCACGAGGTAGTGTTTATTTTGATAAGATTCCCAGAGTGCTACTGCTCCATATCTCACGTGCTGAGTGCGGCACGTTAAATGTATATATATGTGTATGTACATACTTCAGATTTTCAATGTTTGTTTTATTACTCCCTTTTCTGTTAAACGTTAAAATATTTTCTGCTAGAGTTGGTTGCTTTTAAAGCAGATTTTAAGAACTTATCACACATATTCACGTGGTTTTAGAAAGCTCAGAGAAATTATACACTTCTCAAAATACATGGAAGAAAAGATGATGAATCAGTCGGAGTTCGCATAACAGGTTTTTATTTCTCTTTGAATGTTTAATATATGAAATCTAAATAACTTTCATAATTCGACATGGCAGCTAGTTGTTCCAATACAGATTAAGATTTTTTAACAATACAACTACGTTTACTAATAAGACGATATTGGGGATTTTGGTTATTGCTCCAAACTAACACCTGACTTAAGCTAAGTGGAGATATTGTCAATTAATCTTAAGTATGGATTCTGTTTAGAGGTTGGAATTAATAACTCTACTCCATTTAGAAAAAAAAATGACTATATAAACTGAGACGGATGCTAGAAGTGCAGTAAATAAACATAAAGATAATGAATTTAAGGTTAAAAAAATATTATTTTTACGTTTCAAAACAGAGGACGTTATCCTCAAACATCGAAAAATAAAACAGTTTAACAGGATGATTCTTTTCGCATATATTTTATCTAATAAATCGAAATTAGTACGATAAATTACTCTGAAAATTGATTCACGAGGTGTATTTAAAAACCATTGAATAAATTACTGAATAAAAATAGCAAGTTGTTGAACGCACTTCCAGTGATTGTTTATTCAATTGATAGTTTGATTTCTCTTAGTGTTTTCAATAGTTTTACTTGCGAATCGTCTAAACGTTTTTCCTTTAGTTGCCCCTCGCTAGTACAGCGGTATGTCGCCGGATTTACAACGCTAAAATCAGGGGTTCGATTTCCCTCGGTGGGCTGAGCAGATAAACCTTTGTGCCTTTGCCATACGAAAAACACACAAACACACACACCCAACGTAGAAAAGCAGAAGAACATATTTTTAGGGGCCTGGCATGGCCTAGCGCGTTAAGGCGTGCGCTTCGTAATCTGATGATCGCGCCAAATATGCTCGCCTTCTCAGCCGTGGGGGCGTTATAATGTGACGGTCAATCCCACTATTCGTTGGTAAAAAAAGTAGCCCAAGAGTTGAGGGTGGGTGGTGATGACTACCTGCCTTCCCTCTAGTCTTACACTTCTAAATTAGGGACGACTAGCACAGATAGCCCTCGAGTGGCTTTGTGCGAAATTCCAAACTTTGAGAGCAAAGTTAAATTAGACTATCTGCTGTGTCTACAGCGGGGAATCGAACCCTGAATTTTATTGCTGTAAGTTTGTAGAATTACTACTATTCCACCAGGTGATTCTTTCCATTGTAAAAATATTCAAATAATCAATCCGATTTCAAATTTCACCTCAGAATTAAATATTTTAAAACAATTGTTATGTGATTTGGTTGTGTTTGTTCATGGTATAAATAACCCTTTAATTTTACATAAATCACCTACATCTTGTAACTAGTCTTCTAGAAAGAGTCTGATTTTCTTCACTTTTCGAAAACCAGAACATTCGGGCCCAGCATGGCCAGGTGGTTAAAGCACTCGACTCGTAATCTGAAGGTCGCGGTTTCAAATTCCAGTCGCACCAAACACGCTCGTCCTTTTAGCCGTGGTAGCATTGTAATGTAACGTTCAATCCCACTATTCGTTGGTAAAAGAGTAGCTCAAGAGTTGGCCGAGGGTGGTGATGACTAGCTGCCTTCCCTCTAGTCTTACACTGCTAAACTAGGGACTGCTAGCGCAGATACCCCTCGCGTAGCTTCGCGCAAAATTTAAAACAAACTAAACCCAGCATGTTCATTCTTGTCCAGTTCACTTGTAAGATGCTTAAAATACGTGTAGTAGCAAAGCAAATTTATGGTATTTTAAATTGTCAAATCAATAACGTGAATCGTAACGTTATATTACAGATCACAGATCTAAAACCAAAGAAAAATAGCTGCATTAAATAATTTATAGAGTATTCCTATCACATGCAAATACCAAACAATTATTTTTTTCTTGTAACAAATGTAAAATATTCTTGATTTAGGCTTAGTATATGTAGGCCATTTTGCTCTTGCACGGTTCAAATGACGCAGCACATTTCTTCATTAAAACGTTCAAGCGTCCTTCATCATTAAGATCATAAAGGACAGTTGTTCACTATACATGAAACGCAAGTTTCCCATTACAAGACCTGATATTTCAGATTTCTTCATGGAAACTAAACCGATTGACCATAAATGTATTTAGTCAAATGAATTTCCCTGATGTAACAACGGCAGTCTGTTTTCGCTGCTTTTATTCTTAATTGGAAAACATTCAAAATTGTTGAAACAGTTTACAAGGTGCTATTCCAAGTGCTTACTTATGATTTTAATATGTGCACTATTTTATGTTCCAAACAAATAAAAGTTTTGAAAGAAATTTCAAACCGCAGTTTCTGTGTTGTTTTAGCGCAAAGCTACACAATGGTCTATCTGTATACTATCCGCAGTCCTTAATTGTGGGGGACGGCATGGCCAGATGGTTAAGGCACTTGACTCGTAATCTGAGGGTCGCGGGTTCGAATCATGTTCGCCTTTCAGCCTTGGGGACATTATGATGTGACGGTTAGTCCCACTATTCGTTAATAAAAGAGTAGCCCAAGAGTTGGTGGTGGGTGGTGATGACTAGCTGCCTTCCTTCTGGTCTTGCACTGCTAAATCAGGGACAACTAGCACAAAAAGCTCTTGCATAGCTATTTGCGAAATTCAAAACAAACCAAACCAAAACCCTAATTTTGACTTTATAAGCCCTGAAGCTTTTCCTTAATCACCAGGACATAGATGTGAATAAGATCATTTTTTATTGCAGGTAAAAAACCGTCTTTATGTGTATTTAGTTAATGTGTAGACTTGTTTGCATGAAAATTAAAACGACTGTTTGCACAGAATTATTTATAATGAAACATGAGTATACTGTGGTGTAGGGGAGAACAAATGATCGTGTATTGAATGACGGACCTAATCCACAGTAGTTTGAGATAAGTTTCATTGAGTTAATGTATTTTTCATGTTTTGTATAAATCATCAGTTTTATGTATTCCAGTCTCTAATGTTAATTCACAATAATGGTTGAATGTATTAGAATAAGAAATTTTCGTTATTAGGATAATAGATATATGCTGTAATTAACCAACAAATGTTCGTAGTACGTAACAAAAACTTAAATTTTCACCAAGTGAGAATTGAAATGATAAATTCGGAGGGGGGAAGTAAGCCAGAATCTGACGCCGTGTTACCATATAGTTTTTAAGAATACACCACTAATGCTCACCCTTTTCAGAACACAAATAAAGTACAGTGAAATCAGCTCTGTTTTAAATGAATACATAATAATAACCAATGGCTCCAAACATACGCTTCTTGAGACACAGTTGTAAATATTTATATCTATTTCATTTGAACACTTTCTTATAACTATAGCGTTTGTCCGTTCGTTTGTAATTAGGCACAGAGCTACACAATGGGCGATTTGTGCTCTGCCCATCACGGGTATCAAACCAGGTTTCTAACGTTGTAAGTCCGTAGACATACCGCTGTGCCTCTGGGGAGTATAAGTATCATAATACCCTTATTTTAAAAAGTCTATATATAAATATATTTATATGCTGGATTTTTTAATTAGTCTTGTTTTTATATGGTTTCATTACAAATTTATTTCACTCACTAGGTTTGTTTTTATTTGTATGTCTGATAAAACATTAAATGAATAACTTCAAGAACAAACGCTTAATAGTATTATGTTACAGTACACACGGAAAATATTAAAGATATTTCTTCAAATCTGTCATACTTATAATACTATGGAGTTGATCTTTTGATTACTGTTTTAAAAGTACCTGTACCTTAAGTGACAAAAAACAACAAAACGTACCCTTTTCAGGGTGAAAACTATATTAACGGGTCATTGCACATACATATATATATTTTATATATATGCTGTTTATACAGCACGTAGCTCAAGCTTATTTGCAGCTTGAGTAAACTGTTAACAGTAGGTCTTAAGCATTGCTTGCTTACTTTATTTGTAACTTTTAAATTCTTCATTGTTATACACCTTTTTAATGCACTGTAATTGGCAAATATGTGCCTAGAGTAAGACACAACTTCCACAAAGCGTCATATAATACTTTATCAGTATAAAAGTGCCCTTTTTAAATAAAATAAATGTTTAAAACATAATTTTATATGAATCGTGTTCTTTTAAAGTAATTATTTACTGAACCATGTAACTATGTGTCTGAAGTTTCATATACACACGCGTTGTACACGATCGAGCAAAAAAGTAACTGCCCAGAACGGTGTCACATCTATTAGATATCTAGTACCACATATGGAAAATGAACAACCTTTAAGTAAGTAATGGACATTCGCATCGATTCATGTAGTATGTCTGTCTAAGTTTTGGTGCAAAATGCCCAACACATTTTGCTATAGGTTTATGAAGAATAACACTGATAATAACATTAAAATATTTTTTTTTATTTTGTCTATAACAGTGAACTCACATATTTTGCTTACTATCAATGTTTGGATGCTAACCATTACGATTTTGGTGTATACATTACAACTATACGATCATACAGACAAATATTACGACTTGTTGCAACTCCCAAATTATTATATATTATATAGCCCTATAAAATAAAGTGATAAATTGTTCCCCCAGGGCTTGAAAGGGAATGAAAAGAAAATTTCTAGTGAGATACAAATAAATTTTGATAATAAATGAAAGACATAGTCCTAATGGCTACTTGCGATAATCATGTTTGTGCTTGAAATAACAAAAATTTTTTGTATCTCCGACGTCTACCAATAGTTTGAGTGCGGTGCTTCTCCATACTGGGTACGTGGGGAAATCCATTATTACGTCATCAGTGCTTGGCAGCCAATCAACTCTCGCATAGATGGGTATTTCTCGTTTTTTAAGCGATATGCCTCCCAGTGACTCAGCGGTATATCTGCTTACTTACAATGCTAAAAACCGGGTTTTGATACCCGTGGTGAGCAGAGTACAGATAGCCCATTGTGTAGCTTTGTTCTTAATTCCAAACAGCAACTCTGTAGCATAATTTTAAGCACCCCGCTAGTACAGCGTGATGACTTCGGATTTACAACGCTCAGATCAGGGATTCGATTTCACTCAGTGGGCTCAGCAGATAGCCCAATGCGGCCTTGCTATAAGAAAACACAAACACACAAAGCGGCATAGAAACACCAATGCGATCGTTCACAAGTTGGAGAAAAAAAGAGGCCTCGTTCACCAGATTGTCTTGTTTCTGGCAAATTTAAATGGACTAAAATTGTGAATCCAAAATTTAGGAAAGAGTATAGTGCAAAATATCCGGTCATTGCATGAAAAGTCAGTGACAGTCGGGCGTTTTGTACAGTTTATCACATGGATTTTTATGTGGCGCATTGCGGGATAAACGATTGTTCCAGACATACAAAATCGGCATCTCACCAACAAAAGGCTAAGGCGAAGACAAAAATGATGAAGATTACGACACTTATGAGTAAGAATTCAGAATATGAAACCATAAATGCAGAAGTGATGTTGACGCAATTCGTTATTGCTCATAATTTACCCCTAGCTGTAGCCGATCAAGAATTGTTTTTAATTTATTTATTAAATACACAAAATACAGTCATAAATGAGCAATTTATAGCAGTATTAAACAATAATAGTTATAATAATAATATTATAATAAACAGCTTAGAGACATTGGTCAGGCCTAGTAGCTGCAAATGATAAAGGGCTCTGTCTACCATCATTAAGCTCAGTCATTTGAAATAGTTGACATCTCTGTGAATGATCTTAACAATTAAAAAGAAAGGTTTTTAGGGGGATTTTGTCCGAATTTCTGTTAGTGGCTATAGAAAATTATTGTGCGATCGTTATCATGAACCAGTTTCGTGATTCATGATAAAAAAAAGGTATTTCTGCGAACAACAATTAGATCGGTTGTAAAGTGATCAGAGAAATGGACGTAACAAGGAAAATGTGCAATTATTGCACTGGAACAAAACGTAATATACTTATTAGGAAAAACGCCAATCACAGAAAACTGAGACACAGATAAGGATTTTGCAAATATCGGTCCGACTTTCATAACAGTGAAGACTGTATCTATTCTACAGTAAATATATCCTTAACCTTCAATTTTACTTATGACTTTTATATGAAAATCACTATCGCTAAGCCACTGTTTTTAACAGGACAATGATTAAATACAAATATTTCATACTCACACATTTTCTGGGCCCGGCATGGCCAAGCGTGTTAAGACGTGCGACTCGTAATCTGAGGGTCGCGGGTTCGCATCCCCTTCGCGCCAAACATGCTCGCCCTTTCAGCCGTGGGGGCGTTATAATTTACGGTCAATCCCACTATTCGTTGGTAAAAGAGTAGCCCAAAAATTGACGGTGGGTGGTGAAGACTAGCTGCCTTCCCTCTAGTCTTACACTGCTAAATTAGTTATTTAGAGTGAACAGAACTAAACGGCTTTATAACATTCCCACAAAATTATACCTGTTGTAAGTATGACAGTTAATGAAATTCACTATACGGAACAGAAAATGTGTTTGTTGGTTTTGAATTTCGCACAAAGCTACTCGAGGGCTATCTGTGCTAGCCGTCCCTAATTTAGCAGTGTAAGACTAGAGGGAAAGCAGCTAGTCATCACCACCCACCGCCAACTCTTGGGCTACTCTTTTACCAACGAATAGTGGGATTGACCGTCACATTATACACCCCCACGGCTGGGAGGGCGAGCATGTTTAGCGCGACGCGGGCGCGAACCCGTGACCCTCGGATTACGAGTCGCGCGCCTTACGCGCTTGGCCATGCCGGGCTCACAACAAAGTCGTAAGGATTCCACTTTACATTCTCATCATTTGTTGAAGAAGCAGTTTTTGTGTTGATTTATTTCCTTATTTGTGTTTACTTATTAAATTCAGTATGTTTTAATTGATTGCTTTGAAATTAAGGACACAGCTACACAGGGCTATCTGTGCTCCGGTCACCACGGGTTTCGAAATTCTGTTACTAATGATGTGAGACCTCATGTATACCACTGTGCCACTTGAAGGCACAATCATTAGGACAGAGATTGGCTTGCTTAAAAAGGACTTAAGCACAACTCCGCTGCAATGACACCGATTCTGACGTCAATTTTAGAGCAACATTTGATCGAAATTTTTCATCTGATTACATTTGCTTTTAGTTTAAGTTATAACTCTTCACCCCACGCGTAGGCTTTAAGTGGGTGCACCTGTGTTGCCGCTTTAATGATTTACGTGTTACATGAAGTCAAGTTACGTGCTTCGCGTTCCCTCGTGCTTTTGAGTGTCTCCTAAAGACGAGACTTATAATGTATGAAGATGTACATTAGTTGTTGTGACCAAATGTCAGGTTGTTTGTTTCTGTCTCATTATATTTGAATAAAGATCCCGAAACCATTTTCGATTTATTCTACATTTTAACAGCAATCAACATTTATTTATGTTTCCAATGAATGATTCGCAGGTAAGAAATTGTGAGATTTCATAAAGTAGTTAATTTAGGGTATATATAGAGGTAGAATGTTCGCACTGAGAAGAGTGAGGCCTTCTTTTGGTTTAAAATTAATACAATGGTTTTATAAAATCTAACCCTGCTAAAAATACTAATCTTATGAACCAAAAATTGCTTATTAGTAAGCTATAGATACAGAGTAAAATATAGTAAACATTTAATGTTTTTATGATTTAAGTTATGTATATCGAAATAGGTCATGTTAAGGGCAGAATGCATCGCAGTAGTCTTCCTGTGTGTTATATCAAACAGAAATGGACATGTGGATAAGAATACTCGCAAATTTATAATTTTCGATGAGGTATAAAACGATTATTTTCGATATTTACCAAACTATTTCTTTAAATGTCAAAAGGTACAAACCAGAAAGATATTTTCATAAATTAAATTCCAATAACCAAGCTATCGGTAACAAAAAAAAAATTAAGAGAAAATAATAAAGCCAATAGGTAAAGCAGGTAAACTAGTTTCTAAAAATCCAGATAATCCAGAAACTAAAGATTGTTATTAAAAAGGCGAAAGCTCACTTAACATATTGGGCATACGTATTACATGGTGTGTATTGACTTTCTATATAGGAAAAACAGCTGCGATTTTTGTGAAAGTAAATATGTGATTATAACAGAATGCTCAGAGTATAATAATCTAAAAACATAGTAGTTTAAAATTACATATATATATTTAATCATAAGAATATTTTTTCAACTAGATCTTTTAATGAATAGAAGATATAGAGATAATATTTTCATTAAACAGAGATATTTAAGTTACTAGTTTGTGATTGTGCTTAGTTTACAATTTACTGGGCTATAATTTTACTTTTTTCAGCATACAAATAGTGTGTAAACATATAAGTAAAACTGGAACTTTTACTGAAAATAATTTTGCCCCTTTCTGAGCTTAAGGGCCACAAAAAATGAAAAGTAGAGTGAGATGTTTATAGATCGCATTGAATATCGTACATTCAAATAGTTTTTAGTCTTACTTTCTTATTAACAATGGGTAATTATCTTATATGAACACAAACTTGACGTCATTTCTTTAACCAATTTTCGAAAACAAATTATGCCATATCATGTGTTTCCTCTTCTATAACACCTTGATTTTTGTACATGACGCCCCACCCTCAAGTCCAGTCTGCTTCTTATCACCTCACACGTAACTTGGATAAATAAATTCAACATGTAATCCTCAGGGATAAATTTTACACGCATAGAACTAAATTTAACTTAACTTGCATATTCGTTTTTGCAATACAACATAATCACAAGGTGACGTAACGTTTTTTCTTAAGCCAACAAACATTATCTTTCATTTTCTCTTCCAGACGCAGACAGTTAAATACATTGATGAGTAGCATTTAAAATAAGACTGCATAGACTTCATTTACTTTCCAAGCTCCATGTAACCGTAGAAACTATAGATAAATTACAATGTTTAAGTGTCCATCACCCGCACGAAGTACAAAGATGTAGTCTTTAAAACAACGAATTCCGTGACGATTTGTATATCTATGTAACACCCGATTCCAAGTAGCAAGTCTGTAACCTTACAATGCTGAATTAAGGGTTCGATACCCGTGGTGGGCAGAGCATATATAACCCATTATGGAACGTTGTATTTAACAAAAGTTGGATCGAATATAAGACTAATAAGTAACGATTTGTTATGAGAATTATTCAGAAATTCCAAATACATTTTAACTATTTGTATCCACATCGTAACAGGCTATTTTCATTTATTCATAAAATAAGAAAAGCATGCGTTATGTAATGTACGGTATTCAACAACAGATAAACAGAAGGGTAGGAAAATAAACGTGTATTGTAAGATAGGGTCATATCTTGATGCACAAAACTCCTCATTACCATTTGTATTGATACCATAATTTAAATGTTCAAATGTCATAAAACATTTATGTTCTGATAACTAAGATCTCACTGAAATCCAGATGTCACAATAACTAACCTTAATCATAGAATAAAAAAATAATTTTAAACCCGTTTTGAAAAGCGAAATTTAAACTTTTTTAAATAAAAACCACAGTTCTATATTTATGTAAATATATGTGTGTGTGTATACATATATATATGTTGATGTTGTTTTGAATTAAGCACAAAGCTACAAAATGAGCTATCTGTGCTCTGCCCACCACGGGTATCGAAACCCTGTTTTTAGCGTTGTAAGTCCGCAGACATACCGCTGAGCCACTGGGGGGCCTATATATATGCAGTGAAACAAAAAAACTGCCACTTACAACAAAATTAAAAATTATAGTATTTATCAAAATAATATTAATTCTGTACTGTAATATATGAATATATACATTGCTTTCTTAGAGAACATATTTGGAAAAAGATGAAAGCTTGTTTTTTTTGGAATTTCACACAAAGCTCCTCGAAGGTTATCTGTACTAACCGTCCCTAATTTAGCAGTGTAAGAATAAAGGGAAGACAGCTAGTCATCACCACACCACCCACCACCAATTCTTGAGCTACTCTTTTACCACCAAGTAATGAGATTAACTGAACCATTATAACGCCCCTACATTATGTTTGGTGTGACGAAGATTCAAACCCGCGCCTCCTGGATTAGGAGTCGAGTGCTTTAACCACCTTGCCATGCTGGGTCCTAGAGATGAAACTACTAGATATCCTAGTAGGAACTCATTAGGCCTCACGTGTTCTACTATTGATATACTGATAGTCACAAACACCTAGTTCTCTAAAGAAATATAAAAAAGTAAACTTTAATATATAGTAGGTCAGGCATGGTTAAGACGCTCGAGTCGTAATCTGAGAGTTGCGGGTTGGAATGCCCGTCGCTTCAACATACTTGCCATTTCAGCTGTGGGAGCGTTATAATGTGACGGTCAATCCCACTATTCTTTGTTGAAAGAGTAGCCCAATAGTTGGGGGTGGGTGGTTATGACTAGCTTTCTTCCCTTTAGTCTTACACTGCTAAATTAGAGAGAGCTAGCGCAGATAACCCTTGAGTAGCTTTGCACGAAATTCAAAAAGAAATAAGCATACAGTAAGTATTAAACACAATATTTCAACATATGAATTATTTCTCGACAAACTAATCACGACATGCAAACAACAGAATTGACAAGAATGTTATCTCATTTATGATAAACAATCCGAACTTACCTGAAATACAAGTCTTTAAAATTAGCCAATCTATTAACTATATATTTTCTAGTACTGCTCATCGGATTTAAATTAATCGTAAACACACAGATACGAACCCTTGAGCTGGAACGCATAAAATCTCGCAACATATGTATACACACTATTCTATGTTTTAGTGAAGCTTTCAGCAAACACAGCCTTTCATCATAGTAGGGAACACGTTTTACATCCAGAAACAAAAACTAAACTAATGTTCCTCGCTAGGTTACGTCGTCATGACATTTCAGTCTGCAGGAAAAGAAAATAATTTATCTAAATGAAGTCTGCAATAAACCTCTTTTGTAAAGGTTAAAGTGGACCATAGATGAGAACATACTACAGTAGAGACACTTGTTAAGAATCGTCTTCTCACGAATGTTAATGGTTTTTGCTTCTGTTGTTTTTGTTTTTTTTCTAAATACGAACACGCTGATACCAATAGAAGACATTCTGCTTACTTAGATGGTAAGAAAAAAAAGTTCTAAAATAGTATAAGAATTCGATGTTTGTTGAAGCAATATAACAAAAAATGAATTTTTTACTAAATCAATAATTCTTCTAGAAAGCTTTATCCTCTACAGAACTAAGCGCACCTAGACTCAGCAAAAAAATATAGAACTATTGAAAAACTTCTTATTTTTATCACGAATGAAGCTGAAGCGGAACTCGCAACATTAAGTAAGTTAAAATAAAGATCAAAGGACAAAAATCGTTTAAACTTATGAGGACAGAGACAAATAGCAGCGATCTCTTTCTAAGTGCAACAACCGATGAAGTTAAAACAGTTTATAAAACGAACTATTACTAAATAGAATTTTTGTTGTACTTATTCTGACAAACATTACAAAAGTGTAATTAGATCTGTTTTGCCTTTCTTATAATATTGGACTTAAAATTAATTAAAACTGCACTAAATTGCACTTTTATTTTCAAATAGGTAGTACTTGAGCATTTTTTACATAATCATAAAAATCATTATGCTCTTCTAGTTTGTATTATACATCAATAACCCTGGAGTATCCGAGTACATTGAAGGAGAAAATATTTGTATTCCCTTTAAAATTTTGCGCAGGTAAATTAAAGTTTTTATGTGCATATTTTTAAAATAAATTGCGAGAAAATTATATTGTCTTTCACTTATACCACATCATTCTCTGAACTGAACGAACTTCTGTGTTTTAAGTCAGTTCAATATTCAGGACAAGTTTTTCTTTCAGTTTAGTCAGGCTTATGTTCCTAATTTATTCATTTCACTTCTGCTTTGAAAAAAAACGTTTTGTAACTTTACAATCGCTACTTAGGTCCTTCTATTTTGTTCAGGTGTAAGTTCTAATTTTGGGGATTCCATCCTTGTAGGGGGCAAAGCACATATATCTTATTATATTTAATAACATACAGTTAACAGCTATCCTTGTAGCAGAGCGAGACCTAACGAAAAAAATTATGGTAATTAATTCTAAATGTAAGTTTACTATTCAGTTTTCTGTTAAACAAATAAATCAACTCCTTATACTATACTAGACAACAAAGTTCGACACATAAAAGATCAGATCCAAACAACGACTTCCTGTCTCTTCTGGAATGGGAGCTTTAGGAGTGCATTTCAGGTGGAGTGATAATCAATCTATAAGCGTACATACGGGTCTTTTTCAAGTAATGATTTAAATATAACGTAAAGGAATATGTAGAAAGAAGTAGACAGCTGTTTAAAGTATTCTAGACCAATAACTACTTCCATTTATGACTAACTGATAACTCTATGACAGAGTTTACCAAATTAGAATTCAAAGATCCTGTGATAGCTGTGATGTTGTTCTGATGAGATCGCACATATAAATATTACATTTCAACGATGACCCTAGTATTTAAAAAATTTATGTACCGTTAAAGCAGCCAAAATAAACAGTTGTAAATAGAACAAAATAGCCAATAGTGATCTAACTGAAACTGAGTTATTTGATGTCTATGGATCCATTGAGTTAGAATCTTCAGACAAGATGCCAAATATTATCAGGGTCTATCAGTCAAGAACGTTGAAATTTCTATCTGGATCGAGTAATAGTAGGTTAGTAGGTAGAATTATGGCCAGTAACGATAAAAAGTAAGCCCAAATAAGATATAAATAAAAATCAATGTCTTTTTTATGACTTTTAATCTCAAAGAATTATTTACATAAACATTTTACATACTTAATGGTCAACCAACCTTTATAATTCTCAAGATCATACTGAAATAGTCATATCCACTACAATAATAACCAGTTGTTTTTCTGTCCTGAAAATGAGCATGCACTACATTTTAACGACGTAAATATACTTTGGTGAACGTTTTTTACAACAACAAATCAAAAGCTTGTCAACATTTGTAAAGACGTGTAATGTTAGATTGCAGAATAGTGTTATAAGTTTATTTACTGATGGTGTTACATACGGTAAGTTTAACCCTAACTCAAATAAAGCAAAGACGTATACAAGCTGCAGTGCTAATTTATCTCTTTATCGAATTAGGCCATGATTGATAAAGACTTAACTAATGTTAGGGCTGTGACAAGTGAACTTTTAGAGTCTAGAATCTGGGATTAGAATTTTTTGCATTATTCTAAACGTTCTGCATTTAAAGAAGTAATTTTGGAACAAAGACATTAATTTGAACGCAAATATGTTTCGAGTCTTTTGTAGTTTATATATCCATCGCCTATCTACGCCTATAAAGAATGATACGGGGAACATAATTACTCTGGTATGAAATAGAACCAGCTGTTTCTGTCTTTAGGCTTTAAAGTGGATTTTTATAATTTCACACGTCTGATAAAAAAGTACAAATATTAATTCTAACACCAAATAACGTCATAATAACACGTTTTAGACCTGTAAGAACAAATGAATATTTGAAGCTTGAAAGCTTGGAAACCACTGGCAGAACACCACACATCCATTGGTTTTATTGTCTTCTAATGTTATTTCAAGAAATCCTGTATCGAGACAAAAGTATATGCTGTCAAAATCAAAGAGCTACTGTTATCTGTTCTACCATCGAACTTATGTAAGCTGCACAATTAAAACACTCACAAACATAATTAACATTATATTCACAGAAAATTACACTTCCAACCATTTTTAAAACATTGATATTTGCTGTATCATAACTGTTGTGTGCATTCATTTATGATAGGTAGTCTAATATTAACATACAGAACCTACTACTAATATTTTAGACTTGCATTTAGTAAGTCATTAGGAAATAATGTAGACATTAAATGAAAGACCTGAAATAAGTAAAGTATAACAAGACAAAAACCTACGACATGATTAATACACAAGACAGTCAGTTGAGGAAATAGAGAGGGAAAAGAGGGTACAAAGAGGAAACACTACAGGAATGTCACCCATTTATTGTGTGAAAATATTAGTTTGTCCAGAAATAAATGTCAGAATTCTCACGATGACATTTAGAAGCTGAATATTGAGTAACTTATCGTTGGTGTTGTCACCTACATGGTGTCTTAATTGTCTGATGTTTCAGCTTTGCTCAGAGTAAATTTCGCAACCTCCAAGGCAGATGGGCAAGAAAAACTTTCATCTGATTTTCTTCTACGACTTCAAACTTGGACGAAAAGCCACCGAAACTGCACGGAACATCAACCAGACATTCAGCCAAGGATCTGTTACTAAACGTATGGTTCATTCTGGTTTCCAAAGATTTCGATATGAACAAGAAAGTCTTGAAGACCACGAAGGTCGTGGAATGAAGCCATCCTAACACATTAAGGGAAGCAGCTGAAATAGACCCTCTTACGTAAGCTTGCAGAAAAATAGGCACAAACAAATCAGGCTTTGTCAACCATTTGAGTGGAAAGACGAAAAAGCTGGATAAGTGTGTTCTGCATGACTATCAACAAAATCGGCGTTATGAGACCTGTCAAAGATGACGCTCCAACAGTTGAGCGAATGGGGAACCGAGGTTCTGCCTCATCCACCTTATTTCCCAGACATTTTTCCTGTAGATTTTTCTTTTTAAACACTTTGACAGTTTTTTGAAGAATAAACACTTTCAAAACCAGGCAGCTGCAGAATAGGCTTTCAGGGAGCTCATTGACATTAGAAACTTTGATTTATACAGCAGGGGCATAAACAGCACCGTTACAAACAGCGTTCACTATTTGCAGAAAATTGATGACACCACGGCTATCAGGAACTATAAGTGTGTTATAATGCATCAAATGCATCATATTATTCTCTCACGAACACGACTCGTTGGGCATGGTAATCCCTGGACAATTACGTCACATGTTTGGAATGATAATTTAATAATGTCAAATAATTTAAACAATATGCATAAAAGACGTGAAGTTTAGAATTAATTACATTTATTGAGCTTGAATCATAAGCCTCACCAAAATGTACAAAAATGTAAATTTGTTTGTTTTGAATTTCGCGAAAAACCACATGAAGGCTATTTACACTACCCATCCCAATTAAGAGGGAAGGAAGCTAGTTATCATCACCCATCGCCAATTCTTGGGCTACTCTTTTACCAATGAATAGTGGGATTGAGCATTACATTATAATTCCCCCTCAGCTGAAAAGGCAAGCATGTTTGATGTGATGGTGATTCGAACCCGACCCTCAGATTACGAGTCGAGTGCCCTAACCACCTGGCCGCATAGAATCATGAAGTCGTGAGACTCAAGAAAAACAACAACGTCTGAATTTAAATATTTCAAGTTTTTCCAATTTGAAGGGCCCGGCATGGCTAAGCGTGTTAAGGTGTGCGACTCATAATCTGAGGGTCGCGGGTTCGCATCCCGGTCGCGCCAAACATGCTCGCCCTTTCAGCCGTTGGGACGTTATAATATTACGGTCAATACCACTATTCGTTGGTAAAAGAGTAGCCCAAGAGTTGGCGGTGGGTGGTGATTATTAGCTGCCTTCCCTCTAGTCTTACATTGCTAAATTAGGGAGGGCTAGCACAGATAGCCCTCGAGTAGCTTTGTGCGAAATTCCAAAACAAATCGATTTGAAGATAAGTTTGTAACATAGATTTAAACTCCGACTTGCTTCTACTCTTGCTTCTTTTTGGTTATTAAGAAGGTTGTAATGATAATATGTCACTTCGAAATATGGAAGTTAAATATATTTGTGTTCTTATGTCAAATAATACATGCCATCCCCTGTATGCAGTTAACAGTAAAATTCTAGTTTACAAAAGAGGACACTAATACATTTAACTTATTTTGTTTCGGATATTTACTCAAAACTGTAGTTATACGAGCCATTTATAATATTGATATGACTGACTAGAAGAAAAGTACCTAGTCAGTAGCATTCACCATAAACTTTAGGTCTACTGTAATCGAATATTTAGATTTTGCTTTTACTTTTATGACGCGCCCACGGCCCTAAAGTATCGAACACGATTTGTTTTAGCAACAGGATACAAACCAATGACACCCGGATTCACAATCGACATACTAGGTTAAGTCTGGACTGACACTGATAGAATAATACTTTGACACACACGAATGATTATCGTTTTCTTTCAATTGTTGTGGAATTCAGCCTGGACGAATAATTGAATTTATATCTGTATGTGCAAGAAAATAATGTTAAACATCAAAAGCAATGTCACGAAATTCAAAAATGATTATTCGTACATAATGACGAAATGTGTAATAATAGGACGATGTCAGACTTCTAGCTTTATTTCATGTTTACGTAATTTCTCAAAACTTGAAAAAAATGATAAAAACGAAGTTAATAATATTAGGAAAAATTGAATTTCGTACCATTTTTAATAGACTCTTCTATAAAACATTTAATAGAAAAATGTCTTCAAACTATATGGACATCGGGTGCATATAGCATGAGCTTAAATGATAAAATTAGCTTCTAAACCTATCCTTACATAAACGACCCCACTACCCTAGCTTCTGATCATATACTTGAATGCACGAGCTGAACCACTGTTCTAACATCTCAACCAATATGTGCATGAGTTCAACACGTGTGCCAGTTTCCTAGCCTGTATATGAATGAACTAAATCACTATGCTAGCTTCTCAGCCCGTATATATATATATATATGAGATGAGCCACTTCGCTAGTTTCTGAGATTGGTGAACTGAGTATTGGTTGATATTGTGATTAAACTATTTTGTCTGTATGCTAAGACACATAAAGAGACCCCATGGCATTCTTAAAATACCTTAAAAATATATATATATATATAAGCTCTTACATTACACACAAACAAAATATAATTAATAAATTAGAGTTTGTTTCAAATAATAAGAGCATGTGATAATACTGCAACAGTACTTCAGTAGTGAGAATTTTTTTATACAATTAACAATTAGAAAACAGCAACTACTTCAGAAGTAATATCTGAAAATGAATCAATGAAAAGTGTAGGAAATGGCAGTTTGAGTTAGTTTTCATTAAGGTCAGTCAAAAATTAAATTTGCATCAAATAATGATTTTTGTTTTATGAATGTAACTTTTATTAAAGTTATTTTCTAGCGTTATAGCAGCAACGACTAATTATCATTCATAAGCTGATCATTTACGTTTTAGTTAGCATGAGTCAAATTATGTGTCTACATATGAGAGATGATCAAGGAAATTAATTTTTCTCGAAATTACTTGACGAAATCGCACTAAGTTTTGTTATGATATTAAGTGCAACTCAACAACTTGTTGACTGAAGTTTGATCAACGTAGATGTGAATATTTAAGATAAAATAATTATTTCCAACTAAACTAATAGATGATTTACTGGAGAGGAGGACTGGCATAATGACACATCTAATTTCTGCGGACCACTAGTTACAAAGCATACTAATAGGTAAGTTGTTGTCTATTTTAAAACCGTAGGTTTGAAACCGCTGCTTTAAACTAATCAAATGAATTGAGCTACTTAAACAAATAACGAGATCAGAACAAAGTTTCATTGCAAGAAACGTTTTTAATACATACATAATCGTTCCTTAGGGTGCCAGACTCAACAGGGAAGTAAAGGATGGCAGGTGTCTCCCCTTCCTAAAATGTTTTCAAGAATACCTTTCACAATAATCTGACAAATCTGCAATTAGATAAATATGTACGACTTTTAAGAGTTCTCTCTTCATGCTCTGATCACGTGTGTATGACAGGCACAATAGCCGTGACTTTTAAATATACCGTTTAACAAATCGAAGTGCGTTTTTTCTTTAACCACAAATGTAACACGTCTTGAAGAGTTCCGGTTGACTGTTTACCTGCCATTTCTGAATTTAAATTTTCATCTCACTTACTTTAATAACGTTTCAAACCGTGTTATATTATGCCTATTATGTGTTATGCCTATTACAGTAGGTGTTCTACGTAACAGGTCTAGAATAAGAAGGACAACAATACTAGCTACACGATATGGCTGTGCAATACTAGCTACACGATATGGCTGTGCAATACTAGCTACACGATGTGGCTGTGTACACATTTGTAAATATTTTGCGACTGGTTGTAAGAGGTTGTTATACTTGCTAAATTTTATTCTCATTTTAAAGTTTTGCGTAACCTTCAATTGTTCTTACTCTGTCAGTTGAACTTTGTTTGTTTCTGAATTTCGAGCAAAGCTATACAAGGGCTATCTGCGCTAGCCGTCCCTAACTAAGCAATGTAAGGCCTGAGAGAAGGCAGCTAGTCATCACCACCCACCTCCTACTCTTGGGCTACTTTTATATCAACGAATAGTGGAATTAACCGTCACATTATACACCCCCACGGCTGGGAGGGCGAGCATGTTTGGCGCGACTCGGGCGCGAACTCGCGACCCTCAGATTACGAAGCGCACACCTTAACGCGCTAGGCCATACCGGGCCATGTTATTGTCATGAGAGTTGTTATAATTGAAAATTTCTGATATCATGACTATATGATCGCACTGTTTTAAGAAAAGTAATGTTTTTGGTGTTGGTAATTTTTTTATATATATATATAAATATTAGTTTTTAAGTTTAATATAATCAGAACTGATTCTGAGGGCTAATTTTCGTTAAGTTTTACTAAAGGAAACTAATATAGTTTTGATTATTAATTATTATTTATTTATTTAATTGATAATTCAATATTTATGTGTTTACATTTTCGGTTATATACCTATTTTATGAAGCATCATGATTTTTATTTTGAAAGAAAACCAACAAAAACATTTTTCTGGGTATCAAGTGTACTATCACAGTACAAGAGCTCAGCCGCGTCTGGCCTTTAATAATTCTATCAATGAGTACCACTTATGAATCGAGGTATTTATGGCCTTGAGTACAAGGACGTTGTCTAAGAAAACGTACAGGAAACTGTAATTTTTAATTTGCAAAAAAGATCTACAGTACAACTTGCCAATAAAACGAAACATGAAATCACATGTGATGAATGATTAATAAACAGATAGAAATATGAAATTTACAAATAAATATAAAATAAGAAGTTTGAAATCATCAATAATCTTTTCTTGACAGATGTTGGTTACATATTTCCACAGACAAACTTTGAAAGTCCTAACGCTCATTTCAGGGATCATGACTCAAATAGGATCCCGATCTAGTGTATTTATACAGTAAAGATAGTGCTCGATTCGCAATCTACGGGTTCGAATCCCATCATCGAACATGTTAACCCTTCCAGTTATGAGGTCGATATAAATTGATAGCCAATCTCACTATTCATTGGTAAAGACTAATCCAAGAATGAATGGTAGATAGTGTTCACTAGCAATCTTCCCAGTCATCTATCAAAATTAGAGATGGCTAGTGCAAGTAGTTCTCGAGTATCTTTGTCAAAAATTTGACAAAGCAAAAAACAGTAAATATGGTATGCTTTTTTTACTATGTGCATTGTTTTTCAGTTGATACAGAAAATATATAATAGATTATGAAGTCACTGAACGTTTAGAATAGGCACGATCATGATAAACGTCATAATTCTTGTAATAAAAGTACTAATAGAAGTAAGTAGCAGCGTTAACTAGGTTCACTTACAACAGCTGAATTCTTGAAATGGACGAAAAGTTTAAAACTTGATGATATTCTATAATATTGCAGAAACTACGGTTGTGTGTGGAAAACGGAAAATAATCTTTAGATGCAATAATGACACAAGTTAGACTGAAAGTTTAACCATAACAATATCTGTAATTTTACAGCGTTATTAAACTGTGTGCCTGATGGAGAAGATATTATAGTTAGAGAACGTTTCAAAAAACGTAACCAAGAAAAATGGTCGTAATTTAGAACTTTATTAAATAGAAAGCGAATGGAGGAGCTAAATCCTAAAACAGCATTTTGAAAATTCTCCTAAGAATGCAACCTACAAATCAAAAGCGATTCAATTACTGATAATCAGATCGTGCAATGTTTTATAAAAATGTGCAAGAACCCGATGGTTTGTTTTCATATCAGCGGATAAAGTGCGTGACGTGTCAAACTGAGATCAACTTTCGTTGTTGCAATTAGATATTCGGCAAAGGTGGTAAACGCCGAGTTAAATCAACTTACCATGGCACAGTTTCAGAGACGCAAATCAGTTGATGACAACCTCAGGTTTTATGGTTATGTTTTGCAAGTTTGAAAGTTCAGAACTAAATGTTTTTACAATCAATACTTTATTATTAAAATTCCAAAGTAGTTTGGAAAATGCAAATATATTTCACAAAATCATGTGAAAAAGTTAGGACACCCTATGAAAGCCTGTGTATTTTGTAACATTTTTCGATATATAGATATTTAATCTCAATATTTATTTCAGCCAAAGGGGGTAACACTAGCTATTAGAGGGTAGGGTGTCCTAACTTTTTGTTCAGTTGGAATATGCATTTTTGTAGAATTACATTTACAGAAGACCTTGAAAAGTCTTTTCTTCAGTTTTAATTGTTTAGTTATATTCCTATAATCTCTCAGTATTATTGAAATTGGCCCCCCAGTGGCACAGTGGTATGTCTGCGAACTTACACACTAAAAACCGGGTTTCGATACCCATGGTGGACAGAGCAAAGATAGCCCATTGAGTAGTTTTGTGCTTAATTCTAAACAAACAAATTGTTGAAATTGAGATTAAATATTTATATATCCAAAAATGTTACAAAAATACACAGCCTTTCATCGGGTGTCCTAACTTTTTCACATGACTGTAGAAAAATATTATTCTGTTATAAACTGTTATTCTCAAATTGTCAGTGATAACATAACAATAAAATTCTAAGCTTTCACCACTTTTTAATAATTATAACAGATAATTTTTTGATATTGATAATAGCCATTACATGTATGATAAATTTATTTCAGTTTTAGCCAATAAACAAAAAGATTTCATTGGGTTTTTAAAATATCAGTATGGAACCTAGCATGGCTTAGTGCATAAGGCGCTCGTCTGGCAATCTGCAAGTTTGAAACCCATCATCTAACATGCTCGTCCTTTCAATTGTGGAGTCGTTATAATGTGACGGTCAGCCCCACTATTCGTTGATAAAAAAGTAGCTCAAGAGTTGGCGGTAGGTGGTAATGATTAACTGCCTTTCATCTACTAAATTAGGTACGTCTAGCGCAGATAGCCCTAATTTACTTTGCGTGAAATTCAAACACAAACAACAAACTGACAGTGATTTAACTGATGAAAACCTGTCATGAAACATACTCTCATGAAACATACTCTCATGAAACATACTCTCATTATTAAACGCTGGCCACCAGTTTATTAGGTGTATGTTATAACGCCTTGCACCACACATGCTGTAAAAGTTTATGATAGCAAGATTTAATCAGGTAATGTAAGCATAAAAATATGTCAAAATTCAATTTTTGTACATATAGTATAATCTACAATAATACATTATGGTAAAGTGCGATGTCACGCTATTAAATACAAGCACTTTTACCTCCATTTGTAACAACAGTTTTGTGAAAAACTTCTCAACAACTTATACAATATATTCTCTCTTAATTGAACAGCTGTTGTTTATGGACAACTAATTACACAATACCTTTGTTTAATGACTTGCGTAATCCTTGTTCTAATTTAGTTTTTTTATTTCAATATTTCTACATGGTAGTGTAAATTTTGAGTTTCTATAAAAAATACAGAACGTATGCTACTATGTTTGTGATAATCTTACACAAATACAAAAAAACTCTGTAGAATTTGATGGTTTTTGCGGCATAACGAATTTGATAAATTTATTGATTTATTTCCAGCAACGTCAAGACATTGGAAAGTGTGTCTGGAACGGAGTTTCATATTTTGAATGTATGGTATCCTTGTTAATTATACATAACTGCTTATCATATATCAGAAGATTTAGTATAATCCTTTACAAGAAAGTCGTTTAGATACTTGTACAATCGTTGAGTAAACGAAATAAGTCCGTAAAATATTGTAGTCATGATATATTCCATGAGCATATCCATGTAAAAGCTTAAAAGTACATGAAGAACTGAATACTAGAGTGAAATGGGAAATAACATACCTGCTTCTGATGTTGGGCGATATTATAGTGTGTGTTACCAATGTTGGATCATATAAAATCAGATTTGCATATAAGTTTAATAAGCCAGTTTAATTCATAATATTATGAAATAGTTCCCTTGTACTACTGACTTTGGATTTTGTTGAATATGGCAGAGTATTTGGGATTGTGTATGATGCCAAAATCAATCACAAAAATATTAAGACATCGTGATGAGAACTTCTGTGATAATAGGAAACTTACAGCCTTCAAAATGTGTTCAATACTTCCAGTGACAGGTGAGAATTTCAGCCAAGTATCTGACTTCTGAGACTTCTTTTAGACAATCTGTATCTGACCAGGAGTCAAGTCAGAATGACAGGGCTAACTTTATGTTTATACACAGGACGAAGAAGTAGACATAAATAAGATTTTTAAAGAATCCGCTTGAAAAACACTTTAGAAGATTCTTATACCATATCCGTTCTTAAACTGGTTTAAATGTTAATGAGGTTGGAGATCCAAATATTACGTTAATGCTCCGTGAACTACTTCAGTTTTGTTTTAATGAATATTAGCACTACATACGGGACTTTCACTACTTCGTTTCCATGATCGAAGTTTATTTATAATTACTTAAATATATATTTTTTCTGACAAAGACTCTATTAGTAAAAACATAGTTAATATATCACGAATGTACACAAGCTATCCAAGTTTGCTTACTTTATCAAGTTGAAGGTTTTAGTTTAGAAGGGAGTCAAGGAGGAATTTGCTCATTCACCTTACAAATATATTATGAAATCAGCACAGTCTTAGGTATTTATTGGAGCTCATTAAAAGTGAGTTCATCACGTGACGTGGTCTCGATTCACGGCATCCTCTAATTCTATGCATAGCAAACTGAAATAGAACTCTGCTTTTTAAGAAATCAGTCAGTTCTGTTTAAACATCACTTTAAATATTTCATAGATGTAGCATTCAACAATGTTTTAAGGACTTTTGAGAATCTATAACTGAAGAATTCTTTCTTACCGTATTTGTAGTATAATATTATATTTAATTTTGTAAATTTTAAACAAGATTTGTTTTTTTACCTCGCGCAAAGCTACACGAGCGCTACCTGCATTAGCCGTCCCTAATTTAGTAGTGTAAAGCTAAACAAAACAAAAAGGCAGCAGTCATCACCACCTACCAGCAACTCTTGGGCTGCTCTTTCAACAATGGATTGTGGAAGTGACCATCACATTATAACGCTCCAACGGTTGAAAGGGCGGGCATGTTTGGTGTGACGGGAATTCAAATCCGCGACCCTCAAACTACGAGCCGAAACCCTAACCACATGCCCATGCCAGGCCATTTTAAACAAATGTTTGATTTTTTCTTACAGTAAGCTACCAAAACTATCCATATGAATAAAATTATAATATTCAATCTTTCAACATAAAATTTAACATTACCAATGTTTTTATGTTACTGTAAGCTGATTATAGCTACTTAAGAAAACTAATGCACTCTTTTGCATCACTAAATGAGAAAAAGTTTTTCTCATTTTCATAATTACATTAAAAGCAGACGAGAGGTACAGTTTCGAGTAGAATTAGCTCTTATCAGTTCAATTAAGTGGATATAAAGAAGAAAG
This sequence comes from Carcinoscorpius rotundicauda, assembly GCA_011833715.1. NCBI lineage: Eukaryota > Metazoa > Arthropoda > Merostomata > Xiphosura > Limulidae > Carcinoscorpius > Carcinoscorpius rotundicauda. The sequence continues at coordinate 43,657,925 of CM022395.1, read as the reverse complement.
TAAACATGTATCTAGCTAGTAAAACACAAACAGATTTTTCCTTCACTCCTTTCATTAGAACGAAATACTTTGTATCAACAAGTGTTTTAATTATCTGAAGCACATTGTTTCACTTCCGATAACATAATTCACATTAAAACCAGCTGAGGTTTAAACTAAAACTATTAATAAATTAGCTTCGAACATTGCATGAAAAGCAATATCTATCTGATACGGTTTTTTATTTATACACGAAATTTTGTTATAAAACAAATAAAAGATTACGTCAATTTCTTAATTATATACGTGATGAAAGAGGTACTTAAAGAAATAATCTAATTGACAACAAGTGTATTAACTTCTTATAAGTATAATATTAATTAATTACAGAGGTAATTCAGACTAATGAAGCTTAGTTAAGTTTTTGGTGATTGTGATTTGAACGACATTAAGTGGTTGAAAGAGAAATGAGCTGTATGATTGGAGCTTATTTGAGTAGTACCAAGTCTGATTGGCTTGAGACAGACGAATTTACAATATAAACGACAAAATCAAGTAAAATCCGAGCACTTCATTGAAGGTGGCTTATAATGATATCATAGAAATCTGTACATTTTGTCATAGCGAAACGTTGGGTTCTTGTATGCATATATATGCATGTATGTGTATTAGTGGTTAGAACTTGAGCTAGAAATAGAGATATATTATAAATCACGATATGTATTAGTTACTCAGGGTAGTTATCTCTAATAGTTGGATTAATTACTTACCAAGATCATCTATGACAGGAGCCAGACGTAACGAAACACCCACAAGCAAAATACTCATAAGAATTATGACTATACCAATTACGATGATAAACCATCTTGTTTTTCTTGGGAGATCATCAGTGGAGGAAGATGGTTTGAGCTGAATGTTGTGCTTCTTGTAAGCTGCCTTGGCTTGGCCCTCCAAATCAGAGGATTGCGCACAGTTCTTTTGTCCAAATGTAATAGCCTCTGTTGGCCACGAGCTGGAAGTGGTGGGAGAGATAAAAGCGACCGGTGATGGTCTACCTTGCCAGGTTCTGGCCGAAAGTTCTAGAGGTGACAATGGTACTTCTGGCCAGTCTCCAGATTCACAACCTGATGCATTTTTAGTGCTAGATAAGCATATTAAACTATGGCTTCGAAATCCTTGTCTGGGTGGCAATTGAGATAGCTCGAGAAAGTCCAAAGTTTTCACTAAGAACTGACGGCTATTAGTTGGTTTAGACGACATTTTGATACTTTATGAAATTTTTGGAAAGATAGAGAGAGCTATTGCTTCCAGACTGACGTGAATAAAAATATGTAAGCCTGTTTTGTTACTTTATATCGTTACATCTCTATACTCTATTATCTTACATTATCAGCTGTCCACTCGGAAAGATAAGATTGTTTTACGAACCAAGGCTGTCATAATTTTTGTTATCATATTTCAACATTGCTAAGTCCTTCTCTTGCTTATAATTCTATATAACATATTTTATTTACCTGTGATGACAACTCAGTCTTAGCTCGACATATGTCAGAGTTTCCTTATCCTAAGAACGCCATTTACAACAACAAAAAGATACGAGCTAAAAGTCTTTACCATAATCATATCATCTCGCTGAGTTTCTTTGAAGAAATACCTCACGAATTTACGTTCGACACGACGAACACAAGTCAAAATCTTAAACCTTGGCGATTTCGCGATGTGACGTACCCATGGTAACTAAAGTCAAATAACAACCGCGTTCCCCGAAACCTTCTATTCCACCTTGCTTGCGGCTAACTTTCCAATTGTATACAAGACCTGTGAGAAAAAAAAAACTAAGTTTAACGTTTGCTGAAAACGCAAAAAACAGACAGAAGAAGAAAGACTGTGTTGATATTGATTTCCTGTATTCAGTCATCTAGTTCATTAAAGAAAGTCCTCAGTCTATAGGTGAAGCTAGCCACCAATAACCCAAGTTAGGTTATCAACTGTTGTGGGAGAGTCCGTGCGTTACCTTTCTCGAAGTCGACGAATATCAAGGTCTCGGAGAAGCCTTGCAGTTACTGTTGCGCAAGGAATCGATTTCGACGAGGCTCAGTGTCCCTGCATGATCTGTACAGCACATCACATCTTTATCCCACCACTATTGCCGTATATCGTAGAATTATAACCCAAGTTGTTACATGCTAATTTATGAATATTAAAAAAGAATCTTATTTGTAGAGTAAACTATTCAGACCGCGTATTTCTTATTACAGAGTTTGTAAACACTTACTGAATAAGCTACATGACATTTTATCATAATAAGAAAGCTAGTCTGCTTTACAGCGAACTAAGAATTGTGTGTAAATTTGTGACACAGAATGGTACGCAATTTCTCATGATATTTTGGTTTTTACTTGAAGTATGAAAGTTAAACCTCAGCGAAATTTCGAAAATAAATCTACCGCCTTTGAAAAAAAAATCAAACTTAATCATTTTCGACATAAGTTACGTATTCCAGTTGGCTAACCAAGCAGAATTTTTCCAAAGAACCGAACTTAAATAAAACTGCGTGATTCAAGAGACAGGTTATTCATATCGCTAGTGAACATCAATCTTAACCCGGTAAATGTTTTCGGACACTAAACCACCAGCAACACTTGTTCCGTCAGAAAGAGTTATTTCCGAATGTTTTTGTGATGCAAGTGTTGCTTGTTACAGTATTTTATTATCACGAATGTGTTTGGTGAGTTGTTTTTTCAATCCAATGCACTGATTCACATATATATTGATCCATTAGCCTAGCTTAAAGAGATTTAACTTGTGAATGCACTTTCATGAAGTTCCAGCGTGTATTCTTGTTTTAAGATAAAAGTTTTATAATATTAAATTATATCATTAGTTTCAATACTTGTTAAGTGTTTTTACTGTATTTGATGATTAAGCTCAGGAACTGTGAAACGTATCACTCATAAAAATCAGTGATTCACAAACAATTTCACAATATACGTCAGAAGTTCAGCACTAAATTCTATTGCGAAGCGTGTAGGGTTAAGTACGACCACATCCATATACTCACAGAAACATGACATTTCATTCGTTAGGAAAACGTTTTACGCAGAGTTCCAGTTTTCATTTAAGTGTTTCTTTCATGATTTCTTTTGTGATACGCTTTCAAGAACAGCCTGAGAAAGTCGTAGCATTGGGGAAAGTATATACAGTAATGACGCAGTTCACAAAACAAATGTCTTGTCTGATTTACGTAACCATTACAAACAACTCTGTGATATCCTTAAATTTAATTATAAAATGTTCAATTTGCTCATTTCTCATTATTTTTTTACGCAGCTAGATTCACTGAACTACTTTATACTTGGTAATTTATCGTTAGTTATTTTAAAGTTAGATTTATTAAAGAGTTTTACACCTAGTTATCTGTCATTATTTATCGTTAGGCTAGATTTATTTACCTGGTTTACATATGTTGTTTTTTTTGTTAATTATTGCAAGGTTAGATTCACTAACCTTGGTATACTTGGTAAGTAAATATCCTGTGACTCGGTCGTAAGTCAGTGGTCTTATAAACGTAAATATTAGGTTTCGATACCAGCGGTGAGTAGGGCACAGATATCCCATAGTGTAGCTAGTGTTGTGATTTACAACAAACAAAAAATACATCTGGTGATTTCTCGTCAACTTCTATGAGGTTGGATTTCACTGAAGTGTTTCACACCTGATAATTTGTCGTTAATTATTGTAAAGTTGGATATATTAAACTGCGTTTCACTTGGTAATTTGTCGCTAATTACGACAAAGTTAGATTTATTAAACTGCTTTACACCTGGTTATTTTTCATTACTTAATGTAAGGCTATATTTAATAACCTAATTTACACATGTCGGTTTTTCATTTATTATTGTCAGATTAGATTCGTTGAGCTGATTTCTATCTGGTTATTTCGATATTTATTCTAAAGCTAGATTTACTAAAGTATTTTACACCGAGCAGTTTCGGCACGCAGAGAAATTTTGGAAAAAAAATTAATGTTGACATTCTCCTAGTTAATGACAAAGAACCAGATGTAAAGCAGGTCAATAAATCTAGCCTTATAGTAAAATATAGAATGACGTAAATCGTCATTAATAACTACGATAAGCCACTTTTCAACAACAACATTAGGTTTAACGTATTTATTACTTGTGTATAACATGGCAGAAAACCATATTAATAATCTTTACTGTAGAAATAGTGAATTGCATATTTTGAGCCCAAGAACAATTTTGCTTTAAACATATTAAAAACACAGTGTACTCTTAACAAAATCGTAACTTTGCTCTTTTCTGCAAGTTATAAATTACATTACCCTTCAATATTTTTCATATTTAGATCGTATAGAAATGTATGTATGTGTGTGTGTGTTTTAAGGAAGTTATTTTTGGAATAAAATGTCATATCACTGCAAAAAATATTTTAGTATATGAATTGCTCTCTTGGATTGACACAAATAATAACACTATTCAATGCAACTATAATGTTATCTCAAGTCGTAACTCTGTAATTCACATTCTGTATTCATTTCTTTTAACCTTTTATTTCTAATCTTAATATATATTATGACAAGAATAAATAACTTGCTTTGCTACTATGTCATGTGTACAGTTGTTCAGTTTTCTTTCAGCTCAAAGTATGTATAATATCAGTGTACTCTTTATACTCTTCTTTACACACACAAAAACACAAACGAACAAAGTTTTTATGGTTTTTCCATCTGTGTGTTATATTTATCCTTTTGGGTTTATAAGTACAAATTTAGAAATTGAATATAAAAAAGCACAGAGGTCATCCTATCATATTGTACCAACGTTCAAAACGTGAAACTCAGGGTTGTATCTTTAGAGTGTACTTAGTAGGGCTAATAAGTGTAGTAAATTTTGAAAGAAAAGCACTTAGATAATTCGTTCCATGTTACAATTTAACGACTTTTGTTCTAGCTATTTAAGTTTCATTCTGTCAAATATCAAGAAGCACTAATGTCGATACGCTCCAAATTTTTAACCTTATCTTAATTTTTTAAATTCTGTTTTTCATTCGCCATCTTAATGATCTAATGTAGTTTAAATAACTAAAGACAATGTGCTGTGTTTAATATGTATGAAGGCAGTATATAATATTGCAGTGAAGTTGACATATCCATCACTTATACAGAAACTAACAATACCAATTCCTTAATAAATCACTAAGTTAAAAATACCCATGAATTCTGTCGACTTGCTCATTCTTTACGCTCCAGTGCCTTACAGGAATGAATAATAATAATAATCTTTATGACGTAAATCAATATTTTACGATGTCTTGTAGCTTTCATTAATGGAAGACGATCGTTTATCATATGGAGAAGGCAATCAGCCAACTGCAATCTTACGCCTTGCACACGTGAAAATAAACTTAAATTACACTAATCTCGAGTTTCGCTTTGTTAACCAAATTGTGTTAACTAACAGTTTTCTCAAATGAAATCGTTTAAAACCTTAAACTTCGAAATTTTTATACAACAATTATATTCCTAACTTAATCCCATCATCAAACATGCTCGTCCTTTCAGTTATGAGGGTGTTACAAAGTGACGGTAAATCCAGCGTTCGATTAGAATAGCCCAGGAAATGGCGGTGGGTGATGTTCACTAGCTGCCTTCCTTCGAGTCTATCAATTATAAATAAGTTAATATTTTATTGGTAATTACTTAATACTTTCTATAACGAAGGTAATAGTGTTATTTATTATTAGAGTATAGGCATATCAATCGGTTTTTCGTAGCACCCGTTAACATTTTATTGCGCTCATAGATTATGCCGGGTGGTTAGGGCGCTTGACTCGTAATCTGAAGGTCACGGGTTCGAATCTCCGCCACAGCAAACATGCTAGCCCTTACAGCCGTGGGTATGTTATAATGTTATGGTCAATCCCACTATTTGTTGGTAAAAGAGTAGCCCAAGAGTTGCCGGTGCATGGTGAAGACTAGCTGCCTTCCCTTTAGTCTTACACTGCTAAATTAGGGACCGCTAACGCGGTTAGCCTTCTTGTAGCTTTGCGCGAAATTCAAAAACAAAAAAACAAATAATTGGTTCACTATTATTCTACAGGAAGAACAATAAAATATTCTAATGGTTGACTATTATTCTACAGGAAGAACAATAAAATATTCTAATGGTTGACTATTATTTTACAAAAAAAACAATAACATATTATATTGATTCAATATTAATCTACAGAAAGAACAATTAAATATTCTAATTCTTGACTGTTATTTTACAGGAAGAACAATCAAATAGTTGACTATTATTTTATAAGAAGAACAATAACATAATATAATTGTTGAGTGTTATTCTACAGAAAGAATAATTAAATATTCTAATGGTTGACTATTATTCTACAGGAAAAACAATCAAATATTCTAATGGTTGACTATTATTCTACACAAGAAACAAAGTATTAAAATTGTTTACTATTATTTTTCAGAAATAAGAATCAAATAGTTAACTATTATTCTACAGGAAGAACAATAAAATATTTTATTGGTTCAATATTATTCTACAGAAAGAACAATTAAGCATTCTAATGATTGACTATTATTCTACAGGAAGAACAATAAAATATGCTAATGGTTGTTTATTATTCTACAGGAAGAACAATTAAATATTCTAATTCTTGACTATTATTTTACAGGAAGAACAATCAAATAGTTGACTATTATTTTATAAAAAGAACAATAACATAATCTAATTGTTAAATATTATTTTACATCAAGATCAATAAAATATTCTGATGCTAGACTGTTATATTTCAGGAGAAACAATCACAAGAACAATAAAGTATTATAATGGTTGACTATTATTTTCAAGAAGAACAATGAAATAGTTGACTATTATTTTACAAGAAGAACAATAACATAATCTAATGGTTACCTATTATTTTACAGGAAGAATAATCAAATATTTATATAGCTATTATACTCCAGTAAGCACAGTTGACTATTATTAGATATATTCACCTAATCGCTTCAACACGTTGGTGTGATGTTTTCATTTCTCGCACTGTAAGGACATTTCACACCCAACAGTGTTGTAATCAGTAATTTGGTCAGTTATGGCAAGTAAATACGAGTACACTGTAGTGCAACGAAAACTTCCATATTTCTATGTTTTTACAAGAGATGATTTTTTCCATATTTTTCTATTTGTACCCTTTGACCATACTAAAAGCCTGAAGATCGTAATGATGTTACATCTTTGTCCTCTTTGTTAGCTTATACATATCTCTGAGATTAACTTTACTGTTTGATCAAAGTTACTGGTACTTAATATGTAGAACCTGATGTTTAGCCGGAGGTGAGAAATTACTTGCTCTTGTATCGGTTCTTGCATGTAGTACATAATTTCGTGTTTTAAAAATAACTCAATACATTATTATACATAGTTTTCAATGTCAGTGCCTGATTTATTAGAAACTGTGTTACTCTGTAGATTAATAAAAATTTATCCAACAGACATAATTTTGTTTTTAATTCCTTAAATTATTTCATATGAAAGAGTTTATATCTCTTATACATATCATTTTCTCCTTATAACGCTGGAAGAATATAACATTCGTAAAACCGCTACGTACAGGCCTTGAACAGCCAAGATGAATGACAGAGCCATCTAACGAAATAGTTCTAAACCTGTTGTATTATTTTAATATCTCATAATTTTCACGGATATATATATATATAATATTCAAAAAAAGAAACGCGAAATTTAAGACATATTGTTAACAAGTTTATTCCAGGTGATATGTGTGAAACTTTGCACATTCACTGCTGAACATCTAAAGTCCACGCTCACTACTTGAAGTTTAACGTCACTCAACGTCAATAACGAGTATGCCCCCGTGAGCATTAATAACTGCTTGGCATCTCCTGCCTATGAAAGCGATGAGATGGCGAATCACATCCTGTGGAATGGCTGTCCACTCAACCTGTAAAGCTGCTGCAAGCTGAGGTAGAATCTGCGGTTGAGGTTGTCGCCGTCGCAGACGTCGGTAAAACTCGTCCCAAAGATGTTCAATGGGGTTTAAATCTGGTGATCTGGAGGGCCAGGGAAGAACGTTGATGTTGTGGTGTCTCAAGAAGAAAGTGGTGAGTCGGGCTGTGTGAGGAAGGGCGTTGTCATGTTGAAAAACGTTGCTGAGGTTCACCATGATGGGTTGCACATGGGGCCTAAGAATCTCGTAGACGGTTGCGTACGGTCTGATTGAAAATCCTACGCAGCCCTGGTATGGTTAAGGCAGTAGATGTCGCAGTAGTGGACCTATCCCGAAGGTGACGTAATCGGATGTAAAGATCTTGTGCGGGCGTGGTCACACGAGGTCTGCCAGATCGTGGACGGTCATAAGTTGATCCATGTTGTTTGTGACGATTTCATAGCCCCATGATGGTGCTTTGGTGGACATTCTCAGATCTGGCAACATCTGATCGAGATTCGCCTGCTTCTAAGCGACCAATGGCGTTGTTGCGTTGTGCTTAAGTCAATCTTGGCGCAACTGTATTATGTGTCGGTGGGTTAACACTGAGCTATGAAAACCGAGAACCTATCACTTTTATAGGGATTTTGCACATGTTGCACTTTCAGAAGATGCAGATCTCTCAAACACATTTATTGGACACGAATGCGTTTTGGCGAAAAATCCGATGTTTTCCTCTGCTTTCAAAGTGCACAGCTTTTATTGTCATTTTGGTCTGACAATCAGTGCCTTAACACGTGTAACATCACATACTCTGAGCTTGTAACGTTATTACATATATTTCTCTTTAAAATAACAAAACTATCCCTTTTGCGTTTCTTTTTTGAAGAGTATATATATATATATATGTGTGTGTGTGTAGATAGATACATCGCAAGAGCTTTTCAAACCGGTTTTAGTTTTGTATAACGCTAGTAATCTGATTATTTGCTTTGAGGTATAATAGTAGAAAGTGTGTTGTATTTTACCATCAACACATTTTTACATCGAGTGTTTGACCTTCCCTGTTGTGATTAAAAATTAGTTAAAGCAAAACTTTAACACTTTGTGCAGTTTAAAAATTTTACACTGAAACAAAGGAATTAGTGGTCGAAGAATTACCATATGATGTGGTTACGTTAGTAATTAATAAAATAATATCAATGAACAAATTAATCTGTTTTTAAAAATATAAATAGATAAAATTAAATGAACGTTAATTTTTGAAATACTTTCAACAATTCTTAGTACGTTTCGCGTAAAATTATTCTCCTGTAATCCATTTAAAAGTTAAAACTTCTTACATGGGTCTATCTATGTGAACTGTAAATCAAATAAATTGCGCTTTTAACCAATATTCTAATAAATGTACATTATTTGCATGCACTATTCTCATATTTGTAATATTGTTGTTGTTGTTTAGAATTAAGCACAAAGCTACACAATGGGCTATCTGTGCTCTGCCCACCACGGGTATCAAAACCCGGATTTTAGCGTGCAAGTCCGCAGACCTACCGCTGAGCCACTGGGGGGGCTATTTATAATAGGTTCTTCAATTTCATTTCTTTGAAAAGTCGGTGAATCATTTGCCAGCTTCAAAATTAACAAAAATACGAGAAGCTCTTTATGTATCAACGTGCTCATTAACGTGTTCATTAACCTATTAAATATTAATTATTATAAATACACGGAAACATTAATTACAGCATACATTTCTCTGTTGCTTTGTGTTTGATAATTTTGATTTTTGAATTTTGATTGACTCCGTACTTTTCATGAAAACTTTAATGTGTAGAAGTTTAATTTCTTACTTCGCAGATTTTCAATACAATTTCGGTCTACGACTGTTTATTTTACGTTTGTTTCATCAAACAATATTCATCTTTCAGTTTGTCAAATGATGGTGGGTCATAGTTGTAGTTTGGAATAAAATCATCATGGTTGTGGTAGACTGTTAGAAGTAGAGTTTACAAAAAAACTGAACAAAAATATAATACGATCATGGACATTCTGATATATGGAGCTACAAGGCTCAAAAATATAATATGATGATAGACATTCTGAGATTCAAAACTATAGAATTCAAAGAGATATGTCATATGGCATAGACATTATGAGGTTTAGAATTACAAAATTCAAAGAGAAATATCGTGGTAGGCATTCATGACGAATAACTTGCATCAGTATGTTCCCTCATGACGAATAATTTGTATCAGTATGTTCCCTCATGACGAATAATTTGTATCAGTATGTTCCCTCATGACGAATAATTTGTATCAGTATGTTACCTCGATAGTAAGTAGAACTCTTCTTTTCTTAACGTCATGCTTACGTCATGAAGTTTAATTTTTCTATCGCATATGAAACGCCTCCATTCCGGTGAGAAATTTTCTTTATATTTTCTCTGTCATATTTCAATGCTTTTATCATCTTCTGGTTGGTGGAAGATCTCCTTTCTTATCGCTGTTATTCAAACACGCGCAGACCTTATCCAATGTCAGAATACATTTTCATATCTCACGTGCAAGGTATTTCCGTATAGATTTCTGCTCACTGGTCGTCTTTCTGTTCAGCAGTTATAAATTATGGATGGCAGTGTGTGAGCCAATGTATTGTAGAAGCTAAGTTTCAAAAACTCGAGGCTTGACATAGCCTGATGGTTAGAGCGCTCGACTCGCAATCTGTGAATCACGGGTTGGAATCCCGGTACTGAACATGCACGCCTTCTCAGCTAAAAGGAGTTGTAATATGACGTTGGCAACCCTATAACTGTCAGTTGGTGGTGTTTATTAACTGGCTTGTCTAATAATTACTTCTAATTTAGGAATGATTAGGGCAAATATCCATCGAGTAGTTTACCACGAAATTCAATACACAAACCAGTTATTAAATATAATTTCCTATCTGCAGGAATTGTTTTATATATCGAAAAAATGACGATTATTATGTTCTTTTAAACATCTAATGAGGATTTGAAAGCTCTAATTACCTTGTGACAACTTAATTAAATGTTAATTCAATTTAATTACAATCACTTACATAGTCAAAATTTTCCTCAGATACAGTTGTGGTGTAATAATAGGTTTATTGTATGTTTTTGTTATTATCATTTTATTATTTTACTTACAAAAGTATTAATGGAATCATAATAAATGATTTAGCATGTTTCCAACCATAAAAAGAAAAATATTACCAGCGATGGTAAATCTAACGTTACAAAATGAGTTCATCACAAACAGCTAACAGACGACAACAAATGTAATATAGTTAGTTGGTTGTAACCATTAATATAACAACCTTTCGTTTTGATTCAAACTGCTTATATTACGCCATCCTAGTCTTTAGGTAAGTATACTGAAATAGATGGCAACAGCCTGTTGTAAACAAAAAAATAAACAAGTGCACGGGCAACGTGTAAAAAGCCTTCGTCTTCATGAATACTCTGCTTAAACGATTTATCAATGAATACAATCAAGGTAATTTTGATAAAGATAAAAAACTACGTAATTACTAAGAAATTATCAGAAGTAAGTAAAAACTACGTATGTCAAAATTGTTTGTTTTCTTTAATTTTGCACAAAGCTAATTTTGCATTGTGTGTGTGTTTCGTAGAGCAAAGCTACATCGAGTTATCTGCTGTGTCTACGGAGACGAATCGAGCCCCTGGTTTTAGCGTTGTAAATCAAAATACTTACCGCTGACCAACGGGGAACATTTAGCAGTGTAAGACAACAGAGAAAACAGCTAGTCATTACCACACAATGCCAACTCTTGGATTACTCTCTCAAGAAGAAAAAGTGGAAATGACTGCTACATTATAATACCTTCCCAGCTGAAAGTGCGAGCATGCGTGGTGTGAACCCGCAATCTTCAGAGTTCGAGTCGAGCGTCTAAACCACCCGACCCTGCTGGGCTATGTAAATTAGAATTAAAATAATTTAGAACTAAATCCGTAAAATTAATCTGATTAAAATATATATGTATACTAAAATCAATACATGAGTAAATTAAAACCTGGAAGGATTAGACTGTATTGAAAGAGTAACTGGGCACCCTTAGTGACAGCAATGTTTAAACTGTAAGTTATACTTGATGATTGGGAAAATTCAATTCAAGATGTCTGTATTATAACACCTTCCAAAATAAGCTTACTGCTTTTGTTGTTGTTTCCATAGTTTTTAATAACTGTTCGAGCCCTCTACGTTTTTATTGCTTAAACCGTGTTCGAATGTGATTAAGCCGTTTATCACACACTCCTATATGTAGTTTCTTATTTTCATAAAAGATATAGGTGTAAATAATGTTCCGAGTTCCTGTGGTACTTATATGTAATATTTTTTTCTCTTTGATTTAATGAAAAAGATCATTTTTTTTTCTAAATTGTTACTAAAGTAATGAAGAATAATATAATCCAGTAAACTATCCTTTTTTAACGAGTTAGATGTAGAAAAGAAAACAAAAAACATATGACTGCTAGCTGGCACTGATAGGTTGCTGCTTAAATGAGGGTACTTTGTATTTATGTTCAGATAATAATTGCTAAATGAATGTGGAACAAAAACCACTTTGAGCAACATATTGTCTAAAAATTAATCGAAATAAAAAAGGAGTAGCATTATAAACATATCATTTGGCATAAGTAGACAAAGAAACACAAGGATGTCGAGAGTATTAAATGCATTTTGCAACCTGTACACATGCACATATCCAGATCCACACTTGCGATATCACACTGAAATTTATAATAGCGTATTATCCCTATTATAGGGCAATCTCAAAATATACGGCGTCCCATATTTTTGGAAATAATGGAAAAGAAAAAAATATCACAACGTCCTTTTTTTAAGTCCACAAAATCAATACTCTAACTGAACAACCTCTGTAAGTGGATAATTTGCAAGAATTAGCGATGGCATTGAAAGAACATCTGGCGCGCATGTGTTGATAGATGATATCTGGACATTCAAATATGTGACAGGCTAGAGTAGGAAGACGGAGCCTTTGGGTTGTTTGTTTATTTGTTTTTAATTTTGCGCAAAGCTACACGAGGGCTATCTGCGCTAGCCTTCCCTAATTTAGCAATGTCAACCTAGTCATCACCACCAACTGCCAGCTCTTGGGCTACTCTTTTACCAACGAATAGTGAGATTGACCGTCACATTATAACGCCTCACGGCTGAAAGGGTAAGCATGTTTGGTGTGACAATGATTCGAACACGCGATCCTCCGATGAGGAACCTTTGGTCAGCCGCGATTATAATGGAACTATGAATCTCACAGCCCTATTGTTAATCAAAAACATCACATTATATCTGGGTCAATACGGTTACTTACCTAAGGTTTATTTTTGTTATTTAATGCAGATTTTCGGAATAAAAACCAAAAATAACATGTCCCCAGCTGAAGGTTGCGGGTTCGAATCCCCGTCACACCAAACTTGCTTGCCCTTTCATCCGTGGGGGCGTTATAATGTTATGATCAATCCCACTATTCGTTGATAAAAAGAGTAGCCAAGAGTTGACAGTGGGTGGTGATGACTAGCTGTCTTCCCTCTAGTCTTACACAGCTATATTAGGAACGGTTAGCGCAGGTAGCCCTCGAGTAGCTTTGTGCGAAATTCAAAACAAACGATTACTAGAAAGTTAAAGATAGACGTGGATTGCCGTTTTTAACGTATCAAAAGAGAAAAATGCAACAATACATGGTGAATGACTATCAACATTATTTTAATAATGTTTGAGCTTATGTATTTTATTATTTAAAATTCACTTTCTTCATTTTCGAAAAAAGGAAGTTTTAAAACACACTGAATCTCTAAAATTAGCATCAGATTGAAGTGAAAATATTTCATTGATTCATTTATTTTTAATGAACTTTTATCTTATATACAAAATATATCTCAGCTAACTGAACAATTTCTCTTTAAATGAGAAATAAGACAGGAAAGAGGTTATGGTATAAGCAATAAAGCATTGTCAAACTCCTAAGTATTTCAGAACAGAAAGTTTTCTCTGACAAAAATAAAAAAATGTCTTCAAACAGTTAGTCTCACTTTACAAAAACGATTTGCTTACGCTAGTATAATGGTGCGTCGCCACAGATGGAAGATGTAATAATACGATTAATCTTTCAACCTCACCCTGTATATGTGTTTCATGGAAAAGTCTAGATATTTGAAGGTGCAATATTGCTATATAATCGGATGGAAATGTTGTAGTTCTTACGTAAGTACGTAAATTGAGATTGTCAAACAGGACACAAAATTACAAGAAGGAACGTTTCACGTTGTTCTTTATGGAAGCCGAAATGTCACGCATTAGATAGTTTAGGACAGCAACGGGCTATGAAGCTACATTCCAGTCCAATCTGGAGAAAGTATTTCAATCTCAGAGAGAACCCGCTAACCCAAAACGTCATCACAGTAAAGGTGGAATATATCTGTTAGCAGTATTAACATGTCAAAGCATGAGGATTTGAAGTTGAAGAAGGCGCACAAGGAAAGCATTCACAAGGTTCGAACTACACCAAAAACTGTCATTACAACAGTTCTATTAAACTATAAAATTATCTGTAAAGTCCTCTGCTGTGGTTCCAATGGACTTTATGATTGCTCAATCGTGCACCTACAAGTCCAACTTATTTGTTGAATTTCACACAATGTTACTACTGAATTACCTGTGATAGCTGTTTCTAACATAGAAGTGATAGACTACATGGAAAGCTTTTTGCGCCATCTCTTGGACTACTTTTTTGTAACACAAATAAGGATTGACAGTTGAATTATAATGTTCTCACGGCTGAAAGAACGAGCACATTTGTTGATGGGATTCTAACTCACGACCCACAGTTTGTGGCTCGAGTATTACTCAAAAGATGTAACATTATACATCTCTATATTTTTTAAGCTATGTTTTTATTAAATTAAAAAGTTGTATTGTTGTTGACCAGAGGAAGTTTACGCATCATAAAAAAACACTAATAATTTTGTAATATTAAAATCACTTAGTAAGGATTGATACCTTATAACAAGTGTAGATATGTTATAAAGTATCCAAACGTTTATACGAAGCATATTAAGTTCATTTAAATAGAATATAAATGCATAACAATAGCAGTCATTATCTTTTTGTTTGTTTAGAATTAAGCACAAAGCTACTCAACGGGCTATGTGTGCCCTGCCTACCACGGGTATCGAAACCCGGTTTTTAGTGTGTAAGTCCGCAGACATACCACTGTGCCACTGGGGGACACAGTCATTATCATCATAATCTTGATACTAAATTTCTCAATGACACGAGACCCAGTATGGCCAGGTGGGTTAAGGCGTTCGACTCTTAATCTGAGGGTCGCAGATCCGAATCCCCGTCGCACCAAATATGCTCGCCCTTTCAGCCGTGGGGCGTTATAAGTGACGGTCAATCCCACTATTCATTGGTAAAAGAGTAGCCCAAGAGTTGGCGGTGGGTGGTGATGACTAGCTGCCTTCCCTCTAGTTTTACACTGCTAAATTAGAAACGGCTAGCACAGATAGCCCTCGAATTGCTTTTTGTGAAATTCAAAAACAAACAAACAATTCACTGACACGAATAATGATATACCATGAAAATTAATGGAATGAGAGTTAAAATCGATAGTTTGAACGAGTTAAGATTATTTTTATGTTGTTGTTTTCAGTTAATTTCAATTCAAAGAATAACAAAGTAAATTGCATTTTAATTATAAGACTCTTCTCTGGCCAGACTTCTGATGTGTAGTTCCTTTCAAATACTTTTTATTTTATGGTATATTTTTCGAGACCATGAACCTCATTATTACACAAAATAACACCACAAAACTTATTATTGTACTACTTTATTTTTATACAGCAATTTAACAATTCATAGAGAAAACTGAGACCGTGTATTCTTGAGTTAAATTATTCTCAACAGCAACATAATTGTAAAAATTAACGTATAAATTAGAATATAGGGTTTAAGAAATAAAACATTATTATTAAGTAAACTGCACTTCCAATTTTCTTCGATATCAAACAATCCATAATAACCCGGTAGAAACCATTAAACACTCTTTTTAAAAGTGAGATTACTTTAATAAGTTTGTTATGAGTTTCGTACAAAACTACAGAAGGGCTATTTGCGCTAACCATCCCTAATTTACCAGTGTAAAACAGCTAGTCATTTACACCACCATCAACTCGGGGGTTACTCTTTTACCAACAGATAGTGGGATTGATCTTAACATTATAACACCCCCACGGCTGACAGGACGAACATCTTTAGGGCGGGTGATATTCGAACCCACGACCCTCAGAATACAAGTCGAACGCTTTAACCCACCTGGCCAAGCCGGGCTTAATAAAAGTAAGTAAAACACTAAATGAAGACATGACTTCCAAAGGACAACACATGCGCAAGGTGAAATTCAAAATTTTTAGAAATGGTAAAATACTGGAATACAAATCAATAAAAAAAGATAAAAAATTAAAACTATATGAATAACAAAGGGCGAAATTTAGAAAAAAAGAGACGAAAAGTTTAAAACAATATAGAAGAATGTTTTTTTTGTTTTTTTTATTTTGCTCAAAGCTACTCGAGGGCTATCTGCGCTAGCCGTTCCTACTTTGGCTGTGTAAGACTAGAGGGAAGACAGCTAGTCATCACCACCCACCGCCAACTCTTGGGCTACTCTTTTACTAACAAATAGTGGGATTGACCGTCAAATTATAACGCCCTCACGGCTGAAAGGGCGAGCATGTTTGGTGCGACCGGGATTCGAACGCGCGATCCTCGGATTACGAGTCGAACGCCTTAACACACTTGGCCATGCCAGGCCCAAAATAGAAGAAAGAGACATAAAATGAAGAAAAAGATTACGTACATGAGATATAAAATTTACAAATGGATTACAAACAAAAATAAATTCCACTGAAGACAAGAACAAAAAACCATAAGAAGTGCACAAAATACTTACAAAAACTAAATTGCAGAAGAGGAAATGGACATCCATGAAGTAGTAAAACACATCAATGAGGTAAGAACTATTATAACTCGTATAGAAAAACCATAGAAAATTAAAAAATAACATTGATGTCAACATAAACATCAGGAGATTGAAAAGAAAGTACCAGGGTGTAAGGAGTCACGTTTCTCACGACATTTTCTCAAGAATTCTAACGTCAACCGTAATTAACTATTTCCTATGAGGGGCGAGCTCATTTAATATACATTTGTTACTGCTTGGCACTTACAACTGTGGACCTTTTTCGGTTACTCCAACTACGTCAAGGTATGGTGAATAGCAGTCAGTTTTGGAACAGTACGTAATCAGAAAACCAACACTTATGATGACACGTATCATGGTATCAGACATGATTCAAAATATTTCGAGACGTTAATCGATGGAACCAGAAACAGGAAGCTATTTACCTTGTTCCTCATCCCATACGTCGGCTTTAACAACATTAAGTAACCTTCCAACAAGAAGCCATAGCAACTACTTGTGATTACTTATTGAATATACTTGGGATGTTACATTAATAAGATATTTCTAGAGCCGATTCAGAAGATTAGCTGAATATAGTGAAGATGTAGAAAAATTTGCTCAGTTATAATATCGAGATGTTTTATGTGAAATTATGGATTTACTTAGATACGACTTATTCATAGATGCCATAATAGATAAAAATTAAGAATTATGTTAAGCAATAAGTAAATCTATATCTTTAAAGAAAACTATTCGATTGGCAGTGAAGTTTGAATCAATCACAGTTGCATAAAACAACTAAATGCACCATCTAGAAATCATGAAATTGTCATAACAAATAGTTTAAAAACATCAATTCTCTCATGCAGAAGATTAGAATATATTTAAGAATTAATTATAAAACTATTTAATCTGAGCAGAGGAAGTGAATCAAACACAGTGGGTGTTTCAACTACAATGTAAAAACAGATATTGTTAGTAACTATAAACAAAAGTGCTTAACAAATAAAAATTACTCCCAAAGGATTACGTAAAAAAAAAGAAATATTATTAATGTGGAATAAATATACATTATGATCTATGTTGTGATGAATCAACAATTGATAATAAACCAAGGGCGTGATATCTAAAATCTAAACAGACTGAACAAAGAATTAGTTATTGATCAGAAAATAACAATTTTATGAACTTAAGGGGTAAATTTTAGCTGACAATATTCCATCTGCTTCAAATAACATGAGATATTCAAGGATTTCATTATTTATAGAAATCAGTCAACTATGTCAAAAGATTTATTGGGGAAAAGCCTGGCAACATGCTGATTGGCACCAGTTCAGCAACCTCTGTTGTTTGATCCAACCTTAAAGATAAATTTAGATAAGCTTATGTAAACAAAATCGGCCAAAGAGTTACATCAGTAGGTAAGATGAACATCATGCTGACCCCGAGAAAATGTTCTATAAATTTTAATGTTTGAATAATTGATATCAAAGAAGACAGAAACATGGATGTGAGGTTAGTAATGTTTCAAACAATTTCACATTGTGTTCAAAATATCTCTGTGCGCTATATAACAAGTACAATACCAGGGTTGAACTTTCAGTGATAACAAGAAGGCAGTTAATATATTACTCAAAAGTAAAACTTCTATAACAGGCCTTATTAAGAATAGCTCTAGATCTAGTAGTTAGAGCTTGGTAAGATCAAATGCTCCAATTTGTTCTGAAAAACTTTTTTAGATCTGATAAATAAAGATACTTTTATTAGGGCCAAAAACAGAATAAAAAACGGAAATCCAACTCAGTATGTATGAAATGCCATGAGATGTAAAGTTGTACAAGTAGAATTTCTTTACCAAAATAAAAACAACATAGAAAGTAGTCGCCTTACAAACAAATATAGGAAGTCTGTTTTTAAATCTTCACATTAGAAAAGTTTACTATTCATTTAAAGGACCTGCACGGCCAGAAATCTACTCGTTTTACAACTGTTCATTGCCACATATTACAACGCTTGCTCATAAAATATAAAGATAAGACATCTTTTCTAGGGAACCTCATGACGTAAGTCAGACAAAATGCCTCATAAGACTTGTACTGTAGTTTCAGCCCAAATTCTTGGTTGGACATATGTTTCACATTTTAAAACAGGTTAGCACTCTCAGAAAAAGAGAAGTCGTGAAGGAACAATAAGTATTATAATTGGGTAATGGTTCTTGTGCATCGTCACTTGCACTTGTGAAGAAGGATTGGATTGCCTGAAAGTGAATGAAGTCACAAAAATGGTTTTATACTTGAAATTTGAAGAATGGAAACAGGCAGATACAATTAAACAAAGCACGTACTCCAAGTACATTGGTTGTTGCAATATTTTGTTCTAAAATTTGGGTTATGTAATGTACCCCTTCTGTATTTGAATGTAGGTTCTATTTGAACTACACTGAAATTTTTTACTGATATGCCTAGCTGACATATTTAATACCTAAGACTTTAATTGATGTTTTTATTGGCCTAAGAAAATGTATTGTTTAAAGAAGCAACACATTAAGCTTCATACCAAGGATTCTGAACTATTCAAGCAGGCAAGTTTCCAAAGGCACATAGGCAGGAGGTACAGGGTGTTAACAGACTCAACAAAGATTGAATGTATCAACAACTGACAAAACACTGTGGAACTTGTCATATAGGAGGGTTTTTGGACTGTTCTCCCATGATCATCATTTCATGGTACTTTTATTGTTTTCTGAAATATTGAGGAACCACTATTCAAACAAAGACATATCTCATCATTGTTCCTGTATGAGCATATCCAATTACTGATAATAGGTAAAGATGTCCTGTTTTCAGTGGGAACAACATAGAAACATCGTGTAATAACTTACTATAGTGAGTCAATCAATTCTGCAGAAAGGAAATATTGATCTATTAACTATTACGTACATTTCGAGCCCTAGGCCATTTCTGTCACCTTCTATATAAACCGAAGTTTACACTCTGGATAAATCATGCAGATTTGAAGTAACTAACAAACTGGTAAAATCCAGAAAATCAGATAACCACATATCTTCAGATATTTCAAGAGTTAACTTTTCATAACAATGCAGAACCTTGAATGAAACCACGAAAATGTTGATGCATTATCTAAAACTTTTGTATTAATAAATAATATAAACATTTCAAAAGAAGAAAATTAAGATGAAGACAACCAACCTAAATTACAACAGAGCAGAACCAAGAAAAAGACATCTATAGATAATGGTAAAAACTAATGTAGTCCAATACTCAGCTAGAAAAATTCTGAGTCAAAAAATATGAGTTTTAAGATAATTATTCGGTGATCAGGAACAGTTCAGAAAACTAATATAGTAAACAATGGCTCAGTTCAGCCCGTCAGTAAAATTTAATTGGACACAGTGGCATTCACTGTGCCTACAAGAAGGCTTGTTATGCCAGTTAGATATACGAAGATGTCAATGAACAAAAATTATGACTTTATTTGATATTTCCACAGTAACTACTATCATAAAAATTCCATTATCTGGGCCAGTATCTGTTAAGAATTTACAGAAAAGAATACATTTCTAATGAGTTAGATACTAGATATCTGTATATAAAGAATGCAAATCATGTGAACTATACTGTGAGTGAAGAATTTATTTAAAAAACATGAGCAATTATAGCAGTATTAAACTGGAACACCAATGAAGAGATTTGTTGCCAATGTTCTCTGCTATCTAATGTGCTGCTTAAGAGCAACAGTATGAATAAATATACATTCATGGTGATGGATTGTTTAGTTAGCTAAACAGCAACATATGTTCTAGTAAGGAAGTTTGTCAATAAATTTATATCAAGATTTTTGGTGCTTATGGAACTTCACTTGGATAAAGGGCATAACTCTGAATCATCTATTTTACACATTTGTGCCAAATCCTTAATATAAAAATAACAACAACCCTACACATTTACATTGATGGGAAATTTATCTGAATGGATATTAGAAAATTTGGAATCAAAGTCTCCCACTCATTCTTATGACTTAATAAATAGCAATAAAGCTATATGGGATATACCGATATCACACCCATATTTAAGAAAAGTTAGTGTCTTTAAATCTTTTGTACTTACACTCTGATGATCATCTGTCATTAAAGTCTTATATAGAGTATGCATTGAAATTGAAAAACGTGATTAATGTCATACACTACTTTACCTAAAAAAAATATTTAAATCAGCTAGTGATCAAATGAAAATGTACTATGGTATAAATGCCGATAAGACTGCATGTCATCGTAATAACATAGTAAGGTTACACAATCCACGCTGTAAAAAAGAACTATCTCTAAATTTAAGAAGATGTTGAAAAGGACAGTGCGCTTGTCAAAATAATTGTTGATGGTCCAAATGGTCCAGAGAAAAATAATCTATTATAATCATCCATGGAAGCACGTCAATAAGAGCCAACAGGTTAATTTAAATAAATCTTTGCCAGAAATAGATCAAGCAGCTTATGTAAGTCCAAGAATTTTGTCGAAACCGTTTTCTAAGGAGATCAACAAAGGTGTATCCATCAGTGTATTGCCAGGTATCCAATAAGAGTTCCACCAGTGACAAGACATCAAATATTGATAAAGAGGAAAAAGTTATCCCATATCAACATAATAACCCAAAGAAAATAAATCTACATAAATAGTTTAATTAATAGATACTTTAAGGAGAATAAATGAGTAGAGAAAGAAAATGTTGTTGACGTTGTTTTTAAAATAATAATCGTACTTTGTTCCACACATTTGATTAGATATTTAATGATTACAATGATTATAATTATTATTGTTTTCAATTGTTGATAATTACTTTGCTTTTAGTTGTGAATGTATAACTTTAGTGTATCACTGTTGTTTATGTGTGTGTGTGTGTGTGTACAATGGTATCGTTTATAAGACTCCATAATCCACGAAGGGTTAATATTGTACTCTATTATTATTATTACTTAAACATTTTTATTACTGGTCAGATGGATATAAAGTGATAGAGGTGGCTTGATGATTAAATTTCTAGGACAATTTAAGAAATTATAACGATAGCATAAAATACATGTATGAAAAAAGCAAATGATTTATTATTGATTTTTGTGAGTCTATTACAGTGGATTGTTAAATTGACGAGTTTGTTAATTAGAGGTTTATCGTTAGCTAATTAGTCAGATTCTGTGAATACTCAATTTGATTTTCGAATAGTATTATACCCATAAGAGATATACGTAATGAAGTTAGCAAGTAAAATCGTCTATTGTAAATTTAGGCCTAACATCAAATAGTTAAACTAATATTCAGAGTTCGTCCTGAAAGAAATAAAATGTTTTCGCTGTTATTAATTGACTTGGACTTTGCACTTTTCTCCTTTTTTATCTATAAATTAAAAATAATCTGCTTTGTGTTACAAATTTCTACAACAATATTTTATCGATTAAACGCAGTTACTGTTGCAATAATATATCTATACCAGAGTCAGTCTTACTAACCAAATATTGAACATTTAATTCGTGGTTAGGGTTATTTATTTTTACCTCTTCGTTACTGGTATACGTATGGTAACAGTTATGGTAAATCTTTTCAAAACCAATCATCTTAACGGTGGACTCAGAAGATAGCCTGATGTGGCTCTGCTATAAGAAAACACACAGCATCTCAATGTCGATATGATAAATATAGCCAACTCGAAATGCTTTATGGTGAAACTTGATGTTGGTAACACAGCTAGGTGTTCTAATTTAGAATTTGTTTTCTTGTTATTACGTGATTTCTTGTTAGCACTGATATTAAAATTAAAATCGGTTTGGATACTTTTAAAGTTAGCTAAAACACCACCATTTTTTTTATAATGACATAAACAGTTTTAATAGCTTATAATGTGCGGATAAGATTTCTTTAATTTTACTTTGTAGCGTAATTAGAAATGATTTCAGTCCTTGGCAGTCTTTTTTTTTCTTAACACTGGGCTACAAATTTAAATTTCATAAAAAATTGTTTTGTTTTAATAATGGATTTTCCATAATTCGGCTACGTAGATTTCGAAAATAATATTCATTATTTTCCGTCACGCAAGGATTATTTTGTTAGAAATTAGGAAGAAAAAAATTCATATTTCAATTGAGTTATTATTTCGTTTACCAGAACAAACATTTTTGTATTATTATGTTGGTTACGTTTCGGTTCTAGAACGATCGATAAGACTCAGGTTGTGTGATTGGTTTAGAAAAATCTATTGCTAGAAGTTGCCAACATTTTAAGCATAACAAAATATGAACCATTTTCAGATTTAGCGTATAGGAATTACTGAACAACATGTAGAAACCTCAAGACAATAAAACCATCATAGGCCTGTGCCTATTTGGTCGACTAAAATTATTTGTCTTCAAAGTTAACAATGTTGCTTGTTTATCAAGGAGCGTATTAGGATCAGAAAGTAATAGATACATAACAGTGCAATACATAAAGGCACATACGATATGTTTGGTGGCGGTTTTATTGTATTAATATTATTATTCGTCGAAAAGTTACTTTTGTGAATATTAAATCCTATGTATAAAATTTGTCTAAAATAAAGGTTATGCTTGTTTTCTTATTAAACTAAACTGCTTGAAAAACAGAATATGTAAGGGAAATGGAATAAATCGAAAGAGAGATTATTGTTTGTTTGTTTTGAACTTTGCGCAAAGCTACACGAGGGTTATCTGCGCTAACCGTCCCTAATTAGTAGTGTAAGACTAGAGGGACAGCAGCTAGTCATCATCATCCACTGCGAACTCTTGGGCTACTCTTTTACCAACGAATAGTGGGATTGACCGTAATATCATAACGCACCCACGGCTGAAAGGGCGAGCATGTTTGATTTGACGGGGATTCGAACCCGCGACCCTTGGATTACAAATCTAATGTCTTAACCACCTGGCTATGCCGGGCCCTTAAAATAGGAAACCATCAGTATCCTTCATATAAACGGAAAAACCTTGTTTAGTCTTTAGAAATCAGTGCAGAAACTAAGAGAACAACAATCTTAAATTCAACACTAATTTTAATTCAATAAATTTAAGCTTCTACTATTTAATGCCTTCATCCGCAAATTAATAGATACTGTTACGAAAGAGAACCCCCGAACCAAAAGATAAATTTGAATAAAGCTGAGTACATCCCCTTATACTGTTACAAAAGAAAATACTCCAACCAAAAGATGCATTTCCGTGATGCATATCCCATGACACTGTTTCTCAAGATAATAAATGAGGATTTAAAGCTTACTACCTCGGAGGCAACAGCTATTTTTAGAAAAACGAGAAGTAAATGAATAACTATCAAAAGCAATCATATTAAGCCTTAGTAGATTTTTGTGTTTCAATTTGCTCAAAGTTGATCTTGTAAATGGAAGGTATATGGAAGCTATATTCTGTAAAGCTATTTACAGAAACGTATTACAGTAGCAATTTCTTTATTGGGAAATAAGAACATCAGATGATAACGACCAACGATGAGAGAAATATTTCCAAAGGTTCGATTACCAACTTTACAATGCTAAACAAATGGGTTTAGCATACACGCAAAATGGAATTAATCAAATGTACGTGTAAATTCATTAGGAACCCCAATGTTATTTTTTTGCTTTGCTAAACAATTTTCAAAAAACAAACGTTTCTGTTACTGAAATCAACTAAAATCACGAAGTCATCAAGGTAAACAAACAATGTAAAATATGCTGTAACAAATACTGCAACAATTTTGCATTAATTGAAAACACAGTATCATAAAAAATAGATTATGTAATAGCTTACTACTGTTTATTTTTGTTTATTTTATAGAAAATAATTGTGAATCCTTATATATATATATGTGTGTGTGTGTGTGTACATATATTACTCGATTTATTACTTCCACCAAGTTATAACAGTTTAAGGGAATTCCACCCTTCATTAGTAACTCTGGACACGGCTACTCATAATAAGACAAGGCTCCATTTAGATATAAAGTGTTCATAATACATATGGTATTTTGAGATGTATTTATTCACACAATAGTAGATTACGTATTAAAGTTATAATATTTTACATATATTCTTTATACAACGATGAATCCTGTATTTGTGCAGAAATATCAACAATATACAACATTGATGCTACTAAACTGTATAAAGTACTAAAAACATGAGACATGAAGTAAAATTTATTATTCTATTTACCACTTATTCTTAGTCAAACACATTAGATTCGAGAAATTCCACAACATAACAAAAGCCCTGGAAAAGGGCACTTCGAAAAATATAAGACTAGAGTATTTGAGATCCTATATTCTCAAAAAGAAATTCACATAACGTAGTGACAAGTAGTAAATCAAATGATAAGTCGGGCTTCACGTGAATTATGTTATTAGCATTTTAAACAGCTCGTTCTCTGAATAATCCGCAGTTATAAGTTAGTATCATCAATACTGCGTGTTCTCAATATCTGCACATAAACATAGAATCATGTCAAGGATAGAAATCTCAAAATAATATAAATATATATATTTTTTACCTATAAACAGCATTTCCTTACTGACAAATTATACGCTACTATTTAGCTGCTGTAGTTAATATTAACAAATAAAAACAGAACGAAAGAATGATGTATTATTTATTTAATACGAAGAAAATTTTAATATAAACAAGGATGGACGAGGTTAAAGTGGAAATAGCAAAGTGCTGCCATCTGATAGTCGCTGGTAATATTATCTACTGATCTATTTTGTTAATTCTGTTTTTTCCTCCATGTGATACAACAACATATCTAAGTACTTGCAGCGCTATAAATCGGGTTTCTATACCCGTAGTGGGCAGAACACACACAATCTATTGCGTTGCTATGTGCTTAACTTCACACAAACAAGGTAATACTTTTCTAAAGTATAAGATATAGAAATATACATATTTTTGTTCCACGTGTTTAACAAATATATAATTTATTCTTAATATTTTACGGATATTACACTTATTTCTATAACAAATAAGTTCTAAAGACGCATTTATAAACTAACCTGTAATCAAAATATTGTATCAGCTTATGTGTGAAATTCTTGATGAGGAGAAGCCCTCTTGAAATAAAAATGTATCATCTAGATGTGTTTCAAAATATAATCACTTGATTTGAAAAAAACAACAACAAAGGTAATATGCATATAAAAATAAAATATCTCTTTAATTCGGAGTTTGAATTTTCTATTAAACAGAAGCGAGAGGAAACAAGTTAAAGAACGGACTTTTAACAGACTAATAATGGTTCTTCATTTGTTCTTGAAGTCTTACAGACAGAAGCAAGTAATGTAAAAGTTTTCATGACGAACAGAAAAGTAAGATAAAATGAAGTTGGATTTGGTAATTTCTTTGAAAATCAGTGCAGAAACTAGATGAACAACAATCATGAAGTCAACACTAATTTTAGTACAATAAATTTAAACTTCGTTAGAACCCCATCTTTGAAATTGAGATTTTCTTTAAGAATGGCACATTATGTGCATGAGGACTAAACATTTAAGCTAGAAACCCGTATGTTTCTCAGGTAGTGCCTTCTATGACTTTCAGCTACTGACAAGAGAGGGAGTACTCAGCAAGCAGCTCACTCTCCCATAATGTCTATATGCCGTTGTTTCAGAGAGAGAGAAAAAAGGGGGTTATTTAGTATCAGGTCCATAACGAGCGTGCAGCGGAAAGCGTATATAGCGAAACCACGTCTCAAACCGAAATCCCATCAACTGGGCACTCCAGCAAGCTAATTGTCAGGGCCAACAACTTTATAGCAATACTAGATACTAAGAGAGAAGTAAGAATCATGTACAGTATTGAAAGTAATCATGAAATCAATGAATAAAACGGGTACATACTACAAATACATTACAATTGCTTTCTTTCTATTGTATGAAAATGAACTGGACCAGATTACATAAACGTAAGATATTTTTTGTTATGACTGGCTATCATTCATCCAGTCAGACAGTGACACAGCAGCGTTGAGCCTATAAAAGTAAGTGGTTCATATTTTTACCAGTAGAAGTATGTTAAAAAAAAAACAAATGTATAGAAATCAATGTTTCAGATGGTAATGCGACTAACTTCTAAGGAGTAATAAAATACATTTGAACAATATTTCACAATCATTCCTTAATACACTTGTGGTATTAAAATTAAGCTTTGTGTTCTGTTAAAATTAAATGCAAAATACTAGATCATTGTACATCTTAGTCCAATAACTGCACGAGTACCACCAGTGCTTTTCCGTAATTATTTCTAGTACAAGTATTTTAGTGGGTGCACTTGATGGACAAATTTCAATTAATTTTTAACATGTTCACTTGTGTTTTAATAAGAGATTCCAACTTAGAGTGTCTCAAAGAAGGTTTACTTGACATATCTTATAATCAATTCTATTATCCTGAATAAACGAACGTCTACAAATAACGCCACCTAGGATAAAATAATTTAGAAATCCAGATCTCGAGTTTAACATAACCTGCGCGTGACTTGGATGTTAAATTATACATGCAATATATATAAATACGTTGAACATAAACTAATATGGACCTGATAAGTGTATTGTAATAACAACAGTGACTTTAAGTGACAACAACAACCTCATTTACATCATGTTCAATATTTAACTGTACAACAAAACACTAGTGCAGGGGGAGAAAGTGGTGCAATGTCGAACCTGAAACCTCCCACATCCTGATGAAGTCGTAGCGTGTGTAACTTTACAAACGTATAACTTGTTCCTTTACGACTAATGTCTTTAGAATCATGCTCAAAATCATCAGATCAGATGATCCTGAAAGTTTCACAAGTCTGTCACGTGTGGCAGATTTTTTAACAGACTGGATTTTGTAATTATCAAAACTCACTCTTAAACTTCTATAAGTACAAAATATAATTTTAATATACAATAACGAACATGTTCTTCATGTTCTTTCCATGCAGATTATTTTATTCGTTGCCAAAACCCCTTCCAAACATTAGATGTTACTTATTAACCAACCATAAGCTAATGTAAGACACATATTGAGGTCTGTAATGATAATTGTCCTCCGTGAGTAACCATGAATTAACCAAAAATTCTTTAAGTTGATTGGTCATTTGTTGTTAATGGTAAAACTACACTGGACTATTTGTGTTCTGCGTCACTAAGAGGCTATTTTAAGTTGTAAAATAAAACAAACCGGTTACATTTCCTTACTTGGATAATTTATTAGAGCATCAAACATAGAAAGGAATAATAATCAGTGATGTCGAAAAAACCCACTTGTAGAGAAATATATGTGCAAAAACGGCTGGTTTGGGTTGAAAAAATATTTTACATAGAAGTTTATTTTACATCAATAAGTTTCCTCCACAAACCGTAGAAAACATTATACGCACACACCTGGACAGAAAGCAAAATCAACCAACAAAAGTAAATATATCTCACGAATCAAAAAATCACGAAACCATATACTGCTGCACACCATATATTCCTGACATCAGCAGACAAATAACCAACATTTGGCAAAAACTAAAAACAAAATATGACATTCCAGTTAATACCAAATTTATTCAGAACCTGGCACAAAGCTGAGGTCTATACTATGTAAAAACTACACTGTCAAACACCGCACCAACATTATTTATAAAATACAATGTGATAATTGCCACGACTTCTATATTGGAGAAACAAGTAGAAAAATGGAAACCAGATTTAAAGAACATAAAAAGTCACCTTCACACGTTTTCGAACACTGCAAGTCAAATAAACACAACATAACCATAGAAAAACACTCAAATACTAAACAAAGAAACAAACATAAACAAACGCAAAATTAAAGAAGCTTTACTTATACAACAACTTAAACCCAAAATAAACCAACATAAAGAAGCGCCTTTATCCCTATATTAATATAATAAAATAAATAAATTATATATTCAAACATCTAACATCGCCCTCTACATTCCGACACTCAGTTACACAATCCCTTCCAAACATGTGGTCTGCTTCCGGTCAGTTACCTCTTTCTTTGTGAACCTGACGATGATCAAAGAAAGTCGAAACGTTGTTTGCTCTTCTACGTAAAATATTTTCTCAAACCAAACCAGCCGTTTTTGCACATATATAGATACGAATATCTATTTTCCTCACTGAATACTAACAATATTTTGTTTTTCGTTTTTTGCTCTTTTCAAGTACAGTCTCTGCACATCGAGATGTTAAAAAAATGTTCTTTACACATACGCGTATAACAGGCAATAACATGCAATGTGTTCGTCACACTGAATTGAAATATATGGTAATCTACTATAACCGAAAGACTTGGAAAATGAATTTCAAGAAAATCACTTTGCATGTCTTAGCTTCCTGCTGTGTGTTGCGAACCAAATGACACTTCATTCTTCTGTAACATATCAGTACGTTCTGAGAGATAAAACACTGAGACACAGTTCCATTCCAAAGAATTCTACAACAAGCAATTCATAGTGTCGTGCTGACATCATCTGTGTTCTTCTTATCTACGCCGTTCTTCGAGGTTGGGAGAACTTTTCAAGAAAAGAGATTTGAGGAACACAAAAGGATCGATACTGTGGCCAAACCTTAGTTTTATCAATACAGTATAATACGCTGAAAGGGAAACATTTCATTCAAATTACAACTGAGCACAGTATGCACAAAAATTAATTTATTTGCGCAAGCGAGATATACATATATAGCAGCTGTAAATTAATAAAGTTCTTATGAGTTTAAATATCAAATCCAAACTTTGTATTTCAATATATTATTATAAAATGCATAATAAAAATAAGATACTTCTCAGTCTTTGTAATTAAGCGCAAACTTACAGAGTTGGCTATCTGTTCTCTCGTCTGGTAGCAAAACTTAATTTCTAGTGTTGTAAGTCCACAAATATACCACTATGCCATTAGAGAGGCCAAAAAGTTAAATATTACCATAAAGATTATCCATTATGTTTTTGTGTATCTGTGTGTTAGGATTTGTTATTCAAAGTTGGTTGGATCGATTATTGTAATATTTTGTAAGGTACTGAAAACTGCCCGAAGGTGTACGTGAGCTATTTTGTTTAAGAAGGTTTCCTGAGAAAGGAATGTGAAGAAATAAGGAGTATTTCCACTTTTCATAGGATTTTGGTCTCCACCAATCATAGTTGGCTAGCCTTATCACTATACTTTCTTGTATTGTAGGCCCAGCATGGCCAAGTGGTGAGGGCGATGGAATCACAATCTGAGGATCGTGGTTCGAATCTCCGTCCTACCAAATATGCTCACCTTTTCAGCAGTGAGAGCGTTAAACTTGTAACTGTCAATCCTACTATTTTGTTTCGGATTTTTGCTCGGGAATAGGGATAAAAGGACCTTGATATCGGGCATATTTTCATTTTTTGTAGATTTTTGGCTTTGAATTTACAAACACGATTAAATGACTCAATTATCATTTTCCATAGAACAAGGTAAACGAATAATGTCTAACGAGGAATATTATCGAAGTTATAATCCAGCTTATCAAAAAAGCACTTGAAAAAACTTAGGTTTGCTTGTTTGTTTCGATGAAAAATTTACATAATAGGTTACATGGGC
This sequence comes from Carcinoscorpius rotundicauda, assembly GCA_011833715.1. Taxonomy (NCBI): domain Eukaryota; kingdom Metazoa; phylum Arthropoda; class Merostomata; order Xiphosura; family Limulidae; genus Carcinoscorpius; species Carcinoscorpius rotundicauda. Next base: position 43,627,311 of record CM022395.1, on the reverse strand, counting down.
TTTGAATATTTTTTTCACACCACATCATTAATGTAGCTCTTGTAAGGACGTGGTCATGATGGTTGTTGAACATACGTACTGTAAATATTAGCAAAATCTTTTTGTAGAACGGATATATTTTAAGACTAATTCAGAGAGTTGAATCAATGTGTAAGCGGAGGGTTCAACTACGAGATGCCTTTAAAGAAAAAGTGTTTAAAGAGAAATCAGGCTTTTGTTTAAGGTTTTAAAATATGTCAGAATTTGGTATAAAGGACAAACTAAATAATTTTGTCCGAGTCAGGTTCAAAGACCTAACTAACCATAATTCTAAAACATGGTTGGTTTGTTTGGTATGTGTGGCGAATAATTTTTTTTAACTCAGTAAACAGTGACGTTATAAAATCTAAATAAAATAAACTTTTAAGTTTATCTCGCAAAGACTCTTCTGGTTCGAAGGTAAATCCAGAGGCTTATAACCCTAAAACTCTGGATTCGATATACGCAGTTGGCAAAGCACAGATGTCTCATTGTGTGACTTTATGGTTAACAACAAACAAAACTGTCTCATAAATTTCTGGATGTTAGCGACTTTATGTGAAGACAGGAACTAGTCAAAAACGTTGAATGTCAAGTTTATGGAAATATGAATATATTCATTCCTTCATGTTGTTTATGTTTTTTTACAACTCAATATAAGTGTTTTGCTGTTGTACTGACAACATGGGAGCTTTTAAATTGGCAGTCTACTCTAACAAGACCTGTTCTAGTATAGGTTTTCCCACGCTTGTATTTTGAAAACTTTTAATTAGATGGCTAGAACCTTCGTTCTTTTCACGATGTTTAACTTTTGTCCTGTTGGTAAGCTTTATTTTTCTTGTGTTTCTTATTGTTTTTCAGATTATACTACATACATTTATTGTACTCTTCTTCTTACATTCTTCGTCTTCTGAAGTCCTTTCTGTTAACACAACAGAAAAATTCATAACAAAATAATAACTCATTTAATGAGACTTACAGGTATATTATAAAGTTAATTAAAAATAATATCAAATAGACATTTACCTTCTTTATATCTTAAACAATTAAAATAAGTAAATCATAATACACATTATAAAGAAATGTGCTAGTTTTTCCCAAAAGGCAAGGACTGCGGCTAAAAACTTTTTTATGCTGCGATTAAGACAAGAAAAGTGGTTTTTAATAGTGTAGCTGTTGTTGTAATGAGATGATTTTACAGACGTGACGAGATTTGATACTGAGTTGTTGAATTTGAACAGCAGTAGAGCGCCATCTTGCGACGGATCTCTAGACGACTTCTCTTGGAAGATGACCTTTTTCTTTTTCTTTTTGAAAAAACTATTTCAACTTCTTTTCATCACTGTCGACATCATCCAACTGCCAATCATTACGTAAGTTTCTACCACTAGCAACATTCCGATTATCTGGTGTTCCCCAGTGACGTAATTTCTTCTCAGACTTCCCCTTTCATGTACTTTTCAAACACGAATAATCCTAGTTGTAGTTCCAGTTTGTAATGTCATTAATTTTTGTTCTCTCTATCTCCATGTACTTAAGCAGTTGTCCAGTATTGTCTCTCTGGTCTTTTATCCATCTATCACTGTTTTTTTCTCCACACTCAAATGTTTTGAAAAATCGCTTTTCCTTCCAACTGGTAATTTATAACCACAAATTATTTTGTGTGTCATTAGTCTATCGGTTTATGATATGATATACATTTTAAGTAGCCTAGGCTTTCTCCTAAAAATAATGCAGGTGAATGTTTTATTGCTCAACCTGATATAAACACATACACGTTTGCCGAAATATTACACCAGCATAACCCCAGTTTAGATGTGTTCATTGTAAATCAGCGAATTAATTATTTTATGATGCATTTTAGTTACTTAAGAATAAGTTTAGAAAGGTTAAGTTACTTAAAATAGCGAAGCCATATGTTAAATAAAACAAAAACTCTACAGAAGCAGAGGGACGTATAATTTGGCCCCCAGGTGGCTCAGCGGTATGTCTGCGAGGTTACAACGCTAAAAACCAGGTTTCGATACTCGTGGTGGACAGAGCACAAATAGCTCATTGTGTAGCTTTATGCTTAAATCAAAACAACAACATATAATTTGTAATTATTGTTTGGTTTGGATTTCTCGCAAAGCCACACACGGGCTATCAGCACTAGCCGTCCTTAATTTAACAGTGTAAGACGAGAGGGAAGGCCGCTAGTCATCACCATCCACCGCCAACTCTTGGGTTACTCTTTTACCAATGAATAGTGGGATTGATTGTACCATTATAACGCCCCAACGGATGAAAGAGCGAACATGTTTGGTGCTACGGGAATTCGAATTCGCGACCCTCGGATTACGAGTCGAGTGCCTGAACCACCTGGCCATGCCGGGCCGTTATTATTTGAAGAAATGCGCATAAATAAGTAATTAACCACATGATTTTCAACAGACCATGTCATAACGCTTTATTTATTAAAAAGGACTTGAATGAATTACCACGAACTTGTAAGGAATTACAAATAATAGTCACACCATTGTAATATACACTGTTAATAAATTTCTTCATTGAAATCTCAGTACAAAAATTAGACTTTTAATCACATTATGCTTATTCTTATTAAAATGAATTTCAAAATTTTACACTGGAATGTTTATCACAAGTTGTAATTTGCTTTGCTTAAGGGTAGGATGTGCTCGATTTTTGAACTCGAATGTTCAAGGTTCGCTGCTCGTTTCCGTAAAAAATTACTTCTAATTTTGGGCTGTGGATAAACTATTAAAGAGACGTTATTAAAATTCCACTATTTTATAAAATAAAATAGCGATAAAAAATGGCGTGGGTGCAGTTGACTAGCAGACTTCTCGCTAGTCTATCAATTCAAAATTAAATGTGGCAAACTTCAAATAATCCTTTCTGTAGTCTTGCGAAAAATATTTAACCTTCGAAAAGATAATTCAAATCTAATTTATCTATTCAGTCCACTTTTCACCAGAGATATAACTTTAAATAGACATTTTCCGAGGAATGCTGGATATGCAATACAATCAGAATAACCATCAGTAAGATCTCTAAGGTTTAAAAAATAATGATTACGTGGACAGTAAGAAGTTGTTTGGCACTTTTTGGCTGTTCATGCACACATACTCTTGAGAAAACTCTTCTTTTGTTCAAATTTTAAATTTGTGTTCTCTTACCCACTTTATTACCATAATACAGCTTAAAGAAATTAGGAGTATTTATCCTATCGATCCAGTGAATAGTCAGGTAAGAGAAGATAAATTTCTAAAGTAACTCTGTAAAATAACCATTCCATCCTTGGAGTAATCTCAGTTACCCTCCTATGAATCTTTTTCAGTAAATCAATATTCTTTGTTTGATGTTCAAAATTACGCCAAATTGTCCCCTGTGTGTAGAGATAATTATCAACTTTGACCTATAAGTAATAAGTTTATACCTACACACTTATCTATCACTGTGTCAAAATCCCTTTCTTCAGTCACACTGTTGAGTGTTGATTCAAATTATGCTAACCCTTAACAAGTATTTGTGCAACCTATCAAATGATCTAAGTCATTCTGTATTACCTCAGCAACCTCAGTACAGCTAAAAATATTTGAGATTTATGTCATCGTCACATTTTAGTGATTATGTTACATAAATAGTATTAAAGTAAAAAAAAGAAATAAGCAGCCGCCCTTTGTCCCTGAGGCACTTTTTAGTAATGTGACTGGTCTCCATTAATAACCTTCTGTTTTTCTATTACCCAACTGTTATAAAAGTCCAATAAATCTTCTTTCCCCACCACTTACAGATATGACTTTCTTAGCTAATCTTTTTGTGTGGTACCATATAAAAATCTTTATGAATATCTAAGTATATTATTTCCAAAGTCTTTCCATCGTAGAGAAAAAAAACTAGGAGATAAGTAAATTACCATTTTCCTTTTGTGAGTCCGTATTAGCTTTTTTCATGATTTCAGACTTCACTAATTCATTTTTAAAAACTTCTTTCATCAAACTTCTTAGATTTTCTACCACCATATAAATTATACTTACTGGCCTATAATCTCCAGAGTAACATTTAACACCGTCTTGAAAAATAGTAGTAATACAAGAATCTCCCTTTCCTAAAATTCTCCTTGCAGCTTTTTGACCTATTAGAATTAAAGTAAGCTCACATATCAAATATTAAAACTCCTTTCTATACTCTAGAGTAAGCCTCGTCTTCTTCAGTTGATTGATTGATTTTTTTTCTCGAGATATTTCTACTTTCAACTAAAGAACTAATACCTGTATAAATGACATAACTTCCAGGGTCAGAAATGTTGTTAATATTTTACCTTTTAGAATAGAAGAGAGCAAACCTTTGTAAGTTCGGCTTTCTAAAATGCTACAACAAATATTTTGCCATCAGCATTTTTTAGAAGTTGATTCCTGTTTTACATTTTTAAATATTTTCCTTACTTTTGATATTCCTAAAAATCATCGTTGTTAATGTTAAAATTGTTAGTTAACTATTTTTTAATAAGTCCAATGTTATTTCATGATTTATTTTCAGTCACATCGCTAACTTTTCTATAGTTTTATAAGTTTCCTATCCGAGGTGTCGGTTTAAACTCCTTAAACATGTGATATTTATCCTAAAATTAAAGCAGAATTGCGCAACGTTTAGAAATTATTATAAACTGGTATAAAGCTCGATAATATCTATTCAATTTATCTACTAGTTTCGAAGGTGATTAGATGGTATTATTAAACACAAATCTATGTTTTAAGCACAAAGCTATACAATTTACCATTTGTGTTATGCCCGTCACAGGTATGAAAACTCGGTTTTAAGGTCAAAAACCCTCGCATTACAACTGATATATAAGTACTGGGGTAACAAATAGAACACTATCTTACACATTTAAAATATGTTAAATATTCAATCATAAACTGGACACAATATCGTCTGCTGAAGTAGCAGTTGATTAGAAAACATTGACAAACAGAAGGTCATCTACAAGCCAACGTTTTATTTATGAGACCTGTCAAAGATGACGCTCCAACAGTTGAACGAATTGGAGATTGAGATTCTGCCTCATCCACCTTTCCCCTACAGATTTTTATTTTTCAAGCACTTTGACAACTTTTTGAACAATAAACTTTCAAAACTAGGTAGCTGCAGAAGAAGATTTCAGGGAGTTCATCGACCTTAGAAACTCTGATTTTTACAGCAGGGGCATAAACAACATAGTCACACGTTGGCAAAAGTGTATTGAAGCAAATAGTGCTTACTTTGATTAAAGCATGTTTTACAACAATGATTTATACTTTTCCAAACTTCGCGGTTCATAAATGATATTTATTTTTGGACCACCTAATATTTTAGAAGAATTTTGTATAAGCAGGTCATTGCAACATGGAAAGATCCAAAAGGTTAAACGTGTTAAAATGAAAACCCTTACCTGAGGTAGCACACAACTATTCTAATGCAGATGACCTCAAATCATCTAAACAATTGCACATTATTAAAATGAGTAACAGTTTAACGTAGATCTACTGTACAAAAAGCGTCTTCTGAAGCCGGAACTGCCATCAAATTGTACACTGAAAGGTTCAAGTTCTTAAATAAATATCATTCTTCACAGCACATAAGAATAGGGTGTTAGTAGGTGCGTGCCACTGGCTCACCTATATGAAGACATTATAAGAACAGAACAAAAGCAGCAACCACTAACGTTAGCTAGAATTTTCACCTCGTCTGCTTTTATGCCTTTACCTACTTTTTGGACATTTTTTACTCATGTGTTCCATTTCTTTTGTCTACATACGTCTCAGTAATTGATAAAGCTTGGAAATAGCTTGAATGGATGGTGTTTGTTTGTTTGTTTTGAAATTTCGCGCAAAGCTACACGAGAGTTATATGCGTTAGCCGTCCCTAATTTAGCAGTGTAAGACATGATATAATTTCCAAAAGGTACTATAAGCTGTACCTAGTACAACTAACCTCACTTTGACTATTCCTAGCATACGATATAATTTGATTAAACATACTATGAAGTGTGTCCAATATGACTAATTTGACTTTAACTTCACACAGGATCAGTTTAATATATAAATTTAAGTCCTGAAAACTAGTCGAAATGAACAAACACGAATAAGATGCGAGAACGTTCATAGCAATAATAAGCCTTACACAGAGAAATAATGATAAATAAATAAAAAGGTTAATTTGTTTTGTTTGTTTGTTTTGGAATTTCGCACAAAGCTACTCGAGGGCTATCTGTGCTAGCCGTCCCTAATTTTGCAGTGTAAGACTAGAGGGAAGGCAGCTAGTTATCACCACCCACCGCCAACTCTTGGGCTACTCTTTTACCAATGAATAGTGGGATTGACCGTCACATTATACACCCTCACGGCTGGGAGGACGAGCATGTTTAGTGCAACGCGGGCGCAAACCCGCGACCCTCGGATTACGAGTCGCACGTCTTACGCGCTTGGCCATGCCAGGTCAAAAAGGTTAATAGTTAACAAAATGTAATTAACTAAACTAATGACGTAATGCTATAGTAATAAAAAAGTATTATTCAGAGATTAAACTAATGGTGTTCACAAAACTAAAGTTTGTCGTAATTTCTAAACAGTAGTTAATGAATTAAGAAGCAAAGAGGTATTTTTAAAAAGGACGTAAAATTATGTAAACATATTAATCTCATAACCAGTATTATACTTGCCGTAAAATTAAATAAATCTATAAAGTTTAGAACATTATTAGAGAAAGCGGTTTCTCGATAGTGAGAGTGTGTTAAAATCTTGTAATGCTTAACAAATTCTGTTGTATCCAGTAAGCTGTGCAGAACAAACGTGGACTAGTTAATTTCGTAAGCATGCTTAGACTCTGAATTCGAAGGCTCAATTTTCGCACCTGGGCCCGGCATGGCCAAGTGTGTTATGGCGTTCGACTCGTAATCTGAGGGTCATGGGTTCGAATCCACGTCGCACCAACCATACTTGCCCTTTCAGCCGTGGGGGCGTTATAATGTTATGATTAATCCCACTATTCGTTGGTAAAAGAGTAGCCCAAGAGTTGGTGGTGGGCGGTGATGACTAGCTGCCTTCCATCTAGTCTTACACTGCTAAATTATGGACTGCTAGCGCAGATAGCAATTCAAAGCAATTGATGTACTATAATAATTACAATCAAATCCCACTATTTTGTCCAGAAGTAGACAGTTAATACAGTTGATTAGTTCCCCTCCCTATTGTTAATCTCTGCATAATTAACGTCTGAAATACTAGAACCAAAATGCTTATAATTGGTAACGTCGGCTAACTGTACTTCCATGTACAGACAGGTCCATTAGTAGTAGCTATGTTGAATGTGCTCCATTAGGCTCCAGAATGTGTATATTTAGAAACCTCGACGAAAGTTTTCAAAGTCAACTTGTAGGGAATTCTGATTAATCATTCAACTTTTACTAAGTGTGTACAAATAATTTTAAAAAGTGATTTGACTAGTTTAAAGCAGCTTGTCAAACAGCATGTAACTACGCTGGTCAATCAGTTCAAAAGAATATGCTGATACCTATTTATATTGCTTTGTGCTAAAATTATGAAACAAACTAACTAATAAGCTGCGAGTATTAAAAGTATTTTGAGTATTTATATAAGAAAACTGAAATTATGACTTCAAAATTAAACGTGTGTTTTGATGAAAATTTTAAGTTCAAACGTGTGATTAAAACGCTTATATCAAAATACCTATAATATGTTTCATTTATAGCATGAGATATTTTTCCCGTAGTAAATTCATATGGATAAATACTAAAAGAATATTTCAAAAAATATGTACAAGGCGATTATTGTGCAAAGCTTTTTATTGTAAATAAAATGTTACTTTTGTCGTTAAATGTCGTTAAACTCAAGATTATACTGTACGTTTTCAGACATAACAGATTGTCTTATAATTAAAGAGAGCCTAAATTAGAATGTTCCCAATCTTTAACAGCTTCCAGACAATTTACTGGGACTCGTCCTAAATTGGAAAGACAGGGAGTGTTACTGTTCAAATATATTTCACTTAAGTGCACTTATATTTTGTTTTGTTCGTTGAAAAACAGTTAGAATCATTATTTTATAACTGATATAAAAACGAAACACGTTTTCTGCAAGACATATATTGAGGGACGATTGATTTAAATAGTCACTTTTTAATACTGAAAACCCTTACTGGCACGTCTGTAAGTTAAGTTGTGCTAAAAGAACACCCCATTATTGGCATAGCGGTTTGTCTGAAAACTTTCAACGCTAAAACCCAGGTTTCCACACCCATGGTGGGAAGTGCACACATATTTCATTGCATAGCCTTATGCTTAACTTCAAAAAAAAATATTTTAATACCTGAAAATTTTGTTACAAACACACTAAAGAAGATCTATTCAAATAAAGTATATTAACCGAACAAAAGAAAGTACTGCAAAACTTTACAATATTTTTCAAATTTTTTTCAATAAAACCTTAAATTTAATTGAATAAAAAAAACAGCGACAATACCAAAGAAGTTTTCACCCATAACGCAACTGGTTATAAAAAGTGTATATTTATAAACATACTGATACATATACCTTGTAAGTAAGGGAGCAATTGTGTTAACTTTGAAATACATTGTAATCTCTCAGCTTCTTCACAGCTTCCACAAAGTTTACACTAAATCCAACTAATGCAGTAAAATCAAATTACAGGAAATTCCGTGTACGGCAAAAAAAAAAAAAGAGGAAGGAAGAACGGGCCTACGAACTCGTATTACAAAATTTTGCAGTGTAAATAAGACTAGAGGGAAGGCAGCTCGTCATCACCACCCACCGCTAACTCTTAGGTTACTCTTTTACCGTCGAATAGTGGGATTGACTGTGACATTATAACGCCCCCGCGGCTGAAAAGGCGATCTTGTTTGGTATGGCAGGGATTCGAATCCGCGACCCTCGGATTACGAGTCGAACGCCTTAACCCACCTGGCCATGCCGGACCTGTAAATTATGGTATACAACCCATATTTACAATAGGTCTAATTCCACCTTTCATCTATAGCAATATTTTTACGGAAAAATTTTGATAAGATTATGATTAGTCTCAAAGTTGTGAAAAGAATTCAGTTCGGAAACTGTTGGGAAGCGATGCTCGCGTGCAATGTAATAAGCATTTATTTCTGAAAATAGTTTAATTACCCAACATCGTCAAAACTCCCAGTTCTACTTAGAAACATCTTCTTACTCGTGCACTTTACAATAGCAAACACTGCTAGATTATTTAATTCTAGGATTTCAATGAGAAAACAGCAGATGTAGTCAACCCACATGTGCGATGTGCATTAGTTAAGTGTTAACAACATTGTGCGCAGTATTTAGAGTATATATTAACACATCTGCCTTTACGGTACTTATTTAAACTGTATTGTTTCTCAAACGTTTTAAACGATATACGTGAGAAGCGGAAGATGTGACGGTACTCGAACACAAAAGAAATATGTCATTTTTCAGGTTGCACAGGGAGGAAACAAACATAGATTTCACATGTAAAATGTCGTCAAATGCGTGATGAAGAGAAAACCACTAGAAATAAAAATATATTTCAGGACGGCTGGTATGGATATTAACACTTTTACTAATAAGACAAAGAACAACGTTTCGACCTTCTTCACCCGAAGATGACCTATTTGTCATCAAATAAAATATGATCTATAGATAAATACAACTATATCAAGAGAGCACATAGTAACAAAAGTTGGAATACTGTAAAATGTATCTAAAATAACACACACCCTTTTGTTTTTGCATTCAGTTATGTGTCCCCTGGCACAAGGGTATGTCTGCAGACTTATGCTGCTGGAAACCAAATTTTTATACCTGTGTAATTTTTTTTCTTCATATAAGTCACAAGAAGATTGTTCTCGTTCATATATTTATATGTCAACGTTATAGGGTTAGTTTATGAATCAAGAAGTCTATAAAAATTATTAAGTTATTCATAGGGCAAGAAACGACTCATAATTAAAACAGAAATCCACCGAAAATTCGCCCATACTGAACTATACATTCCTTGAGACTCAGCACATGAAACAAAACAAAAACTCAACACTCTAAGAAACCAAATAAACATAGCTATAAAACTATGCTCACCAGATAAAATAAACGATGAACTAGACAAAATAAAACAATACTTCATCAACATCAATAAGTTTCCTCCACAAACCGTAGAAAACATTATACGCACACACCTAGACAGATAGCAAAATCAACCAACAAAAGTAAATAAATCTCACGAATCAAAAAATCACGAAACCATATACTGCTGCACACCATATATTCCCGACATTAGCAGAAAAATAACCAACATTTGGCAAAAACTAGTAACAAAATATGGCATTCCAGTTAATACCAAATTTATTCAAAAACCAGGCACAAAACTGAGGTCTATACTATGTAACAACTACACTGACAAACACTACACCAACATTATTTATAAAATACAATGTGATAACTGCCACGACTTCTATACTGGAAAAACAAGTAGAAAAATGAAAACCAGATTCAAAGAACATAAAAACTCACCTTTACACGTTTTCGAACACTGCAAGTCAAATAAACACAACATAACCATAGAAAACACTCAAATAGTAAACAAAGAAACAAATGTAAACAAACGCAAAGTTAAAGAAGCCTTACTTATACAACTTAAACCCAAAATAAACCAATACAAAGGAACATCTTTATACCTATATTAAAAATAATAAAATAAATAATATAAAATTATATATTCAAACATCTAACACCGCCTTCTACATTTCGACACTCAGTAACACAATCCCTTTCAAACATGTGGTCAGCTTCCGGTCAGTTACCTCTTTGGTCGTTAATGTTTGATGACATGAATAGTCCGTTTAAGCAACGTCGACTTTTCACCTTTACTATTGCTGTGACAATTAAACATGCCTTTACGACAGCCAGGCTGTCACTTCACTTTACAGTTGACATTTCCCTTGCAGACGTTTTCAATTTTGGATTATTTAGAGTAATAATATTTTAGAATAAATCGTAATAATATAGACTAAAAGACATGAAAAATATAATTCTCAAGTTCACATATTTAGTACCACTACGAATAAATTTTAAATGTTTCTGAACTCTTATACATATCCCCCGATAAGACAGTGGTAACTTTACAGATTTACAACGTTAAAATCCATGGTTCGATTCCATTCGGTAGGCACAGCAGAGAGACCAACGTGTCTTCACTCCAGAACAAACAAACATTTTTACTCCAAAAACTGAATATGTTACATGGAATTCATATCGGTAGAGTATAGTAATTTCTTTTTGTCAAAATAAGTTTCTGTTTTCAAGATAAAAACATTTTCGATTTTTCAGGTGAAAGGGAAGTCGTAAAGAAGGTTATCTCAAACGTCTTGCAGAAAGAAGCCTGTATTAAAACTGTAACGGCTTTAAACAATAAAAAAGTCTTCAGAAAAATAGAATTAAACAACTCAATGTATTTGTGTTTTAATTTCACGCAAAGCTGCACAATAGCCATCTGTGCTAGCTGTCCTTAATTTAGCAGTGTAAGACTAGAGAGAAGGCAGCTAGTCATCAAGACCCACCGCCAACTCTTGCTGGGATCGCCCGTCACTTATAATGCCCCCACGGCTGAAAGGGCGAGCATGTTTGATGTGATGGGGATTTTAGTCAGTGGACCTCAGATTACGAGTCAAGCACCCTAACCACCTAGCCAAGTCGTGCCCCAGTTAAATGTAATTTATTCTAGAATGTTTAGTTTCTACAAGTAACAACATTATTAAAATAACTTTAAAAGTGCTGTTACAAAAAAAACGAACTGTCCCTTTAAATATAAAAACTATGTATAGAAATGAGTAATGTTGAATAACAGTTTGAATCACGAGAGCTAGAAACATTTTACTCGATGTTCGTACCATTTAGATGGTAAATGGAATGTATTCATTACCTTTTTTTAAAAAACCTTAAGTTCAACCAATAATTTTCGAGTAATTAATGATTTAAATTTATTGCTTCCATAATTCTACAGAGCAAACGTTGTGAAGACTTATCACTGCAGCCTCTTCAGTAATATATTAGGTAGTTTTCTTCATTCTAATCTAATGTTCTTCTAATTAATGATAGAACAGAACAGTTTATGATTACTGTCCTTAGCTATCAGTAGATAAAAAGGCGTATCCAGCAAATAACTTTTCTACTTCGGAAGTGTGATCACTATGTGGTAGAGCTCCAGATGTAGAACCTGTTGAACCGGTTCGAATCCTTGCGATACCACAAAATATTACCAACAATTTAATATGTGAGCGCAGTATGAGAGGGACAGTCAATTCCTTAACGTGGATAATGGGAGATAGGGTGATGTTGACTAACTGCCTTCCTTCTGGTCAGTTGTTCCAAGTTAAAGATGGCATCAGATAGCTTTAGTCGTGTTATCTGAAATGTAATGCTAAGCTACCTATAATGTTAATGTGCTATCTCTGTTTTAGATGTGTGTATTTTGCTATAATAAAGCCATATCAGGTAATATGCTACGTCTAGCGAGGGGAATCGAATCCATAGTTGTGATATTGCAAATCTGAAGATTTACCTTTGTCCGACCGGGAGACCTGTTTTTAGGTAGTGTACTTTGGTCAGTTTCTGAGCTTTTTACTGTGAAACATGTTTATTGTGCGGTCAGTTGTCTTGTTGTGCCTCATTTCTGTAGTTCAGTTGCTAAACAGTCTGCGCTGCAGACGTTCTATATGATCAGTTGCCATAAAGAAAAACTTTTGATAACAAGATAAAACTGCTAAATTTCAAATTACTATATACATAATTAACACCTTTTGCTATGATAAACGACGAAAAATAATGATAATGCTTAATAATAAGGTATTATAAAATAAGTTATGACTTTTTTTAACACGACGATCTTAGTCATGTTGAAAATATAGGCAATAGTACTGATGTCTGATGTTCAATCAATGTAATGATTTGTTCATTCACTTTTGTCAAAGAGTATCGTATTAATTTTTTGTAAGAACGACGTTATAATATGAATTTGTATCTCTTCGTTCTATTCCAGATTACATAACAATCAACGTAGTTAAATCGATGCTAGGTGGGTTCTCTACTGACAACTCTGAAATTGTTCTGCCAGGTCAGTCATTTGCTTCTTTGTGCACAATACTTAGTCATAAAGTTATAAACTGAAACCTAAAATTATTAAATTGCACTGAATCATCAAGTTGGCACTCTCGTTGATAACGACATTTTTATATTTATAATATACATAAGTATATTATGTTAACTGTTAAACTGCAAACACTGTTTTATGTTGTTATTTGTCAAAATGTAAGAAACATAATTTTTTCTTTCCTCAGTCTTCAGTACTAATAAAGTAATCATTTTTTGTCTTTCTACAATATTGATTTTCCTATCAGAAATTACTTGTACTATTTGAAGAACGTCTGATGAACCAATGATAATGCGACTTAGTTTTGATTTCATTTTTATGCGCTACAGAAAACTAGTGTGCTGTATTTGATCAATAAAAACAATAGTAGTCAACGTTGTCTAATGGCAAATACATAGAGGAATGGTTAACGTACAATGAACGTTCATAGAAATGAACAATAACAACTTGGATTTATTTTTAAAGTAAAATTTGCAATGTCTGAATTCAGAATAGAAAATGACTGAAATCATTGTCAATAAAACATTTTTATTTGAAAGAAGAACAGTTTTATCTATTCTTCTTGTTGTTTTTTCTATCAAAATGGGCCTGGCATGGCCAGGTGGTTAAGGTACTCGAATCGTAATCCGAGGGTAGCGGGTGTGAATCCCAGTCATATCAAACATGTTTGCCCTTTTAGGGACGTTATAAAGTGACGGCCAATCCAACCTTCCCTCTTGTCTTACATTGCTAAATTAGAGACAGCTAGCTCAGACAGCCCTCGTTTAGTTTTGCGCGAAATTCAAAACAAATAAACAATGTATCAACTGGTTATAATGAATATCTCAACACAGACTGTTATAATGGTGACTGAGACAGAAAATACAGGGAGAGACAAATAACTCTCACTTGACTGAATTCAAGCTGGATCGCACGTGCAGTGTGGTCAGTGGAGAAATGTGATTCTATCTTACAATAGCAGGCTATTACAAGTTTTACATTATTCTTCTATTCAAGATTATCCGTGTCACCTTTACAGAAACAATACTTTCAGAATATGTCAATACACGAAAAATACATTCGCTTTTAAGTCTCAATCATAACTAAACTATATACCAATGTATCTCAAGACTATTGGTGTGGGTATTCATGTTAGCCTGAAGATGACCTAAGAAGGTCGTAATGTTGTACTCTGCTTTATTAGTAAAAGTGTTACTACCAAGACCAGCCATCCTGAGATACATTTTTACTTCAAGAGGGTTTCTCGTCATCACGAAACGTATGTACTTATTCAGATGCTCAAGGAGGAAAACATTTTTGGTTAAAGTAAAAAAGTTATTACATAATGCTCATCGTGCTTATGTATTTCACGTTATTTTAGAAGCCAAAATGTAGAAATACAAAGCATCAATAAAAATACCATTTATATATACATTTTTTCATGTTAAAGGTCGTGTTAAAAATTAAAGGCCAGTAATAACATCTAAACAAAAATATGTATCTCATAACATAAAACATATTCCATGAAATCATAACACTACAATCAGTGATCTGTCGCAAATATTCCATGAAATCATAACACTACAATCAGTGATCTGTCGCAAATACGTTACAAAAGTTATTATACTCTATAAACACAGTAATGAATTACTTTTATATTATTAATAACTATTTCAGTGTTTGCATTGGTTAACAAAACTAACTACAAAAATGGACTAACCATGACTGTTTAAATGTAGTAACCAACAGTTTTAAAAACAGCCAAACATAAAGCTTTGAAAATGTTACAACGTATTTAATAAAGAATGTAATGGAAGTTTTGAAGAAGCAACTTACTGGACGTACAGGTATAAAACATCAGAAAGTTAATAAAAAGCAAGATATATTTAAACGACGGGTATAAGATAACATGTGTTGCTGTTGTGTATATATTTGTGTTTTTAATCCATAAATTTGATCTAAAAATAGTATACCAAGTAAGACCGGTTCCATCTATATTGTTATAAAAATTGTGAGAGAGAAAACCTGTATTTGGAAATGAAAAATAAATACATATGATTATTCCTTTCTTGTCAAAGGGTAATCAGGTACCAAAAACAATATAGCAATAAATAGTTCGTGCTGTATTAAAATCAGCTTACTTTTCAACACAGTAAATGAGCTGAACCAGGAGTGCATAAAGTCAAAATTAAAACTATAACTTTCTGGTAATTAATATGATAAAATAATTATATCATGTACATTTATACTTACCCAACGTTTTAAATGCTGATAATTAATCAAACTTCATTATTTAATAACATTTTACACAATTATTTCTTGGTTACCAAGTCTATAGCTCGTCTCGTGAATGTATGAATAAAGTTTGTTGGTACAATCCCACATCTTTAATACCAAAGATCAAGTGTTTAAGTTATAATTTCCATCAACCCAGCATGACCAGGTGGTAATTTGTGGGTCGCGGGTTCGGATCGCCGTCACACCAAACATACTGGACTTTTCAGCCGTGGGGACGTTATAATGGGACTATCAATCCCATTATTTGTTGGTAAAAGAGTAGCCCAAGAGTTGGCGGTGGGTGGTGAAGACTAGCTGCCTTCCCCTTTGTCTTACACTGCTAAATCAGGGACGGCTAGAACAGATAGCCCTCGTGTAGCTTTGCGCAAAATTCAAAACAAACAAATTTCCATCAATACAACAAAAGTTGTGTACAAATTTAGTTGACGTTGTTCTGGTAACTACTGTATGTTTTCCAACTAATAAAGACCAGTTTGACTTTGTTTTACTACAATTATGTATATAACTATAATATCTTATATAAACAATTTGGACAAAACCTTGTAGTTTCTAGTCATTTCAAATATTGTGTGAACAGTTTGAGAACAAAAATAAAACACGTGCCTATAAATCAAATGTCAAATAAATTAATCTTGAATTTCTACTGCAGTTTTCGATATTCTATCTCTCATCCAATCAACTTTATTACCTACACATTTAACTGAAGTAACACTTGAAAGAAAAAACAAATGTCCGTTACCTAGTAGCTGAGTAATATCGTTTGCTCCAAGTCCTAAGCCTAACGAGACTCGAAGTAATTTCGTCTGTTCTATACAACGTCAAATTTGAACAACTGCTATGATAAAATGTTTTGTAATTTATTTACAGGAATGGTAGACATAAACTTCTAATGATCTCACATTAAAACAGTAAGTGCTACAGTTATTTAACGAACTCGTAACATCTCCTCTTAATTAGCTGCTTTCATTTTGCATTTAAAAAGCTATTTTTGACCCTTGACTACCAGTTAGGACTCACGCGGTTTTTCGTAAACTTAAATATAGAAACAGACACAAGCTAAAATGCCAACCATTTTTTTATATTATTAATTTCACAGTCATAAAACCAAAGTACTAAAACTTAAATCCATCTTTTAAGGGTAAAATTAACTTAAAGCGTTCAGAAGGTACATGACTCAAGCTATTAAAATATTTCACATTTTAAATTCATTTTAACGTAGTTACGATATAAATAACTTGAAGACATAAAACTGACTGAAGTTTTTGTTTATCTCCTGGTATGCAAAATTCACTTTTGAATTTTACAGCAGTTTAATGGGTACGTAATGGAATTTGCTATTTTAAGAGATCTTACTCAGATGCATGTTTGATTAAAATGTAAAATTTTATAGGTCTTTGATACTCCCTACTTAAAATACAAATCTGACAGAATAGTTGAATGTACAATTTTGGCATGAATGAAAACAAAATTATCATTGCTAAAGCTGTTCGAAATATCCTACTAAAAGCTCAGTATAATACAATAATATCAAAATATTAAATAGCAATGAATATAGTACCGTTAATGAATAAAGTTTTTCATTAACCGAAGAGTATAGCAAACTACCTGTATGTATCAGAACTAAACATTAGTCCAGTAAACAAATGTTTGTTTGTTTTTGAATTTCGCGCAAATCTACACGAGGGCTATCTCATCTCACACTATTTATATGTTTATTACTTGATTGTCCGTTTACTATATCCTCTATATCAATGAGTTACAAACACAAATTACAGTAATCGTCTGCTTCAAATTATTTTCAATAAAAACAACTAAATAACAATAAAATACTCACAAGTAAAGCAATTAATAATACCAACACTAAACAGTCTTTTATATCGTGATAAAAATGACTTTCTCAAAAGTGTGAAACATCTTAGAATCTTGAAACAAATGATTAAATCGTCCAAAATGTGGTTATAGCGTTCAACTTGTAATATACAGGTTGCGAGATCGAACCCTGTAATTGAATACACTTTTCCGTATAGCAGTAGGGGTGTTATAATGTTAGGTTCAATTCCATTATTTGTTAGTAAAAAGAGTAGTCAGGGAATTGGCAATAGGTTGTGTTAGTTAGCTATATTCCATCTATTATTTCACTACTAAATTAGATATGGTTAGTACAGACAGTCCACGAGTAGCTTTCTGCGAAATTAAAAATAAACAACATGGTAAAAATCCATCTTCAAATCAGACTTTATACAGATCGCTTGAAAACAGAGGGTAAACTAACGAATAACCCAGAAAACTACAGACCTATCAGTTGTCTAACTAGCTGTGCAAGAAAACTTCTAGAAAAAAATACTAAACAATATATGCTATTTATGTATAATTAACTTAAAAACTATCAGTAGCTCAAAACGGCTTATAAAATACAGACGAACTACTGATGATTTAATTAAATCAACAGAGAAAATAATAAACAGTCTTTGTAAAAACCACTTTGTGGTCGAACATTTCTTGATTTAGAGAAAGCTTTCGACACAATTTAGCACAATGATTTTTGATGTCATTGTCTAAAATATTCGCTGATTGTCAAACCTCCTGGAAGAATAGAGTAAAATTCCACACATTTTTCAAGTTTACTGACGATTTGGCCATTTGTAAAAGTGCTCAAAATCCTATAACAGCATTATTACTGTGTAAAACCAGTATTAAACATTTCTGTAATAAATAGCGGATGTTACTTCTTATCGGAGATTTTATTACTGTGGATTTCACACATGTCAGTTTTGTTGTTTTTTTCAATTTCGCCTAAAGCTACACCAGGGCTATCTGCGCTAGTCGTCTCTAATCTTGCAGTGTAAGACCAGAGGGAAAGCAGCTAGTCATAATCACCCACTGTCAACTCTTGGGCTACTCTTTTACCAACGAATAGTAGGTTTGATCGTCATATTATAACGCCTCCACGGCTGAAAGGGCAAGGATGTTTGGGGTGACGGCGATTCGAACCCACGACCATCAGATTACTAGTCGAACGCCTTAATCCACCTGACCATGCCGGCCACCCAGTGAAATAGGTAATTTAGAACAACAAAAAATCATGATATATATATTGTTTGTTTGCTTGTTTTTTAATTTAAGGCAAAGCTACACGAGAGCTATCTGCATTAGCCTTCCCTAATTTAGCAGTGTACGACTAGAGGGAAGGCAGTCAATCATCATCACCCACCGCCAACTCTTGGACTAATCATTTACTAACAAATAGTCAGGCTGATTGCACGGCTGAAAGGGCGAGCATATTTGGTTTGCCTAGGATTCGAGACTGCGCCATCGCATTACGCGTCGAGTGCCTTAATCAACTGGCCATGCTAAACCAAAATATATTAATTAGAAAGCAATGATTCGTTGCATGTCCTTACTCTAATCGATATTTTGTATGCAAACTTGTAATATATATATATACTACCTTTGTTTGTAACTAAACACAAAGCTATCTGTGCTCTGCTCGTATCGAAGCCCGGATTCTAGTGTTGTACGTCTGCGACTACTACATTCGACTGACGCTTGTTAATAAATTTTAAGATAATATTACACAAAATAAAAAAACTAAACACTTTCTTCGGTTCTATATATATGTTATATGAATATTTCGGTTCTGCATTCGTTTCCTGTAATAAGTTCTATAGAAATGCTAAAATTTCCACACTTAGTTTACATTAGTTTACATTTTTTTCGTTAATGAAGACTAAATCGCAAAATGTCTTTATTGTTTAGTTTTATTACACTTATGTATATTTGACTTCTATAAATAAATGTGATCCACTGTTGTAAAAAAAAAAGACAATAACAGGAAAATTATAAGAGCATTGTGCCAGAACATCACAAATAAAATTAAATATATATATATATAATTATTCAGTTGACTCCAGCGTCCTCTTGTGAGAAGGTCAATAAAAATATTATTCCTTGTATTAAAAGAACTTACTTCTCAACATAGTAACTGTACCGAATCAGATTTATATAAATACAAATTAAAACAATAATTTTCTGATAAGCAATGTCATAAACACATTTATATTTGTCGCACTTAAAAACTCGCAAATAGATCCGATGTCAATAGTTTGATGACATAAGACTGACTAAATGTTTTGCTTATCTACTGGTACGCCAAATTAATGACTTTTACAACATTTTTATGGAGATGAGTTGAAAACTACTGTTTTAATAAACTTTTCTTTAAATCTGTATTTGATTAAAATGTAAAATTTACTACTTTAAGTTAATTTCAAACAAACGTGAAGATGTGTTATTACAGAGTACAGAATTTTTCTTCTTATATGTACAGTGCTTAAGTTCCAGTTTAAAAATTAGAATAAACGATATCGGTATTGATTTTTTGTAATATTTCAATGTAAATATAATTTCTTTATAAATTGAATGATTCCATGCAGTCTTTGTGTCGGGTTCAAAACAACTGTAAGACATGGATGGTCAGACCCACCATGGCTATCTGTACATAACTCTTCTAAGCACCTACTTAGGGCATATTACTACAGTATGGACACTTTTGTCTTCGTTGTAATAATCATTAGCTCTACAACCGGATCAGTTTTCTTCATTATCACTGATCATTAGCTCTACAACCAGCCCAATTCTGTATTCATTGTCGCTAATCAATAGCTCTTCAACAAGCCCATTTTTTTTTTCATTATTACTGTTAATTAACTCTACAACAAGCCCAATTTTGTCTTCATTATTGCTGTTCATTAGCTCTACAACAAGCCCAATTTTGTCTTCATTATTGCTGTTCATTAGCTCTACAATAAGCCCAATTTTAGTTTCATTATTACTGCTAATTAGCTCTAAAAGAAGCCCAATTTTCTCTTCATTATTAATGATCTTATTTCTTTCGCTCAGTTTCAGATATGAGAATTATGAGTTTTTTTCCTTTCTTGGAATATTTTTAATAACATTATATTAAATTATTCATTTGGTTTTATCATCACTATTAATTGGATACGATCTAAAATAGCTCTGAAAATAAGGAACGAACAATGCTGTTTTTGTACGCTACTAAAATGAGCGTAAAAAGACGATAATATTGCTTTAATATAGTTTTGCCAATAAGAGCATAATAAATCATGAAAATACATATACAAATTCAACCTTACCCAAAAATTTCTCCATTCTCATATCAGTTACTTGGTGTGAGGACAACACGTGAGTAAGTTAAAGGACGTATTAGTATAACATTAACAACACGACCCACCACCTACTCATAGGCTATTATTTACCAGCGAATAGTAAGACTGATCGTCACATTATAATAGTACCATGATTGAAATAGCGAACATGTTCAGCAATGGATTGTAACCCTAACCACCAGGCCATGTGAGACCTTTAAAACATTGAATAAAAAATGTATGAAGTTAAAATATTATCACACTGTTTCCCTCTATTATATGAAAATAAACTACAACAGAACACTGTTACCTGTTAATAGTTTAAGCTGTGATTGGTTGTCACTCAATTAAAGAGAGAGTGCCTAATAAGTACAGACAGTAAATCTATTCCCATCGGTAGTGTAATGAATGCATTAATGGCCCCACAAGATCAAAATTCCACGTGATAAGCTTATAGGAATAAATACTTTTGTTGATGAAGGCTACGCCAAATTGAGACAAATCTTTATGTTTCTGAAGGAACTTTATGAAAAGTCTAAATAGGATGTGTGAAACTAGTGTTTTTGATAATAGAAACAGTCGAGGCAGAAACCCAAACTATGTAGAAGTGATTATGGCATAGTGTTTACAATTTACTTGATACATGACAAGCCAGTAGAGATATTGCCAAAGACACAACTGTAAGTATCAGTGTAAATGTCGTCTCCAAAACAATAATATACACATGAACACAAAGTGGCCTCAAATGACATGTAGCTGTTCAAAAAGCACTACTTAGGGGAGATAATCAAACCAAAAGGTTGAAATGATATTTAGCAGTAAATTTTAATCAAACATAGGGCAATGCTTTCTACAGATGAATTGAAGTTTCAGTTTCATGGTTACAATCAACTTTGTCCAATAACCGAAAGAAGAATAGAATATTGGCCAACATGCATATGCATATACAGTGAAGCATGCTGGGAAACTAGTACAAATGTGAGCTGCATGTTAGCCAATAGTGATGGAGATTTAAACAGAAATGATGACTCTTTGCTTAATGGCAAGTACAAAAGATTTTCATGAAACATGATACTTTCTCAGGAGCAAAAATTGTCTGGCAAGGACTTAACCCACAGAAGATGAACCAATACTTTTAGTAAACGTAATCAATTATATGTGGAAAGATAGGAGGTCTAGAGAGTGGCGACAATCATGGGTTTGCCTTCACAAAGTTCCGATATGAATGTTATAACGTATTATAATTTATTTGGGAGGAATTTTCAATTTATTATGTTACTTACATTACATATTACTATTTCATATAACTAAAAATTTTTATCTTAATTTAGAAGTTAATTAAATGTTAATATGTGCCAATATGATATTTGCTAATAAAATTAGATTGATACACACAATATCCTTTCTTAATACAAATATGTTTTAATATACAAACAATGATACAATTTATCATAACGGTTATTACAAATAATGATTTATATACAATAGTATTACAGACTTGCATACAACACTGAGTCTTACATCTGGTCTAGAATTAATTATTTTATCCATGATCCAGTTCCACGACGAGCAAATTAATTCTGAGTTATTACTATCACACATCGCTTAAGCTAACGATGTCTTTTCTTAACTAACCTCACACCCTTACAAGTTGATTTTTTCCGGCTAAGATATCTAATTTCCTCGTAGAAATAATAACGTCCAATGTAATTCATTGAAGTTGAACGGTTTGTAATGCTTGAAGTCTATAAATCCTGGTCAAATTCTGTAGTTTACCAATTAATAGGCGTTAATCATAATTATAGCTTCCAAGGCTTATAACTCAATGACTGCAGCTTATAAATCTTCTGTTACTGTCTTTCAGTTATTTGCTTTTATAAGAATAACGCAAGTTTCTTGAAGTTTTAATAATGTTCAAATACACACTAGCGTTTTTGTAAAACAAATATGTTTGATTCTTATTCTCAAGAATCTTCTACAAATTTGGAGAACAAGAAGGATTTACGCAATTCACATCCAACAGAATACGTCACATGCAAAAATAAAACTATACTGAAACAATCGTAGGTATTAAAATAAACGTTAACAGGAAGTCCATTACAATGTTATTGAAGCTATATAAGCTTATTGGAAAAGTTTTAGTAGAAACACTTGGAAATAGAACAACTTCTCTAGATTATAGGGAATAATACAGGACATTTGATTCACTATTTCACAATTTTACGTTGATAAACACAAAATAATACAAAAACAATATATAATATTACTAAAAGGAAAGAAATAATATCACTCTTATGTTTCCAAAAATATTGCCAAGATTATACATATGTGTATATTCTAAGTATTTCTAAATGTAAAGAAAAGAGGAAACCTCTCACACACAAACAATATAGGAAAGACAACATAATTCACTGTTAAGACGAAGAGAGCTCAATATACCCAAACTCCTTTTTGTCATTAATGTTTCTTGTTTGTACGCTTTTGTATTTTGTATAGTTTGGTATGAACCACAATAAAAGCCTGATATTTAGGGTGTTTCCGCCAGTTTATTCTATAATGTTTATCTTTGTTCTTTTGGCATAAACCACAATAAAAGCCTGATATTTAGGGTGTTTCCGCCAGTTTATTCTATAATGTTTATCTTTGTTCTTTTGGCATAAACCACAATAAAAATCTGATATTTAGGGTGTTTCTGCCAGTTTATTCTATACTGTTTATCTTTGTTCCTAATGCTTTTTTACTTTATTTATCATTTACTTACATTTATCAGCATTAAAATATAGTTTTGGACTGTTATAATAGAAACGAAAGCAACATAATAATACTTCAGTTTAACAGATCAAACCACATAGTAGATTAATATGTAACAACTAAGGGATATAATCCCGAAACTTCTTCTGAATCCCAGGTATTTGATGTTATTTGCTTAAATTACGGAATTACAGCTAGATGTCTAAATATTTTATTTATCTACGTTCTGTTTTACTTCAATCAAAAGCTATTAAACTATCTTTCTTTCTCCTCTATCTTAAATTATTAAAAATAACGTGAAAACAAAAGAATTGTAAAACATTACACAATTTCACGATACTTTTGTTATTAAAACTAGTACTTTACTTCACGAACGCTTAAACTGGATCTTTTTTATATCCAAGTTTGACTACGTCACCATTAATTAGTAAAAATGGCCATTCAGAATCCAGACTTCAAGTAATTAAACTCGAGAACAAACATTATGGCCTATGATGAAGTTTAACTCAGAAACTTTATTGATTAAAAATGTTCATGCAATTTGATTAAGTACCATCTCTATAAGAAAAAAAAACATCAGAAGATATCAGTGCTACTCCGATCCGAAAAGGTTTAGTACAATCCCTAAAATTCCAGGAGTGCGTTTTATAAATCTCTGATTTGCAGAGCTCGTTAGCATAAGAAATCCTGAAATTGTAATCCGCCGTAATCACTGCCGAAGTTGAATTTAAAACAACATATCATTTAGTCTCTACAGTATTTATTCAGGCCCAGTGTATAGAACTTTTGACACCTGGTGTTTATTTACAGTTGAAGAGTAATTTGCAGATTTGGGTTTGAATCAACGTTCATGCACTTAGTGCAATGGGAATCTTACGTTGAAAACCCCGCAGAATGAGAAAAAGTGTAATTGCAGCTTGTTATTAGGGGCAGTGCCCCTTCTGTAGTAAAGCATTTATAGTAATTTAATATTAGTTCATTCCCACAGTAAGACAAATGTTAATAGGTTGAAAAAATACATCCTCTATTAAATAAATTCTAATTTTTTCAGTCTTATTTATAAAACAATCACTTGGCGAATCGAGTTGAAGTATTTTAAAAAAAACATCAAACAATGTGTTGAAAAATATTTCAAAGAAAGAATGTAAATGTGCAGAAATACAATGTTCTGAAGTGAATTGATAATAATAGTAACAACTCTAAAGCACCTGAGAAGAATTTCTAAATGACTCCCTCAATATAATAAAACATTCAACAGTTTATAACCTCATATGCTGACACCAAAAAGCGTTTTTCGCGTTACTAACCTGCATTCAGTATTGTTCCAACATCGCATAGCATTCTTATAATAACTAAAGTAATATGTGCATGATTTTTTTTAAATTTCGCGCAAAGGTATACGAGGGCTATCTGCGCTAGCCCTCTCTAATTTTGAAGTGTAAGACTAGAGGGAAGGCAGCTAGTCATCACCACCCACAGCGAACTCTTGGGCTACTCCTTTACCAACGAGTAGTGGGTCTGACCGTCACATTATAACACTGCCACAGTTGAAAGGGCAAGCGTGTTTCGAACCCACAACCCTCGGATTGCGAGTCGAACGCCTTAATCCACTTGACCATGCTGGGCCCAATATGTACACGTATCTTTACTATTATCTTCAATGCTGTCTAGTAGGCTTAAACGTTTGTTTCAGAAATAAAGAAAAAAATTGTTATTGACACCCTGAACTACAAACATAACATTTAAATAATAACAATTCTTGAAAACAAATCCGTGCATGTAAGCAGCGAAAGCTCCTGGCAATTACAATCCTATATGCAGCGAAATAAATATAAGGAGTTTACATTAAAGCAAAATTCTATATCGCGATTTTCAATTCTCGCAACGGTAAATAATGGATACGTAAATACATAAAAATGACTAGAAAGGTTTATTCTTATAGAGAAGGATTCTCACAAACAGCCTTGTATTGGTTTCTAGACACAATAGAGAGGTTGAGACAAAATAAAATTCCTAGATTAAATTATTGCAAGGTAGAATATGTATCATTCTGGCAAGAGAAAAAAAAATCTTACTTCGAAACACGCCTTCTGACAATATAGAGACTGTTAGTTTATTTCTCATGTACTATTTTCATATCAGTGACTATATGCTAAACTACATAACAAACAATGATTACTAGTTACTAATCCAGTAAATTTTAACAGTATTTATCCTCAAATTATGTCTAACTTAATAAGAATGAGTTGAAATTATAACTAAATAACAAAGCGCGTTCTTATAGCAACAGAACGAAAACAGTGAATTCTCAGATTCGTAGTCCACACATGATAACCACTAGACCATGTCTTGTCCTTGAATAGTATTAGAAACTGTACGAAACGTAATAATTTGTTTAGGTTCTTTATTATTCAAAGTTTAACATGCTACTGAAAATGACATAATATGTGTGATTAATGAACATTAAAAGAACAGAATGATGGTCTAACATCACAATGTGTTCATTAGATGCATGCTTAAACTGAATTTACGAGTTCTCATCTGCTTAATAACCCTTTAGAAAAACAATAAATATCTTAATTCACTCAGGTTCAAGTATTCTCTTACCTGATAGGGAGTTAATATCGGCCTGGCATAGCCACGTGATTGAGGCACTCGACTCGTAATCTGAAGCTCACGGTTTCGAATTCCCGTTACATCAAATATGCTCGTCCTTTTAGTCGTTGGGGCGTTATAATGTGAAGGTCAATCCCACTATTCAATAGTAAAATAGTAGTCCAAGAGTTAGCGGTGGGTGGTGAAGACTAACTGCCTTCCCTCTAGTCTTACACTGCTAAATTAGGGACGGCTAGCGCAGATAGCCTTCGAGTAGCTTTGAGCGAAATTCAAAATAAATCAAGTTAATAAAATAACTTGGTAGCTCGCTTTTAATAAACGTATTGTAAGGGTGGCACAAACGTTTATTTTTGTTATGTATTTCTCAAGATTAATAAACCAGTAATTTGTGTGATAGTTTAAAATAACTTAACCTCTAAAAGTGACTGTTTATATGTCAAATAATTTTATTTATTTTACTATGTGAATCAATCGTGCCTTTTATGTTGGAAACCCGCAAGACATGAACAAATATTACACACACGTTTTTATTGTTACATAAATTTTATATAAGTATTCAAATATATATTTACGTAATAAATTTATTCATGTGTGAAGTTTTTAAACTATTAATTTGTATTAGTTTCAAGTACACATGCATATGACAAATGTTTTCAAAATTCTGGCTGATAACTGTTTTAACTATACTGAACGTATTTAATATGGTAACGAACTACGGAAACACCTAAGAACAATATACAAATTTGCATATTAACATTAATTTGACTGCCAAAATTAAAAATAAAAGGGGTAAAAACAGATATTTTTAATTATATTTATTTGTCTTGTAAATATCTGATAAAAACATGAAGGAAACTGTGTAAAACAATAAAATTAAAGATATTTTAATTAGATACCACCTTACAAAATTTTAGTCTTATCATAATATTTTTCTGACACAAACAAATATTGATACAATTATCAGGCTATTTACTCTTAGTAGAGGTATTGTGAGTTTTTATCTTGGTTGTGGGTAGTTGAAATTCCGGCTGACATGTTGCCAAGGCTGTACGAATTAGCTCCGTCAGGTGTTGATTTGTAAGGATTTCACGATACTTCGACTTCACAAACTTCATTACAGAGTACAGTGATTCACAGCAGTATGTTGTGCTGAAAACTGATATGAGTCGCGCATTGATTTTTCTTCAGTTCAGGATATTTTATTTCTAGAACTTACTTCCAGAACTCAATTGTAGAATGGAATTTATGGATCATCACTTCAACACAAGATGATTCTGCAACCAGAGGTTCGATAATTGGACAACCGTCATTAATCACATCAACCATGAATGGATTTACAAAAAAGGCGAAGCAGGGCTTCAATTTCTGCAACTCCTCAAATCTGTCTATGAAATTATCAAGCAGTTCATGTAATTTATTTTTTTTAATATTCCAGTTTGTGGTCTTTTATTTCAGTATCAGCGAATGTATTTACCCTCCTTTTGAAATTGGGAAAGTAACTGAATTTTCTTGACAATGTGTCTTTGTGAAAAAGTCGTATTTTGTTCTGAAAGCTGAAAATTGTCCGAGTAAGGTTAGAAACAATCTTATCATTAGATATTGCATCCATTCATCATTTCCCAGTTGAGGATAAAATAATAGGCTCCAACAGATCCACAAACCTATTTAAGACATTGCTGGTTGACAGCCACCTCACAATGCAGTAGAAAGAGACATCACTGGGTTTATCTTCAAATTCCAGTTCTTCAATAAAATTCTTGAACCTTCGTTGGGCCTTCCCATTTAAGCGTATGAAACTGACTATTTTAAGAACAAATTTCATAATATTTTCATACTTGAAGTATCTGGCTGCCATGTGTTCACAATGAATAATGAAATGAACAGGGAGAAACTCTGGAAAGCTACAATCACTTTTCATAAGTGCAATTAATCCTGCATTTTTCCCCACCATTGCAGGTGTCCCATCCGTTGCAACACTGGCGAGTTTATCCAGTGGAATATCAGTATTTGTTAAGACTCTGTCAAGCGCATTTTTAATGTCAACAACACGAGTTGTTTCTTTTAGTGCCACAAATTCCAACATCTTTTCTTTCACAGTTACATCAGAGGAAACATAACGAACAAATACCGCCAGTTGCTGGTTGGCTTGTATATTTGTAGATTTGTCAAGGGTTAAGCTGAATGCAAGAAAATTATTTAAATCATTTTCCATTTTGCCTGCAACATCAACATTGATCTGGGAGATGCATCTCTCTTTAGTGTGACATGAAGCTGGTATTTGTGCTAGTAATCACTGAAGTTTTATGTTATTTGGATCTAACACTGCAACACCTTAAGCTATATTCTTCTTAACAAATTCACCATCAGAATACGGGCGTTTTGCACGAACTATATTCCACAATATAACAAAACTAGCTTCAGTCGTTGTATCGATTTCCTTATTGGAACAGTATCTGTTGGCTATTTAGTGATTATTTTAACACAGTTAATACAGATTTTTGTAATTCCGATTTAGGTGGATTACCAGATGAAAAGTGTTTGTGATTTTTTTCATGGTGGCGTTTCAAGTTACTAGCTTTGTAAGCTGAGTAACACACTGCAGATAAGACACAAAAGTGTACCTCATTTAATGGTGAATACAAAATCTTCCTTCCACACTGGGTTAAAATTTCTCTTTTCATTTTCATACTTTCACTTCTTACAATTTCATGCCATTTTCCTACACAAAACTTTCACAGACACTTCGAAAAAATTAAAGTGAAAGAAACAATAAGCTCCAACACATGCAAAACGGCCGAACTCTACAACGTTCAGCATTACACTAACACTCCGCTAAATTTACTGCCCGCAACATAGCCAAAATAACGCGATCGCAAGCCACGCCCACCAAAACTAACATTGTCACCACTAGCTAGTACAATTATTGATTCTCCATCATAACTCCTCTGTAATCCTTGCTGATCCAAAATTTCTTTAACCCTGACTCAAATCTAGTGGCCCGGCATGGCCATGTAACTAAGACACTCGACTCGTAATCTGAGGGTTGCGAGTTCGAATCCCCGTTACATCAAACAGCCATGGGACGTTATAATGTTACGGTCATCCTGCTATTCGTTGGTAAAAGAGTAGCTCAAAAGTAAGCTGTGGGTGGTGATGACTAGATGCCTTCCCTCTAGTCTTACACTGCTAAATTAGGGACAGCTAGCTCAGATAGCGCTCGAGTAGCTTTGCGCGAAATTCAAAACAAAACGAGATAATGAAATAGCTTCGTAGCTTGCCTTTAAAGGTGAATTTTCAACAACTTTAATAATTCCCTTAAAAACTTTGATTACGTATAATTCCTGTAAAGTTGCCATATTTTTAAACAATTTAGGTTTTGAGTAAAAAATGAAACAAAATATATGGATTCTCAAATTCAAGTTTTTCTCGGTCGTTCGGCTGTTTCCGCGAAGTTTTACAACTATGACGTAATAATTGCCAAACACGCTTCGTTGCGCGCCGATCATTTCGTTCCTTTCATTGCTGGTGTTTTCTGTAAATCTATTGGTGCTTTTTTCTGATTACATACTTTGTGAGACTATTTTCTGTCTTCATATTGCTACTTTATGTTTGTTTTATGATAACATGGATTACTGCATTGTTTATGGTTGTAAACACGGTTCGGCATCGAACAAAAGCTTCTTTTCGTTTCCGTGCAAGAAGAAGGAACCAACAAGGTGGCGACAGTGAATGCGGATAGTCAATAAGAAGAACTGGACTTCTTCACACCATGCAAAGCTTTTTCAAGATCACTTTGAACGCTCATGTTTTGTGTCGGATCCCACGTGAGTTTTAACCTGTCTAGGTTGAAACTGAAAAAAACATCGGCAGTAGACAGGACGGTTTCCACCATCTTGTTATGAGTCATAAATACCCGGTACAATGATTGTGGAAGGGCTGAGTATTAATTATCATAGTCGGCAAAGTATAAACAAGTAAAACCCAGTCTGTGATACCAGCCCCCCAGTGGCTCAGCGGTATGTCTGCAGACTTACAACGCTAAAAAAACGGGTTTTGATACCCGTGGTGGGCAGAGCACAGATATCCCATTGTGTAACTTTGTGCTTAATTTAAAGCAACAATAAAAACTGTGATACCAACAATTTATAAACACCAAGCAGATTTCAAGATGCTTAAAACTGCACGTGAAATAATACAGACCGTATTTGTTGTCATGACTTAGGCTTACCCTTCTTCCACTGGAGGTATGACCGACTCGCAACCTGCCTTGGCGCAATCAGTATCACTCACAGTTCTGCTACTCTCGCTCGAGAAACTGTCCTCATCACTAGAACTTGTCAGATCTGTGTCAAAAGTAACTCTTCTAGGTTCGTTCAGAATAGGTTCGAATTGATACGGCGCTACTCGACACTGTTCAGAACACAAAGTCAAAACAGACTCCACCTCTGTTTCTCCGTATGCACTGGTCATGTTTATTTACATTCAACGCGCTGGCATTGGTGGTTTGTTTGGCAACTATTACGTCACAGTACTTTTCCTAGAGGCAAACGTAAAAACTAAAACGTTTGGATTGCCGCTTGGAAAGGGCTTTTTCTGCACCAAGTTCTATGTTTCATTTATTAGCACACATTTTTTATAAAAAATGTGAACCTGCAAAATTAATCAGAATGAGTTCTTTTGATTGTAAAGTTTTCTTTTTTCTGTAAAATTTACCTTTAATAAACGTACTGTAGAGTTAGCACAAACGTTCATTTTTGTTATGCATTTCTCAAGATTAATAAACCAGTTATTTGTGTGATATTTTAAAATGAATTAACCTCTCAAAGCGACTGTTTACATGTCAAATGATTTTATTTACTTTACTGTGTAAGTCAATCGTGCTTTTTTTCAAATTATTATAACCTAAGTTATTTGTTTATAAAGACGAAAAACGGTACTGTGTTAATAATTTAAACTTTCATTTTTGGCTTAATTTCCAAACTGAATAATACTTAAACCTAAAAAACTTTGGTGTAACACAATAAACATTATTTGCAACCAATTAAAACGTCCACACAACTGCTTCGTGTAACGTAAAATAAAGGTTTTATTTTAGTAAAGTCACATCGGGCTATCTGCTATGTCTACCGAAAGGAACCATATCCCTAATTTTAGCATTATAAGTTCGTAGACGCCCTGCTCTACAAGCAGAGGGGCGTTTTCTCTAAAGTGGAATTCTGCTTTCGCTTTTTGTGGCAAAGCTACATATTGAACCCACCGAACTCGGTATTTCACCACCGTTATGCCTTCTCGCTGAGACTTTGGTGGACATAAAGTTAACCATGATAGGCCTGCGATAAATTTCAGCTAAAATACTGAAAGTAAAGACTTGTTGTAAAATCTTTGAAAATAATTTGCACTTATGCTTTAATATTTATAAACTATCTATTTCAAAAATCCATAGTTTATAGATGTTAAAAACCATATTACAACTTGGACAGTTGATAATCATTGTTTTCCATCTGTATAATAGTCAATCTCGTTTATAGAACGTTAGTCTCAGAGAAATTAGAAACTTTCATATAATTTCATTTCATTATTTTACTCATAATTATCGTAATAAAGCCAGCTTCCTAGAAACATAGAAACGGAATGTCAGATACTATAGGTCAATAACCGCAACAAATCTCTTAATTTAAGCTAAAAACTTTTCCAAAGTCTTTGCGTAAAGAACACTAAAGTCAAACTTAATCAGATCAGTTGAAAAATAAATTTTACAGGCGACATGTTTCCCCATGTAATTTAATTTAATCTTTTCATGAGAAATCAAATATAGACTTTTTCAGTTTATCTTTATAACTATAAATAAATGCATTACATGTTAATTACTACTTCAGTCGAAACTAAACTCAAAGATTAAATTGTCGTCAATTTAACATTAATTGTATGTCTAAGTAATGAGATTGTCCATGTACATTAAAAACAACAACACTGATTTAATGAATTCCATGAAAACGTCTCGTTTACATGAAATCTGTATGAATGAAAAATGAAATTCATTATTTAATTGTTTATCAGTTTAAATCTATCTGATTGCTTCTTTGGATCTAACTTACCAATAAGGGAAAGTTTCTATGATTTGGATTGCTTTTACCATGTAATTATGCGACTGACGACTCTAGTACAACATACAATAAAACAGCTTAATTGTTTGTTTCATTTTTAAATAGAAAGTTACACAACGGACTGTCTCCACTATGCCTAGCACAGGAATTGAACTTTGAACTTGAGTGCTATAAACTTAAAATATTACCTGTACGTTATCATAGATGGGGCTATGCAATATTTCTCAAAAACTGTGCATAAAGTAATATCTACATTATCTTTATTATTATTACACTATGTTACAAATTTTTTACTTTCTCTCGTTCCTAGGCAGAAAGTGTTATTTTCCAATGGCTTATAACAAAAGTAAATGGAAAAGACCTATTTTTTTCTTCAAACTTTGCTTTTGTGACCTGAGAGTGTATAACGAAAACGTAAAGGGAGACTACATCAGGGGGCTGATACGTGAAAGTGATATACATTACAGTCGCAAATCTCGAAAAACTACTCACTTCTAAACATTTTTGTGTGACTTTAGTATAAATACATCTAAATCTTGATCCATATTCACCCCTTATGTGAATGAAAATGTGCAAATTTGCTCGTTTTTACATAGAAAATAAGTTTATTTCTAAATTTCATTATTCATATTACAAAAGTAAAGTTGAACTGTTTGTTTATAATTTCGCACAAAGCTACTCAAGGGTTATCTGTGCTTGCCGTCCCTAATTTAGCATTGACTGTAACATTATAACGCACCCACGGGTGGGAGGGTGAGCATGTTTGGCGCGACAGGGATGCGAACTAGCGGCCCTCATATTACGCGTCGCACGCCTTAACACATTTGGCTATGCCGAGCCCAGTTTGAAGGGAATAATGGCCATTTTCTGTACTTTTACAGCATAAGTAATTATGAAATAACACATATTATCCAGGAACAAAATTTGTGTTACATATTGTTATTATTAACAATAATTATTATTACTATTTTGTTTCGCTCTTTGTTTCAGGTTAATATTTTTAACATAATAGTAAATGTTTCTAAAATACGAAAATCTACCCTGAACAATATATATATATGTATGTATATATATTAATATATTATTTCTGATTTCATAGGCTTTTATTGAAACTAGTACCTGAAGCTACTAACTGTCATTACTGTCTTAAAGCAGTTTTTGCACATTTCTTTTAAGCTGAAACAATTACCAAGTCTGGCCCTTAATATACGTAATATACGTACATTGGTTATCTTGATCATTTAACCGGCTTTTTCGTAAAATATCGTTCAAAAGCGTATAATACCACTAAGAAGCAATATTATTCTACTTTCTCTTAAAAATATGCTCACAACGTATTTAGCGCGTAAGGCGTGTGTTTCGTAATCCGAGGGTCGTGGGTTCGAGCCCTCGTCGCGCTAAACATGCTCGCCCTCCCAGCCGCTGGGGCGTTATAATGATACGATCAATCCCACTATTCGTTGGTAAAAGAGTAGCTCAAGAGTTGGCGGTGGGTGGTGATGACTAGCTGCCTTCCTTCTAGTCTTACACTGCTAAATTAGGGACGGCTAGCACAGATAGCCCTCGAGTACCTTTGTGCGAAATTCCAAAACAAACAAACAAACACAACGTATTTAATTCTGTAGTGTAAAAACAATAGTTTAAAAGTAATTTGAATAGTGATCGCATCTCATTTCACAATTCCCAGATATGGAATAAATATATGGTTTTTATGAATATCGTTTGAAAAAGTATTTTCTCTGGGAAAAAGTAATTTTTATTCAACTCATCTTTACGTTTATTTTGAGTCATTCCTTACGTCAACGACGTGAAAGAAAAATTAAAATTGGCGAGTAATTAATATTGTAAAGGAAATGCGCTGTATACTTACGCAATTCGTCAATCTGTGGAGTCAAGGACATAGTAACAATAATGAGGACTACAGCAATTAAAAAAATCGCTCCACTGATCACCCCTACCACAATTGCCACAACCCTTGTTTCTGTACCTTCCGTGTAGTCCGAGTGGTCAGCTTCGTGTAAATTCGAATGATAGTCTGCTTGAGATACGACTCGAGTTGAAGCGATTTTTCCTCCAGACATTTCGTTAATTGGGAGAGATACCAAACTGTTTCACCGCATAAACACTGGCCATAGTTTCCTTGAAACAGAGGAGCTTTGTCCGTCAACTCCTTGAACCCGAAAATAAAACAAAAAACACGATTTTCCGCTTTCACGTTTCTATTTTATCACTGTGAGAAGCAATAACTAGAGCGAAAGAAATAATCAAGCTACAGAGACTGATAGTTGTTATCTAGCGACACGAGATGTGGTTGTGGAGTGGTGACACAAAACTTTGTTTGGACGAACGTCAAGGTTATTTTCGTCTACTGCTATATACGTAGTCTTACATTTATCCTACTCAGGCTCTGAAATTCCATTAGTTGAACATGTTTTTCTTACAATCTTTTACTCCATGTTAAACCTTGTCTTCAGTTTCTTACTTCCACATACTATTACACATCCACCAATTCATTACAATACAAAATTATGTCGATTTTGCAAAAAACAATATTAGTCGTTTTTAATCACTGCCGTTTAATAACTAGCAATAGCTGTTACATCAAATGTTTTTATTTTTTTTTGCGTGCATTCTACCTGAAGCTAGCACACACCTGCGGTCTAACGCATCATGCCTTTTACCGCTTTCTATCGAAACAAAAGTGACATCTGAGCATGCGTAGGAAAACGAAATAAAATCAATATTATACACTTTCGCAATAAAGCTAATCTATCTTAGAATTGACGTGACTGTGTAACAAAGATATAGTGAAAGCCTTTAACAACTGTAGGAAAACAGAAAGACGCAGATTTTGACGTAAGTGTCGCTATATGTTTCAATTAATTTAATCAGTGGCGTCGACATACAAGAGAGTTAGCCTGCAATACTGTAGGAATTTTGGACTAGCATTTTTGTTTGTGCTTAACCTGTGAATTACACAACTAAGTGTTGCGAAACTATCGCCCACCCTCCATCTGCATCACAGTACTTTCAGTTTGAGCCAAATTACTGAGTCGTTATTACAACAACTAAAACTGGAAATAAAATAATGTTGTTGGTAGCGCTACCTGCTGAGTTCTCACTGATGTAACTACAACCTTTCAAAACAATTAAAGAATAATCCGAATATCTAATATTCAAAACTTGAGCAGAAAACAAATCGCATAAACTAAATCTATCATGAGCTTAAACAAGGGAAAACGGTGTACGCATGCTGAAGTATACATGCATATATATGTATGTGTGTGTATGTATGTATGATGTTTTGAATGTGTCAAAATTAACTTAAGATGTTATAAAGAGAAGATTACAAACAATTTATTAGGAAGCACGCCCCCGAACACCCTGTAAGATTTCGCCGCCCATTTCTGTTTTCTTCAAAATAGCCCCTTAATCATCCCTATCAATTCCTTGTTATGAAAAGTAATATTATCTTAAATGCAAGTTATTCGCCCACATTTTTCAACCATGGTTAAGACCGTAGAAACAATATTTGGATGTTTTATTCCTGAGGGAACTTATTGAACAAGAAAAACCCGGCCAATCACAACAAGCTTTTATAAAATGGCTTCTTTAAGTGTCTCAAAGTGTGGTCAGCAGAAAACGAAACTCTTTACAAACCAATACCTCGGTCTGTTGAACTTCTGCAGGTCAACATAAACAACACACGCACACAACAAGTACTTGTTGATTCTGGCTCATTGCAACTGTTAACATCTGACTCACTCTTTGAACTTATACTTTGTAACTGTATCCAATTAGTTAAAAACACATTTCACAAGGCCATTCTCTACACCAACGTCTAATAATATATATTATTTGCACAGCAAGGCATAAAACAGCTTGGCTGAAATGGTACAATAAACATGTCTAGCCAAGAATATTCGAGTAACATTATTTTTACAGATTAATTGCACTTCATCCTGCAGCCAGATAGTAAAGTTTCATTCTTCTGGAGAGAACATAGAACTTGATTCATCCCATCGTCACATAGGAATATAACACACATAATGGCTTGGAATTATGTGTAAATAGCAATAAGCATTGTTGAGCTTACTGAGCTTGTAGAATGGTGCCACTATATATAAACAGAAATAAGCATTGTTAAGTTTACTATCTTACAGAATTGTACCACTAAAGCGTCGCACATCATGTGCACCATCTTCTTTGACCCTTCGTTCTAACTAATGGATGCTATAACGAATACACGAGCCATGCTAAACTAATTGCTCGACATATTCTTTGAAGAAAAAAAGAAATTGACTAAAGGCAGTGAGTGACCTTTACGCTTATTTTGCTTCAGTCCCATCAAGCGTTAAGGGATTTTCTTGGGAGTTTCACCACATTGGGTCAAGTGACGTAAGGTACTAAAGACGCCATTCAAGCATCTGTTTCAAACAGTTGATCAAGTAAAACTAAAGAACTCATCAGCCGTCTAATTTTAAGCTTTTAACATCGGCGCCAGGCTTCCATTGTTGTTTGTAATGATCATATTACATATTGAAACAAAAGTTCGTGAACTTTAGAGATATAAAACCATATTTCAGATAAACATAACTAATTATCAGATGACTACCTTGCTTAAAAATATAATTGAGGGGAGAGACTGATATCAGAAGAATTATTTAGGTTTATCATCACCATAACATTACATAACAATAAGTTCCATTGTCCTATCATTGCTGTGAACAGTTTATGTGCACAATAGAAACATAATGGCCTATTTCAGCTAATGGTTTAAGCTACAAATGGTGATTACAGAATGTTATTGGATCTAAAACGTGTGAAGCAATATTTTTACAGATGAGTGTACGTTTGGTGAAGCGTACATGCGTTTGTAAAAATACCAATAAAGTAATATACCGTGGATTTTGTATCTACGATTCTACTACTCCGTAGAAATAAGCTGATTTAAATACGTATCTTGTAACCCTGGTTTTCCAATTTTGTAGAAGTGAGCTGACTGATCCAAGTATTTTGTATCCTTGATTCTATTACTCCGTAGAAATGAACCGAATGAGTTGCGTATTTTGTAGAATTAATTCTATTATTCCGAAGAAGTGAGCTGAATGAGTCACGTATTTTGTATCCTTGATTATATTACTCCGTAAAAGTGACTTAATTAACACGAAATTAATCTGCCAGGTGTTTGTGTTCCTATTCCCATTAACTTATGTGCCTTAAACAACCCTTCCTTTAAGTTTATGTTTGTTTGTTTTTTGAATTTTGCGCAAAGCTACACTAGGGCTATCTGCACGAACCGTCCTTAATTTAGCAGTGTAAGTCTAGAGGGAAGGCAACTAGTTATCACCAACTCTTTTACCAACGAATAGTGAAATTGACCGTCACGTAATAACACCCCCGGCGAGTATGTTTGGTGCGACGGGGATTTAAACCCGCGCCTTTAAGTTTACGAAAATACACGTTTTACGTTATTATATTCAAATTACAGTGTTTCGTTTTCTTTAACCAGTGAAAATCGGTTAGAGTTCAGTGCTAGAAGGATTTTTCTACTACAGTTTTGAGAGTTGAGAACGTTTCAAGATAAAAGAAAATCTTCATAAACGATTAACTATTGAGCATAAGTCAGACAAAAACACCGTATTGTAAACGTCCACAAGTCAGAATATTTATTTACAAGAAGGGATGATTAATTATATGAAACAAGTAATAATTACAGCGTATGTTTTTTTCTAATACCAAAACCACATCGGGCTATCCACTGTGTCCGCCGAGAAGAGTCGAACCCCTGATTTTAGCGTTGTAAATCCGAAGACTTACCGCTGTCCCAGCGGGAAACTCATAATTATAGTGTCACCGATTCAAATTTTCATCACATTTGTAGATTCAGCAGGTCACTGTTTGGGCATGTTATTCTAGCATTGGCTGTATTTCACTTGGTGTTGTTATATGAATGTGACGTAAAGACTTGGACTACACTACCCTGATTTTTCACGGTAGCGCTTTTTTATTTATTATTTTTCACTGTGTTTTCACTATACTTATTATATTTCCAGGTAGAGATGTACTGCATGTTTATTGTTTCTTCTTCTTTCTTTCAAACACTTTTCAATTGATCGCCATTCTTCATTTTTCAGTAATTTGACTAATAACTTGATAGTTATACCTCGATCCAATATGTCTGGATATTAATTTTCTTTTTTTATCGAGACTTTTTAAGTAATTTATGGGATAAAAAATATAAGAAACATAATTTATATTTTAGGATCTTGTGTATTCATATTCACAGTTATCAAGATAAAAACTGACATCAGTTTCGTGTACTCAACACAATGATGTACGAAGAAGTTCGAACTACCCATTTTATATGTTTGTAGGTCAGCGTTCTCACAAACGCAGAATTTTGGGGATATTGGTCAATTATCTGGCCTTGTTTCGATCAAGTTTTTTTGGAATTTGATACAAACATGCTTTTCTATAAGCAATACACATTATCAAATAAATATGTTGGGCTCACCAATATTTAGTAATTATATGAGGCGTCAAGATGCCACAAAAAGCATAATTGTAGGGTTTTATAACAATTCTTCATATTTCGGCCAATTGACATGGTATTTATATATAAAGATAATTTTGGAGTTTTTGTCTTTTGCACAAATTTTCAACAAAGAAAGAACAATTTAAAGTTTTTCGTAAACTATTTATATATATGTCAACCACCTTATATGGCATTTCGTACAGAGATAATTTCTTATAGATACTAAGCAGTGATACAGACAGTTCTAGATGTTTTTATTTTTCACGATTTTTTGGTGTCAAAAGTGGCCATATTAGTAAATGGTAAATCTCTGGATCAAATGTAAATTTAGTTGTGCTAAAAATATTGATTGATGTGTAACTAATGAATAATTTCTCTTTTGTGGAAAATAAATGAGTAGTTATTTTAAAGCAATGGTTTGGCCATGATTAACTAAACATAAACTATAAGTTCTGTACTTTTCTACTGTATAACCGAAACATTGTCTTATGTGACACCTGAAAAACGCTTTTTCCCATTAGTCAACAACAGAGTACTTTTCCAATTGTGTCACATGGACAGCATCTTTCTTTATGTATAACAAGGACAGCATTTGTTTTTCTCATTATTCAATCAAAACAGCAATTGTCTCAATGTATAACTGAGATAGTGTTTTCCTACCACGTTATCGAGACACCTTCTTCCCATTACGTAACCTGTCAATGCCTCTTCCACTGTTTTAGCGAGACGTTGTTTTTCTTTACCGACATATTGTCTTTCCCACTCAATAGAATAGCACTTTTTCGCATTGTATGACTGAAACAACAGAGTTTCCATTACGTCACCGACACAGCAGCAATTCCACAACATAATCAGAACAGCATTATTCTTATTGTTTCCAAAGCAGCACTTTTCAATTGCACACTCTAACGACATATTTCATACCGTGTGCCATAACGACAAAGATTTGCAAAGCAGTAATTTTCTAGCTATAAATCACATAGTCAAACTTTGTTGAAACGTTGTTTTAGTCATAATAACTTAGACATTTGTGAGCTTCAAAGAAATTATTCGATCAAGACTCGAGGTTTGGGTGACTAATGAGTTGGAAGTTCTATGTTTAATTATATTATTAACTTATTAGTTAGCTATGTTTAAAACAGACTTAGATTCCTTTACTTGATAAATTACTTGCCCTGCAGTAGCACAGCAGTACGTATGCGGATTTATACCGCTACAAACCGAGTTTCAATGCCCTCGATAAGCATAGCACAGACAGCTCATTGTACAGTTTTATGTTTAAACTACGAAACACAATAAACTACTTTTCTATTTGTGTTAAATGAATCTAAATAAGTTTGGGTAGCTACTATTTTATTATTTATTTTTCAGTTATGAAAACTTATTACGGTATTGGTGAGGGTTTTGTAAACAAGACTAGTAATGTCATATTTATTGCACTTCTCTAATTCCTGTTTTTTATCATTCTAAAAACAATGCCTATAAACAAAGCTTCTGGATCTAAAAGCTTAACGTATTTTTCAGTGGAAACCAAAATTTTAAAAAAACTTAATTCTCTTCTCTCGAGATGACAACACGTGACGTAGACGTCAAATTGATCCACTAGTAATAAGGTCATGAAATGATCTCCTGACTGGTTGCCAGAGTTTAGTATACCCAGAAAGTTTTTTGTATATCTAGTACCTTACAACATAGACTTACAACAATGTCACAATATGCTTTCACACTGTTTGAATAAAGCGTTTCACTGATGTCCAATAAAGATCCCAGTAAAGTAGACGATACAATTCGATTTATTTAAAAGCTAACTTATTGAACAGAACTAGATTCTGCTTATTTTCTTTTTGCTTGTAAACTTGATTATACACAATATGAGATAAACGTTTGTTTCAGAAATTCACACATAGTTACACAAGGAGCTAAATAGCCGTTCCTACTTTGAAACTGATGAGCTCGAGAGAATACACTTCGTGAATAGCACCCACCTCAATCTCTAGACTAATGCTGTGATTTCACTGTCACTCTTTAAACTCTCGGATTCACAATCGCGCAAATGATTGTTAACTTACTTCAAATTTTCAGGAAGAATATTTTTTAAAGTCACAAGAACTCTTTTTTAATTGTTTGGTTTTTGTCATAGGACTCTCTGTTCTACCAAATTATTTTAAACATTGAATGTAGGACTCACTTTGACAAAAATAAAAACTCCTTCTTCCCTTTTGAATATTAAATTTTGAAATTCTTGAACTTGCACTTTTTGGACATTAGATTTTAAAATTAATGTAACAGCACACTTTGAGAAACAGATTTAATAAGGCCCACGTTGGACATAACAGTCTGTTCCTAACTCTAAGTAGCATCCCTACACGTTTCTTTTAAACTCGGGTTCGAACTATGAGCTGACCAAACCTATTTTTGGATGTTATGTCTTTCAAACTACTGGACACGGCGTAGGGTATGTGTATTATTAGGCCTAAAGGAGAACAGCTTTGTCTGTACTATCTTATCAATATAGACAATGAAACATTGCACAGAATATTACAATGTAGCCAGGTATTCCATTCTAACAGACCAAGTCCAAACTTACTGAAAGAGATTCACCATCTGATATTGCCCTTATCGTTTATTATAACTGGGAAAATGCAGTCATATTCAAAGCAATTGCTAAATTGGCATTAGACCCAGGTCGTTCAGTACATAGCAACCAATATGTAACGAGAATGTGTCCTATTTATCATGGTGGTTTTTCATTGGTTTTCATCCAAGTTTCTGCAATGATTTCACTTGTGATAAGAGGCTTAAGACCGTTTATGAAATCTAGCAACACGAAGCTCACAGTCCTAAACTATCCTGGACGATTAGTTTATTGCTACATATGCGATTTCATTTTAAAACTCGTTTAAATTTTCTCAAGGATAAATAATCTTGAATTATTACATCAAGTGGTATTATGTTTCTTCTATACTCATATTATACAAGTCCGGTATCCAGTTCCGTTCTTCTTTGAAGGTCTGTGGAATAATTTCATCTTAGTATATTTTATATAATACTTTCAAGAATCACCTCTTTTTAGTTAACTCTTAGATATAAATACTGTAAAAATAAGTAATGCCGTAAATTCTGCGAGAATGAATAAGTTATTTGCATTAATTTATCTATAAAGTGTGTTATATCAAGAGTTTGACTACGAAAAAAGAAAACACTTAATGTTTCAAGATATACAAAATAATATAGTACACATCTGTTTAGATACTTGTATTTTGTGGAAGTAAGGTTTAAGCCTATTCATCAAAATATAAAAAAACAAAGTCGATTAGTAGAATTCCTATTTGAATTAAAGCATGGACATAATAACACAGCATAATACAATTTATAATATGTCCAGTAGCAGGTTTTCATCAAGGAAATTAAAACTATGTGATAAGATTTACTTGTTGAATTCGAAAAAAAAATGAATTGTTAACAGGAAATCAAACAGTTTCAAAACCGAAGCAAAAAAAAACAACAATTATTTAGACATTTAGAAAATGAAGTTCTCTTACCGTGACATGTTGTTCTTAAATATATTTTACGTGCACTACACGTTGAGGCGCTTATCACACGATGAAAGTGTTTAATTATTACACACACCCAAACAAACGTAAATTAAATAACTAATCTTAGATGTAGGGATTTCCAATACAAGGTGACGTCATAAACACCAGTTGAAAATTAGAATAAGCATTTCACTAAAGTTCTATTTTTCAAGACATGCTTTAAAAAAAGGAAAGAGCAACAAAATAAAAACACATTAAATTAACAAAACGTATAGTTGTGAACGTTTGAGTATGTTTCGTAGAGTATCACCCATGTTTAGTTTTTCTGCAGTACTGTCTTAAAAAAGTATGTTCAGAACTGTTGTCGGCGTTAATATGTTCTAGAAAACCATGAAATCCTATCTGCTTTTAGTTATATATTACATAATATGTCAATATATCCACATACTCGAAAACTATAGAGCTGTTACTTTGGTTTAATAAAAGCTTTCATTCGACCATAAATTTATATTTCTAAATACAAGCATAATATTGAATAGTTTAATTTTGTTAAATTGTTGTTGTTGTTTTGAATTAAGCACAAAGCTACACAATAGGCTATCTGTGCTCTGCCCACCACGTGTATCGAAACCCAGATTTTAGCGTTATAAGTCTCCAGACATACCGCTGAGCCAATGGGGGGCCTTTTTTGTTAAATAGAAATGAAATTATGAATATTTAAAGAGTCTGTACTAATTAAATAAAGTTTGTTTTTTATATAACAAAACTGCTTTGGGTTATTTGCTGTGTCCCCGAAATTTACCAAAGTTCGTGAACTTGCCGCTGTTCAAGTAGGAGACAATTAGATAGATATACTTGAAATTATATTTATTTACCGAGTTAAATAAAAAATTGTGTTTGTGCTTAAAGAAAATAATCAAATAAAATAGTTGATGATAAATAAACAATCCTTAATTATTACTGACAACCTCTGACCAAAAGTAAACTTCTGTATTTGTATGTGTGTGCGTGTGTGAATATTAAACTGAAAAGTAAACTATAAACTCATAAAGTCAAACATGCTATCCCTTACAGCCCCGGGGGCGTTATAATGTGACGGTCAATCCCACTATTCGTTGGTAAAAGAGAAGCCCAAGAGTTGACGGTGTGTGGTGATGACTAGCTGCCCTCCCTCTAGTCTTAGACTGCTAAATTAGAGACGGCTAGCACAGACTGTCTGTACTAACCATACCAAATTTAGTAGTGAAATAATAGATGGAATACAGCTAACTAACACAACCTATTGCCAATTCTCTGACTACTCTTTTTACCAACAAATAATAAAATTGAACCTAACATTATAACACCCCTACTGCTACACGGACAAGTGTATTCAATGACAGGGTTCGATCCTGCAACCTGTAGATTACAAGTTAAACGCTATAACCACATTTTGGATGGTTTAATCATTTGTTTCAAGATTTTAAGATGTTTTCACACTTTTGAGAAAGTCATCTTTATCATGATATAAAAGATTGTTTAGTGTGGGTATTAATAATTACTTTAATTGTAAGTATTTTATTGTTATTTAGTTGTGTTTTATTTAAAATAATTAAAAACCGACGATTACTGGAATTTGTGTTTGTAACTCGTTGATGTAGAGAATATAGTAAGTGGAGAATTAAGTAATAAACATATAAATAGTATGAGGTGAGAGGGATAAAAACAGCAACAAAGACAATAGCAGAAGAGGATAAAGTGACTGTCAAGAAAAAGTTCAGCATAATGTTAACTGCGGCAGAAGTTATAGGCCTAGTGATTAACATAGACTTAACGTTTAATATCTTGAAGTAAGACTAACAGTAGAAATGTAGATAAGATTACTTTATTCCATGAAATTATGGTTTTAAAGTAATTGAATCAGCCTGGATGCATTGTGATAAAACGAACAGAGAATACCTAAAGTACGAGGACCAGACGATTACTGAAAGAGGAGTATACGACTGCGGTACCTTGCACAAAAATTTAAGTAAATTATACAGGGAATACTAGCGCCATAGAAATATAAAAAGATAGTTCTGCTAGTCAACTGAAATTCTAAAGCAATTGAACACTTTTTACATGTTTATGACATGTCTATAATCTCTATAGTGTAACAAAATTGTTGTACATACATTTAAGTAGCTCCGAATATAGACATTATTTTGAAGAAAAAAGTTTGTTGATTTTTAA
The DNA here is from genome assembly GCA_011833715.1 of Carcinoscorpius rotundicauda. NCBI lineage: Eukaryota > Metazoa > Arthropoda > Merostomata > Xiphosura > Limulidae > Carcinoscorpius > Carcinoscorpius rotundicauda. The sequence goes on along the minus strand of CM022395.1, from coordinate 43,582,884 downwards.
TTTTATCGCCAACAAGTCACTGACACCTACTGTAGGAGAATCATAAGTCCAATAACAATGCAGTATACATTTATGCCATTACGAAATATAAGTGAAAGTCTTTTATTTTGACAACCTTAACAACTGACAACCTTCTCCCTGCTTTCACCAAATCACAGGAATTTTATCATTTTAACGAATACAAAATGTTCGGAATTGTTTCAAACGTCTTCCCAAAGAAATCACCAAACATTATCACTTTTCACAAACTATTCCTCGTTAAAAGTATTTTAAAATACATCTGAACTGATTACGGATGAAAATACTACACAAAACATATACAATCAGATGAATAATTTGAGCGCAAACAACTCACATTCGTTAAGGTTTGAGAACTGGAAATTACTTCGAGTTCCTAGGATCATGCCTTGCCAGTTATTCATTTATTTATTTGAAATGTGTAATTAACAGAAATATGTTTACAATTTAATACAGAGACTTATTTTTAAATGTTCAGCGGATCCTTTAACGAGAAACTTTTTACCGAGATCCATTTTCCGCCACAAACCCAGGATTTCGCTATCTTAGAAAAATCACGTCAATCTTAAATCTATAAACTAAACCAATATGATCTTAGTAAATGTATAAAAAAGAAAAGTACATTCATGTTTATTTTAAACATTAAAACTCACTATAAATGAGAAACGAAGTACGTCATTACTTACAAAACATCAGTCGTTAGCACTGAAGATCCAGACAACTATTCGTAAACGAATCATGAAACAGAACTATTATTTGTGTTTGTCAGGAAGTGAAGTTATAGCTGTGAATTTCATCTAAATAGCTTGACTGTTTATTTTGGTTTACTTCAAATATACTAGTCCCCCAGTGGCTCAGCGGTATGTCGGTGGACAACGCTAAAAACCGAGTTTCGATACCCATGGTGGGCAGAGCACAGATAGCCCATTGTGTAGCTTTGTGTTTAATTCAAAACAAAAACAAAACAACAATCATACTATAATCTCTACCGGTGGTTCAGCAGCAAGTTTGATAGCTTGTAAACTTAAACATGAGGGATCGAGCCCTGTGATAGACACAAAGTAGATGGCCAATTGTGTTGCTGTGCGCTTAGCAACGAAATAAATAAATAAGCAGTCTTGGGTAATGTAAAAATATTAAAGTAGACTTCCAAGTTCTTTGAACTAATGCATAAATGATCGGGAACGTGATTTAAAGCAAAACATAAATCTGAGAGTTCGTTTATAAAGGAAAAAAAATATTTGTTCAACTTTTGGTCAAATTATCGTTTATGAATTGCAAATACTTACCTAGTTATTATTATTCAGGAGGCTTTTAAAGAAATCATACTAGGACACAAAATGTTTAAAAAAAAACAAAGCTATAAGTGTATTTTTAAAGGAAGGTACCCAAATCAAAAAGTTATCTTAAAATACCATTAGACAACAGTATCAGACCTGACATAGCCAGGTGGTTAAGGCACGCGACTCGTAAGGGTCACGATTTCTAATCCCCATCGCACCAAATATGCTCGCCCTTTCAGTTGTGGGGGCGTTATTATGTGTCGATCAATCCAAATATTCGTTGGTAAACGAGTTGCCCAAGAGTTAGCGGTGGATGGTGAAAACTAGCTGCCTTCCCTCTAGTCTTACGCTGCTAAATTAGGGACGGCTAACGCAGATAGCCCTCGTATAGCTTTGCGAAAATCAAAAAACAAACAAACAGACAACAGTATCATATGTATACATTTAAGTATATTAAATATATGATACAAATATTCTCTTAAATATATTCTAAGAAATGGTATCTTAGAATACTGTTGGACAACATTTTCTGTAGTTGGTAATCTCACGGTTCAAAAATTGGGTTTTCAATTGTAGACTGAATCCACGATTATTGAAATGCGTCGTTGATAAATCAGTTTTTTGTAAAGTTCTTATTAAATATTGGGTTTTGTATGATATATGACAGTGTTGTAATCGTGCCTAAGGGTTTTCATAAATATCGAAATTTATGTGTGGTTCATATGTATATTCTGATCTATAACACTATGTAACAAAATTTTTATTTTTACCTGTTCCTGGACAGAAACTGTTATTTCCCAATTGCTTATGCCTAAAGTAAATGGAAAAGATCTATTTTTCTCTTCAAACTTTGCTTTCGTGACCTGGAAACGTATAACAAAAACATGATGAGAGACTATATTTGGGGGCTGATACGTGAAAGTGATTTAGATTACAGTCGCAAATCTCGAAAAACTACTCATGTATATCTTGATTCATGAATTGTTTTATTCAGTCCTCATGTAAATGAAAATGTACAAATTTGCCAGTTTTTACATAAAAACTGTTAATTTTTAAATTTCATTATCCAGATCACAAAAGCAAAGTTTGAAGGGAATAATGGCCATTTTCTGTACTTTTACTACATAAGCAATAAAGATAAAACATATACTTTTATATGCAAAAAACGGCTCTTTTGGGCTCAGAAAACACTTCAAATAGTGTTTTCTGAGCCCAAAAGAGCCGTTTTTTGCATATAAAATTCTCAACAAGTGGGTTTCTCGACATCACTGATTAAAACATATACTATTCAGGAACAAAATTTGTGTTACATAGTGCAATTCATAACATTATACAAGGATCAGGTCTTTGTGTCGATGCTTGAAACATAAAAAGTGATATTCTTACGAAAGAAATATTTACTGTCCACTTAACTATATTGTTATACCTTTACCCGATAATTATACTAAAGTAGTCTGGCAAACCTATTTTATATTGTCAGTGATGACGAGAAGACTCTTCATCTTTTAATTGCAAGTCTAATCTTAATCAATTTAATGATAAAGCCTACAAAATAGCCTTAGAACTCTATATTTGAAACCCTAACCTTCAATACACACTCCCAGCAACCAATTAGCAACCCTTATAGAATTCACCACAACTATATACAAACAAATGGCCTAAGCATGGGCAACCCAGTATCACCAGTTCCAGCCAATATCTTTATGTCACAAGTTGAAACACAAGCAGTTAACACAGCATTACATTCACTGCTACACTGGTACAGATATGTATACGATACAATTGTGGGATTCAAATCTACAGAACACACACTTAATTTTTTCAATCACATTAACTCTATACATCCAACATTAACTTCACATGTGAACAGGAATAAAGCAGTCAAATATAATTTATTAACCTTAAAATTACAAGAACCGATACACAATTTAAAATAGAAATCCACCGAAAAATCACCCATACTGGACTGTACATTCCTTGGGACTCAGAACATGAAACAAGACAAAACTCAACATACTAATAAACCAAATAAACACAGCCATAAAACTATGCTCACCGGATAAAATTAACAACGAATTAGACAAAATAAAACAATTCTTCATCAACACCAATAAGTTTCTTCCACAAACCGTAGAAAACATTATACGCACACACCTAGACAGAAAGCAAAGTCAACTAACAAAAGTAAATATATCCCACGAATTAAAAAATCACGAAACCATACACTGCTGCACACCATATATTCCTGACATTAAAAGAAAAATAACCAACATTTGGCAAAAACTAGTAACAAAATATGGCATTCTAGTTAATTCAAAAACCAGGCACAAAACTAAGGTCTATACTGTGGAAACACTACACTGGCAAATACCACACCAACATTATTTATAAAATATAATGTGATAACTGCCACGACTTCTAAATTGGAGAAACAAGCAGAAAAATGGAAACCAGGTTTAACGAACACAAAAAGTCACCTTCACTTTCCGAACACTGCAAATCAAATAAACACAGAATTACCACAGAAAACACTCAAATAAAGAAACAAACATAAACAAACGCAAAATTAAAGAAATCTTACTTATAAAACAACTCAAGCCCAAAATAAATCAATACAAAGGAACACCTTTATACCTGTATTAATAAATATAACCAAACATCTAAGCACGCCCTCTATATTCCTACACTCAGTTACACAGCCCCCTTGATGCATGTGGTCAGCTATCGGTCAGTTACCTCTTTCTTTCTTTGTGAACCTGACGATGACCGAAGATGTTCGCTTCTCTACATAAAAATGTTCTCAACCAAAACCAGCCGTTTTTACATACATATCTATTTTATACTGTGTTTATTATATACATAAAATAAAATGTATATTTTGCGTGGGTAAGTGATCAATAAAAATTAAACAGTATAAAAGTGTCTTTAAAAATCTTTTTAAAACTCTTTATTACTGTTAATTTAAGACAAATAAATTAAAAACACTTACATCAAATCGTTCTTACCGATTTCTTACCAATCTGGATATTTTTCAATATTTAAAAAAAGATTCTCTCTGACAACACACACTTAACAATGTAAAACGGTCCGTGTTTCTTGTTGTTTTCCTTACTTAAGAGTTTTATAAAAGTTTACAACTTCATCTATGCATTAAAATGTGTAACATTTAATGTTGTTTTTAATTTATTAATAAAATAATTTCTTATTCTTTTCGCAAGACTATATAAATTGTAATTCAAATAACGTTATGTTGGTATTATCTTTTATCCGTTGTAAGTGAATATATGTTGAAGAAACAGAAAATATATGTTTAAGAGAACACTCACATAAATCTTATGTCAAAAATGCAACTAATAGTCCATTAGCTGTTAATAAACACATTAATAATTAGTGTATTATGCAAAAAAGTATCATACTTTACAAGAATATTTGTTGCATACATTTTCATTTTGATATTATTGTGAAAAAAATAATAAATTATTGTATGAAAATTACGTTTATTAATACATCTAAAACCACATTAAACTTTACATAATATTTAACACACAGAGGGAGTCTAAAACATGCATAAAATTTTAAGGCGAAAAAACAGGGAAATTTTACAATAAGTAGGTCTTGTTAGAGAGAACTTTATTTTAGAATCTGAAGAATATCCTGAAAGTTAATAAACGAATGTGCATGTGTTTATGTATGTGTGGTTTTATGTTTTGTTTTAAATTAACAGCAATAAAAATTTTAAATATATTTTATATTATTTCCTTTATATACATATAACCTACGCACTTGCAGGTTCATAATTCTTAAACAATTTTGTCTTATTCGTTCAAAACACGTCATTGTACTTCTAAAATGGAAGGTAAGCTAATATTCTCTAAAACTGTAGCTATTGCATAAAATTTGAACAGTTGTTTTGTTAAAATGTCGCATAACCTTACTGACTCTACAATTTAGCAACCAGGACAGTGTGTAAATTGTCGTACTAAATTTGTTTATACGTTTGTATAAACACAATGAGCAAACATTTCAGAGTAGATCTATGAGCTCTATTTTGAGTAAATAAATTTTATTGTACTTGCCAACATATTACATGATGTTTAAATCTGATTACTCTAAAATCATTGTCAGGCACTCTTGTCGACAGATTGGCTAATAATCCGTAATCTGGAGTGAAATGATTAAGTCTCAAGACGGTGAATTTAAATATATTAAGGAAATTAAAACCAGTCGTATTTAATGATATGTATTTATCGAGTCAGAAATTTTGTTACCAATATTTAACAAAGTTTATGGCCAATACATATATATATATATATATGAAGAAACTCTAATAATTCAACTGCACAATCGTATCAAAACTTATAAACGACAAGTAAAAGCAACTGTGAAATAAACGTATCTAGTAATTGCTAGAAAGTCAAGAACATATGTATCTAATAGCTAAACACAACTGAAATAATGGAAATTTCACGAAAATCTTTCTATTCCTATGGTGCTATTAACTAACAATGCTGTTATAGCTAATTAACACGGTTCCAGTAATTTACTCAGGAATGTTGCCACAACCCCAGTATACAACCTGTAAGTTTACAGACTTACAACGCTAAAATTTTATCTTCCGTTATCGAAATAATGCAGGTCTTTAACTGCATTAAAATATACAAATAATAACCACTTATGAATGTCTAAAAATATTTTAAAGTCACATCATTTAAGTCAATTCCACGAGATGGCAGTATAACAAGGACTTTCTCAAATTGAAAATATTATCCACAGCTTAAAAGTAAACAAATACCCAAAGAAAGCAAAACAAACTAATTATATGCAGCTAAAAACAGAAATTCGTATTTTTTCTTTTAAATAAACAAACTAACACGCAAATCAACAACACAACAAGGGGATTTTTATGGATTTTTCGAAGCTTACACCAGTGAATTTAAATAAAGGACGCATTTTACAATAAATTATCAAAAGTAACTTAAAACCTAAAAGTAGGTTTGTAGTGATTGTACATTCGCATGTGACTCTTTCTTTCGTTTTTTTTAGATAAGCAGAGATACAAGAAATGCAAAGTGAAACTGCAATTTCAACAAGAAGCGAAAACAACAAAGTAGAAAATTACACTTTTAAAACTTAGTTCATCACACTTTTAATCTCAAGATGTACGACTAAATGCAGACCCTGAAAAATTGGTGGATTGTTGTTTCTGTCCTTTGAATGAGAAAAATAGATTTAAGACCAAGGTATTTTTACTCATTCAGAAACAATATTCACATGTTTCAGGGCCAGGTGGGATAAGGTGTTCGACTCGTAATCTGAGGGTCGCAGGTTCGAATTCCCGTTGCACCAAATATGCTCGCCCTTTCAGCCGTGAGGGCGTTATAAGTTACGGTCAATCCCACTGTTCGTTTGTAAAAGAATAACCTAAGAGTTAGCAGTGAGTGGTGATTACTAGCTGCCTTCCCTCTCGTCTTACACTACTAAATTAGGAACGGCTAGCACAGATAGGCCTTGTACAGCTTTGCACGAAATTCAAAAACAAACATATGATTCAGCTAACAATTTAATTTAATTTTCTGTATAATGTCTCAGTGATAAGCTTTAGAGGGTTATAACTTTATAATTTGTCAATTCCCGTATTTGTACGGCTTTTCGTTTAAACAGCTTATATACAGGGTGGTCACTAGAAAAGCGGAAAAATTGTCAAACAGCTAGTTATTTTTACAAAGAATAACTTTTACAAAGTTTTTCAAAGGCATATGTTATATTACACTCATAGATGCTCAAAATTATTAAAATCATGCATTTTATTCATGATCTCATCTGACCCTCAAATTTTCCGCTTTCCTAGCGACCACCCTGTAGTATAGTTTGATTGATCAAATAAACCTGACTAATTTCATTTCTCTTTGACTGGATGATCGTAGGACTCTAGGATATTTGATGGAAGTATATTTATTTATAAAAATGTTAAAGTAAAAACACACAAGTTGTACATACTGAAATACTTTGTGAATATATAAAAAATTCCGTTTTTTGTTCCGTTATGTGAAATAAAATTGTTTAATCATTCCATAAATTTCATTAATATAACTTCTCAAAGAGAAAACATCTATGCTTTTATAAATTGATTGTATTACATAAATTCGAGACTTAATCTAACACAGTGTTAACATACATCGAGCTAAAACAAACTCATTTATATGTGTTTTAAATGTAGCAATTAAATGGCAAATATTTCTGTGATACATCCATTTAATGGTTCACTAGCGTAACGTAGAATATGTTTAAATGTGTTGTGCTGGTTTTTATGATCTATAAAACGTTGTTTTAGAAATCACAAAGACAAACTAATGCTAAAAAAAGTTTGACTTTTCATTTGGACACAAATAAATCATTGCATTAGTTCAAAAGTGAAGAAGTGACATAAACATCAAACATTTGTTAAAAAATCTAAATATATAATTAAACCGGTGCTCTTAATATCTTAATAAATAACTCAACCGGAGATAAATATTATTAATTACATCTTACCTACATATCAAGATTTTTTATAAAGACAGGATAAATGGGTTTAGTGATTTGATCATTTGTCAACGATTGTCTCTTGTGTATTGTGTATTTTATCATTTTAAATATGCTGGTCCAATTTTGATTGATATAGTACAGGGTGGATGTAGATACTAGATTCCGAAAAGAGCGTCGTTTTTGTATTCTAAGCACATTAGCTAAAACATTTGTTTCTGAAGATTTTTCTTGCAGTTTATTTCATACTTTATGGGGAAAAATTAACGTATGTGTGTATGAATTAGATGTTTATAAGAAACTAGAAATAACGGTCTAATGTCACAGAGTGTAATATCAAAATGGCAACGTGAACGTAAAAACGAGCATTGCAAGGCAAAATGAGAAATATTTTAATAATTTTTGTACAATATAAAATCACTCAGTGTATATGTTTTTAAGTTTTATGTATTAGTTTCGTTTCTTGCGAACTTCCATTTAAGTAGAACGTTTGAGAACTAGTATTTTATGTAAGAAGTCGAAGTTTATTTTATTTTTTACTTTTTATCGTGATCACAAAAGTAAGCAGAATATTTGCTCTCACTGGCAATACATCTGTAAATTGAGAGCTTATAACGTTACAATTCAGGATTCGATTCCTGCAATGTACAGAGTACAGGTAGTTAGATGTGCAGCTTTGCTCTTAAAAATATAACTATCGTTTAATTTTCATGTGCATATGTGTTTGACTTTAGTTTTAAAAAGGTAATATGTTCCTTACTAAAGTTGTTGAATAGTTTGTTATTATTTAAAATAACTTCCTTGCATTTACCAGTTGTACACTTTGTACAATTTGCAATATTTTCGTAGATATCATGTGAAATATATTGAATCGTTGCATTTCTCTTAAAAAGGAGGGGATAATGGAGCTTTTTTATATTCCAGATGTCAGTAAATTATTTTTATTGACTCTCGAATATCATCTAAACCAATTTATAGAAGTATACTCCACTACACAAAGACTTAAACTTTTCTTTATATATCTTAGTTCCTTAATAGTGTCTAATCATACTATATTGGTAAAATCACTATCGTATATAATTCACTTGCTTTTATGGTAAATTTCAAATTATCGTGTTATTTCTGTACTCAGTGTAATTTTCAGATGCACCTCTTTTTACATAAGTCCTCTTAGGGATAACTCTCGGCGACTCTGGATATAATCATTACAGGTAAGAACGTTAGAGCAGTGTATTTATTTACACTCACTACTGACTTGAATTTTTGTTGTGATCTGTTCAGATAACTTCCCTTGATTAGTAGTTAATATTTATTATTTTACTAGCTGGAGTGCCTGTCTAGTAGATTGAAGTTATGTAAATTCATAATTAATGGAAAATTATCTCAGACCATGAAAAGTTGCTTCCCGTATAGGTAATTGTAAATAATGCTCCTAAAAACTGTAAAACACAAATGTAAAACCGTATATATGTTTGTATTTTCGCAGGAGCCCAACAATCCTTCAAGACAAATTTGATGGAGATCCATTAAAAGAGGGTGAAGTAGTGGTAAAAAGCGTAAGAATGCTCATAAATACAGGAAAACACAAAACTGAACATTTGTATTATGTTCCCATAAACTCAATGAACCTTCATTCCAAATTTAATGAAAATCCACCCTTACACACCCTGCAAAAAGATTAATGGACAGACAAGAGACAGTACTCTTATATTTATATAGGTAATAGATGGAAACATTATAAAATCAGGAAGATATTAAAAAATAATCTGAAACAACAACGCATCCTGTCGGGTTGCACATGTATTTAGCAAAACCATTTTAAAAGCCTGTGAGTTAAAGATTCAGTAGATATTCCTTTTGTTGTGTTCCGAATTCCAAAAAATATCGGTTTAGTGCTCTTTATTGGTTATTATATAATTATATTTAGATAATGAGATATAGAAATGTGTAGATAAAACCAAAAGAAATACATAGGAATCCGCAGAAAAATAACGCTTTGCCACTGAAGGTGGCTCTTTCTCGAAGTTCCACACAACCTTTTTCAAATTTATTAGTATAAATCATTCTCAGTTATAGATTAAATCTACGTCTTATTATTTTTAACTACTTATCCCTAAAGCTCTTTTAAGTTTCAACTATAAGAGGCATTGTGTGTTTATTTTATAAAAGACGATACTAGCCACTGTACTAAAAGGGTTTATAAACATAATCATCCATAACACAACGGTAATTCTGAAGGCTTATAACGATAAAAACCGGTTTTCGATACCCATTGTGTAGCTTTGTGCTTGGCTCCAAACAAGCAAACAATTTAAGTACTTGTCCATTATTAACGAAAACACTAAACGTTGTTCTCTGGATATCTGAAATTGGAGATCAATTTTTTTTTAACTGTATAGCAATATCCAGCGAACCTGCAAGTTGAATATACATGTGCAGGGTATCAAAAGCCCCCCATTCTCCTTCTACAACAGCGATTTTTAAACTTCTTTTGTTTGTTTGTTTTTAAATTTCGAGGGCTACCTGCGCTAGCTGTTCATAATTTAGCATTGTAAGACTAGAAGAAAGGCAGCTAGTCATCACCACCCACCGCCAACTCTTGGGCTAGTCTTTTACGAACGAATAGTGGAGTTGAAAGTCACTGTATAACGCCCCCCAAGGCTGAAAAGGCGAGCATGTTTGGTGTGACAGAGATTCGAACCAACGACCCTTAGATTACGAGTCGAGCTTCTTAACCGTGCTGGGCCTGACTTCTTTTGTAATTCAACATCACAGTAAACGTTGTGAACATTTTAGAATATTTAATCATTTATAATTTGATACCAAAAACTGTGCTGATACTCAGTGCGTTCTTTAAAATCGTTTGCTACTACTGTGTATACCGATAAACACCTATTAAAACTGTGATTCATTTCGTCCCTGATATAAACTACCAAACATCAGGAATTGGAAGTTATTACATATGAGATTACTAAAATAGTGGGCTTCTGATATCCCAGTTATTAGTGCAAACTTCAGAAGTAAAATCTGTCCAAACTGTTTTACCTACTCGCACCATTTAACAGTAGCGTGTTGTTTATCAGTCAGTTACTATACACTAAAATCATCTCACATAAGGGACCTTTGACGTTGTAATTCATACTGTCGTGACGTCGGTAAAAAAGTAAACATGCTATGAATCACAATGAGAATTGTGCACTCTGTAGGCTACAATACAGTGTGACTTACGAGTTTCAGAAACAAAAATTAAAAATATTTCTTACTCTTAACTTTCGTTTTATTTATTATTTTTGCATATACTTTTGAAACAGAACACTTCTGGGGACTCCGCACAAGTTCATACAATAGCATTATTCTAGTTGAAATTAAGTTTTATAAGTGTTCGCTATTATCTATTTTTGATTAACTTACGGTTTGTTCTTACTAAATAATTTCACTGCATATTAAAGTAAATTTGTGTCTGCGAAGTTTCGCTAAGGCCTAGTTTTTAAACTCTCTACACAAGGAATTTTTAATTCAAATTTTAACTTCCTTCCATGTTGAATGAATGTATTTGGTCATTTAATTAATATAGTAGCAACATCAAAAAAGAAAGTTGAACTTGAACTCTATAGTTATGACCCACACTAATTAAACAGTAAGTTTACAAAGTGACAGCGTTAAAACCAGGGGTTTGATATCTCACAGTGAACAAAATACAGATAGCCAATTGTGTAGTTTTACACTTAAACAAACACATAAGTCTATAGTTCACACTTCTACATACTACTGATAAAGTACAAACACTGGAAGACAAAGTATATTTAACACATAGCTGACGGAAAATAAATAACACAACGTCTCTACATTGGCACTTCCCTATACGTACGGAGCAGTCTTGTCAATACTTCAACGATATTCGTATTTCGAATTTTTACCAAATTTAATGTTCTTATTGGATGCGTGCACAGGTACTGCTATGAACACGTGCGGTTAATCATTGTCCGGAGTTTGAATTTAAACACTTAAAAAGAGTAATTTTGAACAATTATTGAAGTATATGATTAATTGTAACAATTATTACGAAACTGTAACTTTAAATGAATTATTAAACATTTCGTACCTCATGTATCGGTACTACAGAGTTTTGATTTACAATACAGTAAGACTTCGGAAAATGATTTATATATATATTTACTATACTGGAGTACTCATCCATTGGATGGGGTGAAAAACAAATAATGGAGAACTGTGATTCTATTTTTTTATTTACATAATAAGCATTAAAGATGAGATAAAAATGTATAAAAGTATCAATATTGAAAACGAAGATACAGTATACTGTTTTCATGAATTATATCAACATGAAACTAGATGGGAATCCAACCAATAATATTCTTTATGTCATCCTGTATCAAGTTTAGTGCTAATTGATCAAGAAATGTCGAAACCTATAAGGAACATACACACACGTATGTTGACGTTTACTTACATAGATGCATGTGTGTTGGTATGGTAATAAAACTCAAGAAATAATTTTGTTTAACTTTCAGATTTAGAGCCAAAATATGTATTGTTACAGACACTAGACTTTAAGGATTCCAAAGAAGAAATACTAAGCTTCAACCAGAAATGTAGAACATTTTTCCATCGACAAGAAACTGACAATGAAAGGGAAAATTGTTTGGGTTTTTTTTTCTGCGAACTGGTTCAAAAATATTTCAGAATAATGTAACAACGATGAAGTTAATAATATGAAATAATTATTTTTATAGATAAAGCCTATTCTTTGCATTCATTTTAATATAAATTTCACCATTTATGTACTGTATTTATTTATGTACATTCAACATGTACTGTTTACCGGCATCGTGAGGATTTAGGGCCATAATGTCTCAATTAACAGCACCACGAGGATTCAAATCCATAATGTCTTGATTAAAATAGTTCCTTAATTATTACATTATTGTTTTGTTTGTATACTGGATATAAAAGGTAATTTTTATTGGCTGAATTTACATTTATCCTCACCCTAAAATGTCTATATAACCTTAAAGACATAAAAAAGTATCCATGTTGAATGTTTTACATTGTCTTAAACACAGTATTACGATTCTTCTTTATAACTAGAAAAGTATAAAAGTTAAAGATAGTTTACTGAAACTTATTATGAAGAAGTTCATATAGTACTTTAAAATATTGTACTGTAAGAAGTAAGTACTTTTACAAAGACAACTTAAAAAGAAAAATAATTCGTTGTGTTGTCAGTTTCTATAACATCATGTTGTAGGAAGAGAACCAGGGAGTTTTAAAAATTGTATGGTCGTTCATGAGGCTTACAAATAGTGTCTCTCATGTTTTTCTTCTGTTCAAACTTAAAGCTGCACATTAGACTATTTGCTCACTATCTACCACTAGAAAACCAAGTTGGGGTTTGAAGATGAGTGTTTTGTCTCACATCGTCTCAACTTCTTTCACTGCTGTAGCCAGTTGTGGGAAATCAGTTACCCCTAAATGTGGTTTATTTGTCAGGTTATAATCTCATAATAAACATTTTGCTTTTGGTTTTTATACCACCTTTATCACTGATATACAGAGTTGATTTGATCACCTATATACATTTAATGTAATTTGTCATATTTGAACTACTTACTTACATAAAATATTCAGTATCCAGGATTTAAGTAAGATCACTAATTTCTACCGCATTTATTTGTTTCGCTAACTTCCTTTGTGTTAAAGGTTGGATGTCCTAGTGGTTAGAAAGTCGAGCTACAGATAAGATTCGCTTCACACTTCTTTTGACGGTTGCATTATAAAAGTGAGAATTAATTTACTTATTCGATTCACAGACCCTGTAAAAGCCCTTAAGACAACGTATGTTGCTTTACTTTAGTTTGTTTAGTTACTTAAAATTAGGAATGGTTACAACTGAACTTTGGTGTTTCTGCTCGTGCCATCTAGCTCGCGCGTGTATATAATAATACTGATCAGGTTAGGAACTCCATTTGTACTCGCTAGTTTTCGTGTTTAAATTACTTATTCTGTCATGAAAAATACAACTACTTAATATTTACGTTTTCTATTTAAGTCGATTATATGATATTATTTTAGAATATTAACGTGTTTTTAACTGTATTCGTGAAATTTATGCTTAAACATTGCCTGCACAAACTATATTATAAAAACGTGTTTATCAAAATATCTAATTTCTTTAGGGGTTTTCCTCTTCTGGTTTTGAGCCTTTATTGATTATTTATCAAATATCTTAATTTCGATGCATAATTTCCATTTCCTAATACCCAAGGTATATAAAATAGATTCAAAAGAATAAAACACCGCTTAATAACACTACTTATTTCTTGTTTTTGAAACTGCTACGTCGAACAATACCTCCAAGAAATATGCAAATAAGAATAGAGCAGAATACTGAACGTCTGTCAGTCGATCAATATGAATATTTCCAGCCTCGTTAGTTACTGTCTCCAAAATATGTACAAAGAAGAGTAAGAAATAGGCTACACCTGAAGTATTGAACCAAATTAATAAACTATTGTGTTCATCAACAGCAAAGGCTTAATGGTATCAAACCATCATCTGAAGAAGTCAAAATTAAGGCCAAAAAGAATTTGAATTCAATAAAAAAGTAAGATGATTAATGGATTTTTAACTTTGTAATTGTGTACCTCAAAAGTCCTATGAAATGTTAAATACGGAAATAAAAGCTAAAACATAGGAAAGTAACTTTGCATAGTCCAGTTTATTAAAACTTCTGCTTATCGATTAGTCTTACTTTATCGCCTTGTCTCCACTTTCAGATCTCCAGAATATATTTCTAATTTCACGTGATGGTATATTGTTATCAAAAGTAAAGTTCTATAATTAAAGCCAGAACTTCCAACTATCAAAATGACAATAAATCGACAATCTTTATGGTTAAGACGTGAAATCCCACACAGGTATAACGTGTGAAGACTCGAGAGATTTAATGTTGTTTGCTACTGTTCGTAAACGTCTATAATTTATACTCATAGCTGGAAGAAAAAAAAGCAGAGACAGTTCAAGAATGTTGAGAGAAAGAAGGCAACGCAAACAATTGACAAATCAGTTAGTTTTATCAACCCAAGCTTAGGTTAGTTTTATCAACCCAGTCTTAGGTTAGTTTTATCAACCTAAGCTTAAAAGTTACATTTGTCAATATGTTTTGCAAAATAAAAGGAGCGCAAACTTTGTTAATTTTCTGTTCATCTTAAAATCACTGAAAATTCGACGCAAAATAAAAATACTAGAATATAACATTCATGAATGTAGACTACAATTTTTTATATTTTTAAGTATCCATTTTTACATAAAATAAGGTATTTCCTCTAGCTCAATGTTAGTATATATTTTTTTTTCCTATTGCAAATCACTTAAATATCACAAATTTTCTCACATGAATGCACAAAACGAGTGTATTTCGAACACAAAGTAAATCAAAACCTGACATTTTTGTTAGTGATAACATTGAAAACCATCTGGATGAAGAACGAATGTTTAAAAAATCTACATTAAAGATTAGATTTTTTTACCTAATGGGCTGGATTTCTCTCTATCTCACCAGAACAGTTATTTAAACTACACCAGAGATTTTGTTTACTAACACATTCGTGTACTTTAGCACTTCATACATTACGTTATCACAAAGAATCACTTCTGAAACATAGAGACATAAAAATATTTTACAACCAAAGTTATAAGACCAGAAATTCACAGCTAAAACTAGTAAAAAAAATTATTTGGTCGCTTTCTAATAATCTGTATATAAATCTTCTGTAGACAAATTCATAACATTTTTAGATAAAATTTACAAATTATTTTATTAAATAGTTTCATAATTTTTATTCATTTTATTTTAATACCTACAGAAAACATATAACAAATTGTGATCCATTTGACAGAATATTTAACTTTTAGATATTCAGTATAAGAAATTTGAAGTTCCGTAATAACTATTTTTCACAAGTAAATAAACTTAGAGCTATTAACGGAACGCTAGTGATCATGCCCGTTATTTCTGAGCATTCGCTCGGATTCCATTTTGTTTCTTTTTATCCGAAATATCTTCAGTTTTTATCGATTATTAAAGAACTGTAAACACAGGGTAGTTTTTTCCATTAACTAAATATATCAATGTTGACACTCTTCTTACTAAAATTTCGTCCCGGCATGGCCAAGCGTGTTAAGGCGTGCGACTGGTAATCTGAGGGTCGCGGGTTCGCATCCCGGTCGTGCCAAACATGCTCGCCCTTTCAGCCGTGGGGGCGTTATAATGGGACCCTCAATCTCACTATTCGTTGGTAAAAGAGTAGCTAAGAGTTGACGGTGGTTGGTGATGACTAGTCTTACACTGCCACTCGAGTAGCTTTGTGCGAAATTCAAAATAAACAAACAAACTTACTAGAATTTTAAAAAATATTTTGCTATTATTAACTTTATGTGTTTACTTTCTGTTTCAATGCCAGTTTTATCAGTTTTTTATCAAGCACCAGCAATTTACCCCTGATGAATGAAAGTCCGCTTTCTGAAAGTTCTCTGGTTAATTTTTTTTTTATAATAATGTCCAATAATTTCCATTTAAGTGTTTCAGTTCTCATGCACATGCTCGTAAAATTATTTCATATATTTAATCACTTTCTTAACCCTACTCTATGCTCACCCATTGTTCATAATGTTTAGAATCATTTGTTCAAATATAATAAATATGAAAAAATTCATGTGTTCATAAATGCCAGTAATATAAATGTATAATACCCTTGACCCATTTTTCAAGCAGAACCCATCATCTCCTGGATGTTGATGATTTACTCTTCCGACTATTAAATGTTAGATATCTTTTAAACATTGTTCTCGTTGTCATTTTCTAATCGTTGAATAAGTTTTAATTTCCGAGCAAAGTTAATTAGTCATATGCAAATACGGGTAAGTGTTATGTATATGTGTAAATATTTTGTAAACGACAACATGGTATTGTGTTTGAATTTTCATTTGTATTCATTTTTTTTCCATATTGATATTATTGTTTCGAAGTTTAAACTAAAATATGTTATTTATTTAGGGTAACATTTTAGAACTTTCTCGAATTAAGTAGGCCAATAATATGTTTGTAAATGAGTGCTGGTGACTTCCTGTCTAGAAGTGTAGTCTCGTGCAAGAACGGATATGCGTGGATAGCTCTGGAGTTGTATGGAAATTGCAAGATTGTTCGAGAAATAGGCCTATCGGTATAAAAGACGGAGAAAAGAGTGAGAGTTTCAGTCATCAGTTTTATTCGAGGGAGAGAGATTTAGTCATTAGTTTTATTCGAAGACAAAGAGTGAGTTTCAGACACCAGTTTCATTTCAAAAGAAGAGAGTTAGTTATTTGAGAAAGATTAAGTGTTTGCTGTGAATATTCAACTTGGATTTGTGATTGAAATTAGATTTACGGAAGCTGTGATTTTATTTCGTCAATCTCTACGATACATCTGAATTACTGCTTGAACTGAGAAACGGCGATTTCATTGAACTGGGAACTGTTTCGGAATTTCTTCGTGGGACCAAATTCACACCCTAGACTGGAATTTGAGACTTTAATTTTAGATCATTACATTAGATACAGGCCAGTACCGTTTTGTATTGTGATTTATTTTGAAGTTTGAAACTAATATTATTTTGTTTTGTAATTAATTTCGAATGTTGTAACTTAATATCTGTCACTATTATTATATAATTCATGTTATATCTGTTATATTTGTTAATAGTTTAGTGTAATAAATTATACAAGCTGTTATCTGCGTTTTTTCTGTTGCGTTTAGTCTACGAAGAACTTAAAACATAAAAAATACGTAACAGTAAGTCCTATATTACTATTGTTTTGAATTAAGCATAAAGCTACACAAGAGGCTATCTGTGCTCTGCCCACTACGGGTGTCGAAACCCAGTTTTTAGCGTTGTAAGTCCGCAGACATACCACTGAGCAACTGGGGAGCCCTATATTGCTCGAAAACGTTTTTAAAACCTATTTTAGCTTATATAAAACTAATCCTTGCTTCCTCTGAACAATAACTTGGTGGAAACAAATTAATACTTAGAAGTAACAAAGTTAAATGTGTAGACGTTGAGAAACATAGCTTACTTGTTTAACAACAACACTCATACATTTAGTATAGCCTGCGGCTTTAGCAAGCACTTAGTTGTTGGCTAGATAAATTATATTGTACCAATCAACAGTACATTATTATATTCTAGAACGTTCAGCTGCTTTGTTTGTATGTTCCTAATGTAATAATTTGATTTATCGTTTCAGTGTTTAAAAAATGAAAGAAGTAACCATTGACAAATACAAAAATATTACTTTTGGTTTGTTTTGAATTTCGCAGCGTTCACCACCCATTGCCAACTCTTGGGCTACTCTTTTACCAACGAATAGTGGGATTGACCTAACTTTATAACGCCCCCACGGCTGAAAGGGCGACCATGATTAATGTGACTGGGATTTAAACTCGCGACCCTCGAATTACGAATCGAATGCCTTAACCAACTGTCCATGTCAGGCCAATATTGCTTTTGTAAAAATTCATGCCTCAAGTTTACTTATTCATATCAAGTTGAAATTATTGGCTTGAGTTTAGTGACCCGCTATTAAGTATTGAGGCTAGTAGTTTGAGTTTTAGTGATCAGTCTACTAAATATCGAAAATATTTGTTTGTGTTTAGTGCTATTTTGTATTAAGACTATTTATTCTTTAACTTAGTAACCTTCTACTCGGTAAACTACATATTTAAGGTGAATGTTTGTTTCTTTGTTTTCTGAAATTCGCGTATAACTACTCGAGAGCTCTCTGCGCTAGCCGTCCATAATTTAGCAGTTTAAGACTAGAGAGAAGGCAGCTAGTCATCACCACCCACCGCCAACTGTTGGGCTACTCTTTTACCAACGAATAGTGGGATTGACCTAACATTATAACGCCCCACGGCTGGGAGGGCGAGGATGTTTGGCACGACGGGGATTCGAACCGGCGACCTCAGATTACGAATCGATAGCCTTAACCCACCTGACCATGGCGAACCCTGAGTTGAATGAGCTTCTACAAAATATTAAGGCTACTTGATTGAGTTTGGTAATCTTTTATTAAGTACTTAGGCTATAGGTTTGAGTTGACCTGCTAATAAATTTTGTAACTACCACTAGACATTCTAAACATTTGAAAAACTTTTTCTTACCTAGCTGGTCAATAGTTGGAGAAAGAGATAACGTGACTGCAACGAGAACAACACTAGTTATGAGGATGAACAAAGACACAGAACAGATGATGTAAATGATGATCGTTCTTCGTTCTGTTCGCTCTTCCACTTGAACATCTTCGTGCATTTCTTTTTCCAAACTTTTATTGGATCGACGTGGTACTCGGGATGACCGACGGCCCGAATCCTCGGTTCGCGAAGAGCGGCGGCTATGTCCACTGCTACTTCCACTAGACCTACGATCAGCACGATGCACCTCTGTTTCAGGGTAGGAACACTTTCTTTTATTCATTTTAACCGGTGCTTGTTGACTGGCTACTTGCATTGAATGTCGGCGGCTATGTTTATTTTTGCCAGAAGGAGGAGCGAGGTAATGCCGATTTTTCCCACGTAGTTTGTGTCCACTATTCTCACGTTCTTCCTTTTGATCGCCACTTCGCCCTGTGGCATCCTGGGTTGATGATCTTTGATGTTTCTCGTGATTCTTCCGTCGATGGGATTTCTCTACGTGTATGCTTTCTGTTGAAATGATGGACATAGCCGACGGTGAACGGAAATGGTCAGCCTGAAGTTCATTGTTTTGATCATTCCAATCATTACTACCGTCCACTCGAACAAGTACTCCACCATCGAGATGACAAGTTGAACTGAGAGTTGATGGTCGTCTAGGCAAACTTAGCGACGATCGGCGACACGGAAGGTTTTTTAATTGATTCGGCTGATTTCCTGTGACCTGACTATCGGGAATAATTGCAGTATCACTGGTCATTGTTTCTCTGGTTTCACTCTCATTCACGTGTGGACACTCTTTAAGGCTCTTTCCATCATGCACTATCATTGTGGGTAAAATATAGATGACTTATCTTCACCTTATTTTACGTGGTTTAAGTATATTAGTATAGAATATACAGAACTCAAATACTAAACTTTCACAAAGTTCGTTTCTTCTTTTCCTCAGTGTGATATTTTAGTTTACACTACAGTAAACTGAAGGTTGTCTCACTGCAAGAAATTCGTAAAATCCCGAATGTTGGCTTCTTCTTATAACACTTACAGATGAGCTGTGAGGGAAAGAGCTACACAGTTCCAGGACGATGCGCTGAATGTTCGTCTTCACTGCGCATGTTCCAGACTATACAAAACATGGGTCATTTTTGCGGGCGAACTGCCAAACATCCTTGAGCAAGATGTGGGTCAGCAATAGAGAATCACGGGAAGGTTGAACTCATTTTCTAAACTATAAATGACGTGCTTAGGTATGTATAATTTGAAGATAATAGACTACATTTTAATGAAACATGGTCTTCGACTCCTCCTTCTCTCAACAACTAAATAACTAATAAAAGTTGGGTTTAGCCTGACGTCTCTCTTGTGTGTGTTGGAAATGTATTAGAGATTTATTATGACAAAAACATGTTATTTAGAAAGACATTTGTGATTATATCAAGAAAAGATGACAAAGTTGCTCAGTAAAAAATACATCTTTTAGGTTAATGCTTTCGTTTTTACAGTTACCGGTAATGAATTATTATAGAGAGACAGGTTATTATTTTGTTTTATTATCTTTACACGACGAATATTCTTTCATGGCTGAAAACAAACTTTTTGTAATTGCAAAGAAAAAATTTGAATTCATAGACAGACTAATAATCAAAAATTTTAAAGAGTATTAATGTAGCAAACATATATATATATCTGTAATTAAGAAGAAATTATTAGATTAGGATACAATTCTAGTTCATAATGTAACGAGATGCACTGTAAAAAACAGCTTCGACTGAACGAGGTTTAAAATTGGAATTAGCTTAGTTCCTAACCATTAGTTTGAGTTTAGTAATCTGGTACTAAATACTGTTACTGCTTGCCACTAAATATAAAAAGTAATGGTTTAATTTCAGTGACCTTTGACCTGCCAGTAAGTATTAATAATGTATGCTTGAGTTTAATGACATTAAACTATGTATTTAAGCTATTTTATCTATTATGTTTCCATGAGGTTATTTTTATTATTATACCTTTTTATACCTATTTAAAATTTCATATCGTAAATAGTATCAATACAATGTATAGCATTAAGACATTTAAAATATAGGAGGGAGAAAATAGCTCATAATTTTTTTGCCCTATTTTTTGAAACTTAATAATTTTTCATTTATTTCATGGTATATGACCACACTGCAAATATTGTATACCAGATATATAATTGTTGCTGCATAATTATTGATATCACATTTTTAGTTATGGAAAGCTATAGAACTGATAGTCCAAACAATTAATACATTCGATATGTTAATTCTTCTTGTTCAGAAATAAGGCTAAGATTATTGATAAGCTTTATTAATTTACTTTTTGCTAGTTATTTCACTAACGAGTACTTTAGTATTGTGCCAGTCATTTGTGTCTAACTTTTTCTTCTGTATATTTCTCAGTTCAGTAACTCAGCCATAAGTATGCATGCTTATAACACTAGAATTTCGATAAGTGGGTTTCGATACCTATGGTGAACAAAGCACGGATGATAATTATGTAGTTTTGCGCTTAACAGCAATCATATCAGGTTTCTTTGTATTTCATGCTGTTACGTGTTTTAAAATGTGTTTGTAATTAACTATCACAGAATTAAAGTTTATATTGTCTTCAAGCACTAACACATACAATAACAAAGCAATTGTAAACGTTTTGACTAGTTCAAAATCTCTTAAATGTTTTTTGTTGTTTATTTTCTTATTCGCCTAGTTTCTGATGGAAACAGTTAATCGTACTTCCGCAACGATGACCTTTTTTTGAGTGAATTATTTTGAATTATTGTAAAAAATAAAAAAGCAACTACAGCTCTACTTGATCATAACGAAAGCATATAATTTATTTCATTACAATATCTGCAACTCATACAAGTTCCACGTACACTACATGGCCAAAAATATGTGGACACTCGACTATCACACCCATATGTGCTTGTTGAACATCTCATTACAAAAATATGGGTAATGCGGTGTTGGTCCCCATCCTTTGCTGCTATAACACCCTTAACTTTTCTGAGAAGGCTTTTCACTAGATATTTGAACATGGCTGCTCGGGATCGGCCACAAGAGCATTAGTGAGATCGGGTACTGATGTCGGGCGAGAAGAAGGCCTGACTCGCAGTCGGCGTTCCAATTCATCCTAAAGGTCAGGCTGAAGCCATTGCTCTGTGCTGGCCAATCACGTTCTTCCACACCAAGCTTGGCAAAGCATGTCTTTATGGACCTCACTTTGTGCACGGGGGCGTTGTTATGCTGAAACAAAAATGTACTTCCCCAAACTGTTGCCGCAAAGTTGGAAGCACACAATTCTTTAGAATGTCACAGTATACTGTAGCATTAAGACTTCCCTTTACTTGAACTAAAGAGCCCAGCTCAAACCATGAAAAACAGCTCCAGACCATTATTCTTCCTCCACAAAACTTTACAGTTGGCAGTACACATTCAAGCAGGTAGCGTTCTCCTGACATCTTCCAAGCCCTGATTCGTCCGTTTGACTGCCAGACAGTAAAGCATGATTCTTCACTCCAAAGAACGCGTTTTCACTGCTCCAGAGTTCGATGGCGGTGTGCTTTACATCACCATAGCTGATGCCTGGTATCACGCATGGTGATCTTAGGCTTGTATGGAAACCCATTTTATGAAGCTCCCGACGAACAATTTTTGTGCTTACATTGCTTACAGAGGCAGTTTGGAACTCGATAGTGAGTGTTGGAACTGTGGACAGACGATTTTTACGCGCTTCAGCACTCGGTAGTCCCGTTTTGTGAGTTTGTGTTGCCTACTGCTTCGTGGCTGAGCTGTCGTTGGTTCTAGACGTTTCCACTTCACAATAACAGCACTTACAATTGACCGGAGCAGCTCTAGCAGGACAGAAATTTGACGAACTGACTTGTTGAAACGGTGGCATCCTATGATAATATCACGTTGAAAGTCACTGAGCTCTTCAGTACGACCCATTCTACTGCCAGTGTTTGTCTATGGAGATTGCATGGCTGTATGCTTGGTTTTATGCACTTGTTAGCAATGGGTGTGGCTGAAATAGCCGAACTCACTAATTAGAAAGGTTGTTCACATACTTTGGGCCTTTATTTCACAATAACGAAAAAAAGTCGCTTCTTACTAGCTTCTCCAACCATAAAGAAAGCAATCATCTAAATAATAAAACAGAAAGCAATCTATAACAGTGTAATTACAAATTCGAATTGGCCTACTGTTTGTTAAGCAAATCTAAACGAATCAAATCAGAAAAAACTTAGATGGGGATGTTTCTGTCGTTTCAGAAAATAGAACCTTATATCGCTGAGAAAATGTGAAGCAGATCTGTTTCGCTCGTAATCGCTAGTGTAATAACTTAGTAATCACGAAAACTACATTGGTGTTACGGAAGTTTTCGGATCGAAGTTAAGGATAGCGTAAAATTTACTAGCAGTAATAAGAATAAACTCGTCTTTTTTTTTCTTTTTAGAAGTACACATTAATTTGAATTTATTTGTACAATGAACGTTGTGCGTAGTCGTGTCTCACCGTTAGAGCTGAAACGTACACGAAAATAAATCTATTGTTTCTGTTGGATTTAACTACTACTATAGTTCCATGTTTGTTTATTGCTGGGAATTGTCAGATTGTTAGCAGAACTGAATACGTGCAATATCACTTATGGGTTTTTTGAAGGCGAAACTGGGTTGAATTAAATTTTCTCCTTCGGATATAGTACAAGAATTATTAACATAAGTCTGCAAATCTAGTTCAGTTTATTTTTTTAACCACTTTCGGAATGCTTACTTCATTTATATTCGCACGATAATGATATTAAAATAGTTTGTTGTTTTTTGTAATTGTAGGTGGACATTTCTGATAATCTCAATATCTGGAAGGTGTAAAATTTCTCTTGTTAGCAGTGATATCCCGGTAAAAATACCCGAATTTTTTTATAGCAATTACTTAAATAGAAAGCTTATAATGCCCATTAATGAAGTGCTCAGTTTCTTTGTTTGTTTAAGATTTCGCGCAGAGAGATGATTGCGCATAGCCGTTCCTAATTTTGAACTGACAAACTAGACGGAAGGCAACTAGTCAACAACAATTAGAAAAGTAAAATAATCCACCCATGGATTAAAATAGGAAGCGCAAAACTGTGATATCGAGTCGTGATCTATAAATTTTCGAATTTACAGAACTTGCACTCTAACCTCTAACCCACGCTCGACCCTAAAAATGTTTGTTTACTTCGTTAGTAAAGACAAAATACTATTTTCCCAGGTAAAATTTTGAGATAAAGTTCATTGTCGATTTAAACCGGGGTGGTTAGAAGTTGTGCACTTACTGTATTTGACCTTTGTTCTTTATATATGAATAAAATACCATAAAGTTAACAAGAGAATAACGAATCTTTGTCCTGAATGCATTAGTTGTAATGGCAAGTGATATGAATATCGACGATAAAATGACTGCTGGTTCTGCTTTTACTCTCACATTTGGTTATGACCTCTCTTCTATTCTAGGTCATAAAATATCGTTTTAATGAATTATTTCAAAAAAGTTTCTTTCTTATTCTTAGCTTCTTATCAAAGGAAGATCTCACTCGTAACATATTCGCTTTGTGGTCGTATCTGTGATAATTTAAAATTTGTAACTAGTAGCTTTTATTGTTCAGTTTGTCCTTACTTTTCATATTCGTCCTAAAAACAAGAATCAAATATACAGTTCTTGAAGATTCATCTACACGAATGAGTGCGTGTGGTTAAAAGTACGATTATTTAGTAAACAGCCTTGGTGGACTAATTGATACCCTGACCCTACACCAGGTTACAATGCACAGCAACTGACGGCACTACACTGCACGAGGTAATAATAAGTATACTACACTATTTCACAAAAGGCAACAATACAGTACAATACATTAAATCATATATAAATACAGCATAATACAGTGCACTCGAAGGCAATGCGGTTGGTATACTCTAACAGATGATATTCTAGTTCTGTGCCCCACACGAGGTGGCACTACAATGACCAATGACGATACTGCAGTACATCGCAGTATTACAGTACAGTACAACACTAAATTATAGTACCTTACATTTCTTTCCAATTCAACAATATATATATATAATACTAAAACTCTATACTTTACCATACAACACTACTATTACACTGTATTTCTTTGCTAAATTATTGTTATACTGTGCTCCAGCGTTTTACTATAAAATATTTCTTTATCCGTTTGTTTTCAAATTTCCCGGTAAGTTACACAAGGACTATCTGCGCTAGCTCTCCCTATTTTAGCCGTCCTCAGATTACGAGTCGAACGCACTAACCCACCTGGCCATGCCGGGCCGTATTTCTCTATTATAAATACTGTATACTACATTATATTAGTAAGTGTTTCAGAATACATGCGAATTGAGCTATAGTTCTTTTTTCATACTTTGTTTGTAATGTACTTACAAATGTATGTACGAATATATCATTTCAAGTGGAACTTGAATTTATTATGCTTTCGAAACAATTAAAATATTTGTTCAACGAAAATATTATGTTTTAGCAACCAATCCAATACTGTCTGGAAATCCCCAATGTTTCTTTGAAACATCAAATTCATTTTAAACAGTTTTGTGTAGAGTGTTAGAAGCTGGATTCCTTGTACGATAAAATGTGACATGACATTTTCATGACGTTGTCACGGAAACAGAAATAACACAAAAGAACAAAGAATCGTTAGTTCGAGCGCGTTTATAGAGAAGACAATATACAAGTTTTCCTTTTTTAGTTATACAGTGGAATGTCATAAACCAATTTCGAACTAACAACAGTTTCTTTCGAACAGTATTTGTTATACATAGAACACTGGTGGTGCTGTGAAATTTTAGCACAGAATTTTCGCAATTCCATTTTTATTTATTTTTTTGCAAATTATGTGCCATTTCTTACACATATTTACTCTGTTCGAAGCTTTTGTGTTCAAAATCAACATATGTATGTTATGTCAGCATTAATCTAAATGTTTTGAGAAACACAAAAAAGTTTTACGATAAAAAGTATTTTGTTAAAAGGCAGTTAATAGTTTGATTTATTTAAAACGTTCTTAAAAACAACTCTATAACCGAGATTTCGAGTAGATGAATGACGAAACTTAAATTCAACAAGCATTACCGCACATGTATTATAGATGCAGTAGAAAGAGATGATGTAGTTTTAAATTAACATTTTACAGGTTAGAATATCCATACCAGTTGTTTCAGTTTTTAAAAAACTTGAAGATATCATATTTATAAAATTGGGTAAATAATCTACTTTAAAAATTGAAATAAAAACACTAATATTTCTATCTCTTAAATATGTGAAGGTGTTTTTTTTCTCTCCAAACAAAAATAAAACTTTCTAAAGAGCTGTAAAAAACAACCTTTCGTATGCGCTAATTATCTAGCTATGGAAAAGGCAGATGTCATTGACGTTTTTACAGATTTGTAAACTATTTTTAGGAGTTCCAGTGAGATATTTAAAAAAATCCCAACATTGAAATATGTAGCAAAATCAAAAAGAAATACTGCAATGAGTCTATTAAACTTCAGTAGCCTAATTGTAAACTATTTTTATTTTTCTGTTCTTCCATTTTAACGACTTCATATATCATAATGCAAACACCTGAAAAATAAATAAATAAAAACCCAGCTCGTAACATTATTACACGGAGTCGTACAATTAAGCCTTCAATTCGCTGAAAATAAAGTCGTTCCATCTCTGTCACTAAAGCCTAAACGTTTTGCAAGCAGAATTTTCTTTCCTCGAACTTATCATCTACTACGACTCCGTGTTACACTTAAATTCAATAAATAGAGGTAACGTAAGCCCCCAGGCTCTGAATAAATACTTGTCACAAACTACAGACTTCGTGAAGAATAATGCTTAGAGGGTAGACGTAAGTAGCTACGTATGCAGATGAAACATAATTCCATTTAATCTTGTTTGAAGTTCATATACCTTTTAGGAACTGAAATTTAAACGTGAGAGCAAATTAATTGAAATATGTCACCAGAAATAAAAAGAATAAGTGAAAATATGTCTTTTATTCTTTATCAGTGTTTGTAACACGTATGGGATTATTAATATAAAACTCTTTCGATCCTTAATTTCTGAGTGAAATACACATGCACAAAATCTTAGCACAAACCTAGTTCAATGCACATAATATAGGTGACAATAGCATTACTAAGAAAATTCTAAAACTAAGAGGTTTCTGAAAATATTTATTTGTTTTTTTTTAATTAAGCACAAACTTGCACAGTGCGCTATTTGTATACCGTAACAACGTATTTTGTCTCCATTTTCATCACAACATACTGATACAATTATAAAGTGATTATATCGGTATAAAAATTTTTTTTTTGAAACAGGGTTGATTACATATGGGATAGAATACGAAGGGAAGAAACTCAGCCAAAGTTTGCTGTTGTTATCAGGACCATTGTCACGGCTTAGAGCTAAATAACTTGGCTCTGTATTGATTTATGATATTGTTTTTATCACAAAATATCTTGCGAGAAGATTCCAATTGATGTCATATCAGAGAAGTTTTTATTGTTACTGCAAAATAATGGAAGTGACTGTTACTTTTACAATGCACCCACAGACGTGTATTATCCTGGTGTAACACAACACCTTTACGATTGATCAAAGCAGGCCTCGGTTCTCTCAGTGCAGCATTCAATCGCTCTAATTGTTGATAATAGAAGTCTGATGTAGTCGTTACATTGAATAGCAGCAACTCAACGTGGATCACACCAACAATATCTCAAAAAACGCTTAACAAGACTTTCCTAGAGTGAAGGTCCATTTGAAGCTGTGCTTTAGTCAGTTTACCTGCACTGATCCATTGTCTGCGGCGCTTAAAATTTTCATAATATATCCACTTTTCATGTCCAGTCACTAACCTGTCCAAAAAATGCGAGTTAAGTTCACGAGAGTCCAGAGAAGCACAAATGTCCACTCTTTCTCTAAGGTTGGCTTCTTTCAAATCATGGGAGACCCATTTTCCAAGTTTTGATACCTTTCCAAGCTGTTGCAGATGACGGTAAACTGTTGAATGGGTTGAATTAAGCTTCTGTGCTAGTTCTTCAACTGTTACAGCATAATATTCATAACTAAACTCAACAGAACGACCTGAAAGTGCTGAAAGTGGCACATCACTTAAGCTGTAATCACCTGATCTGAACTTCTGAAACCACCTTCAACTTTTCTTTCATTATAGAGACTCCGCACCATAAAAACCTTAAATGTTTCGTGTAGTTTCTACTGCACCATTGACTTTTTTAAATTCATAAAGAATTATATACCTAATGTGCTTTTCAGACACATCCACCTTCATGAGGGCTCATTTGATTAATGATCTGAAAAAGTATGTGTTACAAGTTTTGCAAATCTCAAAAAAGGGTATAACCCAGAGACCTATTATTGTTTCTTTCCTAGAAAACACAACTTTGAGTTATTAAATACTAAAGAAAGTAACACAGGCACAATACAAAACTCTCAATCCATACCTTAAAACGACTGATCAATCAAAAATAAGAGATATGGTAGCTGTAATGTTAGAAACACACCAACAAATACCAATTAACCCAGACTATTAAGGATTATGGCAGCAAAACTTGGAAACTATAACAGCAGAGCAGTTGTTTCACCTTAGGAGCAGAAGCTTTGGTTGTGGTGATATAAAAAATACACGACTGTTATCGGTCGCAAGAGTGAGAGTTTCTGTTAACTGTAGATTACTTTTCACCGAAAACCAACAATGAATAGCTAGCTGTCTGTTGAATTACATTTTTAAATGGGTGTGTCTAAAACATGAATCACAGGCCAATACGTCAGCATGTGAACGTTAATTGATTATCCAAACAGCTTGTGAAAAGGTCTCTTGACCAAGAATAATAGATCTGTTAATTTGTATTAAGATCTCTTTGTACTGGCTAACATGATTGTTTGCTTTGAACGTGACTAAAATATGATGTACACACTTCCTAGTCCATGTACAAAAATCAAAACATTTTTCATATAAGGTAAAGAGCTACTATGGAGACGACAACATAGAATATAACCTTAAGAATACTATTAAGGATTCAGAATATTATTGCCACAATCCTTGATAGCCTTCGTTAACTTGCATCTTGTTGTATCCTATGCTGTGAAAATCTTCAAGGCATTTATTAAACTTGATGTTTTCTGGTTACTTACTTTGCTGATGATATAAGTGTCTATAAGTCTGTTATTTCATTGTCCAGAAAGAAGTTTTTTGAATTTTATATACTGATCAAGTTAAGTAAAATACGAAACCAAAATGACTATTTGAATTATACGAATTACTTAAAATGAAAAAAAACATGAATGTCTTATTATCATGTGAAATAACCTCAGATACTAGTATCAAAAATCAGTCCGTTATAAATCTCCTGATTGAAATAATTAAGGTTTCGAACATAAACTGGAATGTCATATTCTGGTTTACTTCATGAATGATATGAACAAAGATTTCAAATGTCGTTGGTTTTGTCGATTCAAGTCATCTAGTATAAAAGGAAAGTACATTCACTGAGAAAGTGTCTGTTGCAATTTTACTTTAGGATTTTTGCCGGTTTCGCAAATATACAAAGATTCGCAATTTTTACAGGTAATGTAATAGGTGGCCCGGCATGGTCAGGTGGGTTAAGTCGTTCGACTCGTAATCTGAAGGTCGCGGATTCGAATCACGGTCGCATTAAACATGCTTGCCCTTTCAGCCGTGGGGGCGTTATAATTTTACGGTCAATCCCACTATTCGTTGATAAAAGAGTAACCTAAGAGTTGGTAGTTGGTGGTGATGACTAGCTGCATTATTTCTAGCATTACACTGCTAAATTAGAGACGGCTAGCGCAAATACCCCTCGTGTAGCTTTGCGAGAAATTCATAACAAACCAAGATACTGCAGTGGATAAAGTACAGATAGTCCACCGTCCACTTATGGGTTAAAACAAGAAATAAAATGACAAAAGAAATATTTTAAAAACTCATCTGAAAGTAACTTTTAAAGTACTTCAGCTGGTTTTCAAGAGAAATACGTTGTTAATGTTTAAATAATTCTGTAGATGAAATATGCTCTATAATTAGGTTTGCGTTATTTACATTGTTTTAAATATTCTTTACTGCGCGTGGCTTCTAATTAAATAATTTAAAATCCAGTTTACATGCTACTTCCAGTATCATATACCCTTTAAATGTCAGAAAGTATCAGAAACTATTCTATATTATTTTTCAGAGTTTTTATTAATTCAAATTGCTTTTGTCATATCCCATCAAAGTTTGGACCCACTTTAATGTTGTAGAAGCTATCGGGAACATAAGACATTTCTTTTGTATCACTTTATTTTTATAATATATAAATTAACCACAATGGTACTATTGCACAAAAAGCCCCAGAATAATTCTGTGTACCTATTTTAATATATTTTCATACAAAAAACCTAGTATGAAGATATTGCTGCTTTTTTCTTACGAAAAGACCAAAACTTATCTAACATTATATGCTGTCTTGAAACATGATTATATATGACATTGAAAACCACTCGATCTCTTAGTTTGCGTGTTTTCTAGCTGGCTGTTAGTAGAATGTCATAGACAATCTCATCTGGGCCTAGCATAGCCAGGTGGGTCGCGAGTTCGAATCCCAGTTGCACCAAACATGCTTGCCCTTTTAACCGTAGGGGCGTTATAATGTAACGATCAATCCAGCTATTCGTTGACAAATTAATAGCCCAAGAATTGACGGTGGGTGGGGATGACTAGCTGCCTTCTCTCTAGTCTTACATTGCAAAATTAGAGACGGCTAGCGCAGATAGCCCTCGAGTAGCTTTGCGCGAAATTCAAAGACAAAAAAGCAAACAATCTCATCTACGAACCAACTATATTTTTTGTTTATAAAGTTCATGTGAATACACTCAAATACGTATTGTACAAAAATAACTCTCTGCGTTTGGTGTAACTGTATTCAGCATTTAAACGGGAAAGCGTTCCCTATGGGAGTAACGTAGTGATAAACTTCAGAGTATCGGTCACTTCTTTTATTCCTACTGTTCTGTTCAAGCAGGGGCAACTAGCTAACACGTGATTACAGATACAAATCATGACAAATCTCGTAATATTGCATACTCTCTACGTTTTTCCTCTGGGAATAAAACAAAAAACTGAGTATTTCGTGAGAACGTCGAAACGTTGTTTGTTTACAGAACGTTTCTTGAGGCTATCAAAAACCATCCGCTAAAATTGGAAAACATCTCTTTCAACAGAGACGGCAAATTTTGTATTTATAATAAGAAGTACACACATTTGAAAAATAAACATAAAGAAAACAACTTTGATCTTGCGACAATTATCAAGAAAAGTAAAATTCATTAAGTGGAAACCTAACTTCAAAATTAATTATAAATAATTGCTCAAAAAGTATACAACTGGTTTCCGCAATTCGAATTTTAAGAATTATACTAATATTTTATAATATATCTTATTCGTTTAAAAGTGAAAAAAAAAAGATATTTCAAAATAAATAAAGAAACCGAATAAAGTAATTCTAAAAACGTGAGATAATGTATTACACAAGAAAATTTAAGAATATACCCTTAGGTTAATAAAGTTTGTTCAATTTAAACTTTAATATATTTTAAATTAATATGGCCTCGGGTCTAACAAACATTTTAATCATATTTGCAAGCTTTCCTTGGTTATTGTATAGCTAATCACAAAATAAAACAGTCGTTTATAGTTTTCAAATAACTCTTATATAGATATTTTATTTTCATCAGTCTCTAAATTATTGTTTTCAGTTTATTTCTGAAATAATATTTTGTTTTTTTAATGCGCGAACAGTCCTTCTGTGATATGGTACTGCTAATGAGTTGAGCCCCAGTAGTCTTCTTTTGTTAATTACAACTGAGCAACAATCGAATTTTTAATTACATCTCCTGATTTTAACTCTTAGACTCCAGTGAAATTTCTTTTATAAATGCATTTTAACAGCTGAGATTTTCACCAGTGTATCGGATGAAAGCCAAGGATAATAATCAGTGTTCGGCAAAGGACAACCTTTTCATAGTACCAGGTTGATCATTGTTTGTACCCTTGAAAAGGAGGATACGGAAAACAGATCAACATGTTAGAAATTCATCATGATTATAAAAACATAAGTGTTAATACAATCTCTTACTTACGAACTCCAGACAACCAAAATAAACCTTGGTCACAGGAAAGCGTGCAACATTAGCATCTCTTGGAACTATTTGTGGATTACAATAAGATGATAAAACCGTTTTCCATTTATTTATGAAAGGAATAAAAAAGGTTTCTTTGTTTTCTTTTAATTTCCCACAAAACAACTCGAGGGCTACCTGCGCTAGCCGTGCCTAATTTAGCAGTAATAGGAAGACAGCTTTTGTGAATTTTTTGTACCTGCCCAGCTGCCTTTTTGACAATTTACTCACTTATTTCGGTTTAAACCACAATGTCATTGTTCACAAAAATAGATTGTATACAACGCCTAGACCTTTGCTATATGTCTGTCTACCTCAGCCTGCCTGATAGCCCTGGTATTAAACGAAAAGTTTGTTTGTTTGTTTTAGAATTTCGCACAAAGCTACTCAAGGGCTATCTATGCTAGCCGTCCCTAATTTAGCAGTGTAAGACTAGAGGGAAGGCAGCTAGTCATCACCACCCACCACTAACTCTTGGGCTACTCTTTTACCAACGAATAGTGGGATTGACCTAACATTATAACGCCCCACGCCTGGGAGGGCGAGAATGTTTGGCACGACTCGGGCGCGAACCCGCGACCCTTAGATTACGAAGCACACGCCTTAACGCGTTAGGCCATGCCAAGCCCTTAAACGAAAAGGGTTGTCAATATTAAATATGGTAAATGTAATGGGTTTTATACATAAATATCGCATCGATCATCAGTTACGTGTACATAAACTACTTGTATTTTCTTTTTTTAAATATGAAAAACATGACTACTTTCTATATAATGTATTTTAACACTAAATTAAAATGTTTTATTTTACTTATTTACATATCTTACACGTAAAAATTAGAGGATTTTCGATCGAATGTCAGTTAGTAGGTATGGTACAACCATCAGCAGATTATACAAATTCGTACAATAAAATCTACCATTTGTTACAGTCCTACCATTTTTTAATTTCTGAATCTCTCTCGGAATTAAATATTCAGCAGAAAAAGTGTCAGGAAAAAGAGACAATTTTTTAAAAGTCTTTTAAAACTGTATAAAATATGGTATATAAAAATAAAAAAATGAGACTCAATGAAAACTAGAAAAAACAACGTTTAGGCCAAACAAAAAGACACAAATCACATTACAAAACTGCCTTTTTTTTGGTCGTACGTAAGAAACAAGTAAGGAGCAAACTAGCAACGTATCTTCAGCATAATTCCACCGTCAAACATTTCTTTTTCACTATCGTAAATAAAGCAACATAGATGGCGCTGTTTATTCTCGTAATTTAAAATAAATATACTTCACACTATGAGAAATGTCAAAACTGTTTGCAACTGTTAGTACTATACATAGAAATACATAGTCGGCTGGAAGCAACTAGGAACAGTATGCTGGGAAAATCCAGTGATATATAAGACGGCTGAAAATAAATCATTTGAAAAATAATCGGTTCGTTGGGAGAAGGAGAATTTTTGTGAAGCAGCTGAGGAGAAAAAAAAACGAATAATCCAACTGATACATTTCTACTGTTTTATTAAGTCATGAATATATAATACCCATCGATCAATATAATAAACCGAACTAAACATGGACTATTTCATGTGAAGTCATTGCAAGTTATAAAGTTGTCATCTTATTAATCTTTTATTGTGTTTTCGGTTGCTAAAACGTAGTGTAGAGTTTTTAAGTTCTGACCAGGACCAATGTATGTTCCATTGAATTGTAACAACAGACCGAGAGGTTGTTCTGTCGTTTCATTAGTAAGTTCACGTTTTCTTGTTATTGTTGTTAATATAAAATGATTTGCAACTGCCAAAATAGTACATTATTAGATATGGTAACTTAAGGCCTAATAGCAGTAACGTTACTTAAGTGAAGGTAACTTTGACTTTTGAGCACATAAGTTTTGTTTAAAGCTCGAGATTTTCATTTAGTTTTATTAAAATGTGGTAGTTCTCAACTCATTCAATTTCATGGATTCTTAAATTTCATAAAGCTTTGCAAGTAAAAAACAAGTATCTTTAAAAAAGAGTAGTAAATATTCAAATGAACGTGTAGTATCCAACGAAATCTTTCGGGTTCTTCTTTAAGCATTTCCAAAAAGAATGTTTTGACAGGTGTGTGTTTTCTTATAGCAAAGCTACATAGGGCTATATACTGAGTCCACTGAGCGTAATCAAACCCCTAATTGTAGCGTTGTAAACCTGAAGACTTACCGTTGTGCCAATACACCTTAAAATGTTCATTAAAAAGTATAATGCTTTGTTCACTGTATTTTCTTGGGCATCTGAAAAAGAATATTAGCATCATAATTTAGGAGTATAATGTTCTAATTATTACAGTCTTTCTTTATATTATGGAAAATTAGATTGTTCATTATAAGATAACTTGTGTTTATATTTAAATGTCTAATATTGTTTGAACATGACATTATGTAAAGCATCTTAATTATTGAAGCGACCCGGCATGACCAAGCGTGTAAAGGCGTGCGACTTGTAAACTGAGGGTCGCGGGTTCGCATCTCCGTAGCGCCAAACATGCTTGCCCTCCCAGCCGTGGGAGCGTTATAATGTTATGATCAATCCCACTATTCATTGGTAAAAGAGTAGCCCAAGAGTTGGCGGTGGATGGTGATGACTAGCTGCCTTCCCTCTAGTCTTACACTGGTAAATTAGGAACGGTTAGCACAGATAGCTCTCGAGTAGCTTTGTGAGAAATTCAAAAACAAACAAAATTATTGAAGCGTTTTAAAAGATAAAATTTGTTTTAACAAAACGAGCTAAATAAATGAAGTAAGCAGATATCAACATAGGCCTTCAGTATTCATCTCCAAAAATCTATTAACGAAAAATTAAAGTTCGCAACCTTGAGATTACGAGTCCAACGCCCTAACTACCCCGCCATACTGAGCAGAGCTGGTTTGGTAAAGACATCAATCAACAAGTGCAACAAAAGGTGTTTTGGGAAAGTTCTGAAATCATGATTTTCCATGCGTAGACAAATCAGGGCAGCACCTGTGTGATGTTTAATCTAAAGGTATCACTAGTATAAACTATTAACCCTCCTCTTTTCCTTCTTTCTGATCTGGTGTCTGTTTTATATACATGGCATGGTTGGTTGTTGGTTGTTTAGAATTAAGCACAAAGCTACACAATGGGCTATCTGTGCTCTGCCCACCACGGGTATCGAAACCCGGATTTTAGCGTGTAAGTCCGCAGACATACCGCTGAGCCACTGGGGGCACATGGCATGGTCATGACGACTTTGAAGAACAGAGTCAAAATTTGGTTCTAGCTTGAGGCTCAAGATTGTCGTCATAAACTGTGATCTGCATGTTCAATACACAAGTTAAGTGTGAGCAGATATTCAGTTTAAAAGAGGAGGTGCCAGAGGCGTTCTATTCCAACTGGGGTGTTGTAGAATGTTTGCATTCTCCTTCGTCCCACTCATGAGGTTTACTATAAGCTAGTCGTGAAAGACTGTTGACATACAGAACGTGACTATGGAGTTATATTTGGTTTTATGCACTTTCCCTTACACGGTTTTCAGGAGAAAGTTTTCTTCAGAATTGAGAATTACGATTTTAACTCATGCTCTTTATCGAGTATTCTGCCCAATCAAGGTTATTTTCATTCTTCATTTTTAATCCTGACTTTTTGCATTTAAGATCACCTTCTTAATTTTTTATCAATTCTCATTTGCCAGCTGTAACTGCCAGTATTCTTTTTTATAACAAAAAAGCAGCAGGTTGAGTAAAAAATATAACTAATTCTCGAGTAAGATGATGGAGAAAAAGAAATGAAAATGCTTCAAAGATGAATATTCCCTTGAAGTAAACAGTTGTAATGAGGTATGTATTCACCCCTTGTAAAACTACTGCATCATTGTTCCTGGCAAGATGTTCTTGGAAATTTGGAATGTTAACTCACCATTGGGAAGGGGAGGTTACTCCATGGTTCTACATTTTTCGTCCACGACCACAGGAATAACAACCCAAATTACAGCCAATCCTGTGACAAGACTAATAGAGCTACCACCAGCTGCAATGGCAACATTTTAGTAGGAACACTACAAGTACCAGTGTCTAAGTCATCAGTGATAATCTTTCCAGTAGTTCCATAGGCAATGATTAAGAATGCAGTTTCCCCATAAGGCCCCAAGCAGCTCTTGCGACAGTAAATAGTGCTCTTAAAATACCATTTCCACGAACAGGTTGCCAAATGGACGGATGCATGGGCATTACATAACTGCAAGTTGACTGTCTAATAAAACGCAGAAAGTTACCACAGGTTGAGGTGGGATTGTGTCGTCTACGACAGGATCTAGCGCAGACTTGAAACGCTCTTGTGAGAGCTAGAGAGTTTATTTGCCATACAAACATGGTACACCATAAGTCTTTGGTCAGATTGGAGTACCTTCTTCTGTCAAGGCTTTTTTAAGTGAGTAGATCTTTCTTTCATCCTGAATAATGAATATGTATATGTGCATTTGATATTTTACAATATATATGATATATAATATGTTAATAATAAAATTATTCTATTTAAACAGTGCAAGTGTGCTTATATTCATCTTTAAACTTAAGGCATGTTTTTCTGTGGTGTGTGTGTGTATATATATATGTGTGTGTGTGTGTGTGTGTGTATTTTCATAGTTTAGGCTAAGTTAGTATAAGGTTCAAGGAGTTTTGATGTAATGTGTTTTTGTTTCAGTTGTTGAAGTTAAAATATAAACTTATAATTCATTCTTAAAGGATTTATGGTTTTTATGTATTATCTATGATTTTCATTGTTAAAGTAAAATTTAATACATGAAAATATTACTTTATTTATCTGTGTAAAAAAAACTATTGTTTCACACACATTTAATTGTTAAAAGGTCTTACTTCACGTTTTTATATTTTTTTTATTGCAGGGGATTTTCATATATTTTTCTCTGTTCTCGTATTTGCGAGGGCGTACCGCAAATTCTTCATAAAACAGGTAGGCGAGGTTTGTTAATGGTTTTTATGTTAGTGTGATATTGTTTGTTTTTTGTATAAATGAGTGTTGTTGGTCATGTGGTTTTTCTAGGGCCAGGATGAGATATTTTGATTTCTTGAGCAACATTTGATTAAAATTTGATTTCTTATACTTTTATAATTACGTAAGATCAGCTTATTCAATAAGGAAGAAACGTGGCACATCACTGTATCGTGCTTTAGGTTTCCATAACTTAAAAAATAACGTTTTCAAGATTACTCAAAAACTTTCACTTTATCTGATGCACATAACATGTCGAATCACTAACTGCATGATATCCGTAGTTTCGTTCACGTAAGTAATTCATGATGTTTGGAAATAAACTTATGTTTTTATATTTAAATTGAATAACAAGTAGTAGTTATCATGCTCTTTGCACTTAAGAGCACTGTTGAATAAGGTGTCGCTTTCAAAAGCGTATCCATATTTAAGCCTAGCTCTGAATAATGTTTTTGTTTATAAGGCCAGGTTTGTCCAGAGTAAACAGACTTGTATAACTTTTTATTTTAGATTAACTTTGCACTTTAACATAACTTTATAACATAATCTGTATTTTCAGATTCGCATTGCTTATTGTGAACTTTGTCATAAAGCGATTTTAGTATATAGAAGCAGGGGCGTAGATTTTTTTACACCCGATGGAGGGTATAATTTTTACAACCACTTATGTGGACTGTTCAATTTACAAATTGGTAATCTCTAATTACGTGAACCTGAAAGCTGTAAACATGCAGTCATAGAATAATCTTGTTGCCACGATACTTAAAGGTTTCCATGTAGGTTTGTATAAGTGAGGTGTTGTGAACAGTTTTCAAAATGTTAATAGAATAAAGACAAATGTGTCACAAATTAACTACCACATGAATTCATTCTTGCACACTGCACAGTATAAAAGATGGCCATTATGCTTGACAAGGTTACTAATAACTCATTGCATGAATTACGTTTTCAAATATTAATAAAAAAAACTTCATGTTGTTTCATAAAAATAATTAAAATGTCTTTGCGAACTCTTGAAAATTTCACATCAATACAATGTAGCACATAATTATTCATACTTTTCATTGAAGTAAGATTCATATAGGCCTCTAGTCTACATGTTCCCAAACGTGGACCTCCTTTGTGATGATCTGTTTATGAATTCTTTCATAAGCTCTTCTATATTTATCTTGTCGATCTCATCTTTGTGAGTGTGACATGACAAACTACAGCACGGTTGAGGCGGCTCTGAGACAAAGTTGACCTTAACCACGTCTTCAACTGTCTTAATGCAGAAAAGCTGTGTTTACATTCGTAGCTAGATACTGGACATACAAGCAAAATTGTCATGAGAAGAAACACTTCACTAAACATCTGCTGGCTTATTTCATGTATTTTACAGTAAGCATCGTGCGCACCTTTTAGAGATACTGCTTTTGTTGTTCCTTTGAACATGGACAACTGAAACTCGAGCCGTTATGCAGAGATTTCTGGGTAGAATTTTATAACCGAGTTGTCAATCTTGCCAGATGTGATCATGTTCTCAAGTGCCAGATATTGCCTCAAGTCATTGTCTGCATTGAATCTAGTGGTCAGGTGTTCTATTACTATGCTCACAAATTCAAAATATTGGCTTCTGTAGTAATCTGTAGCTGTTGCAGAATGGTGTGCTGAGCCATCACCTGTGATCCTTCTGGGGGTCTGCGAATGTGTGATAGTTCAATAGCCACCAGATCTAGGGAAGTTACCTTTTTCTCACATTCATCAAATATCTTGTTATTTTACTCTGTTTGCAATACCCGCAATTGCTCAACTGTCATTGCAGATGCTTCAACCATGCTGATTTTGCTTGGAATGCACGGTTTTGTTCCTCGAATGCAGCTAATGGATGCTGAGCCATCAACAATCATAAAACTGCCTTTCCTTTGTCAAATCTGTCTAGGAGACCTCGTGCTTCCACTACTACATCTGATTTTTCATTTGCTAATTCAGACAAAGAATCAACGATATCACTGTAGTGAACATTAGCACATGAAATTGCAGATAACCGTTACAACCAGTGTGTTGGACACAGTGGGCGGATGTATTTAACTCGACCATTGTGACTGTCTGACGATACAATATTTTCAAAGATTGTCTTTGTATTTGCCTGACCTCTGAAGCAAGACACTAAGTTCATGTACCCACTGAATAGAATTTCAAACACATTCACAAGCTTCAACTGCATGTGGCATTATTAAATTAGCCTTGTGTGTTCCGCAGTGAAAAGACAAAGCTAACGGTTGCTTCTCTTTTATTTTTACCTGCCATCCACTGTACGCACCACTCAAGTATAGTAGAGGATATTGTTTCACCAGTTGTATTGGAAACACTCTATAAACAAAGAAATGTCTCATTGACGTCAAGATTCTCATCTACGTATTGTACACATATTGCTTCCTTTTCGGCACCTGTAACATCTTGAGTGCCATCAACCATTAATGCAAAGATTTTACTTTGCTGTACTTCTTGTGCTATGTTCCTCAGTATTTGATGGCTGAACATCTCCATTATTTCATTCTGAGCCTGGGGTGATGTGAATGTGGTTTTCTTTGACAAGTAGGCCGTCAATTCAGAATCTTCCTCTTCCAGGAGCTTCATTAACTGCAGGAATTTCCCCTCCGTATCAGTATCCACGTAATGCTAAACCTTGACGCAGTAACAAACGCAAACTTCTGAATATTTTGGCTAGACTTCTTTTGCATTCTTCCTGCTGCTTCTTTTTTCCACCATGTAGCTGGATAATCACTAGAGTTACATCAAGTGAACCTTCTGGAGTTATAGCGAATCTGTGCTGAGAGGAAAAATTGGTGTTCGTTGAATTTCTGTTTTGCCTTTTTCCAGTGGCAAAAACTGGTGGATATGAAGGTATACTTCTCTGGCCTCTCCAATTTCCCTGTAAAAAGGCCTCTATTTTCGCCTTGGCACAATGAAAGCATATGACTTTTTGAGTCTGATTGTCGAAGTGCAGCCATGGGAACTCATCAAACCACTTGCCTTGGAAGTTGAGATTTTGATATTTTGCTTTCTGTCATGGTATTAATTGTGAGTCTGGATGATTTGGCTTTCTACACTGTATCTGTGGAGTGTCAGATTTTTCGTTACTGCATAAACGTGTTTCAAAACTATCTGGTGGTTCATGATGTGCAATAGTTGCACAAGCATTTTCAGACTCGTCCTCTGATGAACTTGGTATTTTTTCTGTATGGCAAGTTTCTATTCCTTTGCTTGAGGTTATTGGATTATCTTCATCTGCATTGTCATTTATAGTACTAGTAACTGGCTTGCTGAACTGTCTAATATTGGAAAGCTTCAGACGCTTGGTTATCGTAATTGGAATCTGTTTCCCAGATAACTCAACATGCTAAAATACAGTCTTTATTGAAAAACTTTAACGTACAACGAACGAAGATAGAACAGAATGGAAGTAGGACTGAACTGTACAATGTAGGCCTGGCATGTCCGAGCGCGTTAAGGCGTGCGCTCGTAATCCGAGGGTCGCGCTAAACATGCTCGCCCTCCCAGCCGTGGGGGTGTATAATGTTACGATCAATCCCACTATTCGTTGGTAAAAGAGTAGCCCAAGAGTTGGCGGTGGGTGGTGATGACTAGCTGCCTTCCCTCTAGTCTTACACTGCTAAATTAGGGACGGCTAGCACAGATAGCCCTCGAGTAGCTTTGTGCGAAATTCCAAAACAAACAAAAACAAACAAACTGTACAATGTATATAAATTGAATGCGCGAACCTCATAGTAATTACCGAGCCGACTGACCGCCTGGGCATCCCTGGGATAATAATGTGTGCTAGTTACAACACAAGTAATTGCGAGTTTCTCGAAAAATTCTTAAACAATCACAAATATATTATATTCATGTTAAAGCTCATCAAAAGGCAAACACGTTGTAATATAATGTCTATAAGCACGTTTATTAAATAAAAACATCTGAACAAAAACTAGCAATACAATTCGAGTAGAGGCTTTAGGCTGTTGAAATTTTGTGTTCTATATAAGAAAATACAATATTTTTACTATTTATGACAAAAGAATATTTTTTTTACCATAAAGCACCAGTACTTTATTAGAGGGCGGTGATAATCTGAAATTTCATGGATTAATGAGGTCCACAAACACAAGTGCAGTGAGCCCTGCTGTAAAATCGAGGCTCAGACTAAAGGGAGCGGAGAGGGATGATGTAGGGCTCATATGGATCCGAGCAGCCCGAACTTGTCGTTAACTGCACGCTAAACGTACACTCAGGAGAGTAAGGC
Organism: Carcinoscorpius rotundicauda; assembly: GCA_011833715.1. Lineage (NCBI taxonomy): Eukaryota > Metazoa > Arthropoda > Merostomata > Xiphosura > Limulidae > Carcinoscorpius > Carcinoscorpius rotundicauda. Next base: position 43,541,234 of record CM022395.1, on the reverse strand, counting down.
GTTCGACAATAAAACCGGCTAGACATGCATAACAACAATGGCATAGTAAAACCGTAAAATATATACACATAAGAAATGATGCAGCTACAAGCTACAAAAGGCCTGCCAGATTTGAATCACAGGGGTTTACGCTTGGGAGTAATATTTTCGAATTTCATACTCTGTTCAATCTGTTGTGATGAAATTTTTACTTAATCTTACACTACGTACAAGACGTAGGTAGATTCTGTGATAGTGCTTGCAAGCCTTGCATGTATACTTAGGCCTACTGACTGATACTTACGAACTATCGCTTAGATCGAAAAGCTTAGAAGCACGCCTATATTAAAGATGTACATTTTGGCTACTGAAAAAGCCTTCATCTAGGCCTAATTATGTAATTCGATTGGTAAGAACGCAAGAATCACAAGAACAAACACACAGTTTGTTGGTCTGTGATGCAATAGAACATTTCAACAGACCAAACTGTAGGGGAGGATGATTGTATGCACCATACCCCCACCTAAAATGAAGGGGTGAATCCCCAATCCCCCCAGGATCTACGCCCCTGTATAGAAGGCCATAACTTTTGAATGAGTTGGCGTTTGCTTAAACATATAGTTCAAGCATTTATATTTGTTTTTCTTCGTTTTGATTAACAGGTCAGTATTATTTTGTTTTCATTTTCTTTTAAACTTTACTTTTATAGAGTAGCTTGCAAAGAGGAGTACATTATACTGTTAAGATGAATTATTAAATATTTAAACATATCTCTTTCCAGTTCAAGAAATCCATTTCTCACTCGTTCTTTGCATTTTACTTTAGTAAGTAATAAATACTTTTTCTTTCAGCTTTGCATCTGTGTATTAACTCTTTCTTTGTGACAGAATCTGGGAAGAAACATATAAGATGACTCGATTTCCAATCAGTGGATCCAACTTAACAACACTAAGATAAACCTGAAAAACGAAAAATGTATGGGCATCACCTGAACCAAATCTATTATCAACAGTAATGGCTTCAAGAACCGTCTTTAAAATCCCCGTATTAGGTCCTACTGAAATTTCACATCAATTTGTTTAGTGCAGTAGCCTTAACAGCCCAAACATTAATTTTTACACTTTTTAGTGAGGCATTTCTGTGTTGGAAGCCATGAATGCATTCATATTTTTTCTTGGAGTAGTATGACTGCCACTAAACATCTAGATATTATGTTAGTGTAGAACTGTCTGATTGGTTGAATGACAGCCAGTCAGCATTTGGCAGTACTCAGAAGTAGCTTACTTTGTGCGATAGAGAGGAGGAAATAAATTCTCATTTTCAATTTATTTCCACTTTATTCATTCTTTTCTGTATTGTTCGTAATAAGGATATGTACCTTACTATTCATAGATAATAATATTGCATAATACATATACATATATGCTACTATTTTTATTACGTGACATGCCACGAAACAAGAAAGGTCATTTTAACATCTAAAAAGAGAGAAATTAGGCTTTTGAAAAATGTTTAAATGAGATCCAACAACCAGACCCATAAGACAATAAAATCAAATCAGGGAGCGAACTAGAATAGTACATAAAAAGTCATGTCCTGATAACACCAGATTTGTGTTACCGAACTACCTCTATACCTTCATACAGTTGTTGTACACCAGTGAACTTCTAATTCAATTTGGCGACAAATGAAGTGTTTGTTTGAATTTTGTTTTTTGTATAGAGGAGACGTATTGAGACTCCTAAGTAAAACTACTTTACCAAGGATTTGATTTTGTTAATAAGTGTACTAATTTTCAAGTGACACTGTGGATTTAAAACTTGAAACTAACCGATATGGTCACTCTTAAATTATTTTCAGATTTCTGTTTTAGTTCCATGACTAAAAGGGTCCCAATAACAAGTAATAGGGACAAAAGTAAACAAATAGATATTAATATCGCAATTTTTCTATTATTACTGTTCGAATCCCTAATCTGTTTTATGTAAAACTGAATAATTTTACCCGATATCTCTGTTCAGTTGTTTACGCTAAGTGTTAAAATAGACAAAAACATAACATGATTCAGCGACTGACCAGTAACGTTAGCAGTGTAACAAGTCTATAGTTTTTAACCAAGCTTACAGTTTCATAGGTAAGCTACTCAAAAGAATCTAAAAGGTGAATATGTTGTAGTTATATTGTTCTTCAACTAAGTTATCCGTCAATATACCATAAGTTCATATAGTGAGAGTTAAAACCTGGCTGAATTAGGAGTAGCTTTTCCAGTCTATGCACTAAACGTGTTGAAGACTGAAAAGTAACACTTAGGATCAACTCTAAATACTAAATACATTAGAGAGTACAAAACAATATCCATCATTTTTGTGATAGAAGACTGAATACTCTGGTGGATGGGTAAATTGTTTGATGGATTTACTATTACATATTTATTTTTTATATCGATATTTATTTAAGTTCTTTTTATTTATAAATGTGCATAACTTATATTGTTAAATCTGTATTGTGAAATTCCAGTCTATTCATTAAAATTGGTGAAGATTGTCTAGTTTAACAATCAACAACATATGTGCTGCATGTGCACATATACACTAGTGTGTCATCAGTATTTTTGTGCAGGATTAAATTTTTATAAACTTTTCTCGTGCATATAAATGTAGCCAACGCGACGCGCCAAAAATCAGAATATGTTAGTGGTTTGCTATAGTTAGTACACTATAAACCTGGGAAGGTATAACTATGATTAACTCTTGTTACTCGGGAACTTCAGACATATTGACCAGAAACGTTTATATATTTCGAACAAATCATTTAACTTGTATATATATATTTAAGTTCTTTTAATTTATGATTAATATAATCAACCCAAACTCAATTCGCTCATCGTGAACTCTTCAAAAGATATTCAGTTTCAGACTACATGGAAGGCTTAATATTCTTCGTAGATTTGTAAAAAAATTTGCGTATAAATCATTATTTGTAACAACCATTATTATAAATTGTTTTATTGCTAGTATATTAAAATATATTTGCTTTAGAAAAGAAAACTGTATGTATTAATCATGTTCTCAAATATCATAAATTAGGTACATATCAATATTTAACTTCTAAATTTAAATTATCACTTATCTTAACTTCAGCCTATTTGAGATTGTAATACGTAACAAAATATTTGGCTGGGAGAGTGTTTGGGTGAGATAATCAATTCATAATCACACTCAGTCTCACTGGTAGGTGAAACCTATTTCCCCGGGGCCTACTTTCCATCAGGGAGCCCATAAAGTGGCAAATAAAACTATACAGATACAATCAAATAAATAGAAAATGTTTAAGCAAATGCTAGCCACAATTTCAATAATATGTGTATGCGTATCATGATATAAAATGATGTTTAGTATTGATATTAATAATTTATTTTGTAAATGAATATTTTATGGCAGCCTAGTTTTTATTTATAAGAGAATTAAAAGCAGACGATTATTGGAAGTTGTGTTTGTAACTCACTGCTGCAAAGAATGCAGCGAGCAGACGATTTAGTAATAAACATATAAATTGCATGAGCAGACAGGCAAATACGATAGCAGTAAAGAGTAAAGTCACGGTCAAGTAAAAGATAGGAGTGAAGTTAATTGCTGTAGAAATGATAGACCTAACATTTCAAACGTTAGAGTAAGGCTAATAAAAAAAAAAAGAGTGAAAAAAGAATAACTTACTCCGTCAAAGCGGGGTCCCTGAAGTAACTGAATCAGCACGAGTGCACTTTAACAAGTTTTTTTTATAAATTCCGCGCAAAGCTACACGAGGACTATCTACGTTAGCCGTCCCTAATATTTAGTAGTGTAAGATTAAAAGGAAGGCAGCTAGTTATCATCATCCACCGCGAACGCTGGGGCTACTATTTTACCAACAAATAGTGGGATTGGCTGTCACGTATAATTAATTCACACACACACGGCTGAAAGAGCGAGCTTGTTTGGTGTGATGGGGATTCGGACTCTCAAACGTCAGATTAAGAGTCGAGCACCCTAACCACCTGGCCATCTCGGGCCAAGAACAGAGGATATATAAAGTACGCCGAAAGAGCAGTGTACGACTGCGGTAGTTCGTTTCAAATTGTAAGTGAATTACTTACAGAATACTAGTGCGATAGCGATAGGGAAAGTAGCTTGTCAACTGAAATCCTTAAAGCAATTTAATACGTCTAATTGTACTTTTGATGACAAAATTTGTTGTGAATTTCGCACAAAGCTACACGAAGACTATCTGTTCTTGCCGTCCCTAATTTAGCAGCGTAAGAGTTAAAGGGAAGGTAATTAGTCAACTCTTTGGCTACGAGTAGTTGAATTGACCGTCACATTTTATGCCCCCACGGCTTAAGGGGTGAGCATGTTTAGTGGGACGTGGATTCGAAGCAACGACTCTCAGTTTGCGAGTCAAGCGTCCGAACCAATGTGAAAGAAATTTGAGTAAAAGTATTTGAAAGAAATAACACAATTTCCACATCTGACAATACGGCATCATTCCAAACACTATATGAAGAAATACATTACCAGTTCTTATATACCAATAATGAAAACGATATAAAATTCTACTAAAAAAATAATTTGACAAATAGAATATTTTATATGCAGCTCACTTAACTCTGAAACCGTCATATGATAATTATGTCAATGAAAAGATTTTAGAAAGTTAGATTATTTCTCTATATATGGATGTGTAGATGAACTGAATATCTGTTTCCATATTGTTGGTAGGAAGGCAGTTTAGGTACTGAAAGTCCTGTATAATGGTTGAAAGGCTCTTCAAACCAACTACTGGCTGAAAAAACTCCAGTAGGATACTCTGATGGTTTATGAAGACTGGCTTGCTACGATTTTAAATCAGCTTTTACAGGACTGAAACAGTATTTCTGAAGATTTTGGAACCAGAACTAATCCATGTGATCCTGGCATAAAACAGAATGTGTGCGTGTTTTTTTCGTATAGCAAAGCCAAAAAGGGCTATCTGCTCAGCCCACCGAGGGGAATCGAACCCCTGATATTAGCGTTAACTTTTATAAATTATCTGTTCATCCCTGGACAAAATAGTTATGTCCTAAACTCATCCAGTCCCAGGCAGTCCTTGACTTTGCACATGTTCTCGTAATATTATAACTCTGCCTTTAAAACATTGGCTTCTTTTCAGGACTTACTGACTTCATGACAAGGATGTTTACGTATATATGATATAATTTTATATATAGACTTAATGTTTTCACTTTCGTGAACATCATCCAGTATGATAATAAAGTAAAAACGTAATTTTATTTCCGTTAAAAGATAATTTATTTATTTCTCTGGTATTTCAACCTGTTGGCCATTACTTCCTCATCCTTAAATGGCATCACTCTTCATCAACGTTTAGTGACACATTTGAAAAATCTATATCTAAAATATTTTCTCATTAGCTCTGCATCTTAATATATACTCTTCAAAAAAAAGAAACCCAAAAGGCAAAATTTGAGACATATTGTTAACAAGTTTATTCCGGGTAGTTCTGTATGACATTCACTGCTGAACATCCAAAGTCTGCAAAGGCGAAGTACACGCTCACTAGTTGACGTTTAACGTCACTCAACGTCAATAACGAGTATGCCCCCGTGAGCATCAATAACTGCTTGGCATCTCTTGCCCATGGAAGCGATGTGAGGACGAATCACATCCTGTGGAATGGCTGTCCACTCACCCTGCAAAGCTGCTGCAAGCTGAGATAGAGTCTGCGGTTGAGGTTGTCGCAGACGTCGGTCCAACTCATCCCAAAGATGTTCGATGGGGTTTAAATCTGGTGATCTGGAGGGCCAGGGAAGAACGTTGATGTTGTGGTGTCTCAAGAAGACAGTGGTGGGTCGGGCTGTGTGAGGACAGGCGTTGTCATGTTGAAAAACGTCGTTGACGTTCACCATGATTGGTTGCACATGGGGCCTAAGAATCTCGTCGACGTATCGTTGAGCCGTAAGATTCCCTCGAATGTGCAAAAAGTCTGTTCTGGCATTGTAGGCGATGGCAGCCCACATCATGACGCTGCCACCACCAAATCTGTCAACTTCCTGCACACAATTTGCTGCAAAACGTTCACCTCGGCGACGGTAAACACGGGTCCTTCCATCCTGCCTACGAAGCGTAAAACGTGATTCATCGCTGAACCAAACATGCCTCCATCGTCGATGAGGCCATACCCGATATGCCTGAGTCCACTGCAGCCGTGCTTGACGATGTTGCTGGGTGAGAATGACGCCTCTCACTGGACGTCGAGGTCGTATTCCTGCATCTCGTAGACGGTTGCGTACGGTTTGATCGGAAATCCTACGCAGCCCTGGTATGGTTGAGGCAGTAGATGTCGCAGTGGTGGTTCTATCCCGAAGGTGACGTAACCGGATGAAGCCATCTTGTGCGGGCGTGGTCACACGAGATCTGCCAGATCGTGGACGGTCATGAGTTGATCCATGTTGTTGGTGACGATTCCATAGCCTTGTAATGATGCTTGGGTGGACATTCACAGCTCTGTCAACATCTGATCGAGATTCGCCTGCTTCCAAGCGACCAATGGTGTTGTTGCGTTGTGCTTCAGTCAGTCTTGGCATAACTGTATTGCGTGTCGGTGGCTTAACACTGAGCTATAGAAACCGAGAACCCGTCACTTTTATAGGGACTTTGCACATGTTGCACTTGCAAAACATGCAGATCTCTCAAACAAATTTATTGGACACGAATGCGTTTTGGCAAAAAACCCGATGTTTACCTCCGTTTTCAAAGTGCACAACCTATATTGTCATTTTGGTCTGACAATCAGTGCCTTAACACGTGTAACATCACATACTCTGAGCTTGTAACGTTACTGCATACATTTTTCTTTAAAATAACAAAAATATCCCTTTTGTGTTTCTTTTTTTGAAGAGTGTACATGTATATATATAGATAGATAGATACATCACAAGACCTTCTGAAACCGGTTTTAGTTTTGTATAACGCTAGTAATCTGATTATTTGCTTTGAGATATGATAGTAGAAAGTGTGTTGTATTTTTCCATAAACACATTTTTACATCGAGTGTTTGACCTTCCCTGTTATAACTAAAAATTAGTTAGTCTAATTCTTTGTTGTCTAATGTATCAAAATCTGAAGTGAAACGTTTTATTTGTGTCTAAGAAAATAATGACATTTTCGATAAGTTGTTATCTAAAAGGGTATTTGGTTCCCAATGGTTTAGAGATAAGTGTTAGGGCTCACATTTCTAAAAGCCAGATTTCGATACTCGTGGTTGACGCAGCATAGATATCCCATTGTGTAGTTTTGTGCTTAATAAGAAATAAAGAAACAAAAAGAGTATATTTTAACTCTTTCATAAAGGAGAAAATTTCCTTATGAAACTAGATGACATAAACAAAATTAAAGTCACGTCTAAATGCAACTTATATTTCTTAAGTTAATCTTAATTAACTCGTTATGCATTTTAAATCAGATGTCTGTAAAAATAGCACTTCAAGTATATATTTTTGTATGATCAAACTCACTACAATAAAATAAATATTTTTTTATTTTAATCACTATCGTTAGTCCAAAACATTTAAATTGTTGTTATGTCAAAAATGTTTTAAACCGACTTCTCACAGCAATAAATGTCTGGTAGAAATGTTCTGAATAGTAAAGATACTGCAGGAAGAATGAAATACTTCCGGATATTTGTATCAAAGGTTTGGTTTACTTAAAACAAGTTTCAATTCAAACTGTCTTAAACAAACACTTAGAAAATGTGCGATTTTATGTAAAAATGGCACTACATGTCCTGATTGTATTTACCAAGTTTAGTTGAATAAAAATTTTCTCTTAAACCTGTTTATTTTGTTTTTTCAACGTCAGATGACAGTACTTTATGGAAAGTATGTTTTTATCAAATTATTTTTACCGGAAGCATGCCTTGGGCTACTTCAAATAAACGACTTAATTTAAATTACTACTATTCATGTTTATTTGTTTTTGAATTTCGCGCGAAGCTACTCGAAGGCTATCTGCGCTAGCGGTCCCTAATTTAGCAGTGTAAGACTAGAGGTAAGGCAGCTCTTGGGCTACTCTTTTGCCAACGAATAGTGGGATTGACCGTCACATTATAATGCCCCCTCGGCTGGGAGGACGAGCAAGTTTGGTGCGACCGGAATTCGAACCCGCGACCCTCGGATTACGAGTCGAACGCCTTAACACGCTTAGCCATGCCGGGCCACTACTATTCATACTGTGACGTATAACCACACATAAATATGTTACTATTGTATATAGTGTGTTAGCTTTACCAGACAATATTTGTCAAGATTAAAGTAATTAAATACGTGATTATCCTTTAAATCTACGTTAATGTTTCAGAAACTTTATAGACATAGATTTACACATATCGTAAGTACCTATATTATTATGACCAAATTTCGGTTTTTGTTTCTTTCTGATTCTTTGTTATTCTTCTTCAGAATATTGGGATTGCCAAAGTCAGTGGTGGCTCCTGTTGTCTCGTTAGCAGACTAATGAATTATTAACATTTAACAAGATTTTTATTTCGATGAAGAGTAAGTAACCTTCTGAATATGCGAAAGAACTTCTAATTATAAATGTACATTTTAGTCGCATTGATTAGTTACAGGTAATGTAACACAAGAAATACTAAACACATAAGGAACTAATGAACGAGTTAATTTAAATATCTTCAAGTCATTTGTTTATTTGTTGTTAGGCTCAAAGCTACGCAATGATTTATTTAGTCTTTACCCACCAAGAGTATCGAAACCTAGGTTTTAGCTTTATAATTCTTAATACTTACCACTGTGTTACTGGAGGCAATGGGGTACCTTTATTGTGCCCACCAAGGGTCTCGAAGACCAACTGTTATCATTAATTTCAGGAGGACCAACTCTGATGAACTGTAGTGCTCTTGTTTGAGCAATGTAACAGTGTAGGAGTCTTGTTTGTTTGTTTGTTTGGAGTTAAGCACAAAGCTGCACAATGGGCTATCTGTGCCCTGCCCACCACTAGAATCGAAACGAGGTTTCTAGCGCTATAAGTCCTCAGACATTCCGCTGACTTACACGTACAGACGAATCTTTCAGTTACGAATACTATGATAGACCTCCTCTTATAAACAAGTGGTCTAATCTAAGAAGCACGGATCATATCAATAAACGAAAATTTGATTAACAATGATATACATTAACCTTATATTCATCGAACGATGAGAAACCGCTTCACAAACTGACGATGTTTTGTTGGACGAAAAAAAAATCCCTAAACATAATTCTTCTCCATAAATTAAGCAGTTCCATAATATCTGTAGTATTCACACTAACAAACAAGTTGACAAACTGCTGAACAGGAATGTCTCTATAAAGAGAGCAGCTCCATGACAGTTGTTGTATTCACACTGTTCATGATGAGCTCTCTTGACAGGGACAATATTTTTAATTGTCGTGGTACTTGTTTTGATACCCCATCTGGTGAACGGGATGAAATATTACGTTGCTGCAGACTTAAAACGTGTTTTTGTGATACAAATAACTTTGATTGAAACGACATACAAAAAAATTAAACATACGAAGTAATTACAAATAAAAATAATACGTCATCGACGTTACGTCTCAACGTTGCAATCACTTGAAGGGCGAAGGGGGGAACGAATAGAGATATAGAAACATCCGACAAGGTATTAAATAGCTTAATAAAATGTTATGTACATTGTATCTTATTGCATGTTCTTTTTATCTCTACGCAATGTTTATATCCTAATGATGAACACAATTTAATTAAATGTATCCTCGATATAAAGTATCATAATCATCAAAAACAAAAATCGTATAAAATGAAACAAATGTAAATTTACTTACACACCAAACTGCTAAATCTTCTTCAAAATATTTCTTTCCATTCTAAACTTTCCAATAGAATGTCTTCTATAAAAAATTCATCTCATCTGACTGTCAAGCTGTTTTTTAATGAAAAATATTTAGAATTATCCTTACTGAAAAATTATCCAACTGGCGCCTAAAAATCCATGAAGCGACCCAGCTGGTTGTAAGGGACTTAATTTGAAGCGAGTTTAATAATCTTACTGTCTATGTTTTATGATCTTATATAGTTCATACAGCAATATAATTACATTAAACAGCTTTATAGCACTAAATCCGAAGATATTTTGTCATATAATAATAAATCATAAGAAAGAAACTAAGGGAATGACTATACTATAACTCCTTACATCATGAACAGTGAAGGGTTCAACTAACTAATAAAGTTAAGTCCTAACCCAAACTAATGTTTTAACCACAAATGTCAACTACGCAATTGTAGCGATAGTTTCAAAGGGTCCGCAATACAAATGTATTAAGAAATACTTACGAAAGCGTGTGATGCTACGTTAGCTATATTTACCTTTACCTGAAGTCACACATGTACTTACGGTTAAAAAAGCTCTTTGTTTTAGCAAATTCAAATAACGCATAAGACATTTCAAGCATTAATATATTTGACGAGCATCAAACACAAGAAATAAAAAAGACTTTTTTGTTTTTTATCCACAATTCCACTTAAATACTGATATTTACGTCAGCAACTTCAGTCGAACATACGATGCCTTGAGATTGTGCTCTATTTAATCAGTTAAAGAGGTAACAGCCGTCTATGTAATTCCATTGTACACCTATATGAGATACCACGTATCAAGCGAGAACTAAAAAATAGAATGATAAATCAAATGAAGAAAAAAAACAGATTTAAAGATTTTCTGAATATTTTTTCAAACTTCCGACAGCTTTTTAGCCCTAGCGTTGAACACGTGAATTGTTTGACGATTTGTAACATAAATAAAAGCAGCAAAACATATGAGAAATATTTATTATGCCTGGTTAAGCCTAACGAATGGATAAGAATAAGCGATAAATTACGCAGTTTAACGTCATCCAGCTGTGCAGAAACTGGTAACTAAATCATAAACAAAGGAACTCCTAGAAGCGCATACCAAAAAAATGCTATTTTTTACGCAAATTAATACTTTAAGTTCAATAGGACTTATTCTAACAAAATCAAGTACTAAATTTCCATAGAAACAATGATAGAACATAAATTAATTTTCTTCTTTATATTTTTACTAAGAAAATTTTTTATTCATTCTAGAAAAGTCAGAAAATGATATACATTTACATCTAACGTGATTCATTATTATTCGTTTTATGTTCCTCGTATCACTCAGTGCATTAGATACTACTAAACAAGTAAACCAAATGCACAATGAGTTTCTTATATGTAGAAATTTGAGAATTATAAGAACAATCGACATCTTGCCCCCCCCACACACACACAGTAGCATAGTGATACGTCTACGGACTTACAACTCTAGAAACCGGGTTTCAATGCCCGTGAATGGTAGAGCACAGATAGTGCACTGTATACGCAGCTTTGTGCTTAACTACAAACAAACATTCCGTCTATTTAGATTTCGCTTTGAGCACGTGTTGTTACCCCCAGTGACACAGTGGTATGTCTGCAGATTTATGCTGGTATAAATCGAGTTTCAATGCCTGTGTTGGGTAGAATACAGATAGTGTATTGTGCTTGTAGCTTTGTGCTTAACTACAAACAAGCTTTCTTTTTCCAAACACCTTGATATTTCTTTCTTTCCCCTAAGTCTGAAGAAGTGTTGATATTTGTGCAATAAATATAGGATCAGTCAAAACTTGCAGTGTTCAGCATGTTAATGTTAAGAATCTCCAATCGTCAAAAATAAGTTAAGAAAGGATATATGCGTATGCACAGAAATACATTATAAAAATACAAATATATATACATATTTAATTCTCAGATGGAGTTTTGGGTTATTAAAGGGTATGTAGAGACCGCATGTAATACGTGGCTGTGTACTTTAATAAATTTAAACTCCACAAAACTTTTGTTTTATGTAAAAGTCCTGTCATGCAAGTATAATGTAATATTACTACCAATATTTAGAAGTTTATTTGCTTGTTCTTACAGAGGAAACCTACATTAAACTATCTGCTTTGTCCACTTCGCGAAATCGAACGTCTGATTTCGTTAGTTCGTAAACTCACCGCTGTCCCATCGGGAAACATATTTAATTTAATTTTCTTTTATCTGATACGTAGAATGTACCTTGACTGTTATTTGAATTAAATCTTACAGATACTTCCATGGGATTTGTTATACTATAGTGTACATTTTTTACCTATCAAAAAACAATAAAATGTTGGAAATAAATACAGAAACGACAAAACAAAAAGGTCTAGTATCTACCCCTCTTTCCCCAGTAGGTCAGTGGCAAGTTTATGGACTTACAACGCTAATCTGGGGTTCGATTCCGTATTGACAGACAAAACAGGTAACCTATTGTGTAGGTTTACATTGAAACAAGCAAACAAGGAAAGATTGGAAAGCGATTAAAATAAAGTGGGTAGGTTAAATATTAAAAAAATGTATTTAATTAGTGTGGTAAACCATTATATAGGTAAAGTGGTGAGTACTTCCCAGCCTAGTCTATTACCACTTCTACAAATAAGTAAAGTGGTGAGCACCTCCCAGCCTAGTCTATTACCACTTCTCCTACGTATAAGTAAAAGGATAAGTACCTCCCAGTCTAATCTCTTACCAAATCTCCTACTTACAATCGAATTACAGATAAATCTGGCCTAAGTTACAAAATTATTATTCACACTTTGAAAACTGTCTTTCGTTTTTCCTTTTATGTATGTTTTAAGCGTTTTGTAAATAATTCTAAAAAACAGACAGAAATTAGCAACGCAAAAGAAAGACTCAAGAATAAGGTTGAAAATTCGTAGTTCACTGCATGTTAAGCAATTTAAAAGAAAAATGAATATTAAAATGTTTGGAACAACAGCCATAAGGCAATACGAAATTAAATATTTTAATCTATTAGCATGTTTGAACTGTAAATATGGATTGATTCGTCAGCCTGTATGTTTGTTTCGTCTTACAATCTAATCATCCAAAGAATCTTCTTAACTGTGATGAATGAGCTACATTATTACTAAGTCAAAATAATATGCATAACGTTCTTGTGGTTCTAACTAGGAACAAAACTATGCAGTTGTTTCTTCAAATGAATTATATACCTACTAAAATTATATGTTTTGCTAATCCAATATGAAGATATTCAATAGAAAAATAATATAAAAACACCTAAACGTAAAACATGTGTGTTTTAGTTTTGAAATCAGATAAGATTAACACTAGGCACAGTGTTAATTCAAATCTTACAACTTTGAATGGAGATTTTCATTCATCGATAACAACAAACGTTCCATGAGAAAAACGTGGTATCATCAAATGATGAAATTTCGTATAATGATTCATGACCACGTACTGTAAGCGCCTGGGCAACAGTTAAGTTATTAAAACATGAACCCGTACATGTTAAAGGCGATACCTTTTCCGCTTGGCGAGAAATAGTGTGAAAGACATTAACTATTTTTGAAAAATTTAAAAATTGTTTAGCATGATTTTTAATACTAGAGTAATCTTTCATATTTTTTATAAGTTGTTAGACGACAAGAAAATACAGCTAACTAATAAACGCTTTTGTACCGGAAATATATTCCAAAGTCTCCAGCATCTCACAAGAAAAAAAGTATAACACACAAACATCTTATGAAATGGAAGGGATTAGAATTGTGGTTAAAAACTTAAATATACAGTAGAGAGCGCAGCTGGAAGTTTAATTAACGTAAATTATCTCACTCTAGAAAAGGAATTACTTCAGTTCAAATTATAACAAAGTGTGATCTGGTGATAAATGAACACTTTTGTAAGTTCACAAATAACGAAGAAAGTTAACGATATTTGACCCCTAAAGTCTAGAATAATGTAATGTAGAACAGATGCTCTCAAAATATGCTGTTCAGGCAATTGTTATCAAAGCTGAATGTAATGTAGTAATTACTATTATATTATGGTTATCTGTACCTCTGGCAAATACGGTAGTTTTAAGAACGACAAATATTGAAGGAATTGAGGGAAGTCATGAAAACTTAATTGCTTTAATTACTGCAGAGGAGACCACGGGTCAAAAGGTGATTCTTGCTGAGGTCAGGAAAATGGTAATAGTTCAGATACAAGAAGCTAATATAATTTTGTGCAGTCTAAACAACGTCTCAAGAATGTCTCTTAAGGTTGTTAGTGTGTTTAGAATTAAGCACCAAGCTACACAATGGGCTATCTGTGTTCTGCCCACCACAGGTGTTGAAACCCGATTTTTAGCGGTGTAAGCTCTCAGTGTTGTCACATCTTAATGGATGTTAAGGACGTTGAAATTCCAGAAATCTCTCCAGAATTTCCAAAATATTTTTCTAAAAAAACATTTTAGAAACTCATTCACGCTTAATGTTCAAATATACTAATACTTTAATATTTATTTAATTTAATTAATATTTTAAGTTATTTTAATGTCATTAATTTAATCAATATTTAATTTAAATAATATTTTAATAATTTTAATTTAATCAATATTTAATTTAATTAATATTTTAATAATTTTAATTTAATTAATATTTTAATAATTTTAATTTAATTAATATTTTAATAACTTTAATTAATTTAATCAATATTTAATTCTGTATGAGTTTTTGTGTATCGCTTCGAATATCCCACTATTCATTTCTCCTTAAAATCTCTTTAGCAGCGTTTTATGTGCAGTAAAACACAAAGCTTTTAACTTCAGTCTCGCGTCTTTATTTTGTATTACTCTGTTATGGTAAAATCTTCTTGCGTCTGGTAAAAACCTTTTTCAGATGCGTTTAAATTAGGTGCATTAATTTGAGGAACCTATTAGTCGATGAACAGTTTAGTAGTAGTTTACAACAATCTATTTGTTCTTCTCAGAGAGATACTTAAAAGTACCAGTTGTTGAATTTTCTAAAAGAAGTTTTTGAATGATAATCTTATCTAAAGAAAGCCTTATATCGTCCATATCTCAGAAGTTCCTCATGCGTTTTGTCACGCTATCCATCCAAATGGATTTGTAAGAATGTTGAATTCTAAGAAAATTATTTAAAATTTGTTTAAAAACCATATAAGATTTAAACTGTTACACTTATCTTCCTAAAACTTTTTCTTCTGATTGTGAAAGATAGATTTCTCACTTTCGTCCCAAATGCATTTATTGAAAAGAACTTTTAATGCAATACCTTGTATGAGGCCCGGGATTTTTCGTAACGACTACGTAATAATGTCAGGTTATTATAGTGAAACATTATGTTGTTTTAAAAATTTTATCCTTCATTATTACCTGTAAGTGAAATTTTCAAATATTTAGTTTAATCTTATTAATCAATCAGTGCAATAAACCCTTTACTTAGTATGATAAGCCTTTCGTATTTATGATAGCAGCTGTTTGACATTAGAAATTATATATTCAAGTTGAGTGTACTCACTTGGAGTGATAAAGGAGTGTTCATGTACTTTAAGTTTTATCTGTCAATTTGTGTCCATGTTACCGATTATAATCATGTATATCATATATTCTCACCCCTAAACATATATCTGCAACATGCAGCTCATTAATTACGTAGAACCAAATATATTTCGCTGAGAGCTGGTTGACAGCTTTAGAAAGATTGAAATGCGATAGGTTATACGTTGTTACAGCTGTCTTAAAAGAAAGAAATGAGAGAGGTATGTTAGACACTCGTGTATCTCCCGTTTGTCACTTCATCTTATTCCATATGTAGCATAACGACGTAACTAGAATCATAACTGATATATTAACATACAATCAATAAGCAATGATATAAGAAACCCTTAGTTTTCTATCTCTATTATTTGATAAAAATGGAAAAAAATTAATAAAAGAACTATATGTACAAGTATTTAACCTTCCTTGAAACATCTAAATTAATAATTTATTCCAAGTCTTTTCCACTTCAATATTGATTTTTCAACATGTTAATAATTTTCCGTAAAACATTTCTGCAAATAGGAATACTCCTATATATATACTTTAAAATGTTATTTCGCGCCTCTCACATTCGAAAGTTCCAAGTCTGCAAACTCTAATACTGCTTTAAGCACTTGTAAATAAGCTTAACATTTGTTAATTCACACGTTGGTTATGTCTACTGGTTTGTTTTGAATTTCACACAAAGCCACACGAGGGCTATATCCGCCAGCCGTCCCTGATTTTGTAGTGTAAGACTAGAAGAAAGGCAGTTAGACAACACCCACTGCCAACTCTTGTGTTATTCTTTTACCAACAAATAATGGGGTTGAGCGTCACATTATAATGCCCCCTAAAGAGGAGGGTGTTTGGCATGACGAGGATGCGAACCCACGAAACTTGGATTACAAGGCGAGTGCCTTGATCCCCGAACCACGCCATGTTGACCTAGATTTGCGGAATAATAATTTAAGCTGTTAACTTAACAAACATTTTGAGTGAGTCCGTGTTTTTCTCATAGCAAAGCCACATCGGACTATCTGCTGAGCCCACCGAGGGGAATCGAACCGCTGATTTTAGCGTTGTAATTTCGGAATCATACTGTTGTACCAGTGGAGGGCAACATTTTGAGAATTATAATAAAGGTTTAAGCTGACTTGCTTGACCTCTGATATTAACTACATCAATCTTTGTTTACTCACTTGAACTTTGGCATAAACCACATAAATCATGATTTCGTAGCTATAACTACTAGTGATAAAAAAGAAAATGGCACCTAACACTCTTGTTGTTTGAGAGTTATGAAAGTGAAGTGTTTAAACAAGGTGATAAGTTGAGAATGAAACTAAAGTGTTTATTGGTTATAAAAGGGGTGGTTAAAATAATATTGTTCTATTTGTGAAACAAAAGAAAGAGAAAGCTTAGAATATATTTGATTTAAGATTAATTTATCCTAGTACCTTTAAGCCTTCCCAATAATTTGGGGATGAAATAATGCTTCTATACCTCTTGTAATTTCTAACTTGTGATATATTCATAATTATACAAACAAAAATACAGGTAATAAACCTCAAAGACAGCAGTTTCAAAACGAACCTTATTGTTGAATGTGGTTTAAAATTTAATTCCTCCAATATGTATTCCACTAAGGAAATCACTTTTAAGTTTTATTATGCGTTGAAAGGTTTTAGAGTTTGTAGCTCACTGGAGGAAAGTGTTCGCAGCTGAAGATAATTTGGGTTAAAATGTAACAAACCAGCTTAAAAAGTGTTCTTGTTCGTAGCTCTTTCCATCTGAGATATATCATTCACACACTAATAAGGATACATAAGTAACAAGAAATACGCATTGTTTTACTCAACTGCCAGGGAGGAATGCTCCAGATTAAAATAATTATTTAACACTATAGCCGAAGAGAACCTATATTCGAGTAGAATTTCTTCACAGATAAACTTCAGTAATGTGCACTTTTTACATTTTTTACTGATAAACTTTAGTAATGTAAAGTTTTTACATTTTACACAAACGACCAGGTGGATAACGCAATCGACTCGTAATCTGAGGGTCGTGGGTTCGAATCCCCATCACACCAAATATGCTTCCCCTTTCAGTCGTTGGGGCATAATAATGTTACGATCAATCCCACTATTCACTAGTAAAAGAGTAGCCCAAGAGTTAGCGGTGGGTGGTGATGACTAGTTGCCTTCCCTCTAATCTTACACTGGTAAATTAGTGACGGCTAGCACAGATAGCCCTCATGTAGCTTTGAGTGGAATTCAAAACAAAACAAACCATTTTATAAGGATAAACTTTAGTAATGTGCACTTTTTACAACCTATAGATATATTAAAACTTAAGTAGGTTTAATGTTGTTTATCTTAGGCACAAAAAGACCAAACTACGTCTGGTATACTATTAAAAGATGAAGTGAATCATGCTGTAATAAATCATTATGTAATTTTGTTTTCTTTTTTTATGGAGGTTATTCATCCCCGAACAAGATCACTAGAGATGACAAGTATGCCCAAGTCACTTTGCTGTAGGGAAACTTGTATAATCAAATCACGTCACTAATGAGAATTTTTTTTTTGTTGTTTTGAATTAAGCACAAAGCTACACAATGGGCTATCTGTGCTCTGCCCACCACGGGTATCGAAACCCGGATTTTAGCTTGTAAATCCGCAGACATACCGCTGAGCCACTGGGGGGCCACTAATGAGAAAGTTTTGTCCCTAGATCATATCAAGAATGAAAAACTTGTATTCCCAGATCACATCACAAAATTCAATCACTAAGGAAAAATATATATTCCCACACTAGCCAAACGAAGATTGTATCCTCAAATCTACTCACTATCGGACAACGTATATCACCAGATCCATTAATAAGGAGGAAAACATGTAACATTAAACCCATCAATGTGTATTGTCAAATCACCTTGCCGAGAGGAGGCGTATATCTCCAGATAGCATCAATATGGAGGTACACGTATCTCCAATTCAGTTCACATCACTAAAAAGAAGTATATATCCCTAGATCGTTATTTTTCTTATCTCCTACAACAATCTACAGTACATATCTCTCCTGCCTCTGTAATAAAAAGTGAAAAATGGAGTCCATGTGATCTCAATTTCACTCTAATACACGATTAGTCTGAATAGATATAAGTTAGTTTTCGAGAAATTCTACAAACTTATTTTAAAAAACACATATGTGCGTGCCCCTCAGTGGTTCAGCGGTATGTTTGCGGACTTACACGCTAAAATCCGGGTTTCGATACCCGTGGTGGGCAGAGCACAGATAGCCCATTGTGTAACTTTGTGCTTAATTCAAAACAACAACAACATATGTTCGCATGTATATGTGTGTATGTAAAAATACAAAGTGTTAAAACCCTAACGCTTTCGAAAGATGGAGCTTTTTCAGTGGCCACAATAATGCATGTAAGTCGTACCATCTGGAAAATATTTATATATCTATTTCAGTTCCCCGAAAATACCTCAATACTACGTAATTATCGTTAATTCTGCTTCATTATAATATGTAAAAATTAAACAGTTTTTTGGACTATGAATGTGGCAATTTTTTGCACGAGCAGCAAAATCTATTTACAGTACATTATAGAGCATGCATACATACATACTTTTCCGTATCGTATGTAACCTTCAAAAATGTGTTCCTACAGCAAAGTGAAAGAAAAGTCTTATTCATTTGCTGTAAAATTCGCAAAATTTAATATTAATATTGTTAAACTAGTCTACAGATATGTTGTTAAGCACACTAATCTTAGAAAACGCGTATAAATCAACGAAGAAAGTTGTTTATCTGTAAACGTGAGTTTTTTGTGAGTAATATAACATGTAACGATTTGAATGTATTCCAAAATGAATTATGTTATCTTAAACCATAAGAAAAACCTAAAAACAATCAAAGTGGCTAAACATTATATACTACTCTCATGCTCTTCTTGACTATTAATGCAATATAAAAAAAAAACAGTACGGACCTCATAAATTTAGATTATCTTATGCTAGTGCCTCCTGGTGACAGCTATATGAATATAATTTATATCAAAAAAGGACAGCAGCTTAACAAGGTGGCCAAATAAATTAAAACTACAGCAATTGTGCTCACTACCTTAAGTATTACAATGTTGTTTGCGTTTCTGAAGGTGGCTGATTAAAGCTGGATAAGCTTATTGGGTGAGAGGATAAGCTGGGATAGTTTTGTATCACTCAAATTCAAAATTTTATGAAGTTTTCATTGCTAATTCTTCTCTAATGTAGAATCATGTGTATAATTATTTTACATATAGCTGTTATTCAAATGATACAGATAGTCACACTGGCAGTAACGATTTTGCCTCAATGAATGCTAAAATAGCATATTAAAATTCTTCGAAACAAACCTTCATAATATACGTATAATAATGTTTCTCTTATCAAAGGGAAAAATATCAATCTAAACGGCGACATATACATTTTATCAAATGTGCAAAATATATTTACAACATCAAGAACTATGTTTCTTTTTCTGTTATACTACAGATAATGAGATAGATTGCAGTTAGAGCAACATATAAAAATATCTTAAATGTTACATCAAGATGTTTCGTAACGTTCAAACGCTTCATTAAAAGATGCTATCATTAATATGTTAAAGACAATTAAGCAGACTGATACAGCCACAAAAACATTTATGGCATTCTAAGTCCGTTTTACGCCCTTATAGTTTAATGTTATGTCTTCATGGACTAGCAATTCACTATCAAGCAGCAAATTCCGTTTCAGAGGTACCCTGTAATTCACATAAATATTTCATATTCTCTCTTTTTTTTAGATAGCCACAATCTTGTGAATTTGTTGTTATATTTTTCCTCATTAGCCAACAGAATACAAAAATACATGTTTTAGATTTTACAATCCAGGCAAAAAGTTGCTTTTTTCGACGATTATATTAGCGTGTAGATCATAAAAATATTCTTACAAAAGTAATTTATTTCCGTCTTCAAGTTACTTAGCATAAATCAACTCCATGGAAAAAAAACACTTTCAAAGTATAGATATGTCGGTTATGTCATCAATTGAAAACAACAAAAAAGAAATTTTATGGCTTTTAACTTATCGAATTTTAAGGATTTTAAATAATTCGAAAGTTTTCAGACAGTTATATTTACCAAATTAAGTCTTCGATGGAAAAAAGATATCTAAACCAGTTATGGTTCTTTATTAAAAGGAATAATAAGTAAGAAGGGAAAGGATCTCACAGTAGGTAAAACTTTGTCTTTAGCTTGTAAATTTGTTTTTGTTCTTTTTTTAACACTAAGTCTGAAGATTCCTAATGCTAAGATCTGAGTTTCGATACTTGTGGTTGGCACAGTACAGATTCCACATTGCTTAGCTGTGTGCTTAATTAACAGCATTAATTAATTTTTAGTATGCCAAACTTTAGATTATTGAACAGGTTCGTGCTCAGTCGTTATTCTAAGTATGTTTTATGTTACACCGTAAGCTAATTACACGAAGACTGAAAACGTAGTTTACAAATACAGTATTTCTTTGACTTATACAACATAAAATCGTTACTTAGTGTTAATAAAATATTTCTATAAATTCCCGACTCTCTTGTTAAATATTTCAATAAAATATTAAAAATAAACTAAAGCAATTATTTGAAAAACTGCTTAAAGTATAAGAGATAAAATCTGTTTTTCTTTCACCCTATTGACTCGACATGGCCAGGTGGTTAAGGCGCTCGACTTGTAATCTTAGGGTCGCTGGTTCGAATCCCCGTCACACTAAACATGCTTGCCCTCTCAGTCGTGGGTGCGCTACAATGTGACGATAAATTCCACTATTCGTTGGTAAAATAGCAGCTCAAGAGTTGACAGTGAGTGAGGATGACTGGCTGCCTTCCTTTTAGTCTTACACTGATATATCAGGGACAGATAGCACAGATAGCCCTCACGTAGCTTTCACCCTTCCCGTAAAATCATCCTAAGAAATTTTATAAAGAACAAGAAAGGTTTGTAAGGGACTGAATATTGTGTGATAATCACTATTCATAAAATATAAACGTGTAATAAAACTAAGTCTCGAACATTTTTGTGACTTAAGTTCTCCTTCAATAATATTATATGAAAAACTCTGAGTACAGGAAGAATAACGTAATTTATAGCTAATAAATCCTCGAAGACAATAAAACAACGAAATGCAAGTTATGTAAC
The DNA here is from genome assembly GCA_011833715.1 of Carcinoscorpius rotundicauda. Classification (NCBI taxonomy): domain Eukaryota; kingdom Metazoa; phylum Arthropoda; class Merostomata; order Xiphosura; family Limulidae; genus Carcinoscorpius; species Carcinoscorpius rotundicauda. The sequence goes on along the minus strand of CM022395.1, from coordinate 43,519,558 downwards.
TTTCAATCAAAGCAACATGAGTAAAGAAAAAAACTATTAAAAATCCTAATAGTTGTTATCAGAAGGTAACACTGCAATAAAAATGTTTTAGAATCGTAGACAACTGATCTTTTATCGATCAATTAATTTGCAACTTTGAAATGAAAATTTGATTGGGTATATTACCTAATTTTCGTAAATCATGTTTATCAATATGGGAGTTTCTTTTGTTTCAACAACTTATAAAACTACATTTGAAGATTTTGACAAAGATGTTACTTATCGTTACAACAATTTATCAGGGTGATTAATGTACTACAAACAGAAAATGACTTGTTAGTGTAATTAGTTGTTGTTCCGTTTACATAAACTGACCAAAGAAGTTTTTAATTTTTTTCATTTAAAGCAAATACTTTTTAACATTATTGAGAATTGCCCAGTCACGCTTGTTTTAACATTATTGACGAATTCAGTAATGGAGGAAACTGAATCACAAGTACTGTCACTTTTTACAGAAAATTTTAAAATTACATGTGACAGATAATGTGGGAAGAAAATATTTTTAAAAATGACTGTCAGCACTTGATAGCCTAAATCTATCATATACAAGCAATACTGGAGTATTAGAAAATCAGACATTCTTTAAATATTTATTGGTGAAATAGGAAAAAGGAATCCAGTGAACTTATGTACATGTTTGGATTATAACCTCACCGTCCTTCAGGTTTCATGTTAATATCAAAAACACATCAAAAGAATTAAAATTTATGTTCTGAACTGCAATTTTCATATCGGTAATCAAAACATGCTTTTACTAACCAACGAACGAGTTTAAACGCACTATAAGTTATAATGACTCGATATTATTAATTTGATTTATAAACGACTGCATACTCTTGAAACTAATTATAAAAGAGGAATTCATGACAGACAAAGCTTTGAGATCATGTCATAATAAATATATACTTTACAACAAACGTCGCATATTTTTCGTTCAATATCCAAAACACAACAGAATCACTCAACCTACGGACACTTAGGGATCACACTAAAATTTCAAACACTGAATCTCTTTTGTTTTGTAACATTCAGTAGGGCATGTTATAATATATGTATGATTTATGTTGAAACACTGAAATCAATTTAAGATTGTGATAAAAGAAACGGTAGACAGATTTACTAATTTAGTTGGTTTCATGTATTGGTGTGTTGTTGTTTTTTTATTTTGAACATAAAACTACACAATGCTGCGCCCAAAACAGAAATCAAACCTCAAATTTTAACATTATCAGGTCTTGCGATCTCTCTGAACAACTACATGATGAAAAGTGTATTAGATTGGTTAAAGTTCTGATTATTCAGTAAACTTCCGTTTCTTTACATTACTCCATAATCATACAAATATGAAGATTATTTCAATTTAGAGCATTCAGTTTGTTAGCATCATTTACGTTGTTTAAACGTCAGTTCCATCACAGTTAATGTAAGCTAGAAATTCGTTAATTTGTTTAGCATTACAATTAGGTAATATTAGCGAAAATAAAATTAAAACTGAACCCATAAGTTATATATTTCTTAAGTTATCAATGTTTGTATCAAATATTTTCCATCCTTTGTAATAAAACAAACCAAGTACAAAAAAAACACTTAATTATTATATAAGATAAAAAAGAAAAACAAATTGAAAATATTATTTTGGGTATTGATTTAATTTTTAAAATCCTGAAATACTTAAAATAATAAATTACTTAAAACGTTTTTTATTTTGATAATCGGTAATATTTTTTTCTATTCTTCTTTCAACCTATTTAAAGTGCCCCCCAGTGGCTCAGCGGTATGTCTGCGGACTTGCACGCTAAAATCCGGGTTTCGATACCCGTGGTGGGCAGAGCACAGATAGCCCATTGTGTAGTTTTGTGCTTAATTCAAAACAACAACAACAACAACCTATTTAAAGGAAGTAATCCTCTAATGGTTCAACTGAAAGTCTTAAGGCTTACCATACTAAAAATAGGAATTTAATACCTGCGACGGATACTGCGCAAACAATCCATTGTGTATCTTTTAACTTATCAATAAATGAACACATAGAAGGAGCTTTCTTTCACCAGACGACATTGTATCATTAACATTAAAATATACTTTTTATGTCTAATATTCAATGGCATCATTTTTATGTTATGTTTCATGTCAGGATAGCGTTAAATTTACCGACTTATAACGCCAAAATCCTGGGTTAGTTTCCTCGCAGTTGACAACAGCAGATAGCTCAATAAGATTTTGGTCTAAGAACAACTATTTATTTTATTAGATGATGAATGGCAGTGTTTGTGTCATTCCTTACAATGTACTCCAATACATATTTTAAAAAAAATCACAGTTCACAAAAATATCTTCCAAGAAAGAAGTTCTGCAGTTATTAAAATACAATGGCTTTTTATTATATTATTAGGACGGTTTTGCTTTATTTTAAAAATACTTCCGTCTTTCCTTTGTTAGGTTAACCTAAAATATAGTTTCACTAAGTGAGAGAAGTTAAATATCATATTTCCAACATCTTTAATGTATTAAATGTTAATGTTCCTGTTAAGGCCCGACATGGCCAGGTGGTTAGGGCGCTTAACTTGTAATCTGACGGTCGCTGGTTCGAATCCCTATCGTACCAAACATGCTCGCCCTTTTAGTCGTGGGGGTTATAATGTGTCGGTCAATCCCACTATTCGTTGGTAAAATAGTGGCTTAAGAACTGGTGGTGAGTGGTGATGACTAGTTGCCTTCTCTCTAGTCTTACACTGCTAAATTAGAGACAGCTAGACGCATATATCCCTCGTGTGGCTTTGCGCAAAATTCAAAGCAAACCAAATTCAAACAAACATCAATCATTCTCCTTGAATTTGTACATGTGATACGTAATAGAAATAATTTAGTATTAGATATACACATATGAAGTTTTTATCTTCTCATATTATACAAAAATCTAGTTAATAACAAAAAACGACAGAATTCGAAATGTGAAAAAAATGCAGCATGTATTGTACGTTACTTTTCAAATACAAGCCATACTTGGGCAAAGTACGTATAAATTAACCATTTGATTTTGCTATTCACTTTCTTCGGGCAAAATTATTCTAAACCTTGTATTTAACATATTAATCGAAGGGTTGCATACGTTATATCAAAATCATTTTGAAATCTTACCACGTTGTTGCCATGTCCGCTTTTGCTTGATCTGTCAACCGTGCATCTTATCAGTAGCCCTACAGTGTAGTTTCCATCGCAAAAGACTCCGTCGTTGGGATGTCAACTACACCACTCCTTGCTTGTTGTTCATAATCCATCTAGTGAACGAGGACTCTGCATCTAGCGACTTGACTGTTATGTCCTCGTATGTAATAACATAAATATCTAGTTTCTCAAGATATACAATGGAAGGACTAGAAGAGTAACTAGAAGCATTGCCTTGATTTACCTATGCCCTATTTCCTCCTTTTGAGACGAAGATAAATCTGGATTTTGTTTCCTACTATCGACTGGGAAACGTAGACGACTTTTGCCACTAATTTCCGTGTTCACGAGTCCACGTATTACAAGACACGTACTTTGCTTATCACGGCTTTTTTCCAGGTTAGTTTCTAATGATGATGACCTTTTGTCTTCCAACGCCATTAAATTTTAATTACAGGAAAGTGAATAATTAATCTTTTTTTCAGGAATATATAAAGAAAACATTGAATTCAGAGAGAAACGATTGTTTTGTAGAATCATTAACGAAATTTCTTTGTTGAAATAATCAAAAATTTGTATTTTACAGTCTTATATAGATTATATTAACCTTAATTTTAAAATAAAATTAACGAAAAGAAATTTCACTCTAAGGAGTTTGTTTTTTATGAAGTACAAAACCACATAATAGGATATTTATGCTCTGTAAGCCATTGTAAGCCCTCAGATTAATATAGAGCCACTTGTAGCCACTGGCGCATAACGTTTATTTCGTAATCCATAGGTGCTATAGTTTTTGTTTGTACTTTATTAAACAGATATGTACTTTACAGTCTGTAATTAAATATGAATTGATATATTCTAGTATCAGTTTACTGATATCATAGTGAAATCGTGATTCTTTAATATACGGAATTTTTAATAATATTGTAAAGGTATCAAAAAACGATCTGTATGTTTAAAAGTCCGATATATCACTAAGCATGTATTAAGGAGGTGTGCGAGTCATGCTTGATGAATGAGATTCAGGTTCTTTCCCCGAAAACCTGCAGTGAGCTTTAATTACAAGATAATGCTGCTTGTATATAAGCAACGTCACGATTAGGTTCATCACGCTGATTGACTCTTCCAACAAGATTGAACAATTACGATTTATGACAGGTTAATAACTAGAAGTGCTGTTCGTCATTCTCAGTACGTCACTGAAAAAACATGAAGTTGTAGTTTTAGTGCTGTTGTCTTGGAAACACTCTAATTAACCATTCATATGCTTATTTTATTTATTTTGTCGTTTTAGATTAAAAAAAAAAGTGTTTATGCACTTCAAAAACAATGCATATATATATATATATATAGAGAGAGAGAGAGAGAGAATTTCTTCTTGCTTGAAAACTTTAGGTAAAAAGAAAGCCGGATATTAACGAACACGTGACCAGCAGTCACCATTTTAAAAGAATGTATTACTTCCTGACTAAGAGCTCGTGTTTTTACTGCACATCTTTGAATATGATAATATTGTTGAGAAACGTGGAAATGTGTAGATCATGCTCATCACATATCTCTGTTGGAAAACCGACTCAAACCCCGTTATAATAAACCAACAACGCAGCACGAACAGAGAAACTTAATTACCGGCAACAAACTCCAAAATGCGGCCTTCTTTTTCGAACAATAATGATATATTGTTTGTGATTTACTCGACTCTTCATGCTTACGAGGGGGAGGGGGTAACAGCAGGATACCGTGTAATTATTCTGGAAGTTTTCATGGCTGACATGTTCGTGAGCTGTCTACGAAAACCTGTAATTAACAACCGGGAATTTTGTACATAAGTATTAATTGAAATACCTTCTTCATAGCTCATAACATCCTTATAGCATAAAACACTTGTCTATATAAACTTATCAGATGCGACGCTAGCACAAATAACTGTTCTCGTGAAATTAAGCGGGTGAGGCATTCACAACACTATTGTCACACTGTTTAGGTGTATGTGTGATCTAGTATACAAAGCTAATTAATTCACTGTTCATATAAATCATTATCAATGTTAGTGTTATTGTATTCACAACTCATAAAATGATATTAAAAGTTCGTGAATACCAACCAAAGAACGTGCACAATAGAAACTGTTGTATTTCTACTATCTTGGATAAAGATTTGATAACATTTTAAAGAAAAAGCAAATATCCATATCAGATGTAAACATTGTTGAGCAGAAACCAGAAACACCATGACTGAAACCGGATATATATTGCTTCCAACAACATTATTTTCATATAAAGAATCTAATCCTACTAACACTATCGCACCTTTAATCAAGATTCACCGAAGCATGAAGTTCAAACAGTTCCGATGGTTATTTGCTGTCTGTAGAATGGAACATATGATAATTTAACACCAAGTGTGATGGGAAACTATAAATTAATTTATAATACAGCAAGTACGTCAGGCCAGTGCTTGGCCTGGCTTGGTGGTAGAGGCGCTCGACTCGCAACCTCGCGGATTCGTATCCCCGTCGTTAAATATACTCACTCTTTTAACCATAAAGGCGTTATTATGTGAAGGTGGATTACAATATTGGTAAAATATTGATAAAAGATTAGTACCGAGTGATGTTGGCTAGCTGCTTTACCTCTAATCTATTACTGCTAAATTAGGGCTACTTCGCACATAGCACTCGTGTATTTTTGGCGAAATTAAAAACAAACGCAAACGACAGGCAAGTAGTAATATAACAGCACAAGGAATTGAATTAATTATTGCGATGCTGGAGTAATTAAAGACAGATTACTAAAACTACACCTAGTGACTATAATCTTAGCACTAAAGACTTCTACTCAAGGGTTATTAGAATGTGCTCTCTGTGTCGACGAATAAAATAGAAGTTAACTAACCACGAGCCAATATGTTTAAAATTTAGAAATCATATTTATTCATTTAACATGTAGAAAAATAGGGGAATTTATAATGTCTCTTGAAAATAGTTTCTTGTAACCCTAGAAATAAAAGTAATAAGTAATCGCACACTTAATTCATTTATCTATGGACATACATAGTAAAAGCGTAATCGCAGCTATTGTATAGCAATTGACGGATATAGTACAAGTTTACCCGCAAATATGGTCTAGCAGTTAACAGACTTTGTGAAAAGTAATCGCAACAATTGTCGATGAGAAAACAGGTGTAAAAAAATGTATTCGCAACTGTAGCCAAATTATCTATAAACACACTAATACTCCACGTTTTTTAGCTTCCCCTAGCTTTTTAATTCATACTTGCAGTCTTAACATTATCGAAAATGAAAAACACGTTTTTATCCCACGAAACCATTTAAACAATACAGAAGAAAATAAAATACTTACCTAAAAAGTCTGCACATTTCCTGTTTTACAGGTTGACATACGTGAAAGTAAATAATCAGAGAAGTGTTTTCTGATGAGTCAACGATAAGTTTACGAACTTGCACGCAAAAATTTCGTAATTAGATTCATCGCAGTACACAGAGTGAAAATAGCCCATTCCGTAGCTAGCTTTGAACTAGGAAAACAATAGAAAAAACATGCAATTATTTTCTTAAACTTGGGGTTGTTATTATGTTGCTTTATTTAATGCAGTAGAAAATTGAAATATGAATATCTAGTTTCAAGCAAATAACAAAAGGTTAGTTATAGGTGTATATTATTTTATTATTTCAATGGTATTTTAGGCACCGTAGCAATGGTAGAGTTTTGGCTTTAATAGACTGTTCCTGTCTGTTTCTACAGTATCAATGTTGTTCCTCTCTACTAGAAAGAGGCTACGGTCGTCCATTAAAGCCAAAACTTTACACTGTATGTTATTATGTGACGCACAACTTGTCGGTCTACGTGTTACGTGAAAGAAGTTCATGTGGGTAAACGCTCTAAAGCAAATTTTCACTCAATAAAGAACATATAAAACATCACCTTAGTTTTGGGTTTAATGTAACTAAATGTCTTCGTGCCTCTCCCCTCATTTTTACGTTTGTTTTATCGTTTCTCGATCAGTCGAAATTTTATTTTTGTACCAACTGTTTAATGTAAATCCATACGTCTAAATTACTTACTTAACAGTCTTTTATACTGTCTTTACGTGTTAAAGAGCCTCCTATCAATGGAAAATATTATATAAATGTAAGTAATTCTGTTTCCTAGAGTTTTTAGTAAAATGATGAATTCGATATGTGTGATTTAAAAAACTTTCTCAACATTCAAATATATGTTTATTGATGGTATGTGTACCTTAACTGAGAGTAGGCTAGCCTAAAAATAGTAATAAAGAGATAATTTTTGAATACCTACAATAAGGAACGTAAATAAAAGTGAATTTCAAGTTAAAAATTAAAGTCGTGGCTAAATACAACCCTTAAGAATATAGAGCTTTATAAGTAAATTAAATATACTGATCGACCACCACAATGCTGGTTGCTCAAGATCAGATTATGACGTGACTTTTGATTCCTTTCGTATCTCATTTAGGCCCATAATAACTATATTTTAACGCATCGAAACTTCAATAATTCAATTTAAACATACATTTCATTCTCTATTAAAAACTTTCACTAAAAACTATTCGCAATAAATGTACGTCATTTATGCAAATACATACCCTAACCACTGAGGGTTCAGTTCCTGTTACGTTTACGTCGCATAATTTCAATATATATCAGACTAATGTTTCCATCTCGCAAATGAAGCATGAAGTAAAAACAACCAAAGGTTAATAATAACGTTTCTTACCACATTATTAGATACGACATGACTGTGTCCATGACACAATAAAAGTCCATATTTCCCAAAAGGATTTCCTCCCTTTTTTTTTAATTAGAAATGAATAAAAACCATATAACCCCCCAAGTGTTTTCGAAAGATGGATCTTTTCTCTTCAGGGTATTGAAAAGGCACCTCATTAAAAAAAGAAAGATCTAATTTCTTCTATTAGTTTTCTAACGAAAACAGTAAAACGTGATATTTATTTATAAGTAATTTCTTGCCTCGGGAGGCCCAGCATGGCCAGGTGGGTTAAAGCATTCGACTCGTAATCTGAGAGTTGCGGATTCGAATCCCCGTCGCACCAAACATACTCGCCCTTTCAGTAGCCCAATAATTGGCGTTGGGTGGCGATGACCAGCTGCCTTCTCTCTAGTCTTAAACTGCAAAATTAGAGACGGCTAGCACAGATAGCTCTCGGGGAGCTTTGTGCGAAATTTAAAAAACAAACTTGCCTCGTGATTAGATAGAGTGTAACCATGTTATTAAAGAACAATTTTCTATTAGTTTCAAACCAAGTGTAGATACTGCGTGAAGGAGACTTTTGATTAGTAATATTTTACCCGACTAAGTTCGTATCATAATTAAAGTGGAGAGTGACGTGATAGAACTTAAAATAATTATTTCTCTTGTTGAGTCAATGTGTACATATAGTTCTAAATTTAAATCATTTTTATATTGACTGGAACTTGAGAAAAATGTCTATTTCTGTTATCATTATTGCTGAAACCAGTAAGTACGTTATTATAATCTTATGGTATTTTTTAAACTAATTGCAAGATACAAAAAGTAGTTTATAAAATATTAGAAAATTCCTCATATCACATGAAGATACTTAACAACAGTAACCACTAATGATCTGAAACGTATAGTTTTCTGTGTGTTTTTTTTCTGGGGCACAAAATAATCAGGGCAAACAAAATCCTTCTTCTCTCTATCCAGTTAAAAGAAGACATCAATCATCTTCTCTCTCTAGCTTAGCAATACGTGCGGTAATTATTGATAATTACTCAGCGCTTTCTAAGCTCTACTAACTCTGCTCAGTAGGAGAGTGTTATAAATGACGCTCACCTATAGCAGTTTTTGGTAAAATGAGAAACAAAGTATAACTCAAATCATAAACCCAACTGGTAAAATAACCTATAAAGCACAGTTCTTCTAAGTTGTTTTTACTTCCAAGACACCGATTTTAAAATCGCTATGAAGATTCCTGCAAACCTTGGAAAGATAAATGTAGTGTTAACATAAATAAATCAGGATGTGTGCAAGGTTTATGTAGTAGTGTAAGACTTTACTTACGCAGCTAATGTTTCGTTAAATTATTTTGCATCTTTAGTTTAATATATGGATTTAGAACTGATTTAAATATCCTATGTTGGTTGGACCTTCTGATACTATCAAGGTCACGGTCGTGATATTGTTAACAGGAAGAGTATTTATAATGATTTAGTGCGTTCTAATCATTGGTATTTTTAAGTGATCTTGTATATTAATTTATTATATTAAGAACTTATCTTCAGTTTGAAATATATATATGGCTTTATCAATTCATTTATCTTAATATCTTAATTATGATCTATAGAATAAATTTATCTTTGATTAGAAATGTATTACTTGGATTTACCAGAAGTATCATTTTATGTTGTTTTTTTAAATCAACATGTAAAGTTGTTAATATGATGAAATTATGATGAGTCTGAAGCTTAGGCTTGAACACATATGTACTTCAGATAATATAAAACCACCGTATAAACATTCAAGGAGATGTTTATCAGTTTATTGTGAATCTTTTTCTCTGACGAAAAAGTCCCTCAACAACATAAAATAATATAATTCTACAAAGGGCGTTGCTATACGGTTGTCTTTATAGGGAGGTGACATTCATGTGTAGGAACAGCTCAACTTTATACACCTTAAACTACCATGTCTTTTCAAAGCTTATTTCTTATGGTCTTATTTGATCACCTCAACAGGTTTTATGGTCTTATTGGATTACCTCAGTAGCTGTATCTAGAGTTTGTTATAAGGTAATGTGCTATACCGTATTCATTTATTTACTACTTGTGACTAGATATTAAGTCCAACGAACACTTTTCCATCACAACCGTAATCGTATCACTACTCTTATTGTTTTCAGACAGATTAAATGCTTTGTGCTAAACAATGCTTAAAGACGAACCTAGTAAAGGAGTTGATTCATATTGTTCAAAGAACATTGTTTTTTATAATGAACTGTGTAAATTAACTGTCTATTACAAACTCTAGAACTTGATCATTTTGCGTTGTGGAGTTTGTCAACACACGAATTATCGTGTCATATCATAATGAATAGAGACATTTCAAAGATTCTGCAAGAAGGGAGAAGAATAAATAATATTTTTGTAGAGGAAATACTTAAAATGTACGGATCAACTTGTTACCAGCTTCGATCGCTTGTACAGTTACTAAATAGTGGCACATGCCACTAGTTGTGCAGCAATCTGCCACATATAATTACTACTGAATTTATACAGTTGAATATTTTTGAATCATGGAAACTAAACACCCTTTATAAATAACATAATCGCATTTTTCAAAATTTTCGACCGCGTTTTACTTAAATGAAGCTTGTTAGATAGTTACGGAGATCAAAATCGTTGACTTTCCCTTCGTCATATATGTCCAATGCTAACCGCTAAGTAGTAAGTTAAATATTGTATATCTTTGTCGGGCATTAACTGATAAATCATGGTTCCAATAACGTAGTTGTAACCTACAAATTAGTTAGTCTTCTAATAGATCCACGTTGCTAATAAAGTTGTCGCTTGAGGGAATACACCCATATAGTGGCTGTCAGTAATAATAATAACAATTTTCACATAAACTGTTGGCTGGTGTTCGTTTGAAGGAATACACCGGTATAGTGACTATTAGTAATAATAATAACAGTAACGTTTTCTTCATAAACTGTTGGCTGGTGTTCGCTTGAAGGAATACACCGGTATAGTGACTATCAGTAATAATAATAACAGTAACGTTTTCTTCATAAACTGTTGGCTGGTGTTCGCTTGAAGGAATACACCGGTATAGTGACTATCAGTAATAATAATAACAGTAACGTTTTCTTCATAAACTATTAGCTGGTGTTCGCTTGAGGGAATATACCCATATAATGACTGTCAGTAATAATAACAACATTCCTCATAAAATGGGACATTAATTTAGTAATCAAATAACCACATTAATTCAAAGATAACGATTCTGTGGAGAAAAAAACCTTTAAACGTCATCTAACTGATGCTACTTAGACTCTCAATTTTCATAACAACGTCTGATTAACTGTGTTGTAGTTCTTTACTTGCTCTACTAAGTTCTTCACAATTCGTCGTTAGAACGGTTTTCGTCATAGAGTTTAAAAATGAGACAGTCTCTTTCTCAGTTAGGACTTACATACTTACTGTTAACTTGGGAGTAGTGTTCTTAGGAAGTAATGGAAGCTATATAATATGAGCATTTTCTGTATGGCGACAGTTGTCTCTAATGTATTTCCAATAAATGTGTTGGCTTCATTAAGTCTAACCTTTGCACTTCTGAGCTGCATTATCAGTCTAATCCTGACAACTATCTAGACCAATGTTTCCAAAGTCCTTCAACGCGAGAAAGTCAACCAGGAGTGGCACCATATAACTCGCCGAATAAACTTGCAGAACTGGCGGGAAGGTTACAAGGAAACCCCACGTGATTTCTTCTCCAACCGTCTCACGTGTATAGCAGGGGCAGTGCTCTCGTTCGCTCCGAAACCACCATTCCGAGTCAAGGAAAAAACGTTTTGTGGAAGTTTCACATCGTTTTTCAACTTGAAAATGTACTTAGATATAACAAGTTTTTCAACACCTGCTTTCCTTATTTTCTTTTCAATTAAACCGTGAAAGTTTAGTTATAGCTTAATAATTGAGAACACCAGGAAAGTAAAGCAAGAAATACCATGGAAATTTATGAAAACGTGATATCTGCTTGAGTTATTTTATCCTTTCCTAATTTCTACGTCATTAAACGTGATTTTGAGGTCATAAGGTGACACTTAATATGCTCTTTTCATCTCCCAAAATATCGTCATCACATAACGTCGTACTTAGTCTAATCGAACATATCGTCACTCTTTCAAGTCGTGCACGTTTGTTTCTATCCCGAATGAACTGTAAGTAATATACTCTGAGACAACTTATTTTATGATCCTTAATTTTCTATATATAATACCAGGCTACAGGTTTACCCAAAAAATTAAGAATGTTCGAGGAATGTTTAGAATTTGTCTGAAATGTTTGTTTTAAACCTACATTAAGCAATCTGCTGTGTCCACTTACAAGTTTGAAGATTTACTACTGCCCCACCGGAGGGAGATTTTGAAAAGCACTTAGACTAACAAAAATAAATCAACAACTATATTAATTTTAGAAGTCGTTCATACTGTCCTAAAATAAATAATCTTGCTCATATGTTACAAAATTTGTAGGTTGATTGTACAATCCAATAACACTTTGTGTTTATGTAGTTCTAATGCACTTAAGCACAATAACCTACCACTACTCAAAAATATCCTATAACGATATAATCATCTTCATCACTTTAAAATTAGCCTGTTTTCAAAAAATACAGCAAAACTCTCATTTCTCACCACTTAAAACTTAACCTGTGGTCATAACTACAGCAAAACAATCATCTCCCACCAGTTAAAAAACTGTCGTCATAAACATTCAACAGTGAAACAATCATCTTCCGCCACTCAAAATAGTAACCTTTCATTAAAAACATAACAAATGATCCGTCATTATTTACCATTCACAAACTGTTATTCTAAAAAAAATTATAACGAAACAATTACTTTCCACCACTCAAAAACTAAACTGTTGTCATAAAGATTCTAGGGTGAGAAAATTTCTTCGCGTTAATTACCTAGTCGTCATAAAGATCCTCTACTAAAATAATCACCTTTTCCCACTCAGAAACTACCATGTGTTATAAAGATCTTATAATGAGTTCCTGGGTAAGAGATCGGCACGTTTATGGGCTTATATCACAAAAATCCACGATGGGCACAGCAGATAGCCCAATATGGCTTTGCACTAAGACCAGCAAACCAAGATCTTGTAAAAAAATGGTAAATGTCCCTGCTCTGACGTTATTTGACCTCCAGAGACACAGCGGTACGTCTACGGACTCACACCGCTAGAAACCGAGTTTCGATACGAGTGATAAGCAGAGCACAGGTAGCCCATTGGGTAGTTTTGTGTTTAATTAAAAAACTAATAAACTGGCGTTATTTCTCACATCATGTATTTTTAGTTTATTTGTTGAATTTCGTGCTAAGCTTCTCGATAGCTGTCAGCATTAACCGTTCTTAATTTTGAAGTGATAGACTGAAAGGAACGCAGCTAGTAAACACTATTCACCGGCAGCTTTTAAGATATTCTTTACAAACGAAATTTTGGATTGACTGTAATATTACAACGTTTCCATAAATAAAAAGATGAGCATGATCGGTAAATTAATTCGAATTTGCGACTCACAAATTATAAGTCGATCGTTCAAGCTATAAGACTGTGTCAAATCTCCCGTCATTACACACTCATAATATTAAATGATCTTGTAATCAAAAATGCATTCACACGATTTCGATGTCATAGTTTTCTTATAATTATCTGACACCATCTGTGAATTCTTTCGTAGAATAAATACTGAAGAAATAAAATTTATGAATATATTTCATGATGCCGACACGATAAGCTTACAAATGACGTCAATCAATACGTCAATCTCTATAACTGTGATTTATGTATGATATCCAGACGATAATTTGCACAAGTGTAATTTTGTTTCTATTAAATCCGTGCACACTAGTGGCAGACCGATATGTCTGCGGACGTACGACACTAGAAATATTGTAAAGCTTTGTGATTAACAAATTAAATCTGTTCTTATAAAAAATTGCTGTTAATTTTCATATAGATGTTTATATTTATCGAATTTTCTTTTAATATTTTGAAAAATAAAAATATATGTACATTAAAAACATCATAGTCATTTCAAAAGTTTGAACTAATTATACTTATTCTTTGCATATGAAAAGAGTCCCTTATAATAAAGTGCCTAAAGGTCTTCGTTACAAATACTGTAATTTAATTATACTTTGTAATTTTTACGTATACTGCCTTTACTCTGGGCCTGGCATGGCCAGGGGGTTAAGGTACTCGATCGTAATCCGATTGTTGCTGGTTCAACTCCCCGTCACACCAAAATGCTCGCTCTTTCAGTAGTGAAAGCGTAATAATGTGACGGCTAATCCCACTATTCGTTAGTAAAAGAGTTGTCCGAGAATTGGCAGTAGGTGGTGATGACGTCCCTCTCTAGTCTTACACTGCTGAATGAGGAAGGGCTAACGCAGATACCCCTCGTGTAGCTTTGAGCGAAATTTAAAACAACCAACCCTTTACTCTGTGCATATGAGCTTCAAGAATCCATAATTTTATAAAGAGACCTAGCTTATTTACAAGTAGTCGTATTTAGTTGTAATAAAGGACACAAATTTCGGAATATTCAACCTGTTACAACTGGTGGATGTTGGTGAGTCACCGCCTTCCTGTTATTGCTGAATGAAAGACAACTAACGAAGATAGCTCTCGAATAGCTTAGCATAAAATTCAAACCAAACCAAACCTGAGTTTTAATGATTGGTAACTTTACACCAATAAACATGAAAATAAAGTAAGTTTAATTAATGTACAAAAAATGATGAAAACATTTCGTTTCTGAATGTAAATTAACTATGTTGTGATAAACTAGTGAAAACAATGAGCTTATTCTCTGAATTTTCAGGTTTTCCTTAGCTTTAAATAACAAAAACCAAAAGACAACATATAATCTATTATTTTATCCTTAAATATTATAGTCTATTTTATGTATCATCGAGTAAAAATTAAGAAAAATAAAAACTATCATTTCTTCATTATAAGGAAACATTATATACAAGATATTACGACATTCATTTTTTGCATTGTTTCTCGATCGTACAGTTTTTTTAAAATTTGGTTATTATACTCCTCTGTTGCAAAACTGTATTTCCTGCATAATGAAACAAAATAAGGTTGTATTAATTAAACAGAACGGGGAATACCACATCTGACGCATATAGGGAAAACCCATTTAAGATTATCTATATGTGCAATATTAACCTCAACTGTGTACAGTTCGGTTCATAACATACTTACTTATATAGCAGAAGTACACATTCGAGGTCTTTCTTTCACAAATTGGAAAATCTGAATACCATTCACGAGTTTAACATGTTAACGTCGAAAACATCCTCCGAGTAAACATTATGACCCTTCTAATACGTTGATCCGAATAAAATGTTTATCCTACGAAACTTCCAACGAAGAGAGAGCATGTGCACCTTCACAGTTTAATAACACGTCTCAGTGTTAACAACTATTTGAAATAAAAGAACCGGAAGTGTAGTGGTCTGCATCTGAGAAGAACATTCAGCGCTCAGGTACCTTTATTTCACTGTTATTTGGGTTGTTGTTTTTTTAACGGCCATTCACTTTTTCGTTCTTTATTCTTGTTCTTTGTGCACGTGACTGGTCCATCTATGACGGTCACTTCTCACCATACCAGTTAATTTAATTTTCTGATCAATGGTTGTTTTTCTCTCTGATTGGTTTGGTTTGTTTTCAATTACTCGCAAAGCTACATGAGGGCTAACTGCGCTATTTCTCTCTGATGCGTAACTATATGATTGTGAAACTGAGCCAGATACTCGTGGAAAGAAAAGATGGTATAGATAAGTGTTTGTTTGATTTAAATTCTGGCATGCATAAGGCGATTCATCATATGAACTGCTTACAAAGATCCAACAATGTGAAATTTGAAATTGTTAACAGAAACCTATATTAATCAGAATTTCTCAAAGCTTCTCAGGAATAACAAGCATCAGAAAATCCCATCAGTTCAGTGGGATTTTGCCAGATAGAAATAAGCTAGTTTTAAGTAAAATAAAATAATTGAACAATTGCGTCGGTTGGTATTACCTAAATTCTAGAATATGATTTTATATAAAATGGATATGTTTGTTTTGGGAATTTCGCACAAAGCTACTCGAGGGCTATCTGTGCTAGCCGTCCCTAATTTAGCAGTGTAAGACTAGAGGGAAGGCAGCTAGTCATCACCATCCACCGCCAACTCTTGAGCTACTCTTTTACCAACGAATAGTGGGATTGACCGTCACATTATACACCCCCACGGCTGGGAGGGCGAGAATGTTTAGCGCGACGCGGGCGCGAACCCGCGACCCTCGGATTACGAGTGCACGCCCTAACGCCCTCGGCCATGCCAGGCCAAAATGGATATGTACAAAAAAGTATATATATATATAAAATTTAAGAAAGGAAGTTACATTATATCACATTAGTTAATTACAGCATAACTGTGAGGTTTTTAAGTTACTTTATTTGCAATATCTCTCATGTGTAACTTAAGTGCATGCTATGACCAGTAGCGGACTCGAATCTTCATTACACCAAACATGTTCCCTCTTTTTGTCGTGGAGACTTTATTATGTGACGGTCAACATCGCTGTTCGTTTATAAAGGAGTTGGCGGTGGGTAGTGGTAACCAGCTACTTTCTCTTTAGTCTTACACTGCTAAATTAGGGACACACTGTTTTTTGAATTTCGCGCAAAGTTACACGAGGGTTATCTACGCATGCTGTCCCTAATTTAGCATAGATAGCCCTCGAGTAACTTTGTGCGAATTTCACAAAACAAAATTTCTATTTAAGAATAATAATAAAATGACGCGTAAAATGTTAGAAGCATAACCAATGTCCAGAAAAAGTTTTACCCCAGGCCTCGAATGCCCAGGTGCTTAAGGCGCTTGACTTGTAAGCTAGGAGACGTGGGTTCGAGTCCCGAACAGGTTTATTCATTTTATCCCTGATGATGTTATAATGTAACGGTCAGTCCTTCTATTCGTTGATAAAACATTAACCCAGAAGTTAGCGGTGGGTGGTGATGACTAGCTGCCTTCCCTTTAGTGTTAAACTGCTACATTAGGAACGGCTAGCGCAGATAGTCTTCGTGTAGTTTTACGCGAAATTAAAAAACAAACAAACAAACAGTTTCACCTGTTTGGTATCGTGCCCATTGAATAGAAAACGTCTTCAGGAAGAATGGATATAATGTATAATCCTGGTGTTGTTGGAAATTTACCTTTACGTCGGAATCAAGTTTCTTCATTATCAGATTTTATTATTATTTTCGCGTATCCTCTAAGGATCATTAAATACATCTATAACTATCCTCAATAATACGAACCATTTTTTTTATTGAGTTTTCATCTTCCATAAAGAAAATAATTGCTTTGACTTAAAAAAATCAACGTTTTTTATGAAATAATGATATATTTTTATTTATTACCCAACAATATTTCTCTCGGAAACATTTTGGCATCTAGTCATCTTTATTTGAGTTATGATGTGGGAATTTTGTCTACACGAATCGTAAAAGGTTTGTATAGCTTCAGATTCTTGTTACGAGTTTACACTTCAAGCGTGAGAAGTACATATCTGTTAATCAACAGCCTTTTACACTGAAACAATTTATTTTGGTTCTCATTGACGAACTTTTCTGACGACAGTCTTTGTCACCCTTTGTTGTCGGTAAGTAATGTTTCTGAATGTTACAATTTATAATGTTTCAAAATGTTCTTGACGTCTTGACTTCGTTAACACAAAACAACCTTTCTTCAAACAGCACCTGCGACCAAGCTTGTTTCAGTGCTTCTTTGTAGCCTCTCAGTTAAGACTATGTTGCTAGCTTGATTGTTAAAAGTGTTTTTTAACAGTCGCGTGGTAGTCAATAATCAATAAGAGGAGTGTGAAAAAACTTTTACTAGTTATTAAAATAAGTGTGAAAATGTGTATATTTTACTTGAAGTTACGATTTTACAAGAAATTAATGTGACTTTTACAACCAGTTTCATTAATAAACATATCTTTATTTTTTCTATTAACAGGTAGATATAATCCAACAAACACATCTATATGCTTTTGGATAAATTAAAAAAATATTAAAAAACAGTTTTATTGAAATTTAGAAATAAATTTCATTCCTCCACTAACTTTTCCAATATATTTTTAAGAATTAAAATCTATGTCGTTTAGCCTAATGATAGATTACATTTTTTAATAACGTTGTGCATCACATACATTCTACGCTGTGGTTATCATTATATTTTTGTTATTTATTTTAAAATTTCAATTCTTTGTCTGATAAATACTATCAGAATATAATTCTTTGAAAGCCTTGAAAAGATGTAAGGTAATATCTAAATGATTTCTAAATAGAACAATGCATGTTAATTGTATTAGAAATACTAAATTAATTGTAGAGATGTAACACTTATATCATCTTTCATGAGCTTTTTCTGTTGTCAGATATGTAAAACTTTTATTTATCTATCGATAAAGGGTTCAAATCCTGTCATACCAAACATGCTTGCTCTTTCAGCAGTGGGGGCGTTATATGTGACAGTCAGTTCCACTATTCGTTGATAAAAGAGTAGCCCAAGAGTTGGCAGTAGGTGGTGATGAGTAGCTGTCTTCCCTCTAGTCTTACACTGCTAAATTAGGGACGGCTAACGCAGATAGCCCTCGTGTAGCTTTGCACGAAATTCAGTAAACCAATGTATCGATAAAGATATATAATAAAATAATGTGACATTTTTGTACTGTGATATAAAATTTCAACAGAACAGGTAAAATCACTTGTGCAAGAAATTGCGTAGACTGTATGTGCGTTTTCTCATTCATTTCAATTTGTATTTTTACCAATTTCATACCGGAAGTGTGTAAAAATATTTCAGAGCTACCTTTTATCTTTGACAAACTACTCTTAAGATAGCCTTTTGTACAATACCAGAATTCGTTAGCAGAACTGATAATTTAGAGACAAAAATTCCTTTAAAACTAGATAAAAATGTTAATTTCATCTGTCTCGTGAACAGTCATCAACTTTTGTCACTTGATTCCAAATAAAATATCACTAGCTAATTTTAATATAGGCGTCCGATAAGTTTGGAAAAATTAGGATTCTTTTCCTTTTTACGTTGTTAATGGTTTTACTCACTTATACGATGTATATATTTATGGACTTAAAAACTCAAAATAAAACATACATATTTATTTTAAGATAAACGTTAATAAGAACGTACCATATACTACACCTTTGGAAAAGTAATTCTGTATTTTGTAAATTTGTTCATTAGCTTATAAGACGTCAAATAATTATATTAACAACAAATGCTAATAATTTGAATACGTAATTCAAACGGTTTTATTAAAACGTCTTAGCGCCAAAACTGAATGACGAAAGGAAAGCGCAGCCACTGTAAACTAAAATGTGATAGCTACATGTATCAACATCTCCAAAGAATGTAGCGAATTTTAGGTTTCAGCACAAATTGAAAAGTCTGTTGAGGATAAATCGGGAGGCAACGCTTGTTTTTCTTTTCATCTTAAAACGATACTTACCAAAAACTTACAAGTATTGTACTTTCTACCTTGGGAAATAAGTTTTGGGGAATTAATTTTAACTCAATTATTCACGAATTACGAAACAATCTATTCCTCTGTGAGAATGTTTTTATTTTAAAGTTCATGACAAAAACGTAAGAAAAATTAAATCGTAAAGTATGAAAATGCTAAAACACTTCTTAAGTATCTAAAAAACAAACATTTCTATCAAAATTTACTTCAAGTGAAAATTCCAAAATTGTTGCATTCATATTAATCTTAAATGTAAATTTTAACTTTTTTTTTTACATTTAAATTAGCCTCAAATGGGAATTCCAACTCACCTTTGGCAACTGTTCTTAACGACAGTTGTATTTCCTTGTTGTCACTAACGGATAATTAATTTCAAGACGTAACCACTGGAATAAATTAAAACGTTTACTGTAAATCAGTTGTTCATTTTAGTTAGACACAATACATACATATAAAAATATTTCAGTAAAACCTCGTCAAAATTGAAGGTTACAGTCCCATTATAATAATTAACACTAAAAACCATCAGTTTCAGCAAACTGTAACTGGTTTGCTAATATATATTCATTTTAATATCGATGTTAGTTTTAGTTAAATACACCGCTGGCCAAAATCTTAAGGCCAATAAACATAAAGAAAAATTATACATTTTGCGTTGTTAGACTCAACCACTTATTTGAGTAGAGCTTCGAAAGATGAAAATAGGAAAAGGGAAATATAACCATCGTCAATTCTGCAGATTTTTTGGTAGAAAGAGAAGTGAAATGTCCCAACTTGCCCTCCCACACTTCAGTTCGATGGCTTAGCTGTGAGTAAGTTATGACGCAAATTTTTTAGCTTATAATTTATATTGAAATTTTCTTAAATGAAAAGAATCACTCTCAACCGTTACTCACAAACAGTGATTGGCTTTAGAAATTAGCTTTTTCTGTAGACTGACCATGTACCTGAATGACCTCAATCCTAAATTACATCGCGAAATCGTGGTTCTCTGCGATATGTACACCGAGGTGAAAGTATTTCGGCAAAAACTAATTCTTTTTGAATTCAAATTAATGAGGTGTTGCTTCACAGACTTTCTATGTTGTGAAAAGTTTAAGTAAGAAGTGGGATCCACATTCCCACGCGGTTTTGCACAAGATATCCTTTCTGACCTGAAGCTATAGTTTAAAGAATGTCTTTCTTATCCTGATGCAAGTGTAACAGAAATAAGGATCTTGCAAAATCCATTTGATTGTGTTATTGATAAACTGCCACTTATTTTATTTTACCACAATCCCTCCGGCCCGCGAATCCTAAAATGATCTACCTTCCAGCCCTTTGTCCAGAAAGGATTGGAGATCCCTGGTCTTGTTGGCAGACTTCATAAATTTGATAAATTTCTACATTTAATTAAGTTCTAAATTTAAATTACAGTTTAACTCGGCTTCAGGTTATTTGGCCTTGTGATACGTAACATAATAAATTGGAGACTGGTCTAAGATAAATTATAATACGTAACGTAGTTAAAATCAGTGTCAGTTCGCAACTCTTATTTTACGACCAACAGATCTTCCTAAAATAATAGCAGCAAAGACTTGTAAATGTTATAATGTGGAATTTAAAAATCAAACACACCTGAATTGATATATATTTCCTTTTCTAAATAAAAGAATGCTTTAAAAGGATTTAGAAAAAAAAGTAGCTCAAAGTTTTCATACTAACACAAAAACAGATTTATACTTTATTAAAAGAGAAAAATTTTAAAATTATATAAAAGTTACATGTTTATAAGATATAATTCGCAAAATTATAATTACATAAAAAGTGTATCATAGCAAAGTTATCATTCGACTAAATGGTATGGTAACTCTACTTATGTTTAACATCATTTATTTACGTATGGTCAAACATCTTACGCTATTTCTTCAAATATACAAGGCTTACATTCGTCCGTAAATAGAGTATGGATGTCAAGTCACAAATAATATGTCAAATAACACACTTCAGAAAATCCAAGTACAACAAAACAAAATACTAAGAGCAGCATACAGATTACCATCACACACTCCCGTAAACTATATACACCAAATTAGTAACTTACTATCTCTTAGAAACGGACAAACAGAAATGTCATACAAATATTATTTAAAAGCAGAACACAGAAACAAACTAACTGCATCACAATGTAAATTAGCCAGTGCATCAACCAAATATATTCCACCATACAACATATTTCAGCAATTACAAATCACACAACAAAGTACATAAAAGAAAAAACCTTACGTACGTAATATGTATTTCTTTTTCAGATCTCGGGCACAGGACAGGTAAATCTTTCGGCGCCTGTGCTGTGAAACTGGGTTTTCTCGGGGCACTCCCGTTTCCCCCACAGCCAATTAGGCATTGGATCTTTAGATCCCAGCCAAGGCAACATTATTGCCCTGCCCTGAATCGGGTCGTTTCGCGTTTATGTTCATGTTCATATTTACTTTGACCTCTGCTTTTTGGGATCTGGTCTGGCTGGTCTCTCCGGTGCTACCTTTGTCTCGCTCATCAGTATTATGACCAACCTCACTCCTTTACCTAAAAAGAGTCAAAATAAAATAAAGGCAAAAACCCCATGCAAATTTCAATAATCTTTCACGAAAGGGGACGAATAGGAACCACAACGTTCCTGATCACCCCAGTTGGAGAGAGAATTCTTCAGATTTCTCTTTCTCTAAACTAAACTCCTGCCACGTTAGTTTGCCTTTTCGTTTTCGTTCTCATGCTATAACACCACTTTTTTTTAAACAAATGCACATTTAGATTTCTATTACAAATATATGTGTTTGGTTAAATTTATTTGTGTGAGTGAATTTTGGACTTTAAATTCATGTAATCTTGTGATATGTAATACATTTTCTTAAAGTTATTGGCCGGCTTGGCCAGGTGGTTAAGACACTCAGCTCGTAATCCTGTAGTCTAATATTACATAACTGGCTCTCAGGCTTGTGGAAATAGAATTTTGTTGTTGTTGTTGTTCGTACACCATCTAATGACAAAACCCCACCATTCTCTTCCCATTGAATCGGGAGTAAGTCCGCAGGCTTATAACTCTAAAAATCAGATTTCAATGCGCAATAGCCTATTTTTATAACTTTGCGCTCAACTACAAACAAAAATCTAGCATTGTTCAAAATAAATACCAATCAGTGCCTAAGAAGACTTACGTTTCTCTGTAATTAAGCACAAAGCTACACAGAGGGCTATTTGTGCTCTGCCCACCACGGTTATCGAAACCCAGTTTATAACGTTGTACGTTCGCAGGCTATGCTACTGAGAGTCGTTACACGGGAAACGTTTGCCCTCCTTGATTGAACATTCCTTTTTCGGCTGACTCTAACAAACGATTGCTAGCGCCTTGGGAAATATTTGAACAATTAAAAAAAACGATTACTAGAATATTTTGATATTTTTCGCACGATAATCAATTCATTTTGTATATTGTATTAATAGTCACAAAATTAATAATTCCACAAGATCATCTCCCCCCCTCCTCGATGGCTGAGTAATAATCAAGAGGGTTTATAATGTTCCAATACCCTCGATGTGCAGAGCACGGATAACTATGAGCTTAACAACAAACAAACCACACAAATTTCCCATAAACAATAATTATGACGACCTAACGGTAACGTATTTCTGCGGACTCACACTGTCAGAAATTGGGTTTCAATGCCTGTGATGGGCAGAGCACAGATAACTCATTGTGTAGCTTTGTGCTTAATTTCAAACAATAACCATGATTAAAATGTGAGTAATGAGTATGCCAAACAACTTTCTCAAGTTATTGTAAAATACATCAAATAAACAACACTTATCTGGGTTAGTTGTAACATTCACTTTAACAGTTTTTAATTCTCCATATATTTAGATCGAGGCTCTGTTTCAACCTGTGATACACTTCTCAGTTTTGGAGCTCGTGATCCAGGCTTAAATCGTCACCGCACACTAAACTGTAGGTTCTCTGTAAGAGTAACAGTCAGTCTCCGAGCGTAAGCGATGTATTGTACGATGTTATTGACTGGCCTGCCTTTCCTTCAGATTATGGACAGTAGCAGATAGTTTCAGTACCTTTGTCTTAAATCCAAAATCTCAATACGAATACTTAGTACGTACAATAGTACTATGATATAACACCTGTTTTGCAGATTTTGTCAATTCTTCTAGACAAATAGACACTTTATAAACTTATATAAACAGAGGTTGAGTACATTAAAATAAACAGTTGATTATCCACTTCCAACAGACAAGCTCAGAAGTTTACATGGGTAGTTTATTATCCACTTCAAATAGACAAGCTCAGAAGTTTACATTGGTAGTTGATTATCCACTTCCAACAGACAAGCTCAGAAGTTTACATAGGTAGTTGATTACCTGTTTCCAACAGACAAGCTCAGAAGTTTACATAGGTAGTTGATTATCCACTTCCAACAGACAAGCTCAGAAGTTTACATAGGTAGTTGATTATCCACTTCCAACAGACAAGCACAGAAGTTTACATTGTTAGTTGATTATCCACTTCCAACAGACAAGCTCAGAAGTTTACATAGGTAGTTGATTACCTGTTTCCAACAGACGAGCTCAGAAGTTTACATAGGTAGTTGATTACCTGTTTCCAACAGACAAGCTCAGAAGTTTACATAAGTAGTTGATTACCTGTTTCCAACAGACAAGCTCAGAAGTTTACATAAGTAGTTGATTACCTGTTTCCAACAGACAAGCTCAGAAGTTTACATAAGTAGTTGATTACCTGTTTCCAGCAGACATGTTCAGAGCTCATTGCAGTAACAGAGAATAAGCAAAATTTAGTGACGCTTGATGTGAGCCGAAATATCAGAAAATGTAAACCATAAATCAAGTATGTTATCTTATCGGTGTGCTTAAAATTATTTTTCATTTCTATTTGTTAATCTACCATCGTTGTTGATGTACTCAACACTAGATTGTAACTACTGTAGAGGATTAACACCATAGAGGTTACATCAGGAAATGTAACGTCAGAGAAATTATAAAAACTGGTCAGGAGAGAAACTGATGAAAAATGTGCATTTTAAGTATATGTAAGTGCCTCTCTTTCTCTCATAATCTCTTAAAAGACCTAAAGCAGATTGATTATTGACTCTTTAGCATATTTAACTTGTTGTTCAAAAGCCGTATTGAATTTTGATTCTTAGAAAACTGTAATAAAATAGTTATTATCAACTTCTGGTCAAAGCAAGCTATGCATATATATATATAAAAACTAAGAACTAATAAATCTGATCTTCAATGGCTAATAAGCTTTACTTTTTGTAAATAAGTAGAAATTAAGCGTGGTGTTTGGATCTCTTTAATGTTATTTTCTCGCTTGAAGTGAACTTTAAACTTCTTTATCATATGTCAATATATATATATATTATTACAAGTAATCCATAGCACACTCCCTTCAAAGTGATTGACCCATACCATTGAATATGCATGTGAAACTTTTAATTAACTGTTGCATGAGATTTATAAAGGTCATCAATAGAAGTCAACAAATCACAACGAAAGAAGCTACTATACAGTGAAAGAGGAATAGCAACAGATGACGTTTTAGTGATATAAGTGTCTGAGACATTTCAATGTGAGTAACTTGCTCATGCTCAAATACATCATGAAATAGAAGGTCACTCAATTTCTAATGTGGAATTAAATAAGCCTTCGTCGAAAAGATTTTTCTGGAACTGTTATGTAAATGTCGTGTAAATGTTTTGTAAGCGACAACATGTCGTGTTGTGTTTAAATTTTCATTTCTATTATTTATATTTCCATATTTTCAAAGTTTAAACAATAAAATACGTTGTTATTCATTTAAAATAACATTTAGAATTTTCTAGAATTAAGTAGACCAATCATATGTATGTAAATGAAATGTTGGCGGCCTCGTGTCTAGACGATGAGTCTCGTGCAAGAACGGACATGCGCGGATTGCTCTGGAGTTCTGTAGAAGTTTCGCGATGGTTCGAGAGGTCTAGGCCTACAATATATAAACAGACGAAGATGCGAGGAAGAAAGAAAAGGGGTCAGACATTAGTTTTATTCAAAAGAAGATTCGTTTGAGAAAGTTTAAGTGTTTGCTGTGATTTGTGACTGAAGTTAGATCTACAGAAGCTGTGATTTTATTTCGTCAATCTCTACGATTCTTTCGAATTAGTGGTTATACTGAAAGTCAACACGTGTGGAACTATTTACGGGAAATCGGAAAAATTGAAGGCGACAAGTTTGTGACGTTCATCGGAGGCATCGTGAAAAGAACTTCATCGAATTTATTGAACTGTGAATTGTTTCTGGACTTCTTCATTTAAACTTCGGAATTTCTTCGCGGGACCAAATTCACACCCTAGACTGGAATTTGAGACTTTCATTTTAGATCATTATATTAGATACAGGCCAGTACCATTTTGTATTGTGATTAATTTTGAAGGTTGAAACTAATACCATTTTGTTTTGTAATTAATTTTGAAGGTTTAAACTTAATATCTGTCATTGTTATTATATAATTTATGTTATATCTGTTAATAGTTTAGTGTAATAAATTATACAAGCTATTATCTGTGACTTTCTGTTGCGTTCATAAAACATAAAAAAACAACATAACAGGAACCCAAATCACAAAATATATTAAGAAGAATTTGAGTCTGTAGGCCAGTGCATTCATTGTAACTATACATTTGATTTTATGAGAAATCTCTTGACAGTATTTTCCATGTAAAATATCAGAATATTTCATTGTCTAAACAAATTAATCGTGCATTATTATGCCATATTAATAGGGGCTCATTTTCGTTATATATATATATTAGAAATGACAAAGTGATATTTCAAATATAAGTAACAGAAATGTTTCTGCATCGTCTGAATAACTTTGAGAAAAGAAATGAAACGTTTGAACAAGATGTGCTTTATACCTAAAACTTTATTATAATTATACCTACCCAGTGGATCAGAAATTAAGTCGCCAGGTTTAAAATTCTGTTTTCAGTATCCGTAAGGATATAAAATATCTTATATAAATAGTAACGTAACCCTTACGACATCAACAATCTTTTGGGACTTTAATGTAATAACTCATGAAAGATGAAAAGGAAACGACCTAGATCTCCAGATTTTTTTTGTGTCTGACATTCCATTATAACGGTTTTGTGAGGTGTTCAAGTACGTTTTGAAAATAATATGTTTTGCTTAGTTATTTGTTATTATGAAGAAAGATATACAATGTGCTATCTGTAGTCTAAAATTCGCAAGTGTCGAAACCTGATTTTTAGCATTATAAAATCTCAGACTTACTTCTGAATTCCGGAGCTTTCGGCATAGAAAGTAGGTTTTATCAGTAGTAAAATGTACAGTACTCACCTTTGAGAGGATTTCACTTCACCTGCTGTGGAGTATTAAGTTTTCTGGATTCTATTGTATCATTCAAACTCCCAATAAATACAAAAATAATGGAACTCGACACCAGCTTTAACAAAAAATAATTCGTTATTAACTTGTAATTCCGAAAACAAGCGGCGTGTTTCTGTCACATTTTGTATAGAGGATTCTTTACGATAAGTATCTAGGTATGACTTACTGGTGATAAAATGTCAACAATATTCTGACAATACGCAATCCACTTGTTTTAAAATAACGTATTCAAAACAAATCAAATAGATATTCAATACAGATGTATCCAGATCTTTAAAAAAATCATTTATTTTAGTTAGAAGTCTACAAATGGTGGTTCAGTTACTTTAAAACCCAGCCAACAAAAATAATTATTCTTCTCTATTCTGTGATTACAATACAATCTGGCTGGCTGCCTTCCCTCTATCTGCGCTAGCCGTCCCTAATTTAACAGTGTAAGACTAGAGGAAAGGTAGCTAGTCATCACCACCAACTCTTGGGCTACTCTTTTACCATAGAATAGTGGGATTGACCCTCACATCACAACGCCCCCACGATTGAAAAGGCGAGAATGTTTGGTGCGATGGGGATGCGAACTCGCGACCCTCAGATTACAAGTCGCACGCCTTAACCCATTTGGCGATGCCGAACCCAGTTCGATTAAAGTGGAGTTAAAACGTTCATATCAAAATACTTGTGTTCTAGCAAAATCTGTAATCGAAGATAATAATTTGGATTAGTTTTCGAAAAATGATAACAGTAAAACATGTTTTAAAAAATAAAAAGTAGCCCAATATAGTTTTAATTAGGTTGAGTAAATTGACATTAAATATTTTTTTCAAAGTAAATCATGACATTCAAACAAGCCCCCAGTGGCTCAGCGGTATGTCTGCGGACTTACAACGTAAAAACAGGGTTTCGATACCTCTGGTGAGCAGAGGACAGGTAACCCATTGTGTAGATTTGTGTTTAATTCAAAACACCAACATTATTCAAATAAAATGAGCACCATGGTTTGAAGTGGTAGTATCGTTGTTTTCTTATTGTCCAAATTTATATTTTAATCATCTTATAATTATCACAATGGAAGATTAAAAATAAAAACATGTTTATATTTTATGTGAACGGTAGAAATTGTTAAATATTTATGCAAAATGATACCATCATTAATTATTTTGAGGTTTAAAAATTAATTCAAACTTACATACGCAATTGCAAACAAAAATATGTCAAGTAATTATATTAGTTCATACGTTCAACTGAGTTTAAAAATATTTTAATATTTATTAAATAACTTGATTTTAATTTCGACTTTGATTAGTATACAGTTTAAATACTGAAAAATTAATTACAGGTTTTTAAATAGTTTTAAACTTTTTTCCAAATTTGTTACAAAGACAACAAAAGTAAAACATAGGATAAAATTAAGTATTGTGTATTTCTTTTAATCCGTAAGCATGAGGTATTATTTTGAAAATTTTCAGATATGTTTCACATCCTTCTCAATACTTTTATTTATTTTAAACAACAATGTCAACGAACTCCTAAAGGATTTTTTTCTAAATTATGAGAAACTTAAATATGATCGAGTTATAGGACAACCATTTTATAATTCTTAACGTGCTTCGTAATAATGGTCAAAATCCAATATTTTATAAAATAATTAATTTGTGAAATGAAAATTTTCTTTTATTAACCCACAAGTCAAACATTTTATCATTTATTACACTAAAACCTGGGAAGGTTCTTTATTTTATATTGCATTAACAAACGTAAAAAAAAAACAAAAAAAAACTTAATTTGAAACCAATTATTTAAACAATCTTGGCTACATTAAGATATGGTCCACCTAGAGCCTGATCTTTAAAATTTTGTTTCGGTATAAAGTAATAATATTATTGTTCATGGTCACTATAATGGTGTGTAAGTGTCAAGTTGTTAATGGTCATATTTACTAAGATGTTCTTTTAGTATAAAATTATGAGCAGTTATAGTTGTATCCTGCTTTAAAGATTTCTCTCCCTCAATTAACGATTGTTTTTACTTTGAAATACACTTCGTCATCTTCAAAATATGTTTCCTTTTTCAGTATTTTTTCCACTCGACCACTTCAATCTGGAACGTTGCAATTTGGCTACACCACAAAAACGCTATTCCATACTAAAAAGCGTTTGGATAACTTCATGTAATTTGCTCTCGTTACTTTAACAGATTCTATCGACAAATGTATTTTTTACACATTTTCAGATATTTCAAACATTACTTTAATAACACAGAAAAACAGGTTTAACTTTCACAATGATTTTACTGTGAACTTTTCTTTTAACTGCAACTCTTCTTTTAACCTTGTACACAAAAATACTGATATAAGGTAAAAGCATCATTCTTTCATTACATCCATATTTAGTAAGTAAAATTTAAAACACTTTTATTGAACGAGTATAAGCCTAGGACAGCGAAGCATGTTTTATTGATCGATATTTTGTACGTTATAACGTCACAATAAAACTGATAAGAATTAGCAACAGTCTTGTTAAGTGGTAATATCAAAGAAACTATCGACCGAGAGAATATTACTAATTTTGCGACATCAGAATTGTTAGTATACGTATTTATGTATCAGTGAGATTTTAATATTGTATAAAACGCCGTGAACAATTCTTCACAGTAAGTGAATACCAAATTCAAATTGTTGAAATAAAATTCACAAAAGTATGCCTTTAACATAAAAATAAACAAAAATTTGTGATATATAGCATGCCATTGTAGATCTCGTTAGCTTGGACACAAGCGGTTTAAATCTTAAAGACCTAATTTTAAGCCTGATTTATATTTGAATCACAGGAAGGTTTTATAAAGTACACTCTATTTTACTGTTGAGTTTTCCTATGCTTTCTTCACGGACTCTTAGTTCGCAACTCCAACTGTTATTTCTGAACTTTTTAACTAGCCTATATTGAAACGTTTGGATTAAATAAATAATGGCTTTTACAGCTATGTTATCACTTTTTATTGTATATGAAATATATCTTTCCATTTAATGTTGCAAATTTTGAAAATGAGTATAAGTTTCAAAATTCTTCACTATAATATTTTTCTTGTTTTAAGACACCCGGTTCTACCAGTTTTGATCTTTTACGAACGAAACTCAATATTCCACGTATGTAAAGTATTAATCTATGTTTCCTTGCATATACTTAATAAATATAACTAACCTATGAAGACTACAGGAGCTTCGAACCTCGGTGCTTTGGTTTCTGCCTGAGACTTTCTTCGCAGCATGACGACAGAATATAGAATTTCCCACGTGACAAAAGAAATGCTTAGAACACTGGGCTCATCACTTAAAAGTACTCGTGATCTTTGTGATATACTTCACATCATTCCAACTACAACACATTTTCATTTCTTAAAGACAATTTAGAAAGGTCTATGTTCTGAATTCTAGCGCGGATAAGGATGGCTCTCATTCTTTCTACTATTTTGTGAATAGCTTTTTAATATAAATAAACTTTAACCACCGCTCTTGAGAATTAAGTATATCCTAAAAGCACCAAGAATATCCATTCTTGTCTGTGACCTCAGAGGCAGACTTTTGAAATGAGGTGTTAGTTCCTCTTGTATGGCCAACTAATACCCTTTTTAGGACCACATTTATTGCAGGAACTTGACTTGGAAAATATGAAGCCAGAACTAATTTTCACCAAAAGCTTAACGCCTACTAATGACTGGTTGGTGATTTACAAATTATTAAATCGTGTGATAAATGTAGAAGATAAAAAATACTCCTTTTATTGTGTTTTAAAATTCAAAGAAAAATTACACTCGGAATGATGTATCATTACTATCCCAGCCACAACTTTACATTAACACATCACTTTAAACAATCTCTTTCAAACATCGCCAGAACGTTTACCTCCATAAACACTTTGAAATAAAAAAATTGAAATATAGGTGGTCACGACCATTAAAATTACTTTCTTAGGGCGCCATCTCTTGGGTAAGATATGTGTGTCACGATTCGGAATAATAATAGATATCTGACAGTTTGGAATATTTACACAACAATTCTCTACGGTAGCCATCGTACAGGGTAGGTTTGAATCTCGCGGAAAGCTACACGAGGGCTATCTGCGCTAGCTGTCCCTAATTTAGCAGTGTAGGACTAGAGGGGAAGGCAACTAGTCATCAACACCCATTGTTAGGCTACTCATTTACCAGCGAATCGTGAAATTGACCGTCACATTATAATACCTCCACGGTTGAAAAGGCGAGCATTTTGGTGTAATGGGGATTCAAACCCGCGCCCCTCAGATTACGAGACGAGCACCTTAACCACCCGGCCATTCCGACCCGCGTGCAGGATAGGAATGCTTGTTTTTCTTTACACGTTACTAAACATGAGTATCATATTACATTGAATATCTATATATCAATAAAACAACATTTTGCAAATGCTGATAATCATGCTATTTTGATGACTTTCTGTACAGTCTTCTATTGTGTAATTAATAACAAGCTGTATGTTTTGATGTTAAGAAATAATGTGTATTAAAAAATCCATCTTGTATTAAATACTAAACCCCAATTTCATTTTATGTAGCAGAACAATAAATCATGTTTTCGTTAAATTACACACTATTAGTATAACATGGAGAAACAAATCGGACTAAGAACTTAAAAAAGGAGACATGAATACGAACAAAATGTTTATAAGATTGAAATCATAATGATGTCGTTATATCTATGCAGATATAATAGTTCTGTGTGCTGTATGTCGACGTAACTACTTCGGAGGGTGTGGATGAACCTTCACCCAAACTGTTATGGAGGTTCACTTGGTCCATAAGGGGTTATATACAAATTTTCATTTTTCGGTTTTGCCACTACATCGCAAGTTTGCAGTTTTATATTTTACAGTTGTTATGGGCGTTTTTCACTGTTATGTACAAGGGGTTTGATTGTTTTGAACTTCGCGCAAACCTACATAATGACTACATGCACTAGCCGTCCGCGGCTGAAAGGGTAAGCATAGTTTGGTTTTTCAGGGAATTCTATCCCCCTTACCCTCAGATTACGAGTCGAGCGCACTAACCACTTGATCATGCAGAGTTACGTATAAGGGAACTTTTCATGTCCAAAGATAACCTTCCATTAATGATAAATGCACCTAACTTCCACCCAGCGTACGGGCACTACAGCTAGTATGCAACAAATATATAAATTTTATCTAATTGATGGCCTGAATAAATATTTTAATATTTTGATCAGTCGTGGTAAACTCAGGGTATTCCTAATCACACTCAGGATCTCAGAATAAATTATAACCTACTTGTCATACACACAAATCATAAACTATTATGTGTAGGTTTGTTGAACCTTTATCGCTTTAGGTCTTATGGAGAACACGCATAAGGGATTTACGATCT
This sequence comes from Carcinoscorpius rotundicauda, assembly GCA_011833715.1. Classification (NCBI taxonomy): domain Eukaryota; kingdom Metazoa; phylum Arthropoda; class Merostomata; order Xiphosura; family Limulidae; genus Carcinoscorpius; species Carcinoscorpius rotundicauda. The sequence goes on along the minus strand of CM022395.1, from coordinate 43,487,126 downwards.
CTGAAATAACTTTATAATCACCACCAAATTCTTTTTTTTAACTAGTTTTGTGTCTAAGTCAAGAATTATGTTCTAATATTGGCATTTTAACGTGCTTACTATACCAAGTTTCAAATTAATAAAACGTCAAAATTATCAGTTACATTTTAAAGTTTTTATCATATATTTTTTGTTTGTTTTGAATTTCGCGCAAAGCTACACAAGGGTTATCTGTGCTAGCCGTCCCTAATTTAGCAGTGTAAGACTAGGAGGAAGGCAGCTAGTCATCGCCACCTACGGCCAACTGTTAGGCTACTCTTTTACCAACAAATAGTGGGATTGACCGTCACATTATAACGCCCCCACGGTTGAAAGGGCGAGCATGTTTGGGTACCCGAACCCGCGATTCTTAGAGTCGAGTGCCTTAATAACCCGGCCATGTCGGGCGTTATCAGATGTGAGCGAGTTTATCTGCTCTATTTCTCTCATTCTAAGAACAATTGTATTAAAATGCAAAATAAAAAAAACAGGTTGAGTATTTAAACTCAGAATAATATCTAATTGTTTGAATTTTTTACAACAGTCTGTTCTTATCAAAATAATTTTACCGAGTTTTTAAAAAAAGTGCCTAAGTTGACATCTCTGGTAAAATTTTCAGTGCTTGCAAAACTTAACGAATCTTGACAAGTATTTTTAATTATTGAAGTTGCCTAGCTTCCTAATAATGTTCGTATTTGTGGTGTTATTTTCTTAATGGGCTATCTCCACTGTCTCCAGGGCGGAATAAAACCACAGATTTTAACGTTGTAAGTTCGTGAATTTATTGCTGACAGGCGGGATGACTAATTCAGTGATGAAGAAAAAACCCACTTATAGAGAAAAATATACATGTAAAAACACAACCCTCTCCAAACATGTGGTCAGCTATCGGTCAATTACCTCTTTCTTTCTTTGTAAACCCGACGATGACCGAAGAAGATCAAAACGTTGTTCGCTCCTCTACATAAAAAATTTTCTTAATCCAAACCAGTCCGTTTTTACACAAATATAATGATCGTATTATTTGCAAATATCTATCGTAATCATTCAAAAGTAATTCAACCTGTGATATATAAAATATTGAATGTGTTTTTTGTTTGTTTGTTTATTCTCTAACAATCAACGCTTTTCGCCCCACGAAATCATTAGGTTTATAAAGTTAAACATCAATATCGACATTCGCTATGAAAATATAATACACAGCCCACTGTGCGGCTTTGTGCTTCACAAAAAACAATGTTCTTAATGATTAATTGACGTAAAACATGAATACGTAAATCATTTTATTATCGTAAACTAAGTACAATATATAAAATTCAGTAAATTCAAGGCCTAGAATTTACTACATATTATTTAGTTTAATAAATAATTGTGTTTTTTACCTTACCAATCTTAAAAGATAACTTACCTAAATAAAAAACACCTCTTAAGTCATGAAGAAATAAATTAACAATTTATAGAACTAGTGAAATTTAATTTACGATCCTGTAACATTCTTCGATAAGGGTTAGTATATCAAATAAATAAGACGTATTGGCGTGTATACGCATTCATTCTTTGTACAACTTAACTGTTTGTTTCAGAATTTAGGACAAAACCACATTAGATTATCTACTGTGTGTTTACACCGTGGTGAATCGAATCCCAAATTTCAGCATTGTAGGTCTGCAAACTTACAGCTGTCCATCTTAAGATTGTCAGACTTAAATGATAGGCTTTACTAGAGATAAGAGAATGAGTGAAATACAAGTCTATTGTTTAATGATGACTGAATCTGCATTCGAACATTACTAAAACATTACAATGGATTCATATAGCATTCAAGTAATAAGATTAGGGTTGAAACTATTCTATTTGGTCACTTAAATAACACAGTGATAAAAGACCACAACACGTGGAGAAATAATAAAAAACAATGTACAAAAATGATAAAACACGTGTCTATACCAATCTCTTTTTCTATTATTATTTGCACTGTATTAAAATATTTTGTTTTTAATATTTCAATAAATTTTTCGTTTAATTATCACAACTTCTTTTATACCTTCAGAATTACAAATGACATAGTAATTTTTGTTTTCACTCATAATAACTTGATTATACATTGATAGTTCGATTATTATGAGAGAGAACCACTGGTGGATCAGCAGTAAACTTTAGGGCCTATAACGCAATTATAGTGACACAGCACAAATAACTCATTGTGCAACATTGCGCTAAAATAAATAGAAAATGTGGATACATTAATTTCCAATAAAGACATGTATGGGCAACCTTAAAATTTCTATCATATATCATATGGCATGGTCTCTTCCCTATCATAACTTAATTCGTCCAATTCAGAAACTGATTTGGAAACAACAAAAACAAACAAAACTGAAACGTGATACTACACAGAGACGCAACTTCTACCAGCAACACCAAGACAAAACCACATTTAAAAGCTAGATATTACACACATTGTATGTAATGAAAACACATCACATATTTATTTTAGAAAGCATCGCTATAGTTTACTATAAACTGTTTCTTCAATTGTTTATCAGAGTCAGTAAATCATTATAAGTAATTAGAGCTGTACATGGCCACCCAAACGATGCCGCCTGAGGGTTAATTAACTATTATGTAATATAAATTTATACGAACACCTGTCTATTACATAATTTGTAAAGGACGTCACAATCTGAGGGTAGCATTATTGTTATGTAATAGGAACAAGAAAATACAACTGTCTCGGTGGAAAATGACGTCAGAGTTCTGCGAAGTGGCAATAGCGGATGCTACTATCTCAGGGTAAGAGTTGCATCATAGTTTGATATCAGAGAGTTTATTATTAAGAGTGCATCCCAAATGATAAAAACTCTAACCCGAGCACTTCCGAAAGGTGGGTCTTCTTCCCAGTTTGCCTCTGAACAAGATTGTTTGTTTGTAATTAAACGCAAAGCTACACAGCAGGCTATATGTGCTCTGTTCACCACAAACATCGAGGAAACCCAGTTTTCAGCGCTCTGAAGAAGAAAGATTCGGCTTTTGAAATAGCTTGGATTACAAGGTTTTTATCAATTTGTATCAAAACTTCTTGAATCTAGGTGCATTTCTGACAGTATGAATATATGTGGAAGATGTTCCCAAAGTTCTATAAGCGGACGGTGTTGTTAAGGGTCTATAATTGTATGGTTTTATTAGGCGTATTTGGATTTCATACTAAGGCAGTTTTTCTATTGGCAGATAGTGTTACTATAATCCCGTAGAACTGCATAGAGATTTCAACTTATGTTTATAGTTTTTATATACAGGGTGTTCATAAAGTCACTGAGCACTTGTATATTTATTAACAGAGAAAACTGCAGTGACTTTCCGAACACCCTGTATATATATATTTAATTTTATTACGGAGTGTGTGGTATCACGGGAATGTTTTTCTCTGCCAAAAATTCTTGAACAGACACAGCAGTGTGTGATGGTGCGTTGTCATGATGAAGACGCACGCAATTTTTCAGTTAAAATCACCTGACATGATCCAGATTAAATGTCCAGTTCATCAGTGATTTCGCGAACAGTTAATCGATCACAGATTTTTTTTTCACCTTAGCAACTGTTTCATCAGTGGACGATGTCGACGGTCGCCCAGATCGTGGGTCATCTTTGACCAATTCCCGGCCATGTTGGAAGTGTTTTATCCACTGAGAAACACCTGTACTTAAGTAGTCATCACCATTGGCAGTTCTTAACATTTTGAGGATTTCTATTTCTCCTTTATCATTTTTCATACAAAACGTGATGCATGCAAACATGTTCTTTTTTGTCCAATTTTATTGTAACAGAGACAAGAGATACGTCAGTATTTGAAGAAATGACTTGTCCGTAGGGTAGATCACTATTTGTACTTTGTACACACCTCAACGAAGCTCACTACTTCTGTACTGTTACCTCTAAAAGAAGTCTTAGAATTTTTTGATCAGACTTCGTAAATACTTTTAGAATTATCTGTCTTTAAAGGTTTTATCATACTTGATGTTTAGTTTTTACACATGTTAAATAAGACAATTAATATAGCTAATTGTGTTTTAAGTACTGATTCAATACACACTTAAGGTACTAATTACTTTTCACTTAAGGCCTGGCATGGTTAGGTGGTTAAGGCACTTGACTCCTAATCTCAGGGTCGCGGGTTCGAGTCCCGGTCGCACCAAACATGCTAACCCTTTCAGCCGTGGAGGCGTTATAATGTCACGGTCAATTTCGCTATTCGTTCATAGAAGAGTAACCCAAAAGTTGACGGCGGGTGGTGATGACTAGCTGCCTTCCCTCTAATCTACCATTGCTAAATTAGGGCGGCTAGTGCAGAAAGCTATCGAGTAGCTTGGCGCAAAATTCAAAAAACAGTTTTCACATTTGTATCTAACTTGATGTTTTATAATATACTATATATATATATATATATATATATATATATACTATATGTTATACTATATAACATATACTCACTCTGAAAAGGTCGTTTATATAAAGTTTAACTAACGTACAATAACTTCATGTTTACCCTTCCAACTTGATTTCACTAAATTTAGGTTGAGTGAATCTATGTAAATATTAGGTTGTCCAGAAATAATTGTTTTTAAACTGCGAAGTTTGGAAAAGTATAAACCAGTGTTGTAAAACATGCTTTAACAAAAGTAAACACCATTCGCTTCAACACACTTCTGCCAACGTGTAACGATGCTGTTTATGACCCTGCTGTAGAAATCAGAACTTCTATGGTCAATGAACTCCTTGAAAGTTTTGAAAGTGTTGATTGTTCAAAAAGCTGTCAAAGAGCTTGAAAAAATTAAAATATGTAAGAAAATAAGGTGCTGTTTCAACTCTACTCAGAGTAAGTTTTGCAACTCCCAAGGCAGCATGGTCAACAAGAACTTTCATATGATTTTCCTCTACGATTTCAAACCTGTACGAAAAGCTACCGAAACTACACAGAACATGAATCAGACATGTGGCCATGAATCTGTAACTGGACATACAGTTCAGCGTTGGTTCCAAAAGTTTCAACGTGGAGATGAAAGTCCATTAGACCACAAAGATCATCAAAGGAAGCCATCCTTAGATGAAAGCATATTAAGGGAAGCAGTTGAGACCAACCCTCACACAACTGAACGTGAGCTTTCAGAAAATCTAGGCACAAACAATCAAGCATTAACAACCTGAGTGCGACTGGAAAGACAAAAAAGTTGGATAAGTGGTTTTGCACGAGCTGACTGAAGATCACAAAATTGGCGTAAGGAGAACTGTCAAGGATGACACTCCAAAAATTGAATAAAACCTTTGGAACCAAAGCTAAACTGTATGTTCAGTAACAGATCCACGGCCACGTGTCTGATTGATGTTCCATGTAGTTTCGGTAGCTTTTCATGCAGGTTTGAAATCATAGAGGAAAATCATATGAAAGTTCTTGTTGACCATGCTGCCTTGGGGGTTGCAAAACTTACTCTGAGTAGAGTTGAAACAGCAGACAGTTAAGACACCTTGTACATGACAATATCAACAATAAGTTACTCAATATTCAGCTCGTAAATGTCATCATGAGAATTCCAACATTTATTTCTGGACAACCTAATAGTTATATTTAACCATTACTGTTGTAGAAAAGTATAATTTTACCTTTCTGTATTTATTTTCAAATATTTGTTGACCACTTGTTTCTTGTTGACTGAAACTAATAGTCCAAAGACGTTCTTTCCTTTTCCATCTGAAAGCCATTAATCTAATTATTTTCCTAAAACTAATTATAACTAATGAGTGACTCACTGTTTAATCAATCACTTCACTATTATAGAAACTATACTGCACAAAAAAATTAAAGGAACAAGTACATATTTCAGTATATTTTTGTCATAATGAAATTTATGCATGAAAAACATATCCGTCATTCTACAAGTATTTTTTAAGCTTGCGAGTGAAGTTTGAAGCAACTCAAACAAAACTCACCTCACTCAAGAAGAATACAACTCAAGGTACTCTGTATAAGGCTGTTATGTGAAATTATGCATTCCTCATTAATTCTCAAAACAAACACCAACATGGATCTTTTGTGGCTCATTTTATAAGTGCGTACCAAAGAAGTCAGGCACCATCTGACAGAGAACGATGTAGCCAGAGCAGTCCAGATACTAAAGGATGGCCAGACCCAAAGGAGGGTAGCACAGTGTGTCACCAAGCATAATCAATCGGCTTTGGTGATGCTACCAAGAGACGAACTCTTATGGTAGGAGACTAGGTCAAGGACGTCATCACTGCACAACAGCCAGAGAGGACCACTACATCGTCACTACCGGTTTGTAGGACAGGTTAGCTACACCTCTTTCACTTTTAAATGATCTTCAGCATTGTACTGGAACCCATCTATCAACCCAAACAATCGTCTGCACAAAGGACGCTTTAGGGCCAGACGGCCTGCAAGAGGCATTATTCTGACAGTGCATCACCGTGCAGCCAGGTTGGAGTTTGCTCGTCAGCGCTTGAGATTGGGAACTTCGTCAATGGGCTAGCGTGTTGTGAACAGACAACAGCAAGTTCACTGTGTCTCGTGATGAATGAGCGAGTGTGTGGAGACGCCGAGGAGAGCGACTTTCACCTGCAACATTGTGCAAGTCAACACTTATGAAGGAGGTTCTGTAATGGACTGGGCAGACATATGCTTGGGTGGCCGCATGGACTTACTTATACTCAATGAACAGATGACGACATAGAGATGAAATTCTGAAACCTGTAACCAAATAACTGATAATCTCTTAAAACTGGTAGAATTGAAAATCAATAGCTACAAAAAGTCTGGAATTATATAATTTTATAACACAAAAAAAATACTTTTTTGGTGAAATATATTATTTCTAGTTTGTAATGAATTGTATGACATTAAATTCATAACTGGTTATGATGATTCAAACATATATATTAAATATTTGTTGACAAATCATAAATTATTCTGTAGTACAACATTTAATTTTAATACATTCACTAAAACATCAAATACATCTTTCAGAAATGAGCATTGTTTATATGTGAAAAGTTAACAATCATATTCTTAAAAGGACATTTAATTATAAATCAAGTTGTTATTCTTTTGTGTTTTATACATCCAGCGTATTTACGGCCAGGTAATTAGAGTGCTCAATTTGCAATCTGTGATTCACAGACTCAAACTTCCATCTACCAAACATACTTGCCCTTTCAGTTATGGATACATTACATAACATGATTATCAGTATAACTACAATATGGTAAAAGAGTAGAGTAGCCCAAGAGTTATCATTGGGTTGTAATGACTAAATGTCTTCCATACAGTGTTTAACTGCTAAATCAAGGACTGGTAGTGTAACTATCCATCAAGTAGTTTGTGCAAAATTAAAAACAAACCAACATATTTACCAGCAAGTATGTTTGAAATCTAATTTAAAATCTTATACAAAACTCGCATTTCATCATAGCCCAATGTGCTGTCTTTAATACACGTGACTGAAATCACAGAATTAAGTACCACACATACTGAAACATTCAACAAAACTTTAAGATACACAAATACAAAAACTCAAACATCTTAGTTTACAAGATACTGTCTAGTTGTCTTTTACAATAAATTACAAACAATGAATATAATTCTCTAAATATGTACGAACAACCGATACAAGTTGCATCATACCACATGTATGCTATCATTTATGAGTGAAATTACAGATTTAAATATCTAATTATTAACAGAATTTCATAAGCTAGATATACTAATACACCATTTACAAAACTTATTCTAGCATGTTATTAGTCATATAGAATAAATCTCCATAAGTAAAATATAAAGGACAAAGTGATTCAAACTAATATGATCATAGAACCTTTTTATTGGACTTTAGAAACAATACATAAAATATCATGCACCTGAAATCTGTAACTAATTGGACTATACCCATTTTGCAGGAATTTTGGACATCATACCCATTCCTTATTGCATGAAACCGGAGTGTTTTACAATAGCCTAACATGTTATCATCAGTACAAGTAACATCACAGACTTGTCTAGTATCACAGTGACTGAAACATCTATATACAAAACTTCAGCTTAGAAAAAAAACTATCTACAATTTTTCACAAACTGTGTGCATACACTTTGCTTTTGGAACTTTTAAGAACAAAATATGTAAAAGTTCTTGACAAAATATTTTAATTTCATTGCTTCTTATGATGAATTAAATGTTTCAGTCTGTAAGAAAAGACATTCATTCATTTACAGGAAATTAGTTTATGAAGAGTGTTCATAACAATTCATGTAAATTTGTGACCAAAAATAAAATTATTTTTGGTGGAAAATAGGTATACGTTCTGTAGCTTTTTCTGTTATTAACAGTGAAATTTAAAAACTTCACAGACCAGTATTTCAGAGCAGACTTGAGGTCTCATCTTGAGACCTTCCATTTACATGGCCAAGGGTCTATCTTATGTAGACAAGTACTTTGATAGCTGGTGATGTAGTCTCCCTTGTAAAGTATACAGTCACAAAAAAAAACTTCTTTAATCTGTGCTGAACATAAGAGTTGTTCTGACATTTAATGTAATAATTATGTAACCCCGAGGTAACATCCCTTGATCTCCACTCACACTGACACAGCATCTTTGGGGTGAAGTGTCCAAACAGAGTTCTAACTATCATTAGTTTACCAACAGGAAACCAAGTTTTATTTCATAACTCACTAACAAGAAACTGAAATTCAATTTATCATAAATCTGTAACAGTAAGCTCATTTTTCCATTAAAAATGCTATGAAGAATTATACTCAATAAAATGTACAAGAAAAATATTATGGTTTATAATGTCTTAAAATCTCCAGTATATGCTGACGGAAAGTTTTGGTTTAAAATTTCTAATGATTTCCAGCTAACAAAACATGTTACTGAGTTGCTGTATTTGTGTGAATTATTAAGTTTCACCATTCTGTAGGCTACAGGTGTTCCTTCCAAACATCTGTTAAACAGTACTGTCTTTTAATTATAACTGTTTACCATAAAGTGTATGTTGTATCTGAAGAAATTTTCCATGATTACTACTTCTTAAATCTAACAAATAAATTAATTCCTGTTTTTTGTGGTGTTTCCTGAACTCATGATTAAATGCAAGATTTTTCATGTATCAAAGGTTAAAGGGTTAACTCACTAGTTTAATGAATATTTAATATATAATGCAATGATAACTTTCTGATTAATACTCCATTAAAGAAAAAACAAAAAAGAAGTCCTTTGTTACTCTCTTTCTACAAAAGCTGAGCTGTCACTGAACCAAAGAATTTATGAAACATTACTTTCAAAACAAATGAACTAATGGATTAAAGTACACTTTTTCAGAAATAAAGAACACACTAAAAATGCAAGAAACATTAAGTATATTTATTTACAATCATGGTTAATGATCAGGTTATATTTACAATTAAGCAACAGAATGGGAAAAAAAGTTACTTAGCTTCAATAAATGTTTAGTATGCAACTACAAGTTTATTTGCTACACATAAAGCAGAACATTATGTATTCTTCAGAATAGAAGAAATGTTCAGGTTTAGAATACATTTATCAAAGTATCTGTAGCTTTTCTTTAACAATCTTCAAAATGTCCATAGCTGACTGGGTATACCTTCTGGAAAAAAACAGTGAAACTGATTTTTTTTAAAAGTATTATGTATACGAAGGAAAATTTACAACATAGTTCACTATTCTTTCACACGAGGTCCAAAATATGTATTTTTAACTTAATATGTACATGTTCAAATGTGCACTGTAAGTTTTCATACAAATATAAAAGGAAACCTTACCTGTCAAGAGAAGTTGTGATACTTTCATTTGGATCTCCTGATTTCACAGTTATTCCTATTCTTTGGACCAAAGCTTCTGCTTCTTGTATAGCAGTTTTTAACTCAGGCATTAAAGATGTTATCAATAATGCTAAATATAAACAAAATGACACATTTTACTAATACATACCCAAAATCTATGACATTGTTATAAACCTAAAAAGAAACCATTTACTTTGAAAAGAAGAATTGCAATTTTTACTTTAAATGCTAAAAACAAAACTTCTTTCTGAGCACTAAATAATTCTAGAACACTTCCAGAACAAAAATATTTTATGATTCACCATTAACTTTAAGAAATGGCAATCCTATAATCAATTATGTGGTAACAGTGAATGAATTTGACAGTGAAAATATAGGTTTTTGTATTTGAGATATAAAAATGAATTATTATTATTTTGCAAATTCATTTTGGAATAAAATAAATTATCAGTTGTATTCACAAAGTTTCTTAAGATGTTTGCCACCTACTGATTACAGAGAAAGCAGCCAGTAAGCAGAACCATAATACCCAAAGCTTAAAGTATGAGAAATATTTTGTGGTAATGCACAGATTTAAACTTAGCTCATCAACCATCAAATCCAGAGCTCTGCCAAATGGCCAACCTGTGGCCAAAATAGATTAATGATTTTACACTGCAACTATCCATATAGATTAAACAAAATGACCCTGTTAAGTAACATTATTAAGCTGGATGAGCTAAAAAGCTTTTGGGTTAATTTTATAGTTAAAAAATGAGTAAATTATACTGTATTTTATATTTTGTTTTGATTTCATCATTAAAATAACAAATTGCTATAACAAAGCAATTTATTGAAGAGTAAAAAATCAAAACTCTTTTAGTCTTCCAACAGCAAACACAGTTAAAGAATGTCAAATTGAAGAAATTATTTAAGAACTTTATATGAGTTTCAACACAGTATTGAGTGAGTACAGTTTGTTAACAAAGTGTCTGAGAAGGCAAAGTTAAACACAATCAACATCACTACTAACAGACAAACATAATAACTTTGATATTTATCAGTTTTGTATGAAATTACCACAAAAAATGTTTTTAAACTTAATATCAAACCACTAAATCTCACATGTACAGTATACAGTGCTTTACTGTTTACTCACAGTCATCAACAGCTAATGTATGGAGAAGATGAACAGCTGCAAAACAACTTGCCATTCCCAGAATGGCATCTGACTGTAAGCACTCTTTTAGGGCTTTTAGGAAAAGCCTGAAACAAATTTAGTAAAAATGTTAATATACACTGATAACAGTTAGATTTATAAAAACAGTAAAAAGCAAATTCTTTATGTTCACCCAAGGTTGAGTTTCAGCTGCTGATATATTTCAATGTATTTTATTTTTGTATATTTAGCACTTTTAAATAAAAGATGTTTTACACTTGACAGAGAAGTTTCTTAATCATATTTGATAAATCACTGAGAATTAACCATGGATGTTACAAAACTAATAAAATGAAATTTAATGAGGACCACAATTTTTTTTTTATTATGAAACAATTATGTTTTCATTTGTTTATGTGCATATACATAATTTCAAGTATTTACTGGATAAAGAAATATTTTGATATAGTAAAAATCCACGTTTCCTTAAACCTTTTGTGATGGGTTCAATATAATATACACAAGTAGACAAATATACACAAACAGACTAAAGACACAACCAAAATGTTTGAAATTTTGGTTTGAAAAAATGCAGCGGCTTCAAAGCACTTTAAAATGTCCAAAAAAGTGACTAGGGGACATTTTGAGCTTAATATTGATTATTTACATGTCATACATTGAAGCCAGTATATATATAAGGGTCCATTTCCAAAATTAAAAAGAGGTGAGTGGGGCCACTGTGTTTAATTCAGTACATAAGACATTTCTCAACCAATAGAAAAAATATGAGATTCTTACTTTATATCTTAGCTTGTCAATATCACTAATTTGAGTTCCTAATTCATCTTAGACTACAAACTTAGTATTTGAACATCACAAACATCTAATCTGATCCACTGCTGCATTCACCACACCAAATTACACACTAAAATTTACACTTAGGTGCATTCTTTTAATATTTACTTTTAAATTAAGAAATTAACTACAACATAACACTAAAATCTGAGTTATATTATACAATTTGATACCAAACTTACTGATATAAATTCATGAAAAATAGTAGTTCAATAACATTTTGAATGCAAAACAACAAATGAGATAACATGGCATTTGACCAGTCAGAATAGGGTTAATGTACTATACCTAAAATTCAAAACCATTTCTTGCATGACTGAATGTACACATATATACATTCTTGTGTAAAAAGATTTAGATTTTCTCCTCATACAAATTTCATACAATGTGCCACATCAAAATTTAGAGCCTTTCAAAGGCCTTTCCAAGATTAGATTATCAAATTCCAAAGGCTCAACACACTTTATGTTAATAATTATAAGTTTCTATACACTTTGTTCAAAAATACTAAAAGTGTTGAATACACACGTTTATCTATATACATATAAAACACATATTCTTTTCGTAATGCTCTTTTGTAAGTAATACTCTACTTTCTACTGGTAACTTCCAGATTGGCTCAATGTTTTGTCTCAAGTTCAAATTCCAGTTGAGTGGGGATTTTTCCAAAATGTTTGTTTAACTCTTAATTCATCATGTTTATAGCAAGATATTACAAATGTTAGTAAAAAACAAAACAATACAAGTTTATTTCAGTGATTTGAATTATTTGTTACCATCTGATTACAAAGACTACATGTTACAATGGTTACAGCATTCAACTACCACATGGAAGTATTGTGTTCAAATCCCAGAGTAATTGGGATTTTATGTTGATTTTTACACTCATTACATTTTTCTTTTAATATATATTTTTATCTTACTTGCAATAAATTCTTTAAATACTCAGAAAAAAATTATAAGTTATAAGTTTAATTATAAGTTAAATCAGGGATAATATTACATAATAAACACCAGTGGCTCTACTTGTCAAAAACTTAAATATCTTTTGAACCCAACAAATGGCATTACAATACCTTGCCATTGATGTTTATCACCTTTGGTGACAGATTTTTCTAAAATTTAGTCAGAACATTTCATAAACACCTTCATGGTTACATTTGTCCTTCATTATCAAATTCTTTGTCTTTACCACCAACAATAATAAACTGTAGGATCAGACATTTGACTTTGTAAAAATATTTCTTGCAAATCCAGTGGTTTTTTTCATGGTTCAGTATGCAAGGTTTATTACAAAGCAGATTTGAACATATCCAACATAATATAAAATTTACACAAGCTAAAATTCTAATCAAGGACACTTACAGAAGATCACCAAATACACATGAAAAACAATGATTTTGTGAAATACAGAAAAAATAATAATTCTTTGTGCAGAAAAATTGTTATGATAATATAATTGATTTTTAGAAAACATGTTCACAAAACATTTATTTAGATTTAATTTTCAAAAGAAAAATTCACCAACATTTACCATCAAAAAGGAGCATTCAGTAAGCATAAAATATTGAGCAATTAAAACACATTAAGCAATATGATAACATACAAATATAAACAGTCACCACTGTAATTCAAACAGAAGTTTCAAACTCTGTTAAAACACATGGAAGTGATATGACACACTTGTTACAAATTTAAAATTTCTCCTTCCATCATCTATTGAAGTACAGCTTTGTAGTTAAAACTGAAAGTGTACAGCTAGTTAATGCACAGAAATACACTCACACACACACACTTTACTAGCAATATCATTAATACTCATCTGCTCCTGTAATTTTTGTGTTCCAAATATAGAAACCTAAATAATGAATGACATTTCATAAAATAAAAAAAAATATTCAAAATAAAGCTCATTCTGTTAAAATATCACTCAAGACTCAGCACTGATGTCAACTTCAAGTATTTTGTTAACAAAAATGTAGGATAGCAAGAGTGTTTACTGTTATTATCAAGTATTATATTAAGTGGTCTACAAACAACTGAAATGACTGAAGTCAAACATCTGCTAGTTCGACTAATGATAGTAATGAACATTGTGATGTTTTCAGAGACTGATTGATTGATTGATTTAGTGTTTTATGGCACAAAGCAACGAGGCTATCTGCGCCAGACATCTGGTAAAAAAGTAAAAAAAAAATGTAGTAAAAACATAAATGGAAATGAAGGTAAAACAAAAAGGTCTAAAACCAATGTTGACACCTAGTCTACAACGTTAAGATAGAAGGCAGAGTATAAGAAGTTGTAAGGTATTTATTCTAGCAAAAAGGTAATGATCATAACCCGCCAGGAAGACTAACAGGTAAGTGCAAGACTCACCGTCAGTCACCTGAAGTTGGTCTTTCCAGTCCTGGTTCCGGGTTATGTGTCATAGCAACCAGTATCAAAATGTAAAAGAATAGAAGTTTTAAAAGACACTCAGCAAAATCGTAATAATGAGTAGCCAAATGTTCAGTAAAAAGATAAGTCAAGTAAATGGAGTAAAATTTGTAAAAGTAATAAAAGATAAATGCAAAATGGCAATTGAAACAGAAAATGGTGTAAAAACCAATGGTGACATCCAGTCTTCAAAGTTATAAACTATTTACTCTAGCAAAATGGTAATGATCATAACCTGCCAGGAAGACTAACAGGTAAGAATAAAAACCACCATCAGTCACCTGAAGTTGGTCTTTCCAGTCCTGGTTCCAGGTTATGAGTGAATATGGCCAGTACTAAAAAGTAAAGTAGTAAAAGTGTGAAACGATATGCAGCAAAAGTATAATAACAACTCGCCAGGATGACTAACTAGTAGTTCAAACAGTTAGCGTTAGTCACCTGAAGTTGGCCTTTCCAGTCCTGGTGTCGAGTTATTTATTGTTTTGGCCATTGTCAAATGTCAAATTGAATGAGAGAGATTAAAACTGTAAAAAAGGAGCCACAATTAAAAAGGTGTAATGAATAAATATGCAACCCTTAAATGAGATTAAAAAGATTAATGGCCATTAAAAAATTAAAAACGTTATCAAGATAGACAGAGTCACCATCACCAATAACTCTGTCCAATGTTACAGACTAACCCTGGGAAAAAATATGTTTAAAATATTGCCGTCGTTGAGAATTGTAACGATGGCAAAAAAGTAAAACGTGGCTGATAGTGATTTGAGTGTTACACAAACTACACATTAGTGCATCAATTCCAGATAAAAGAAAATGATGAGTTAAAAAACTGTGACCAATGCGTAGCCTAGTGAGAACAACTTCCTCCTTCCGAACTTTACGGAAGCTGGATGGCCAAACTCCAATTTTGGGTTTGATTTGAAAAAGTTTGTTATTGCATTGCTCACTCCAAGTGAACCGCCAGCTGGCACAGAGCCGAGCCTTGAAGATAACACCATAGTCCATGAACGGAATCGGCATAGGGGTGACAGTGCTGAAGCAGACATATTTAGCTGCCATGTTTGCAAGCTCGTTCCTGCGAATACCAACATGGCCTGGTATCCAAAAAAACTGGATTGAAGTAGCTGCTAATGAGAAATGGACCAGTCAGTTTCAAATATCAGCAAGAATAGGATGTGAGCTAACGTGTAGCGATTCCAAGGCAAGTATAGAGCTAAGCGGATCAGCATAAATAGTGCAGTTGGAGTACTGCTCAGCAGCAATATGATCCAGGGCAAGAGATATGGCATGCAGTTCAGCAGTAAACACAGAAGCTGTAGAGGGGATTCTGCGCGCAACTATTGACCCATAGCAGAGCCCACTGAATCACCTGATTTGGAACCATCTGTATAAACAAGAACTGAATGATTGTTTGAAAGATATTAATTAAATAAAAGACGGTACTTCCAATCTGGAGTATCTGTCTTTTTTAAGTGACTGAAAGAAAGGTCACATTTGGGGGTTGTAATAAGCCATGGTGGGATGGGCCGACCTGTGGAATCTGCAATGTTATCCAAGGACAGACCCAATTCATCCAATTGCGCCCAGATGCGATGGCCAAACGGAAGAGCAATGACAGATCGTCTGTTCTGAAAAAGTACTGCCCACCGAGGAGGGAAAACACATTCCCAGGTGGGATGCTTTGGTAAGGAACGAAGTTTTGAAGTATATTGTAAAGATAGTTGCAAATGGCAAAAGTGTAGAGAAGGTTCATGAGATTCAATGTATATGCTTTGAACTGGAGAGGTACAGAAAGCCCCAGTGCAGAGTCGAAGTCCTTGGTGATGAATGGAATCCAGCATCCATAAGACCGAGGGTCTGGCAGAGCCATAGACCATTGATCCATAGTCGAGTTTCGATCTAATAAGAGCACGATATATCTTCAAAATTGAACAGCGATCTGCCCCCCAACTGGTAGAAGAGAGGACACGGAGGATGTTCAGTGCTCTTGTGCATTTGACCTGAAGCTGCTTTAAGTGTGGTATAAAGGTCAGTTTACGATCAAAGATAAGCCCCAAGAACTTTGTCTCTGGGACCACTGGCAGCAAAACTTCACCGATATGAAGTTCAGGATCAGGGTACAAAAGTACATGCATACAGTTTTGGAGAGAGAGAAATTAAAGCCATTCGCCAGAGTCCACTTCCGTACACAATTGAGGGCAGTTTGTAGTTGCAGCTCAATATATCTCATGTTTGACAACTGACATGAGATGTGAAAGTCGTTGACATACAGCCCATTCGCAACAGTGAGAGGGAGTTGTTCAGTGATGGCATTTATCTTTATACTTAAGAGTGTGACACTCAATACACAGCCTTGAGGGACTCCAAGTTCCTGTACAAAAGAACAGGAAAGTATCGAACCCACACGAACTTGGAATCTTCTGTCCATTAAAAAAATTTTAATAAACATGGGTAGATGGCCACGTAACCCATATGTATGGAGGTCTCGCAAAACACCATACCTCCATGTTGTGTTGTAAGCCTTCTCTAAGTCAAAGAATATTGATACAAGATGTGGGCGGTTGAGAAAGGCTTCTCTGATAGATATTTCAAGACGAATTAGGTGGTCTGTGGTAGAGTGCTGTTGACGGAACCCACAATGGGTGGTCGAGAGGAGGTTGTTTGATTCAAGGAACCAAACAAGACGAGCATTAACCATCCTTTCTAAGGTCTAACAGAGACAGCTCGTCAAAGCAACTGGACGATAGTTTGAAGGAATCTTCAGATCTTTCCCTGGCTTAGAGAAAGGTAAAATAATAGCCTTGCGCCAGGCATCAGGAAAAGCATTCTCCTGCCAAATCCGGTTGAAGACAATCAGAAGGACATCAAGAGAAGCAAGAGATAGATGGTGCAGCATGTCATAATGAATATCATCAGGTCCAACAGATGTACTGGCAGATTGATGTAGGGCCATTTTTAGTTTCACCAGGGTAAAGAGACAATTATAGTCAAAGAAACAGTCAGTTCGAAAGGAAAAAGGTGATCGCTCTGCCCGAGTCTTGATGGCCAGGAAGGTGGAGGAACAAGCAGAAGTGCTAGATACCCGGCAAAAGCTTTCACCTACAGTGTTAGCAATGTTCCGGACATCAGTCACCTCCTGACCATCAGAGAGTAAGATCGAGAGGGGGACAGAATTGTAGTGCCCATTAACCTTTCGAATCCTGTCCCATATGATCTTGGAACTGGTGGTAGAAGATATGCTGGTTGTGAATTTAATCCAAGATTCCTTCTGGCTTTGACGTCTTACCCACTTTGCATGTGCACGAGCCCGTTGTAAAGCAACCCGGTTTGAAAGTGTGGGATATCTACGAAAAGTATCCCAGGCCCGTTTTTGAGCCTTCCGTGCTAAGTGGCAAGCAGGATTGCACCATAAACAAGGATATCGTGGAAAACGTGTCGAGGTTTTAGGAATACACTGAGCAGCTGCATGTATAATACAGTCAGTTACTGCTGTTACACAGTTGTCCATTGATGGATGATTTACGATGGCAGGATCAAGTTCTGCGAGAGCAGTGAAAGTGGACCAGTTTGCCTGATCCAGCTTCCACTGGGGCACGCAGGTAGGGTGGCATCGACCACGGCCAGTCTCTCTCAAAACGATCGGAAAATTATCACTGCCTAGTGGATTACTGTCAACCCTCCATGAAAAATGGGAGAATAATGAAGGGGAGCAAACTGAGAGATCAATAGCGGTAAAGGACTGACTAGGTGCATGAAAGTAAGTGGAAGAACCCGTATTGAAAAGAAAAAGATTGTGATCAGAGAGCATCCGCTCTACAGATCGACCCCTCCCATCAATAACAGCACTTCCCCAGAGGGGATGGTGTCCATTAAAATTCCCCAGGATTAGAAATGGAGATGGCAACTGTTCAACGAGAGCATCAATTTCTGATTGATGGTATGTCTCTCCAGGGGACAGGTACAGAGGACAAACAGTGATGGTATGACCCAAGGAAACACGGATGGCTACGGCCTCCAAGGGTGTGTTGAGTGACAAAGACAGGGTGGGCACATGTTGATCAACCAACAGTGCCACCCCTCCAGGTACTCAACCATCACACAACCTGTCATTTCTGTACAGAGAAAACTGCCGAATGGAGAATGTATCAGCAGATTTGAGAAATGTTTCTTGTAAAGAAAGACAAACAGGATGGTAGGAAGCAATCAGCGTTTTGATATCATCCAGATTAGAACGTAAACCTCGACAGTTCCATTGTATCAAGGTGGCCATTTTTAAGAATGGGTAGGTGAAGTGGCTGGAAAACCCTTCAGTTTACGACTGCATCTTTTTTCTTTACTGTCTTTAATCGGAGGAGGTCTATCAACCTCCATGGATCCTGCTCTGGGTCAAGTGGGCAGGTTTTTGTTTCTAGAAAAGGAATCCAGTGACTGAGGACGAATAATTGTTTTGTCTCTTGTGGTTTGAGAAAACGATGTATCAGAAGAAATGCCTGTATTTGAAACTGAAGGACGTGGATCTTGAGGTTTATGGGAAGGTATGGGAGGAACAGAGATGGAAGTGGAAGTCGATTCCTCAACTTTTATAACCACGGAAGTCAAAAGGCTTTTCATTTGTTTTGAAAACAATTCTCTTGGAGGCACAGAGAGATCTGTCTGCATTCCCACTGTAGTTGTGGAATGAAGTGCAGCAGCATATGTCCAAGATGGGATTGTGGACAGCAATTTCCGAGCCTCAGGATAACTAATGTTATGTGTTGTTTTCAAACGCTGCACCTCTTTTTCCTCCAACCATTTTGGGCAAGAATGAAAGTAAGAGGGGTGAAACCACTGCATTTTACACAATGCGGATTCATGTCACAGTCATAGGCAT
Source organism: Carcinoscorpius rotundicauda (assembly GCA_011833715.1). NCBI lineage: Eukaryota > Metazoa > Arthropoda > Merostomata > Xiphosura > Limulidae > Carcinoscorpius > Carcinoscorpius rotundicauda. The sequence goes on along the minus strand of CM022395.1, from coordinate 43,467,943 downwards.
CGTGGTCCTTGCCTCCACAATGAGCACATGTCAGGGAACCACTACAAGAAGTCTTTGAGTAGCCGAATCTCTGACATTGGAAACATCGAAGAGGATTTGGAATGTATGGCCGAACCCTGCAAATGAGATAACCTGCATTGATGGTGGCAGGTGCACATGGTGAAGTAAATGTTAAAACAAGGGTATTTGTTGGCAGTGTAACTCCATCTTTGGGAGTGGAGATGCGCCTTACTGCAAAAACTCCGAGTGGAGAGACCAGCAAGAATCTCTGACTCGAGAACGTTCTTCAAATCCCTTTCAACAATGACTCCTCATGAAGAATTCAAAGTAGCATGAGGTTTAACCTCAATAGGTATATCCCCAATTGCCTTTGAATTCAAGAGGAGTTCACTGTGTTGGGATGTGGATGTTTCAACCAATATGTCACCAGATCGAAGCTTCTTTACTTACTTTGGAGAGCCAGCAAGTCCCTCTAGTCCCTTTCGAATAAAAAAAGGGGACATTTGCCCTAAAGGTTTTTCCGAAAGAGAATGCAATATAAGAAAATGAGGAACGTGTGTTACTACGTTGAAGATTGCTGTTCTGAGTATTCAAGACGTGGTTGCTTACCCATTGACTGTTTTTTCACAATTTTATTTAAATTTTTTGGAGGATCCATAGGAAAGAGGAAAAGTTTCGGTACCCACTGACCCCACCCAGCATGGAGCACTACAAATTCATGCAAGGACAATGCAGCACGTCAGGGTTTCATGAGCACTATACCCAAACACCAGTTAGGCACAATGTCCACAACACCCGTTGAAAACTTCCAACACTGGTACTTGGTCGGCTCTAGCCCAAGTGGACCAGCCGATTGACCCAAGGGCCGCCTGTCTTCAGGAATTTGAGACCAAAGTGGTGTGTTAGGGTTGGGCCCCTCAACCACCAGGATCCTCTCCTCCCCTTCTCGGGTCGCCATGCACGGCAAACACGTGGGTGGATGTTTAGATCCCAGAGAAGGTAACCAGACAGAACAGAACCTTCCCTGAGAGGTCCCCTCTCCACGTACAGGAATCCACACCAAGGGGTGTTTTCAGAGACAACCACTATTTATGCCTGCTACCTGCAAGGAGAAAATCCAAAATTGTGGCATAATGAGTCTTTTGATTCACTATTAGCAATTACACATCACAGTGAAACAGAAAACTGTCCTCCACGTCAGTGCATGCATGTTTCATTAATACCTGTCCAAACATGCAATGGCCTACAAAACTCTTTGTTCACACAGACACACACACACACACACAGAGGTGAACATATTATATATATATGCACTTTAAAACAAATGATATATATATCACATTAAACAGATACCAAAACACACAATCAGAAGGTTGGTAGAAATAGCTATCCTTTAAAAACATAACTGCAATAAATAATAATCTACAAATAAATAAGTTTTTACCTAAATGAAACAGACTTGGCTACAATAACAGACAATAGTACTCCACTTAAAGAAGGAAGCTCCTCAACCTTTGAACACATCTCAAAGCCTTGGTGCTGTAAGGAAAGCAAAAACAGTAACTGTTATGCGAAAAATGTTTTAATATACAACTACACATCAGATATTTCCATACTAGGCCATTCAAAATCCATTAAATCATAATACACTTAATGCTATATAAAACTTTTATAGATTTTATTTCATTTGAAAATAGGAAGAAAATCAACAGGTAACTCTAATAAACCGATGTTTTGAGAAAAGTTTGAATCATTAGTTATAGTTATTAAGAAAGTGCTAGTAATTTTCTAAAGGTAGTTTTTGTGAAATAATGCAAATAAAAAAAAATTTCTCAATTCTGTGAACCTAATGTTTTTTTTTACACAGTTCTAGACAAGAGATTTGAAACCTATCAACTAAAAGTAGAAAAATAAAGGTGACGCACCCTCTACCAGGTGTAAAACAGTTAACATTAAAGGAAGTATAACATGAAATAAAATTTCACAAGTACAAAAAAATATGAATAAAAATTTATGAACTCCACTTTTGTGTATATGTACATGTTTTTAGTTTTAAATACCACTTGAAACTGATTATTTTGGAAAATATGTGCTGATAAGCCACTTTATTAAAACTCCCACTTAATACAAATTAGTGTACTACCTTTCACAAGGATAATAACCTGGAGAGAAAGTGGGATAATCTCTACATCATAAGATTTTTAGAACCTGTTAAGTAACAATTCTCTACAGTTAATTCACTAATCTCAACAGATAAGTGTATCTTTCTGGTTTATGCCAAAGCTGGTCTATCAAAGTGTGCTCTAATTTTTGTTCTGGCCCAGGAGAATGAATAAAATTGCATTAAGGGTCTTCAAGTAAATTTTTAAAAAGGTAGGCATGATGGACTGCTGTATTATTATCATCTTGAGGAAGCTATTAAAAAATTTCATGGAAATGCAGAATTGTGGGTTAGACACAACTAAGAACAGTTTAAGTACATTGTGAATATTATTCTGTCTTCTCGAAAAATAAAGACTCAATCCAGGGTCATACATTTATCAAAGCAAATAGTATGTAGGCTTTTCCTCTGCTTAAAACTAAAGAAAAATTTTAAATATCTAAAACTAACATTACAATAGTGCCACATCTTTGGTTGATCCTGAATTACCTATTTCAGATTCACCAATACTATAATTAGACAGTAAAAAACAAGATAGATAATAGACAATAGAAATAACATAATTAAAAAGATATTGCTAAATTAATGCAAGTATGTACCTTGTTATTTGCTCCTTTCATTTCAAGCTTTGTTTAATATTAAACAATAGTTACAACAATATCATTCACTCTTTCAATTAACAGTATCAGGTCAATGGAATACATAAATTTACCATTTTAAGTGATAACAAACAATTAACTTATGTAATGAATACTAAGAGATGAGAAAGCTTTAAACAATTAACTTATGTAATGGATACTCAGATATGAGAAAGCTTTTTAATTCCAGGCAAAATCACTTACTGAATTTCCCAATATTTCTATTCATACTTTTTCATAATATCTTGTAACATAATGAAAGCTTTAAAATTATAGAGTAAACTAAAACCAGAAAAACTGTTTTAAGTTAAGATAATGTTTAGCTTCAAAAACTTTTGATCACATGAAATTTAATATTTACTATCACTGTAGGCTTATATATTTTACATAAAAGACAATAACAAAAACACTAGAAGTTTAGGAATGAAAGCTGGAATGATAATACACACACATATAAACAATATACTGCTAGTGTGCATTTCTAGTAACATTCAGGGAGTAACTGATGAAAAAACTAAAACCTTTCAAAAATGATGTGAAATAACACAAGAAAATTCAGCAAATATCCTGCCAGTGGATTCAGAGAAACATCATATCCACTGAGGTTAAGTGATACTACTGAATATGTGAGTGAGTGTGTGTATATATACATTCACACAAAAAAAAAATATCGAAAACAATTAGAGAAATGTGTAGATGACAAACATACAAAAGTCACAAACGAGCGACTGCAACTACGTGGACAATAAATCATTTCATTTGAATTGTAAATCAAAAAAATACACAATATGAAAGCAAATAACTCAGACTGCACTTTATTTTGTATTTGCTTTAAACATAGTGTATCATACCTGTTGTTTTTTTTATCACTAAGCATAGTAGTGCTCATTCAATATGCTACTCAATGATATTTATAACTGCTAAAACTGAGTTACAGCCTTATTTGGACATCTAATTGCCATTCTTAAATGTTTCAAACATTGTTGAAAAATGTTACTAAATACTTTAGCCAGAATGTTCGTCTTTTTTTTTTTTTTTTAATTATTATTCTTCCATGCTAGTGAAAACAAGAGGGAAGTTTTTGCAATGGGTTTAGTATGATAGAAAATCATTTTAAAAGCACTTGGGAACAAACTTTCGATATACATAGTAGTGCTTAGTACTTAGGAATAAACTACAAAAATAATGGTAACTGCATTCAACCTCTTAATCTATGATGCTTAGAAATAGCTGCCAGAGTTGAACTGCAGTTTCATTTGTGCTTCACAATTAGTATAACAGTAAAATTGTTCTGTTCTTCTATCAAACATACTTTCGTAGGGAGATAATAAACAGGAAAACTAATACTTAGCTCAGTTTATAAGCATATACTTATATATATATTTCCATGTTTCATAACCAAGTTCCATTTCTAGATAATTAGGTAGCTATTTCACTTTCATTGGCACAAAGCTACTAGGTTATCTGTGCCAAACAAGATGTAGTATACTATAAAGGTATATGGAAATTAAGGTAAAAATGCATAAAATAAATAAAATTAAGACCCACCAGGAAGACTGAAGCATTAAATTCAAACTTGCTATCAGTCACCTGAAGTTGGCCTTTCCAGTCCTGGGGTCAGGTCAAAATAAAAATTAAAATGTGTTAAAGAAATCATGCTAAAACAGTATATAGTCCAATAAGAACCTTAAATTAAGTTGAAAAGACCAATGAATTTTAAAATGTAAAAATATGAGTGATGTGGGCAGTATCACCTATGACACTAGATATTGCCAAGGGCAAAACCTACGTGAAAAATATGTTTAAAATGGCATCATCATACTTGGTTTTAACAATGGCATGATAATAAAATATGTATGATTGTGACCTGAGTGTCACACAGATCACACATGACCGATGCATAGCCTAGCCAAAACAACTTCCTCCCTTCGATCTTTAAAAAAAAAAAAATGGCCAAAGAGATAAAGGCTTGATTTGAAAAAACTTATTATTTCGTTGCTCACTCCAGGTTGACTGCCAACTGGTGTAAGTCAAGTTTTGATAACTAGACTATAGTCCATGTATGGTATTGATAGAGTAAGAGCAGATGGACTTTGCCACTCTGTCAGCTAGCTCATTCCTATGAATACCAACGTGACCTGATATCCAAAAAAACTGGACATTGATAAATGATGAGATGAGTCAGTTTGTTTTGGATATTGATAAGAATAGAGTGGTAACTAACATGGAATGATTTCAGGGCCAATAGAAAGGTGAGTGAATCAGTATAGATCGTACAATTCGTATATTGCATAATTTCAGTATGATTCAAGGCAAGAAAAATGGCACATAATTCAGCAGTAAGCACAGAAACTGTAGAGGGATTCTGTGTGCTACAACCAAACTGTAACAAACCATGGTAGAGCCTACAGAGTTATCTTATTTAGAACCACCTGTACATATGGAAATGGATAGATCATTTGAGAGATGATCAGCAAATAAAGAGTGATATTTCCAATCAGGAGTATCTGCCTACCTCAGATGACTCAAGGATAGGTCAAATTTGGGGACAGTAATTAGCCATGGTGGAATAGGGCAAACTGTGAATAGTGTTATGCTATCCTATGGTAAATCCAATTTTTCTGATTATTTCCGAATATGAAGGCTAAAAGGAACAATGGACAATGGTAGATTTTCTATTATAAAAATGTGCTACTAACTGAGGATGAAAAACACAACCCCATGTAGGATGCATGCACAAATTTTAAGCATAGAGTATTGATCTGCTCCCCAAGAGGTGAAAGAGAGCACACGGAGGATGTTCAGTGCTCTTATACATTCAACACAAAGTTGCTTGATACGTGAAATAAAAGTTTAATCTACAGTCAAATATAAGACCCAAGAACTTTGCCTCCGAGATGACAGGAAGTACAACATCATCAATATGAAGTTCTGGACCTGAATGAATACCTCGTTGGTGGCAGAAATATACACAAATAGTTTTAGAGAGAGAAAGTTCAAAACCATTTGCTGTGGTTCACTTAAGTATATGACTGACTGTTGTTTGGAGCTGATGCTCAATAAACCTCATGTATGATGACTGACATGAGATGTGAGAGGTGAAAGTCATCAACAAAAAAACCCTTTGCAACTGTAGGGGGTAGCTGTTCACTGATGGTATGAATCTCTAGAATGAAAGTGTGACACTCAGAACACAGCCCTGAAGAACTTCAAGTTCCTGTGGGAAAAAATGAGAAAATGTTGAGCCAATACAAATCTGGAATTGGCAGTTCATTAAAAAACATTTAATAAAAAGTGGCAAACTGCCATGCAATCCGTATAAGAGTGAAGGTATTGCTAGATGCCATATCTCCATGTTGTATCATAAGCTTTTGCTAAAGAAAAAAATAAAAACAAGATGTTGTCACTTCAAAAAGGCTTCTCTGATTGATGTTTCAAGGCAAATTAAATGGTCTATCATCGAGTTTTGTCATCGGAACCCACATTGAGTGGGTGAGAAGATTGTTTGATTCAAGGAACCAAATAAGACAAATGCAATAATCATCTTCTCTAAGATCTTACTGAGACAACTTGTCAAAGCAACTGGTTGGTAATTCAAACGAATCTTTGGACCCTTCCCAGGTTTAAGAATAGGAAGTAAAATAGCTTGGAACCAAGCATCAGGAAAAACATTCTCCTGCCATATCCAGTTAAAGATAATCAGAAAAAAGGTGGTAGAGCATCTCGTAATGTATGTCATCAGGTCCAACCAATGTATTGCCAGACCGATATATGATAGGAAAATGACCATTACCCCGTGGATTGATGTCAACCTCCCAAGAAAAGCAAGTGAAAAGTGGATGGGAGCAGATAGAAAAATCTATAACAGTAAATGACTGACTGGGTACATGATAATAAGTGTAAGAGCCAGTATTGAAGAGAGACAGGTTGTGATTCAAGAGCATATGCTCTATAGCCTAACCTTTCACATCAATACAAGAACCACTCCAAAGAGGATTATGCCCATTAAGATCCCCTAAATTAAAAAGGGGATTGGCAGTTGCTCAATGAGGGCATCAAGGTCTGATTGGTTATAACTTCTTCCACGGGTAAGGTACAGAGAGAAAACAATAATGGTACGACTCAAGGAGACACGGATGGCTACAGCTTCTAACGGCATATTCAACGACAAGAACTAGGTTGGCACATGCTGATCAACCAGCAGTGCTACTCCAACATGTCCTTGTCCTACACATGATCTGTCATTTCGGTATGAGGAGTAATACTGAATTGTGACTGTATTAGTAGGTTTTAAAAATGTTTCCTGCAAAAAAAGACATTTGGGATGATAAAAGTCAATCAAATCCTTGGTGTCATTTACATTTGATTGAAAACCTCAAGAGTTTCATTGGATTAGTGTGGCCATAATTATTTATTTTGGATGAGAATATGGTAAAGAGATCTTCTGCTTGCTGATGCATTTTTTCTTCTTCACTAAATGTGGGTCTGTCCCCCTCTATTGATCTTGCTCTGGATCGAGAAGGCAGGTCAGTGTTTGTAAACATACATTCCAGTGATTGAGGGCATGAACAAATGGTTTGTTTAATTTTTGGGGTGTCAAGAGAGGAAGACCCCATGGAAACTCCTGGGCTTGAACAAGGTAAAGTTAGGTAATAGCTGAAAAATGTGGTAGGGTCAGAGATAAAAGTAGACAATGATTTGTTAACTTTTTTTATTTTGAAGGTACAAGTTTAAGATGCACTGTTAAGGATTTTGTAGGAGGCACAGAAAGGTCTACAGTAGTAGTGGAATGGATTACAACACTGTAAGTCAGAGATGGAATTGGGAATAGTAATTTCTTAGCTTTGGGGTAAGTAATATTGTGAACTGTCTTTAAAAGTTGTACTTCTTTCTCTTCTATCCATTTAGGGCAAGAAGTAAAATAAGAAGGATATGTACCATAACAGTTAATACAATGCAGTTCTTTACCAGCACAACAGGCACATGACAAGGAACCCCAACAAGATGTTTTCGAATGACCAAATCATTGACAATGGAAAGATCTAACAGTGTTAGGAATACAAGGCCATACCAAAGAATTCAGATATCCTGCCTTGATTGTGATGGGAAAATGTGATGTAAATGTTAATATTGGAACATCTGTCAGCTCCATAATCCTGTGTTTATGGGTAAAAATTTGGCACATGGCTGTAACACCTTAGCTGGTGAAATCTTCAAGGATCTCTAACTCAAGAATGGTCTTTAAATCCCTCTCAACTACAACTCCACCTGATCTTTCATTTAAGTCCAGTCCTAACAATATTCATATCAGGACTTCATGCACACCAAAACCAAGTGTTACATCAGGTTCTTTTACCTTCCAGGTGCTATTTCACCATACTTACTGTGACTGTCTTTCTGGAAAATGAATCTATCACTAACATGTAAATGACACAGTAGATGAGAATCCATTTGTACTTTTCACAATCAGAGTGCCATCAATTTTGAGTATATGTCCAGTACCAGCTGAGATACAGCTAACACTTCTCTAATTTAATGATTTCACAAAAATATATAAAGTCAGTACAAAAACCTAATGTACATTTTTCATCTTTTACTTGGTGAGGTATCATGCCTTATACCCTGCTCAGGTAATATTTATGTCATAAAAGTAGAAGAATCTCTCTATAATTAATCAGGGTATTTACCCTGTTGTTGTTCTGATTAATGGGCTTGAAACATTTTTGCTGTTGTTCCTGTGAAGTTGGTGTCCTAATATTTAGAACTGTAACAAACAGTGCTAAATAAAATTATTTTAGATCTCTTAGTAACTACAGTTAAGATATGGAAAGTTTAATTTTTTCACAACTTGACATTTTGTATTACCAGAAACCAAGCAAAATTGTAAAATCTTTCTTTTCTTAATTTGGTTGGTTAACTGTATACATTATTGATGAAAAGTTCTTCAAAATACATAACACTGGATTCAGTGTTAAAAACTTTTTTCAAACAAAATCAGTATATTCCTTAAAAGCAAAAACAATGAGCAAGTGCACCGTATGGAGAGCAAGTGTTAATGTAAGGTTTAGCTTTCTTCGTAAGTTTACATGGACGATATTCACAAAAATAATCTGAATTAACTTTGATGCAATAATTTCAGATGCTAACTATTTGGTTACAGTCTTAAAACAACAAAAATATGGTACAAATGACATTCCATTTTTATTTTTCTTAACACAAGTGTATATTTCATTCCTTTCTTTCTTTGTATAATAACTGTTATTTTTGATACATTACTCTCAGTAAGGAATACAAGAAAGTTTTCATATTTATTATAAAATTATAAACTACTCTTCAACATTATTAATTTTTGCCACTTATTAGTCACTAATTTTAAATAATTTTGATAACTTTGATTAAAATGCCCTAATCATTTCAAAGCTTACAGTTTCAAAACAATCATTTCATAAAAAGCTGGTCTTAAAATCTTCCCATATGTAAATAATAAGATAAAGCCTGGATACTGCTAAAAGCTTCAACATCAAATTTCTCAACTGTTGAATGATGAATGCAAGTAGAAAGGTGTTTTTTTTAATTACTTAAATTTTATGGCCCCCTATAAGCTATTACATGGAGAATTACCCATCATTTGGTATTTTTTAGAACTTACATTTTCTTGCCAATGTTTTGGAAATTGCATTTTTTTTTTTATCATTCTATGCCTTAATTTAAGTAATCAAAAACAGTCAAGCATTTTCAAAGTTATAACCTTTATATACACACCCTTCAATCCTACCATCTGAATGTTTCTCATACCAGTAACTCTCAATATAGACTTAGTCAATGTGACTGATCATATGACCTCTTTGAATTCCTTCAAAGCTTTTATACATTTGATACTACTAACTTTTAATATAGTGTGTATATCTTCACAAAATTTGGCAGTCTTTCAGTAAAGATGTCTTTCACATACAAAATATAATATTTTTAGTGAAGTATTTTTAACAAACTAAAAAAGGACTTGTCCTTGAACTTATTAAGTACTTGTTTTGAACAGTCCATTTGCAAAGTGGTTTTCATGTTAAGATTAAAAATACTTGTATTCATCACAATAATCTCTAAAACCTCCTAAATACATTTTAAGTGCTTGTTTCCAATACATTTTTATATTTTATCTGGTATTTTCTCTATCCTAACCCTATGCGCAATTTTTTTAATTTAAAAAACTAGTAACCAGCAAAGAAAAAAAATCTTAATTACCCTGTTTTCTTTCTAGAATTACTTCAAATGTAACAGGAAACTATATTCATTTACCATAAGTAGCTTTAAACCCATTACAGTACATATATATTAATAATTTATAGTTTATTGTTTTATTTCCCTTTGAACCATGTCTAACTTGTAAAACCTAAGTTGTAAAATCACTTAGGAAATGTGCAGCTAATGTTAAACTATTCAATTACCTTACCTACAAGAAACTCCAAGCTGCTTACATGCACGTTTCATGAAATATTTTTATTGTATTATTATTAGTTATTTTACTTAAATTTAACCTTAACTAACTAAAATAGATTCATATTTTAGTTACTTTTATCATAACAAAAACATTTGAGAAGCAAGAAATAAAATATTTACAAGTAATTTTTTCATTATCAGCTGTTGATGTCACTTAACCTTACTTTTGTATACTAGTTTATGTACTTTATATGATTAAATAATTCACCAAATAGCACAAAATAATAACATGTAAAAGCAATTTACCATAATAATCCCTTTTTTTTTTGGCTTTTTAACTATACAACAACAGCCATTACAAATTCATTCAAGCTAATTATTACCTTTCCCATAGGGAAAATGCCGATAAAATTTATGATTATCTGTTCAGATAATACAGTACATTTGATAGATAAAAACCTTGGTTTTCTATTGGTTATAGGTAATGCATAATTAAACATAAGAGAGAACTACACTGAACAAAAATATAAACGCTCCATGTGAAATATTGACGTCACATAAAGAGTATCACCCAAAGTTAGTGTATACTCCTTCTACTTGTACAAAATAAATATTTCTCTTGATTAGTGTCCCAAATTTGAGTCTACCACTGCCTGTGAGCATTTGCTCAGTGATGCGTTAATGTCACTGAGTGCTGAAACAGAATGAGGAGTACTCGGATACTCCTTATACTGGGGACAATAAAAGGCCACGCCGAAATGTCAAATTTTGACAAAAGGAGCAATGGCTCAGATGACTCCAGTCATGCGGGAACATGTTATTGGCATGTTGGAAGCAGGAATGTCCACCAGAGCAGTCGCTGTGCAACTAAATGTTTACTATCAGACAATAGGACGTTTCAGAGTTTGTTTTCAACAGATGGGCAGTACTGCAAATTGACCTCATCCACGTTGGCCACATATGACCGCCCCAGCACAGGATCACCACATCCAGCTTGTTCACATGGAAGTGGTGGTGTTATGGTGTGGGCAGGCATTGTGTATGGGCAAAGAACACAAATGCACTTCATTGAGGGGAACTTGAATGGGCAACAATATCAGGATGAGATCCTCAACCCAATTGTAGTGCCATTTGTCTGGCAGCAAAATGTCACCTTCCAACATGACAATACCTGACCACATGTTGCCAGGATCTGCACCCAGTTCCTTGAAACTGAACACATTCTGGTTCTGGACTGGCCTGCATATTTGCCAGACATGTCACCCATAGAGTCCAGATAATGTGCGTCAGCTCCGTGTGGCACTCCAGCAAGAATGGAATAACATCCCACAGGACACCATAGACAACCTGGTAAATTCCATGCGAAGGAGATGTGTTGCTCTGACAGAAGCAAATGGTGGACACACAAGATACTGAACAGTGAATTTCTTCAGCCTGACCCCTACCATGTTTGAAGGAGTGACAGTCCTGTTCATATGCCAATATCAAGATGTTACGGACAGTGATTTGAAGATTATTCAGTAACAAAATGAATTGTGGTTGATTTCACATATTGCATGTCCCAAATGTTGATGAAAACTCAAAAGTCTGACATGGGTCATTTATGTTTTTGTTCTGTGTATTAACGATTCTGAAAGAGGAAAGTGATTAGTAGGTGTGATAGGAGGAGCTGATTTTCTATTTGATAGGTCTGTAACCAAACAAAATTGAAGTCTATAAAAATTATGATTTGTCTGAGCAATGATAATTTTATAGTGAATAATTTATATTTAATTTTGTATTTACTGACAAAGTGTTGTATAAAACAATACCCAGCAAACATAAGTCACAATAGGGGAAATTCAGGATTTAAAAAAATATTTTACTGCATAATTAAGAACTTAAAACTTGTATACAAAATGTGGATTGTTAGCTAAGATTTTATAGTATAATAATTGGTATTATTCTAATAAAAAGTATTTTTATAAAATTTTGAATGTAAGAAACTAAAACCTTGTGTCATGGGCAATAAAGAATACCTGTGGTGATAAGGTTAAATCACTAACAACTTACACTATAAGAACAGAACAAGCATGATGAAATAACTTCTAGTCTTCTCCATATTTTTACTAAAACCAGAAAAACAAGTCGAACATTACTCACATCAAATACTTCTAACCTTTCACTATTCACAGTTTGTGCTCAAAGCACTACTGAAGCCATGATTTCCTGTTTTAATTTGAAATAAGGTTTTTCTTCATTAATTTTTGAATGCAATGACAGTTTTGCTATGTAATTTTGCATGATACAGCTAGAGAAAGATGAACCCTGACATTGTTTTCCTAGTAGCAGAAATATCTTTTTCTGACTGCAATTATTAATATAAAGTGTGACATATCATTGAAAACCAAAAATCATTGTTATGCAGGCATATTTAATGGATGTGCCATTAGGAAATATCCATATGACTGGAATGGTAAACATGTTTGGTAACAGATTTCTATCTCACAACTTACAAGTCAAACTATGGGACACACTAGGTCCACTATGTAGACACACACACACACACACACACACACATATTAACCATTAACTACAAGAAATAGAAATACAGAATACTCAATTCATGTAACATACCCACCTTGTTTATTGCTAGAGTAATTTCTGCTAAAATTGCAGCCATAAAGGTACTTATAACATCAGACAATGTATCATGACAAACAGTTGAAGAGCCACAGTATATTAACAATATATCAGCAAGCACTGGTTTTATCTCTGTAATTTCCTGTGGAATGCAGAATAACAATCTCTAAAACTCTCAAACAATGCACACTGTGTAACTCTTAATTATCTAGAAGAAAAAATTTCAAAAGCTAGGGCAAAAAAAAATATCCTATTCAAACATTAATGGATGAAATTCTTAGATACAGTAATAAAGTATGTATTAATTGTTGAAGGGGGGTTACATTTTCAAACATAAATAAAATAGTTCAATGTTGTTAAATTTCAATTCAACTGTTAGAAAATTAAAGAAAGTAAACACTATTTAAATATAAATCACAAGAAAACAATCAACTATTTTTATTAACATTTCTAAATAAGAACAAAACTCCACTTCTATTAGAATCAAGAAAACCTACCTATATTTCTTTTTATAATTTTGAAAAAAATTTATACTGACTGATAAGATTTTTTAAGCCATCAGAAATTCAAAACACTGATGAAACTGGTAAATTAACATAACTATCATTCTTGTGTGAATATTTTTTTTATAAAATGTTAGTTAAAAAATCTAAAACTTTCACATCTGAAGATATAATAATAAAATTGAAAATTTTCATAGTTTCTTACTGCATACAGTGGCAGCATATTCCTTAAAATATAATTATGTCTTTATAGCTATAAAATGTTCCCTGTGAAAAGAAAGAAAAGTGGATTATTCATATCACAACTTTAAATTTTATAATACTAAAGCATTAATCAACTACCCAAAAATAATAATCCAGATATGAATTCAAATAAAGGTTCTGCCTCTAATGTATATTAATGATAATAAAACAATTTACCTTGAAGATAACAAAATTTTGTTTGGTAGATGTATTTGATCACAAAGTACAAAAGCTCAACATTTCATGTCAGTTCCAGACTATCTATTTTTTTTTTTATCCATGTCTAGTTTTTTGTATAAAATGAATGTAGATGAGTACTTAAGTCAATAAAATTGGGAACTATAAATAATTTGAGTGCAAACTATTCATTCATCACAAACATGACAACTTGCCTTTTCTATGATTTGTGAGTCTTCCCTTCCTTTGTTAGCCATTATCTGTAACACTTTACCCACTAGGCTAGGTACCCAGTTTTCCTGGACACTTTTACCTTCTAGTTCACACTGTGGGTGTAAGAATTCTACTGCTTGTTGAATAATACGTAATACCAATGGAAGAATTTGATGGTCTTTGTCTAGAATTATCAAGAATGCTCTGTAAAACATTTGTATACTGTTAACAGCACAATTAACTAAAGGAGCTTTCACAGAATTTTGTTTACAGAACATTAAGAATTTTCTTTATATCTATATGTATATGGAAAGAAATTGTATGAGTCTCCCTGTTAGCCTTAAAATTGAAGAACATTATATGTTTATAAAAATTAAAGCTGAGTGAAATAAATGGTTTGGGTTTCAGCACATTAAAACAAAAATAATGTTGATAAGAATTTCACTTACATGTGAAAGTTGTTTCAAAAACACAAAACATATCTGTCTGTACACAGTATAAACAAAAGTCAGCTAAGCGAGAACAGAAGTCCTCATCAGCTATATTAATTAACAACATGTCTCCAGCAACACTCAGCAGTACCTAAAAAAAATAATAAATTGTGTTTAAAAGCTCTTTATAAATTAAACACAAGGACATTTTTGGGCTAGATCATAAGATCATCTTAGGATTTTGGCTTTATCTGGGATCTTACGATAATATTAAGATTTATTATTATCATTGAGTTTAACAATGAAATGTTAATTACTCAGAATATTAAAAATATTTTTCAAATTTAAGAAGTTTGATAAGAAACAGATATGAAACTTATGACAAGCTGAAAACATTTGTACAGCACAAAACTAGTTCAGAAATAATTTACTGTGAATTTTATTAATGTTTAAAATTTCTAAATGATTCTTCTGTTTTTGGAAATACATTTATAAGAAAATATATTTTTGTATAATTTACCATACTCTTTTAATATTTCCCTCTTCCTATAAACTTTCAAATTAGTTCTTTACATGTGATGTTTAAAGTACAAATATGCTGAAAGCTGTAACAATTGCACATTCATTAATATCCAGTTCATAAATAAATATATTTTGGATAAGAGAGCAGCTGTGACTATGACAACTTATAACTTGATACTAAGTTACTATACTATGATATATAGTCAACATAAAAATCTAAACTTCCGTCTGTTAAGTAATGTTACTAACTTGGTAATTAACTCAATACAATAAATTACATTAAATAATCACAAAGTAATTAATCAAAATCACAATGAAATAATACAATGTCATTAAATTAATTGACTAATCTAAATTAGTGTTTCCAATTATTTCAATTTTAAGAACAAATGATTCAGTTATCAAATTCAACTAATCATCCAGCTGTAGTTACTACAGTTAAATTATTCCCATATGTATGTAAGTTATGAGTAAACCTATTCAGTCAACATTTACCTCAAAGTGCAAAGCAAGTTTATAAGAGTCGCATATTCAAGTAAAATTTAGTTAACCACAAAGCAATGAAATAAGTTCACCAAAAAAAATGAAATGTACTTGTGAATGTTTAAAAAAGTCTTATTAACATACAATGTAACCATATGATAATTTTACATCATTTACCATCAAGATAATGTTTTATTTTGCTTATTTCTAGCTTAAATAAACTTTATCCATAACTAAATGTACATGATTAGAACTGTATGCTACTCAAATGATTAACAAAATGTTTGAATCGCATACCAGCTGCAGAAATAATGAATCTTTTTTGTTAATGATCATTCTGCTGGCACTGAAAGCATTAACAGTTCCTATGTAAAATAGCTAATATTTTGCTGTTTACCTTATTTATCTACAAAATTAAGACTCTTCTGCAAATATGAAAACCAAACCTACAGTTCTCACTAGCTGTAAAATCAACTGTAATAAACATAAATTTATAAATTTTGAATCTTACCTCTAATACTTGTAATATTAATGAATAAGATTCTCCGGTGTCAGTGAAACTTTTAGAATTTGTGCTTTTTGACTGTTTTGGTAAGGCTTGTTTTCTGTTCAACACAGGAAGAAGTTCTTTAGTAGTCCAATCAAGCAATTGTTCCATAACAGAAATAGCACTTAAGTCTGCACATTTTTCCTGAAGTAATTAAATAATTTATTTTAGCTTAAGACTAGATTCACATCAACATTATATGTTAGATCTATGGAACTTAATATGCATCAGAAATTAAAAACATACAAACAAAATGATCCTTACTGTAACTTCATAATAATAAAGAACTAATTTATTTCTTTGAAAACTCTGGTAAAGAAATTAAAATATCTTTAAGTGATGTACTATATTTTCCAATGCCTTTTTTTTCAAATGTACTGAATTTTTATTTTATTCTATAAGACTTTTTTGTATTTATATGCCATCTATTAAAACATTTGTTTATAAAGTCAAAAAGTAAAATGTTAACTTATGTTTCATATGGTTATGTTACAAAAGTTTATATTAACAGCTACCTAAATACCAGACAGCAGTGGATAAAAATTGCATAAATCATAACATATTACTAATACTTCTTACATAAATATACTATTTTTAATGTATATCATGTAAAAAATACACTTTTCAGTTACAACTAAACATTATACCCATGCAACTGAAATATTTTATTTTAGACAGAAGGAATAAACTGTTATTTGCTTACGTGGTGATGAAGGACAACGGTTAGTTCACAAAACACAGTGAAAGCTTCAATGTAAAATGTAGAATTAACTTCTTTTGATTCAGACACCACTTTTTGTTGAATCAAACCCTTGAAAAATAAAAAAATGTTCAACAACTAAAGGCAGTAAAGAACTAAGTACACATCTTAAGAAAAACTATTAACTGTTAAAAATGAAAGAAAAACATGTTTTTAACAGTTTTTTGTTATAAAATTGTCATAGTGTAATTTGTTTTATTTTTCACAATAAAAATTTACTTTAAAAGAGAATTATTCTAAAACAACAGTGGATTCCTTTAAAAAATTGGAATATTACATCAATTTTTTACAAAAATGTATTTATAAAGCTTGATAACAATAAGTGCAACACAATGAAAAGTTGAAGAAATGTTTATTTAAACATACATTATGCATTTTAGCACTATTTAACATTAAGTAAAAACGAAATAGTTGTATATAAATATGAATAAATTTAACAATTTGTGAAAGCGTTAATTAACAACATAAAAATTACCACATAAGTAGAATGAATTACACTGGTTTACAAAGAAATTGAGGCAAGCACAAAAATAGCTGTTTGAACCTAATTTGGGGGTGCTGAATTCAGATTTGAAATTCATTTTCACTCATCACCTCTAGTTTTTTAGATATGCATACTGTACATTTTGTACACATACTGTACATAAAGGCGTATATGCATTCAGGGTTAATTTCTAATATTATGAGACTTGTGTCTTCTTTTTTAGTTATTATGCAATAAATGTAAGTGATAGCATTACATTATATATAATATATATATAGCTATATATCAAGAGAGATTTTGGCAGTTAAGCGTAGCCAACACGTCTCAATCAACAGCCAGTAGTGCATTGGCAGTCAGCGCAGGAGGTTGGTGTCCCTCAACAATTGTATTACACAATCTTTTGGGTATATATTTGTATTACAATTTCCAACGACGCACATAATTATTATTGCCTTACATATGATTTAATTTCACTTTGTTTTTTTTCAGATTCTCCAATGGCTTCAAGCTCGTCAAAACACCGAGGATGCCTCAACAAGGCCAATTCTTTCTGCTACGTGTGTGGGGACTTCATGACAGTTGCACAGTGTCGAACCATCACTTCCCTCCTCAGAACTGCCTACTTTCATTATTTTGACTGTAAAATTGTTGATCAGGACAAATATTAAGCTCCACACATCCGTTGTAAACCCTGCTACAATGGACTAACTGTTTGGTTTAATGGCAAGAATGCAGCTTTCAACTTTGCAGTCTCAATGGTTTGGAGAGAGCCACGAAGCCATGGAGATGATTCTTATTTTTGTACAACAAATATAACTGGTTTCAATGCATCTTCTAGAAAAAAGATCAAATATCCCAACCTTCCATCTGCTATGAGACCAGTTCCCCATTCAGATGATCTTCCTGTCCCAACACCTCCAGTAAATAAAGATCTTCTTTCCTCATCAGATGAAGAAATGCCTCCAAGCGAAGATTCTGCCAAGTTAATCTCTTCGGAAGATATTGACTTTTCTTATTCAGGAATAAGTGGCAATGAGCCACACTGGATCACGTAAGAAGACCTGAATGACCTTGCTCGTGATTTGTACCTGTCAAAACAGTAGTCAGAGCTCTTGGCTTCTCGGCTTAAACAGTGGAACCTAGTCCAGGAAGATGTAAGGATCACCAGTTTTAGTAATCGGAACAAAGACCTTTCTTCATTTTTCGACATGGCAAACAAGTTGTGCTACTGCACAAATGTACCTGGCTTGTTCACTTTCCTTGGTTTGCCACATAATCCTTCAGACTGGTGTCTTTTCATAGACTCTTCCATGTAAAGTCTCAAGGCTGTGCTTCTGCACAACGGGAATAAATATCCCAGCATTCCCACTGCACACTCTGTCCATCTAAAGGAGTCCTATGACAATATGGAGCTTCTTTTAGAAGCTGTTAAGTACAACCAGTACCAGTGGAGTCTGTGTGGGGACCTCAAGGTCATTGGTCTTCTTATGGGTATGCAAGCGGGCTTCACAAAGTACTGTTGCTTTCTCTGTCTCTGGGATAGTCGAGCTGTATCCCAGCATTACAAGCAGAAAGACTGGGGATCTAGAAGCACTTTTGTTCCTGGCGAACACAGCGTCAAGGAGAATCCTCTGGTTCACATGAAGAAGGTGCTTCTTCCTCCGCTTCACATCAAGCTTGGTTTGATGAAGAATTTCGTGAAGGCCATGGACAAAAATGGTGCTGCCTTCTAACACTTGTCTACTGTGTTCCCAGGTCTCAGTGCTGCTAAGATCAAAGAGGGCATCTTTGTCAGACCTCAAATCCGAGAAGTGCTGAAGGATACTGATTTTGAGGAGTTTCTTACCTTAAAGGAACTGAGAGCATGGGAAGCATTTAAGTCAGTCTGTAGTGGCTTCCTTGGTAACACACGTGTACCAAATTACCAAGCCTATAATGAGAAGTTGCTAAAGACTTATGAGGATATGGGATGCCGAATGTCATCAAAATTCATTTTCTCCATTCCCACCTTAACTTCTTCCCTCCAAACCTTGGAGCAGTGAGTGATGACCACGGAGAAAGATTCCACCAAGACATTACGAAGATGGAGAGCAACTACCAAGGCAAGTGGAACCCCAGCATGATGGGACACTTCTGCTGGATGCTCTTGCGTGACATCCCGGAGGCAAAATACACCAGATCATCTAAGAAAACACACTTCTAACTGTCTGCAGTACTATGAATTGTGTACATTGTGTCATCCAAGTATATTTATTCCATCAATGTTCTTTATCTATCCTGTTTTATCTGTAATAAACTGCTGCAACTGTTGAAATAAGCACGTATATACTCTGTATATACTAAAATGAGACTATTTGAAAGCCAGAAAACTAGGTGATAGAGCAAAACTGTTTATAAATTTGAATTCAGCACACCCAAATTAGTAAAAAACACCTATTCACATTCTTGCCTCAGAAAAAAAAAATTTTTTTGTAAACCAGTGTTATTTGACTGTTATGCATATATATTTCTATATCAAAAAATTGAAATAAAAGATGAAAATGGAACACAATTCCTTATTATCCATAATAATAAAAGGATGTATATTTGTCTGGCTACCTCAGTTCCCACAGGAAAGAACTTAAAAACCTGAAATTTTACACACATACTATACAGACCCTGAGCAAGTACACCTTGATATTATTACTTATCCATGTACATGTGGATCTTTTTTAATGAGACAAGCTGATGAACAAAACTACATAGAAAATGACTGGTTCCTAACATAGCTTCTAATGTATAAAAAATCCAGTTTGTTTAAGTAACAATGGAGTTCAACAATGGCTTTTATGTTATGCTGCTTAGAAACAAAAGTTGTTAGTCTAGGGACTGAAAGTATAAAATGAAATGTAAAAATTACAAAACTAAAAAATATTTCCATTGATTAAAGAGGCTTCTTTTTCATTAAAACAACTGGTGACACAACAAAAAATACTTAGTTGCAATTTGTATTAAAGTATGTGCTGCACTGATAGCATTTAATAATAGTTTCATCAACTATAATTTATACTGACATTAAACTATTGAAGTGAAAGATTACAGTTATTCATATCAAAAATACCTAAACAATAGCCTTATAGGGGGTTTAATGTACTTAAAACAGAATAATTTTATAGTAGTTTCAAATTGAGCATTAATCTGTTTCAGTTAATAAACAATTTTACACTAAATTCTGATTTATAAAACAAATATAATAATTATAATAATGTTAGATTATGTAATATTAAAACTCTTTTTTCCTAGTTCATTTTCCATGTTTCAAATTTCTTGAAATATTGTGTACACAAAGTACTTCAATTTTAAAATGATGTCTTAAAAATATATAATGCACCTGTATCAAGTACTTCATTGTCTTGTGTACACAGAATAAACAGACATTTCAAACTTTAAAAAAATAAACACAATGCACCTGTACAGACTGCAGAATTTCTTGGAGCTCCATAAGAGGTAATCCATGGTTTTGAAGCAGAATCCCACGACATACTGGGTGATGTAACATGTAAGAGAGAAAATGTACACCCAACAGAGGTTTTGATGGGTGAGGGTCCACAAACTTCACTTTCCTAGTAGCTCGTTTACTCTAAAGCAAGAAGACAAAACAGCACATATATTCATTTACTAAAATTTAAAACTCCAAAAGTTCAAGGCAAGACTTGACTATTTCAACTTAGCCATGTTTTACAAAAAATGAAAATTCATCAAAATTATGTTTAATAGCATTCTTTTCAAAATACATGGAAAAGAATGACCTAAATGTGTAACACACAAATGTAATAAAACAGACTGTCCAATTATGTGTCATACCTCATATCATACTGAAGAAAATAAAAGCACGTCAGTTTTTCTATGGTGCAAGTGTTTAACATATATTTTGATAATTTAACAGTTTAATTTATTTGCAATACAATACTTCTGTGACACTGAAAACTTTATGGGTCATTCCATGTCAAATCATCCAGGGGTCTACAGATGACCCCCACAGAATGCCTTGAAAAAGTCCACATGTGCTCATCTACCCATATAATGAAAAATTGGCAAAGATTAGATCAATATTTCAAATAATTTCTGATTTACAGCCCAGTAAAATTTAGTATTTTTTTTATTTTGGGGCAACTTTGGCTGCTTAAAGCTGCAAGAGTAATGGTGATAAAAAGCTGAAATATGCTACACTGACTGAATTAATCTCGCAGAATTCAAAAATGGTCTCAAACTAAGTTTCTCTCTTTTAGGATTAACATAGTGAGGAAGTAAAATCACCTGAAAACCCAAAATTGTAAAAAACATTAGTTTATGTAATAAGCCATAGGTCTAAGACGTAATACAATACAAAGCTGAATTTTGCTTTCAAATTTCCTATAACATATCAGTTGATAAATCAACAACTGTTGTAATTAGAAGTCTATTAGATCTCCTATAAAAACATTAAGTTGCATGCAACTGTTTATGATTTAGATAAAAACTTCAAGCCACAGTTTGACCATGTCACCAGTTATTCAGCCTTTCTAGATTTTTACCATATATTCTTACATCTCTGAATATAATCTACAAAAAAATCAGGATGGTGTTCAACCTACTTTTTAATTTAAATTTTTTAAAGTATCCTTTGGCCACATGTTTTTTATTTAAAAAAAAATTCAGTCACCTGGAAAATTTTCCAAAATCTGGATTATTTGACATGAAATGACACTTATGAAACACAACAAATACAGAATAACCTGGGATGATCTTAAATATTTTTACCACAGCAAATGATTTCCACGTCTGTGTCATACCATCACTCATAAACACTTCTAATTATCAAGTAGCATAAAATGGGATGAAATATGTTGCTTGGTGATATCATTAGTTACAAATTTCACGAGCCTATATTGACACAAGTAGAAAAGAAGTAGGTTCAACAGAAGACTTTTGGCAAGTAGTTGGTACTACACACTGATCTGTATACATGGATAGCATATACAAGGATGAAGTCACCAAAAGCCTTCTCATGTCCATTTTATCAATACTCATCCTGCTGGATTATTATGTCATTATATGACCATTATTGTACAGTTATTTAATCGAGATACCTCAATGTTTTGCCTTTGGATGCAGCAACATATCAATCCAGGGATATGACAATAATCTTTCAGTTTTAAGTGTTCCTTTAAGTTCCACTATATATCAGCTAAAAGAATTCCATAGACTTTGATATATAGAGAACAGGTATTGACTGTAACACATGCAATAAACAAAACCCCATTAAATCTGATGTGTGATGAACTGTACTTAACATAAGATACACTTATCAACTTAAATACCTGCTTATTTGATAAATTTAAATAATACAATTTTATTGGTAATTACATGTAACTATATTGACTCAAAGTCTCATTACCTACACACAAGGTTACAGCCTTCAGGCTGTCTGTTATGTGTTTGGAATGGTATTTTAATGTGTTAGTGTAAACAAAGTTCATTATTTTATGGAACTGGCTTATAAATTAAAGAGCTTCTGCCTTTAATAATGCAACTTCTACCACTTTTGTCATTTCAAAACATTGGAAACTGCTTTTGTTTAAATAAGATATTTTGACAACACTGGCCTGTATAATCAAGAAATGTTATTTCTTGTTGTTGGTTTACACAAAAGCACCATTTCCTACATTGTATATACATTAGGACTACATGTGAAACCACAGAAGTGAGTTTATAGTTCATATGTACTGATTGTTTATCTCTACAGAATCTCTATAGTGTAGACATAACAAATTTTTAAAAGGCTTCAGACACATATCATAAAAATGTGAGCCAACTTATTACCTTCTTTCTTGATGTATCACGATTCAGACCAAAAGTTAACCACTCTGATACAAGCTCTAGCACATCAGTACCTCGCCCATGATTACAAAGACTTTCAAGAATAGTATGGTATGATTTAGG
Source organism: Carcinoscorpius rotundicauda (assembly GCA_011833715.1). Taxonomy (NCBI): domain Eukaryota; kingdom Metazoa; phylum Arthropoda; class Merostomata; order Xiphosura; family Limulidae; genus Carcinoscorpius; species Carcinoscorpius rotundicauda. The sequence goes on along the minus strand of CM022395.1, from coordinate 43,444,764 downwards.
TTCTGAATCTTCAGCCAATGAGCGAAGACGAGACACACAACAACCTGCAAATGTTGGGACTGAAGAGGGTGGTAAAAAACTTGTCAAATACACTAAAGAGTCCCACACTTGACCATCCTACAAGAAAAAAAAAAGCAGTAATTATAGAATTCAGTAATTTTTTTCACCATTGGACTCATAACACAAATTCAACATTTGAGAAGCTCATACATTACATTATACAGTAAAGCCTCAATATAAATATAGTTGATGAAAGATTTTGTTCAACAAAAATCAGCCTAGTTTAAATCCTCATAACTGCAATTTAAACTATGTTAATTAAAGCTGTTAAAGCAGACTCACCTTAAAGTACACAAGGAAAATGGTTACACTTGCTGTGAAGGCTTTCACTAACTGTTTTAACTTCTCTGAGTGAACAGCCTATATCAAAAATGATTGAAATTGAATACAAATATTCATTATCTAAAACCCGATGATTCTAGTTTAAAACAGACATGTATACCTGATATAGTACTAAAAGGCTTTACACATTTAAATTGGAATATCCTTTAATATTTTTTAAAAAATAAAAAAACAGTATAAAAGTGACCTTTAGAGTTCCCTGTCTTGCCTGTGGTTTTAGTGGAGTAGTATTTTGTAATACACAGTCACATTTCAATTATCATACATTATATGTATGTATATAAATTATTAATATTTAGAAATAAACTAAACATGTTTTAATTAAAATATAGAACAATAAATCAAAAAGTAAAGAAAACAATTATCTCTTATCATTACAACATCTGAATTTGGTTGCTGCTGGACACAGGTTGCTAAGCAATCCTTTTAAAACTTCACACATGGAGGATACCAAACAAATTTTTTAAGGCTACATTTATACAACTGTATAACCAAAATATGAAAAATAACAATACTGCTACCATAGAATCCTGCCAAATTGATTAAGCATAGTAACAAAGATGTATTTAGTTTTTCAAAAATATAAAACTTCAGGCAGGCTAAACACACAATCTACCTTCTTGAAATCTTGGTTCAAAAAAATGTGGCAGCCTTTTGACATATTTAAATGGCTGAGAAAACCAACAGGATGACATTCTAAGCCCTGTTTGTTTCAATAAATATGCCATATCTTAGCAAAATAAAAAGATATTAAAACCTTGCTAAAAGAGCCAGAGAACTACAAAAATCATTTCACAAAAGACAAAGACACATTTTATACATGTAAAAGTTAATTTCAGAATATTTCTAAACTATGCAACACAATAAATGGCATATCTAATACAACAGGATTCTTACTAGCAAACAGAAAATTGTGAAGAATCATTCCAATGTTCTGATAAATGAGGTTTAATTAAAACATGTTAAAACTGAATACTGTGTTTCCCTAGCAATCACATTCCATCTGTTTCCAATGTTTCTTAACTATGGCCCTGCAACATTCTTTCCATGATATCAGGGTTATTTACAAAACAACTCTTGATGTTGCACTAATCAGGAACAATACTAAAATTTTAGATGTATAACTTTCAAAGACATACACTTAAAAAAAAACAAATGTTCAAAAACTCAAAAAAGTGCAGTGAAAAATGTTATAGGACTACTTTGGTTACAGTTTCTCTCTGAATTAGCTGATGATTTTGAGGTGTGAATGGAAGCTTTGTCCAGATAGTTTGCCATTTTTAAGTAACTAAACGACTTACTTTCACAACAATTTAGGTTAAATAGAAATTTTAAAAAAGTTCTTAAGCTGGACACAAGTTTTTTTCCAGTTTCAAAGTTTTAAAACAATCAAGCCTCTATGCAATTATACAAGTTAAGATTTTATCAAATTAATTAATTTTAAAGTTAAAAATGTGCTTAGTAGCCTTCCACTTTATTAATATTGTACTTCCTAAATTTTAAATACGTAAATGTCTACCAAATATTTAAGGTTTTATAGCCAACATTAAGGTCACATTTTTGAATCTGTAAAATCAACATCTCATAGTCAAAAGTGCATGTAAAGTATACACACACGTAAAAGGCATGGTTTCTGTAGTCTTTATTAATACACAAGTGTGCATTAAATGTTGCAGTTGACATACAGATCAAATGTGCCTAAGTGTCTGTCAAAATTTCTTGTATTCATTGCATAAATTATAGCAGTTTACGTATAAATTGTCATAACATAAGACTAGAGATGAAATGCAGAAATTAAAACGTGTATATGCTTATGACAAGTCATGGTTAAGTCACCCTTGAATATCAAACATTTGCTTTCTGATAATTTTAACAAAATGTAGCTCATGTTTTTTTATGCTTTGCATTTTGTAAGCAATAAGTATTCACACAGACAAGCCGCTCCATTCCATTCTATGAACAGATGTTATACCACGCTTTTAACCAAAATTTAATTATTTTAACTGAAATTTTTGTAAACAATACTTATAAAAAAAAAAAAAAAAAAGTTAATTCCTTCAAGAAACAAACTTAGTTAATGATTACTTTAATCAAGGTATTTTCCAAGCTAATAAAACAAACTTTTCAGCCTGCCTTACCTGATAACTTCTTTTCCCATGAGATAATTCAATATTTATCATACATTATAACTACTTCAATGTAACCTAACATACAAAACATTGTTATTGCTTCTGAAATTATATACCTGGTGTTTCATCAAGTACACTGGGTAACACATGCATAGGTGTTATTTAAGTTTTATAAGAATTACTGATAAGTCAGGTTGTGCCTAAAAAAAATCAATTTACACTAACAATAAACAAGGCTCATTTCTGAAACAACGTACATCTTCACTGATATGCTAAATCTTAAGCAAAACCTGACATCTTTGATCATACAAATTTAAAAGATAAGTACATATTTTTATGACCATTTAAAAAAAATTGTAGTGATTGGTAGCTTGCATTCCCTTTTTTTTAACTGTAAATTCAACAAAATAATGATATACCCAACCTTCTCCTCATATATTTAAAAAAACAGTAATTACTTGTTGTAATTTGCTTCCTGTTCCATGCCATAAAATGCATATTGCATCTATAAATCCACAAACAATCTCTGGATCATCAAAGGGAAATTCATCTTCATTTTTACTGCCATCTGTTGAATCACAGTTTTGAAGAACATCATCATGATTTTCCTTATTTTCTGTGTATAATGTGTTGCCTTCTATACTCAATTCTGATGAATCATTTGGAATGGTTTTGGTTTTTCTTTTGACATAAGCATACAAAGCTTTATTTACCAGCAACATAAAGTCAACTGAAATAATAAAAATTGTATATTAATGAAAGTGATCACTCATTAAATCTCATTTTACAATTATAATCTGTTAGAATGATAAGATAATACAACATTGTTAAATAAAGATCTGTCTCATACATTTCTCTACACAAATAACATATCAAAAGGAAGTATTTTACTTATATCAATTCAAACAAACAAAAATAAGATTATCTTTATTCCTATATACCCTTAAGTTCTTAGAAATACTAAGTGATGATAATGATCGTATCTAACATTCACAAGTCTGGTATTAATATGACTTCAAAAGAAGAATTTTAAAGGCTTCTTAGAAAAAGATTTGATTCTTCCTTAGTAAGCTATTATTAAAAAAAGGCAGAAAAAGAAAATATTTGAGGAAAACTTCAGTAATATTTTTAAGAAATTATTAGCTGATCACAATATAATTCTAACCATATAACCTTAATAAAGCTTTTAAAAACAAAAACATTATTGCATACAATAAATTGTTTCTACACTAAGCTGCTTATTCAGATATTAAAAAAACACAAGCATTACTGTTGCTCCCAATGAGGGTCACACGTCTTTCTAACTGTAAACATTATTGCACATAATAAATATGCTTACCAATTGTTTCTACACCAAGCTGTTCATTTAAGCATTGAAAAAACACACGAGAAGCATTACGGTTACTCTCAATGAGGGTCACGCATCTTTCTAACTGAACATGACCTGGTCTGTTTTCTGGCAAAAAACTGTACTGTACTAACTTTACCAAGCGACGTGCAACAGATAAACTGCTCATCTCCATAGAAGCAAGAATGTAGTCCACAGGAACAACATGCCAAAACTGAAAAATTGAGATAATGGTACCATGTCTAGTTATGCACATACAATATTGTTTTCTCAAAAATTATATAAAGGTTTCATCCTATTAAATTCTTTTAAAACAAGTATTATTTGTTACTGTCTGATCCTATGTTTGAGGATTACAAGTTGAAAATTCCTTAATTTAAAACAATGTTCAATGCACCTGAAAATGGAACAGTTCTAAGAAAAAAAACAAAAAGAAAGAATTAGCTGATAACACAGACAAAACACATCAAGCTCAGTAAATGACAGCAGTATTATCTTCAAAATTCTTTGCAGAGTTTGATTGGACAATATTAAAAACTTGTAATGGATATACTGTTACACATTTATTTTAATATCTGCATTTGTTTTAGTTTGATGCATGTGATGTATACAGTTGGATAAGTGTTTTGCAAGTCCCACCTACTCTCTAAACTTATAGATTCTTGAGTGTAAGAATCAACAATACACATTTTATGACAATACTAAAATATATTTGAATATTGTTGAATTTGAGAATCTCAATTAATGAGTGCATAAAAAGCAAGCCATCAAAAGGTGCCAAAAGACAGTAATGAAAGATTACCGTTTCATTGCTACAGTCAGCATACTATAAGCCTTGGAAGCTGTATTTGCAATAAACACTTATCAATCAGAAAACTAGGTATTTGACCTGGAATGTTTATAGATTTCAAACATTGCAAACGATTTAACTTTGGATGTTAGTCTTTATATGAGGATATTAGACACTGTATTAGTGTAAAAAGTGTTCTTCAAGCTAGCTAGCCATCAAGAGAAGATATCTGTTTATCAATATAACATGAATTCACTCTCTGTGAATATCAAGAAAATATTCAGTTCCAGACAAGACCTGAGACTCAGTAAAGCCTGTATGCTTGTAAAACTCTTGTATATAAGCCAATATTTGTAATAACTATTATTATAAATTATATTGTTGTTTGGAAATTAAAATGTATTTATGTTAAGAAAGACACTTGTGTGTATAAATCTTGTTAACAAATATAATAAATTTGATGTATAAATTGAAATTCAAACAAGTTCTAAGCTTACATTTCCAGCTATTTGAAATCATAGTATGTGAAGGTACTTAATAAATCAGACTCATCTGAAATAAATTATAACAAGTAACACTATGAACACAAAGCAAAGTAAAAAAAAAAATCAAACCATGGCTAATGTATAATAAAATTAAGTGTAACCTTACACTGAAAAATTATAACTGAATAGATAAAACACTTAAGTGAAATTACTCAGATTGCCCTATAAAATTTTACATTTTTCCTATATATGACTGAAGAAAAAGAGATGTTCCAAATGATGAAGCACCATATGGCTGTTTTGTCTTGAATTGTAATTGAGAATCTGTCCAGAGATTTTACATTTCCATATATTCTGAATTAAATCATATCACTTTGTAAATTAAGTTTAGTTTTGTAAAGCACTGACAGAAGTCATTCCAAGATATATTGATGTATACATCTACACACACACACACACACATCTGTAATACATTAAATGTTATTTGTCTAATAATGTGGAAAAAATTCATTGGAATGAGTATGGATATGTATTTATTTGCAATGTGTACTTACTGAGACATTATAGTAAAATAAATTGAGCCTGAGGCTAGTACATCAAAGAGGTATTTACACTACGCTTTCTATGAAACAATGAATCATGCTTGCTGAGCTACTAAGTCAATGAATTACAAAAAAAAAACACTTTCCTTTTGAATGCTTAATTGAAGAAAGTCTTTTATTCATGGGCCTGAAATTGTTGTATTATGTTTTTACAGCTTCTACATTTCTTTTCAATAAATGTAAATATGAATGAAACCACAACAATGATTGAAAATGACTTATCACAATTTTCAACTTGAAAATGATGTCAAAATTTAGGGAATGTCATTCATCTGTAAATAATGTTAAAAACTTAAGCTATAAACATTTTTAGTCTTAAATTTTTATTGATGTATGCCCTTTTTTTTTTTTATCTTTTACCTTAAAGACGGCCAAAATATATATAAAAAAAAAAATTCCCAGAAGCAAATTAACCTTGTTGTGATAGAATTGGTATAATATACACAAATTTATCTACACATTTACAAGTTAAGTATTTGCACTATAACTTTTGATACACTAAGTGCATCTTCACAAAATTTGGTAAACTTTTAGTAAAATTAGAAGTATTTTAAATACAAAAATTAAATTTTTAATGAAATACTTTTACTAGGGATTTATTTGTGAAAATATAGTCTGTTTCATTACTAGTCTCAGTGCAAAGTTATTTCATGTTATGACTGAAAAACTATTCTTCACCCAAAAAATCACAAATATTACTTGCATAATCACTAAAACCTACTAAATGTTTCTTTTTAGTACGACTTTACATTTTATAATAATTTATATACTCCAAATATGTGGGGTCTGTCACTTGATCAACCTTGTAACCATCATAAAAAAAAGGAAATATAAATTATACTTTGTTTTATGTAAGAATAACTACATACAATACAAAAATATAAATGTTTAGTCCAAGTAGCATAAGTCTCATAATGCTATATATCTTATTTTGTATTATATTGACCTTCCAGTCATGCCTAGCTAACATTACACAACTTGCATTAACAAGATGCACATGCACTCATGTTACGTATCCAACAGTATAAAACTGACCTTTATAGTTCCCTGTCTTGCCTGTGGTTTTAGCGGAGTAGTATTTTGTAATACACAGTCACATTTCAATTATCATACATTATATGTATGTATATAAATTATTAATATTTAGAAATAAACTAAACATGTTTTAATTAAAATATAGAACAATAAATCAAAAAGTAAAGAAAACAATTATCTCTTATCATTACAACATCTGAATTTGGTTGCTGCTGGACACAGGTTGCTAAGCAATCCTTTTAAAACTTCACACAAATTTTTTAAGGCTATATTTATACAATTGTATAACCAAAATATGAAAAATAACAATACTGCTACCATAGAATCCTGCCAAATTGATTAAGCATAGTAACAAAGATGTATTTAGTTTTTCAAAAATATAAAACTTCAGGCAGGCTAAACACACAATCTACCTTCTTGAAATCTTGGTTGAAAAAAATATGGCAGCCTTTTGACATATTTAAATGGCTGAGAAAACCAACAGGATGACATTCTAAGCCCTGTTAGTTTCAATAAATATGCCATATCTTAGCAAAATAAAAAGATATTTAGTTCTTATTTCACATTCTAGCTGGTTAATATTAGTAATTCAAGTTCCTAATTTGTACAAAAACTATAGACTTGGTATTTTGACACGACTAATGGCTAATTTTGAACAGTGTTGCATTCAACATACCACATGACTCACTAAAACCTGTATTTAGGTGTGTTTTTTTAATAATTACTTTTTAAAAAATGTAATGGCATGGAATTTGACCCATGACCCACTGCAAAAAAGTTAATTAAAGTTAAATCCACTACCAATTTTATGTTTTCCATTATCATATGCTATTTTGTTCTAAAAAAAAATATAATAAAAGTATGTTCACATAATACAGAAAACCAAAAACATAAAAGATACATTCAAATATCATTAAATGATCAAAAGGACTGATCTTGGCTTATACCATAAACTCATTATATTCATTGTTCACATCTCAGGAACCTAGTTTTATTTAAAAATAACAGGTGTCATGAAAACTGTAACAAGCTGTTGAATTGATACAGGAAAAATAATAGAGTTAATAAAAACCAACCTTTATGCTCCTTAACCCCTTGACTTTCAACAAGAGATCACAAAAAGCAACCCGAACTTTTTCAGATATGTCAAACAAAGCATCTTGAAGTTTCGGAAAGATGACCTTCATAGTTGGATGGGTCAAAGGATTCTCCATTAAAAGGGTAAAACCCTAAATCAAACCACATTAAAAATACAAGTCATAATAAAAATCACCATTAAAATGGTCAACATTTTGAAAAAAATTTCATACAGGTATCTACATAACTGAAAATAATACGAATAAATAATTGTATCAAAGGATCAAAGTTACTATCTCACATCACACACCTTTGTAATAAAAAACTAATAATTCTATAATTAATTATTTTGTTGTTGTTAAGCACAAAGCTACACAATATGTTACCCATGTTCTGCCTACCACAGGTATAAAAACCAGACTTTAGTATCATAAATTTGCAGACTTATTGCTGAACAAGTGGAAGCCTGTGTTTAAAGAAACTAAAATTTCTTTATTTGTTAGGTCAAGCACATATCCAAAAGCATGTGCATTTTACTATATGAAAGCAAAAAATGCTTTAAATAAGAGGGAACAATATATCTTCATAAAGACTGCTACAAACCTTCATGAAAGCTATTCAATGTCTGAACTGGCAGAAACCAAAATCAATATAAATATGTTTAATTTAATAATGTATCAGACACCACCTAGAAATACTGGATGGAACTTTATGTTCTGATACACAAGTATTCAAAAGAGCTAATTAGTGAACTAAACATTATGACTATCACAGCCATATAGCAAATAATTTCCATATATATGTGAAGTTGTCTGTAAAAATCTGTTAAACTTTCCAACAGCTATAAGCACAGAGGTCATCATCAAAAGATGTAGTGTAGTGTATTGAATTTCATAATTACATTAGCACATGTACATTCAGTTATTCTTTAGGTAAAATGTAGGCACAATAAACGAGTACCATCAAATAAATAATAAGGAGAATGTTTAATATTATTCCTCTTTTAGATGATTTGTAAAACAAATTTAAGTACAAGAGGTATGTACATGTTTTGTAAGAAGTGACATATTTCTATAGGGCATTAGAACACCTTTGTCAGGCCCCACCATACCTTATCAAGCTTCCAATTCAGTCAAAAATAATACTAATTTTCAAACACTTGCCTGGAAACATCTCTTCACTAATATCAATAACAACTTTCAAATTGCAGAATAAAAAAATATATGAATCCAAAAGTGTAATAAATAGAGATGTTAAAAATAAAAAGCTAGCTAAAGTGAAACAACAATAACAAGACTCGCAACTCTCTTAAAGTAGTGTATATTTTCTTATACCAAAACCATATCAGGCTATTTGCTGTGCAGGCTATAGGGTACCAAAATGCTTTGCTGTCTACTTCATGATATTCATAAATAGATTTCCACTGTCACTATTTGATATCTACTGAAATTGCAGCCAAGAGTATAGGCTTGGAAAAGTCATTTAGCAAAATCATCTAACATTTGCAATTTCCTATTCGTATAAATACTTTTTCCTTAGTACCATTGATGAAAGTGATAACTATGTACTGATAACTTTAGTAATTTTCTTCTTTCTTTATGTTTAAATACTTTCACAATTCCATACAATTTACAAGTATATAGCATTATAATGCAATGATAGTGATAAAGACCAAGTCAGAGTAACTAAATTGATAAAGTTGAATATTCAGGTTCACTTGGAATGATTAAAAAAACACAAAACATCAGAACATGTGAGTTAATGGTCTCAGATTTGACTTGGAAATGATTACTGACCTTGAATACAGAACTCCTCACTTCAGCAGAAGTCACATCATGTGCCAAGTCTTCTATCAGTTTCTTTAAAAATGCTTGAATAACCTATAAAACAAAATACTGGATAAATAATTAATTGAAAAAAAAACATTTTTGACATGAATTAATCTTGTCAAAATAGGTAAAATGTGTTAAGTGGAGAGATCCAACAAATGAAACAATTACAAACTGGTTAATTATTTTTAATACAGACTTTTAACAAACTTCACAATATCCAATTAAGTGAAATCTTTCCTGATTATGATAAAAGATAACAGACCCAAGTAATTAATAAACTGACTGAAAAAACTATTTTTTTTGTACTGTAGTATCGAAATACTACAGATCTTACTCTCATATAACATTTATTTACAAAATTTTTCTTTCAGTTTTAATTTTAGAAAATATTAAATCCAATTACAATTGTGTGCAAAATTCAGCTTAACATATTACTTTCTGTAGACTGACCGTGAAGGAATTTATCTGTTGTTTAGAGGGACAGTTACAATGTACCCTTTTTGTCACTAAATTTTAGATACACTTTGCAAGTGTTACATAGAATGGATACTTCCATATTTTGGTGCCCTTTTCTCTTATTTATTAGCAACAGAAAGAATATGAAGTGTAAATGCAGTTTTGCCTGTCTCAGATCAATTTTGTTTCAACTTTTGAGAAAGGCACTTCATTTCCTCATCTGAGAGTTAAAATTCCATGTGAAAATACAATAATTGTATCACATTATTTCAACCTACTGGTTATGTACATTTTAACTTTATTTTAATTTGAAATTCATTTACTTTTATTTTAATTTTACCTTCCTAGCCTAGAAAGTAAGTAATGCAACCATATGTGGAATGTAAAAAAAAATATTTCTCTAAATCAAGAATATCAATATTTTATTGTTGTGCATCATTGTCATTAGAATTTAAGGATTCCTAGTCTTAACTAAAACAAACAAACTCAGAATACTTTAACAACTTTATTTTAAGAGTTTTATTTTTTTATTATGATTTTCAGTTACAATTCAGAATTAATGTTTTAAAGGATTTTATACAATTTTACATAAAGTTCTTAGATTACTTTGACTGAAAAGGTTTAAGGTTTTCAAAACCTTTAAATATAAAAAATAATCAAAATGTGTTTAAAAATAATTATTATTATCATCAATTATTACAAAATTGCAATTTATTTATGTGGATGTGTTAAAGGTCCAACATAAAAAACTGTTTATCAAGCTTTAACTATAGGAATGGAAAAATGTTATACCAATATCACAACAGAACAAGTTAAAATTTAATGTGGATCATTCAGCTATAAATTATATATTAAATTATGAGGAATAGTATGTGTGTGTACATATATTTAAACTGCTCAAAAAAACAAAGGACAAATACATATTTCAGTATATTTCTGTCATAACTAAATTTTTGTATGAAAAACATATCCGTCCATCTACATGTATGTTTTAAGCTTGCAAGGAAAGTTTGAAGCAGCTCAAATGAAACTCACCTCACTTAAGATGAATACAACACAAGGTACCCTATGTAAGGCTGTCACATGAAACTATGCATTCCTCATTAATTCTCGAAACAAATATCAACATGGATCTTTTATGGCTCATTTTGTCAGTGTGTACCTTCATCTTGTGTACCCAAGCAGTCAGGTGCTACCTAACAGAGAATGAGGTGGCCAGGGCAGTCCAGATGCTAGAGGATGGCCAGACCCAAAGTTGATTGATGATGCTACCAGGAGACGAACTCTTATGGCAGGAGACCAGGTCAAGGCCATCATTGCTGCACAACAGCCAGAGAGGACCACAACATCTGCAGAACAGGTTAGCTATGACTCAGTCACTGTAAATGACCTTCAGCATTCCACTAGAGCCCATGTGTCAACCCAAACAATTCACAATCTGCACAAAGGATGCCTTAGGACCAGATGGCCTACAAGAGGTGTTATTCTGACAATGCAACACTGTGCAGCCAGGTCAGAGTTTGCTCGTCAGCACCTGGACTGGGAACATCATCAATGGGATGGACAACAGCAAGTTCACTGTGTATGTAGTGATGATGGACGTGCAAGAGTGAGGAGATGCCGAGGAGAACGATTTTCCGCCTGTAACATTGTACAAGTCGACACTTATGGCGGAGATTTTGTAATGGTCTGGGCAGATATATGATTGGGTGGCTGCCTGGACTTACTCATACTTGACAGAGGTGTTCTTAAAGCACAATATAGAAACGAAATTCTGGAACCCACTGTGAGACCTTTTACTGGTGCTGTTAGTGATGAGTTCATTCTCATGCAGGTTAACGTGCAAGCCCAAGTTGCCAGACTGTGTATAAACTTCCTTGACGAGGAAGGAATAGAAACTTTTGAGTGGCCCGCCGGATCTCCAGATTTAAATCTGATTGAACACTGTTGAGATATGTTATCAAGGTGTGTTGGTGAACACCAGCACACTCCTCAGAATGTACACAAACATTGACAGGTCCTGGTTGATGAGTGGGCTGGCATACCCCAAGATAACATTGATAGACAGATTTGAAATGTGCCAAATCAGTGTGAGGAGTGTGTCACAGCTAGATATTGAATGTTTCAAAAATTTCTGGAATAAACACATGTAAACTGTTTAAAGTATTGTTTCATATAGGATATCAGTTTTGGTGATATTGATCATTTTTAAAAAATTTATTTCTCCATGTTTTACAGTTCATTACACATTAAAAAAATGGATACATATGGAACTAAAATGAGGCAAATTACCTCAAAAACTAAAAATACTATCACATTTCGAACACAAACAGATTATGTAAGAAAACATACTTGTTCCTTTAATTTTTTGACCAGTTTATATATATTTCTGCAATTTAATTTACTCACTCTGTGTGTAGCTTTAGAAAACATAATAAAGTTACTTATTTTTGAAGCCACTGTTATAACAATTGTACCTGATTAGGAATCATCTCAAAATGATGACAAAGGACTCCACAAACTCCATAGCTTGCAATGGTACGAACTAATGGAAATGGATCAGCCAAAAGATCCTAAAATAATTCCCACATGTTAGTTACTACACAAAATAAACAAAAAAACTTTTAAATAACAAATAACGTCCATATGAATTTGTTACCATATAGATAAAGAAGTCAGAGAGAAATGATTCCCATTAAATGTTAAAAACCTATAAAAGCATTAAAGGGTTTTGATCAGTTATCAACATCAGTTGCAGTTCTTAATACAATTTCAAAAATAAACTTTATTCAATGAAACCAGTTAAACAGTTTCAAACGATATTAAAATCAGATGCAGCTTCATTCTTTAGTAAATTTCTCCTTTTAACATTCAACTATTAAAATTACATATTTACAGATAGTTACTTGCTTTACTAATCAATTTGCATAAACTAATAACTTTTCATATGTTATAGGAAATTATATATTTTAATATTCTACATGTATATAAATACTGAATAATAGCTTGTTAAGTTAAAAGCTGTTATGCATATATACATCAGAAGAAATATGCAAGTAGACTTGGTATAAATATTTTAATAACAAACTACATCAGAAACAAGTGTCATTCATTCAGTTGTTGAAACTTGTAACAAGCATAATTAAAATATAAACTGCAGCAAAAATATAATCAAAATATTTGAAATATACAAGTAAAACACTGGTAGAATATCATACATAACTTTAGTACTGAGAGTATTAACAAGCAGTCCATTCACAATAAAATACATCAGTTTCACAGTCACTAGAAAAGTGAAAACATCTTGAGAAAATATGTTTGCAAGACTTTCTCCAAGTTTACTAAAAGTGAAATGAAATAAATCTCATAATTTTTTCACATTAAGGGCTGGCATAATAATTGATTTTTATCTAGCCTTTTCCTTTAGAAGTTGCAGCACTTGAACTACAATACTTACATGGATGACATCAAATTGTTTTTGAAGCATAACATCAGCTTCTTCAACATTAGCTTCAGGATCCTCCAAGGGAAAAACGTCAAAAAATATTGTAGCAGCATTTGCACGTACATGACCATTTGCTACCTGACATACAAAACATTTACAGAGCCTGAATCTCAACACTGAAATAATATCCTTCAAACTTTCTAAGTCTAAACTAAGATTACTTTGCATGTTAGATATTAACATTTGAAAAGAAAATGCATGAGCAAATCAATAACTCTTAAAACTTATTAAAATGCTTTTTATAAATTAAAATGTCTATTATCTCAAGTATACCAAATTTTAAAGTAAGGAAATTTAATTTATTAGACTCACTTTCAGAGACCTCCATATAATAGGTTCGTAGAGATTTAACAGCATGATTGCTACTGAACGTTGTTGTTTCTGACGATGAAAACAGCTCAGCAGCTAAAAAACACAACAAAAAATGAACTATTTCTGAGAACAAAAGTTAGTAAGATAAACAACGAGATAGAACAGTAAACTTTACTTAAATAAAATCAGCATTTCAAAGCCAGTTATTTTTGTCTGAATTTCATTAAAGTTTTAGACTTTGTGCTTAATTAATATGCACCCTTGCATATTTTATTGTACATCTGATGAGTTAAGTATGTGAGAAAAAAAATACACTCATGCATCAAATTATGAAAAAACAATTACCAACATCAGAAAATAAGCTTTTGTCTCAAGAAAAACAATTTTTCATTATTACAATACAAGTGTCTTGAAAATGTCATTTGCCTTATTTAAAATATAGGAGATAAAAAAAAAATATTAAAATTGGAAATATAACATTACACATTCCTTGGAGTTTCAGGATTAAACCACAACCAAGAATAACATTCAAGAAATCTATTGTTGCAAAATCACATGTTGCAAGTTAAATAAAAAAAATACTGTAACATAACAACAAATAATTTTTTACTTTGAACAATTACTGGCAGAAGTAAAGTTGAAAATTCAAATATATTTTACATATTTCCTTACTTTTATAAGTTAATATAACCATATATGTATACACAAAAAGTTATTAAACAAAAGTAGGACAGATAAAATTTGGGTACAGCTTAAAGCACAGAAACTAAATAACGTTTTTGCTCTTTCATGACGATTTGTTTTTGAATTTTGCAAAAAGCTACACAGGGTTATCTGCACTAACCATCCCTAATTTAGAAATGTAAGACTAGAGAGAAGGCAGCTAATCATCACCACCCACTGCCAGCTCTTGGGCTACTTTTTGCCAATGAACAGTGGGATTGACTGTCACATATAATATCCTCCACAGCTAAAAGGGCGAGCATGTTTGGCACAATAGGAATTCAAACTCATGACCCTCAGATTACAAGTTGAGCACCTTAACCAACCGGCCATACCAAGTCACCCTTTATGACAATATATACAAATATAACTTTTAAACACAAAAAAATTAGGTTCTTTACAAAATATTTTTATCAAAAACTTGTTTGTGAAAATATTGAGTCAGCAAATCTTTATATTTTGTCTGTTATTTTCTCTATCCTAGCTATATGGGGTCCTTCAATTTTACTGACCTTGTAATCACTAAAAAAATCTAGGAAATATAAATTGTTTTTTTCTCGATTGACTATAAATTATAACATGAAATTAAAAATGTTTAGTATAAATACCCAAAATCTCATAACATTACACACTTAAACATATTTATTATTTTTAGTATATTGACCTCCAATTGCCTGACTAAGATTACAGAACTTCCATTGATGTGGCACACATGCATTCATGTTACTATACCCAATAACGTAAAACTGACCTTTAGTCTTTATAAAGTGACCTGTCATGGCTGTGCTTTAGTGGACAAATACTTGGTAAAATACAATCACATTTTACTTATCATACAATTATATATGTATATAGATTATTACTACTTACAAATACATTATTAAACTTATTTTTCTTAAAACAGAGAACAATGAATAAACAAGTATAATAAACAATTATAACTTCTAATTATAACGACCATTGTACTTGATTTCTGCTTGTCATAAATTGCTAATACTTTTCAAATTCTGCACATGGAGGATATGTAAAACAAACTAAATTATTTTAAGTTTTATGTACACATTTGAATAACCTAAAAATCATAGAAACTATATTGATGCTGCAAAATTCCACTATAATTTATCAAGCTTAGTAACCAAGCTGTATTTTATCTAAAATATACATAAATTTCAGCAGACTAAAGACACAACCTACCTGCTTGAAATCTTGGTTAAAAAAAACAAAATAGCTTCTAACATATTAAAATGGCTGAGTTAACAACTAACAGGACATTCTAAGCTGTTGATTAGTTATTCACATCATATACTGAAGTTTTTATAAAAGACTGTTTCCAAAAATGGAAAGAGATGAATGGGGCAACTGTAATTCTGTACCTAAGCCATATCTCAACAAATAGAAAAGATATGAAGTTGTTCTTTTATATGATGTCAATATTGGTAATTTAAGTTCCTAATTTATATGATGTTATGCAATCAGTATTTTGACATCACAAACATTTGACCAGTGCTGCATTCAACATACTACATGACACACAAAAAAATCAATATTAAGATGTGTTCTTTTACGGTTTATTTTGAAATGAAGATATTAACTGATACATAATATTAACATCTGAATTATAATCTATAATTTGACACCAAACTTAAATATAAATTCATAAAATAGTAGTTCAATAAAACTTTGACTACAAGTCAGCAAACATGGCATGACATTTGACTTGTGACCTGTTGTGATAATATTATTAAACTTTGATTTTTGAACAATTACAAATGGACTTACTAAAATTATGTATTTTGAAGAAAATTTTGCAATAAACAAAGTGATTTTTCATTCCAATATCTTGTCTGTTTAAAATCTGTTTGCTGGTTATAATTTTATAAAAATCAATCATAAATTGAAACCCTACTCTCTTATAATTTAAATAAGATATATGTAATAAAATATTGCAAGGGTAACAGGAAAGCAATTAAAACAGAGACTTCTTTTTACTAATAAAATAATGTAATAAGAAAAATAAATTCAAATTCATACTCTTCTCAGAAGTGGGGCCAGAGATTTCTTGATGTTCCTAGGAACATGGACAGCATAAAACATAAAGTCTTGTATACAAAACTGCTCTAGTTTCTATAAAATAAAAAAAAAGAAAAGATAATCTAAATAATATAATCATAGCTTTGTTTGAAAGAAAAATTAGGTGATAAAAGAGGATTTTTCAAATTTAGTGAAAGTAACATATCATTTGTTCAGTTACTCAGGAATTTTTAATTAAAAAATGTATTCAGTAATTCTGTAATGATACCGAAAAAAATTACTTCCATATCATTTACTCTTTTCTCTATATATTATGTAATAAATTAACCTACTGCAAAGATTCAAATTCTCATAAAACATGTTTTACATTACAGAATATCTCAAGCAAACATAGTAGATCTTTATTTAAAAACCCCTATGTGTAAAATTATAAATGCAATACAAACTTTATTACAAGAAACTTTCCATTATCTTTTGACAATTAAATCAGGCTTGTAACAATATTTTTTGGCCTTGTACTTTACAAAAAACCAAATTAATTTGAAAAATTGCATTTACTTCATAAACATACGTATGTATGTGTCATTTTTAATGCTTTGTCCCTTTAAAAACTGATTCTTCAAACTTAGTTTATGGTGGTTTAATTCTCTCAGGGTGTGCTTAGATGATTTGACCAACCACGTGACCTCTTTATTCCCATTTAGTCCTTATAGTTTTGATATAACTAGCTTCCAATACAGCATTGTATCTTCACAAAATATGAAACACTTTCAGTAAATATTACGAGTCTTACACATACAAAAAAAATCATATATTTCAGTGAAGTACTTTTAAGAAACTAAAACAGAATATTTTTTTATTAATATATTAAGTATTTATCTTTACTAGTCCAAGAACAAAGTGAATTTCATATGAAAATTGAAGATACTTTTCTTCACCTCAAAAAATCTCAAATTCAATTTTCTTAACCTCTAAAACTTCCTAAATACATTTCAAATGTTTGTTTTTTGTAATACTTTATATTTTGTCTGTTATTTTCCCTACCTAATAACTCTATACAGTGTTGGTCAAACTGACAAACCTCATAACCACAAAAAAATCTTATTTTAAATAAACTTAAACAACTTTTTTCTTTCTAGATAGACTTCAAATTGTAATATAAAATGACATTCATTTGTCCTAAGTATATTTAAACTCGTAAGAGCATATACACACACACACACACACTTAAATTTTACTGTTTTATTACTCTTTAAAACTTCTGTCCTCACCATAATAAGTTGTAAACCACTTGGGAATTATGAAGCTCATGTTACACTAGAAAATTACATTATCCACAAGCTAGCAGCTCATCTGTGCCTTATGAAACACTTATTATTATTCATTTTCCCTAGTCTAAATTTAACTAATCTGAAGAGATCCCTATATTTTTACATTTTAGGTACGTTAGTAATAATAAATGAAGAATAAACATGGAAAATTAGAGATAAAGTATTACCTGAGTCTTATTTTTGTTTTTGCTGTTCACTGTCAATGACACTTAACTGTAATGGTAGTAATGCACTAAATTTTTATTTAATTAGACAATATACTAAAGAACATAGAATAATAACATGTAAAAAGAAAACAATTTTCCTAGCTTTAACCTTTGCAACAAAAGCCACAAGAACCATTAAAACTTTATTCAAGCTAACTATTGTGATTGCCATGAAAACCAAAATTGTATTATAAGTGAAACTGATGCTTATCTATTTGGAACACAACATAATACAATATAACATTTGATACACGAAAACTTGATTTCATATTTGTTTTAGGAGATACATAATTAATTTAAAGAGAGAATTATTAACAAATCTTGAAAGAGAGAAAAAATGTGACAAGTAACTGTGGCAAAAGCAATCTGATTTTCTCTTTGATAGCTCTGCAATCAAACAAAAATCAAGGTTATAAAACTTATGGTTTTTCTGAGCAATGGCATTTTTATAATAAATAATTTACATTACATTTTGTACTTATTGTAGGGATAGTGAATAAAACAAAGAAGAAATACCTCAAGAAAATATGTCACATTTCTCACACTAGGGGAAATTCAGGAATTTTTGAAATATTATTTTACAAAATTAAGAACTTAAAACTTATAAATTATCAAAATATGAATTATTAGCTACAATTTCAAACTATATTAATTGATATAACAAAAACAAAAGTATTTTCATCAAGTGTTGAATGTAAGTCACTAAAACCTTGTACATGAACAGTAAATGCTTCCCAGGCAGTAGGAGGTTAACATTATTCTCACATGATATATAAATTTGAATAATGATTGTGGAATATGTATGAGCTAGGAATTACAACATTTACTTTCAGCTATTACATTAATATTAATGAAAGTGACAAATACACTATTTGATTATTACAAGTTTAAACTGAAGTTTGTCTTGATGTTCAATTTCAACAAAATTTCATTTTCATCATTTAAAATTTTCTTTTAGAATTTTCAGTTTCTATTCTATGTGTTTGTGTTCCCTCAAAAACCTGATTCTTCAAGGCCTTAGTACTATTTTTATAGATGAGAAAAACACAAATACCTCTCTATAATTTCCTGTTGAATTCAACCAAGCTCGAAAATACACATTTCCATACATTTCTGCTTGGTTCCTGGAAATAGCACATGTATAACACTTGAAATAAGTTTTATTTCTGTATGACAAAAAATGTTTATAGCTTGCTATTGAGTAAGTAAAATTAAGTAGTTACAAATATAGTAAAAAAAATATTTTTGTAAAAAGCTACCTTAAAATACTGCATTTTGAAAATGGACCAACTTGCAATTTCACACTACCAAGAAAACTGACAATATATTAAAATTCTGTGATCAGGCTTAAAGACACCTCTGTTTAGTACTGACTTGAGTATTAATTTCCTAACTTAACTTTGCTTTTTACATTATCAGCTTCAAAATCTTGTATATCCTGTCCTTCACTTCTTTACTGTAACACAATAAATCTGCAAGTCAGAAAATTTTCATAGCACTTACAATATTTCAGCATTATGATTACCTATAAAAGAGTTCAACAAGGCACCTAATTGAAACAGATATTTTAAGTTGCATGTTGCTGTTCTCACTCAGCAACTTATTCAGATTTACTGAAGTCAGTGATGATTTTAAACATTCACAAATGTAGAAAAAAAATAAAAACTAACTAGCCATTTCCAACAAAATAAAAGCTTTTGATAATGGGAAAATTACATTATTTAATTGAAACATATGAATATCTTGAATTCAGAATAGTCAGACCCTGAGACTTAAAAATTCAGATAAATCTTTAGTAAAAATATATAATTACTTTAAAGCTCTGATTTTTTGTACACAAAAGACTGTTAAAGTTTACTGAAAGGTCACCGCATTTATGTAAACAAACCATGTACATAAACTCTCACCATGCAGTCATTCTGACCAATTTTGAAGCCACCAGGTAACCATGAAAATATCCATATTATAACTTTCAATGTGGTATGCATAGTGTCACAACTCTTACTAACCCTCTTGTCAATGGTACCCTTTAATGAGCATATGCAAAAGGTTTGTGTCTTACACACAAATTTTTATCAAACTACTTTGTTATACCAATTAGTATAGTACAAAATCTTAGCTAATAATCCATATTTTAGTAGTATATAGATTCTATTTCTTAACTTTATAAGGCAATATTTAATAAAATCCTGAATATCCCCCAGTATGACTCGTGATACATTTTCTCTAGATACCTCCTCTATTCTTTCCAACACACTCCAAAAAATCTACAAAATTAGATGTAAATTACTGTAATATTGTCACTGCTCAGACAAACCATAATTTTTTATGGCATTTACTTCTGTTGGGTTACAGAGCTATCAAATAGATAATCACACCACTCATGACACACTCACCTGTCCCATTCTCTCTCTTAAGATTTGTTAATAGTTCTCTCTTACATTTAATTATATATCATCTATAACCAATATAAAATCAAGATTTTTCATCTATCAAATGACATACCATATTACCTCTAATTTTAAATGCACCACACTTTTAAAAATGGATTTTCAGGGAAAATAATAATAATAATTGGATGATAATTAGAAAGAAGTAAATATATTTCATTAATTTATTAAAAAATAAAGTGTTAACATATTTAAAAAGAAATGTAACGACATATAAAGGAAATTTGAAATTTTCATTGCAATAATGTTTCTTCCTCCTTTCTTTCTTTAATCCCTTTGCTACTCCAATGTTTCTTTTGAGTTACTGTTATATTCTGCAATTGAAGCATCTTCATCGCTTCATTCACTATTGACCCACAAAATGTCATTTTGCATTCCATCTTCTGCATTGGGTAAACATTTTAAAAACAATTTTCCAATAATATTGTCCAATACTTCTTTCCAAGTTTTTGAAATCCACTCCACTATTGCTGATGCTATTTTTATTTTGCCATTCAGTGTCAAAACATGATTGTCTTTACTTAGCCAAGCATCACAATGCTTACAAATACAATCTTTGAATGACTTGTTAATGGACACATCAAGAGTTTGACCTGTCATTTTGCCAGGAATTATCACCAGATCACTGATTTTGTTCCTTAATCTATCTTTGATTTTAGAGATGTCCATGAAATGTATCAATTTAGAGCAAGAGCATGCTTGTAATAGATGCATCGCCAAAAGAAACGTTTTGCAAAGTTTCTGTTGAAAATGACATACAAAAGGAAATTAATTTCTATCTGCAGTTACACAAAGCATGAGACTCATTCTTAACTTTTCATAACCAGCAGTTTGATTGAGTAGATGCATGGCATCTGAAAAAAAACTGCCGTTTCATCTGTGTTGCTAATTTGGTTCAGGAATATTGATTCCTTTGATGTAGACCAATAATGTGACATTGATATTCAATAAGCTTTATTTCAAAATCTGATGGCAATTTTTGATTAATTTTTGTCCATCATAATGACCAACCTTCTCTTTTCATAAATTACTTACACCAGCCACAACCAGCCTTGAAAGAAATACCACTATTTCCTATACATTCTTTTGCTTCCAACAATGACTTTTCTCATTATGAGCAGTTCATTATTTCTTAACTCTAAGCATCAATTTTAAGATGTCTTCCTATCATTGAGCCAGAAAATGATTTTGTACATTTCTTACAAGAAAACAACTTGTTTTTCATACCATGCCAATGATGTACATTTGCCTCACTCACTGTATACTTTTTACCAGCTACATGATTCCCCATCTATTTAGTGCACAAAATAGCTTTTCTTTTAAATTTAGCATCTTACATAAAATGCTCTTTGATGGGTAAAAACACAGTAAAATAGCATTTGAACAACAAGAAAGTCAAGCAAAGACTGAGGTCGTTGATATCTAACTACACTGCTACAGGCACTGACATTGCTAAATTTGACATTTTGTGCAACTTTTAGTCTTTCAAAGCTAAGTTGTTGTTCTTTTTTTATAAATATAGTCTTATGTGTTTGCTAATGCAGGATATTTTTGAAAATCTCTGTCGTTTGAGGAAAACGATGTTCATGAGACTTTCAAAGAGTGAAAAATAATACCTTGAATTTAAGATGCACATAAAAGAAACAGGGTTAATTATCCCTACAATTGATAATAAAAAAAATAATACTTGTTCATGTTTATTATTTACTTATTATTTAATACCTAATCTAACCTTAACTAACCTAAAGATATCTATATTTTTACATTGTAGTTACTTTCATAATAATAAAATTGTAAAAATATTTTACAAACATATTTTAGCAGCTTGAAATAGCTCGTGGGTAATGTAATTCAATAGTGTAACATGAACTGAATATTCCCCAAATTACTTACAACTTATACCATGAATAGTAGTTAGAAATAATTTAATGGGTAATAAAACAATAAAATTCAAATATAAATAGATGTGTATTATCACAAGTTTTAAACTACATTTGAAGTCATTCTAAAAATAAAAGACGAGTACTTTATTTTGATTTGAATCGATGTAATGAGAACAGTCACATTGACCAACCTTGCATAGATAGGATGGAGAAAATAATGAATAAAATCTAAATTTGTACTGAAAACATTAATTTGTTTTGAATTTCTCACAAAGCTACATGAGAGCTATCTGTGCTAGTTGTCCCTAATTTAGCAGTGAAAGACAAGAGGGAAGGCAGCTAGTCATCACCACCCACTGCCAACTCTTGGGCTACTCTTTTACCAACGAATAGTAGGATTGACTGTCACGTTATAATTCCCCCATGGCTGAAAGGGCAAGCATGTTTGTTGCAACTGGGGTTCAAACCTGCGACCCTTGGATTATGAGTCAAATGCCTTAACATGCTTAGCCATGCCAGGACCATACTGAAAACAATCTTTTGAAATGCATTTAGGGGGTTTTAGAGATTACACAAATGAAGTTTGGGTCTTCTAAGATGAAGTAATTTTTATCTTAAAACAAAAATCATATAAATTACTCATAACAAATACTTGATATATACAATGATAAATCTTTCATCAATTTATTAAAATTACTTCACCACAAAATATTTGTTGCACATGAAAGGCTGAGTTTTTTACTGAAAAATTACCAAATTTTATGAAGATATACACATTTTTTCAGAAGTTAGTAGTATCAAATATGAGTTTAAAAAAGTTATGTAGCCAGTCACTGACCAAGTCTATGTGGAGAAAGTTAAATGTCTTTGTACATTTAAAAATTTTTTTTTGATTAAGTACAGTGAAACGCTGTTAAGCCGCAGTATTTGGGGGGGGGGGGTCAGTCTGCTTAACAGAGGCTTAAGTGGTCCACAGCTTAAACCTTTGTGACTGAAAAGCCGAAGTCGGGCCATTGCAAGATCATTATAATATTAATGTCAATTGTATCTGAATAGTCTACACAAGTGCCATTTTAACACAAACGATGGTTCGCTTTTTCCTGTAAAACTGTCATGTCAGTGTTAATGACAAGGAGAATGTGAGAAACTTTAAAAAGCCAGGTAGTAGATTAAATACTTCAAAAATTTTGGGACAAGACTTGCTACAGCGGCTTAAGCGATTTCGTGGTTTACTGGTTGGCAACTTAATGGCACTCCGCTGTACTTTTACTGAAGACTTATCCATGAATATACAGAAAGTTTGAGTAATTTGAGTGCAAGACGATTTTCTCATTGAGATTTAAAACGTTTTTCACCTTCCAGTTTTCAAATTCTATTTTCATAACCTTTAAAATCTCCTAAAGAATATCAAATACCTTTTCATTAAAACACCATATCCTCTATTTAACTACAGACTTACTCAATTTGTCCAACCTTATAACCACTACAAAAAAGTATGAAATAAATCAAAGTTAGCCCATTTTCTCTTTCTCAAACTATGGATTGTAACAGAATACTTCAATTAATCATCCTAAATAGTTTAAAACTTGTAAGAGTGTAGTTTATTTGCTTTACACTATTATTCATTTCAAACTGTGCTTAACTAATAATCCTGATATAAAAGCCATAATTACTCAAGAAATGTATAGCTCAAATTACCATATTTAACATAACACACAAACCATTGTCAAGTATACTTCGGAGAAGAATCTTTTTATTTTTTCATTACCTTACCAATTATAAATTTATACACTTTAATTAATATTTTAGCAATAACTAAGAAATATTGACTTATTTTTGTTCCCATTTTTGTGCTGTCAGTCTGCTGAGGAAACTTAAGCCTACTTTTCTTTTGTAAAGATGGTATTAGTACATTAAATAATTTTAAGTATGCAGTTTAGAACAAAATATAACAATATACACAAATCAAACAATGTCCTATAACTAATATAATTTAACTGGCTTTTAAATTAAAGCAAAAGTGCCTGAAAATAACTGACCCAATTCCTTTTATCATGTGACAAACATTTCACAACTTTTCATGTAACTGAAATTTTTCCCAACTCCCAGCTTAAATAATAAAACATAAAATGACCTTAGAGATAAAGAAAAACTTACATTCAGCATACTGATCAACATTATTACCTGATGACAACTTGTCAGTTACCTAAAAACTCAAAATAATAAGCACAAGGTGTAAGCATGTCTACAATACGAGCAGTACAATTCACTAATCTACTCATAGACATACAGTAATCCTTATTTGTAAAGTGAATGAAAACAAGAGAAACAACAATCCGTACATGGCCCAGAATCTGTATACATCAGTTTTCTGAGCAGAAGTTTCACCAAGAAACTAATAACATACTTTAGCAGGATTCTATTTCTTCAATCCTGAAATGATAATTATGGCATTTATACAACTCAGAATTACACTAACTCTTCTATTTTATTTTCTCATGTTAATAATGAACAAATATCCATCATTTTTTCAAGAAATGTAATTTTTACATTTTGTAAATAAGGAAAAGTGTTAAAATCAGAATGATTTGTACAGTTAAATAATTAGTGTTCAATTATTTTAGTTACAATAAAACATACAGTACTAACAATAGAAGTGTAATAATCTAAGTTATAAAACAACACAAGGTTCAAAGATATTAAAGGGTATCAGGATATAATTAATCTGAATTAAACCTTACACCAATAATATCATAGTCATAGACTCTTCTCTTGTGACACAACACTTTTATTCTTCCTAAATTTCAACTGCATATGTTCTAATAATCTTTAATACATACATGTGACACTACACTATTTTTATGATACATGTAGACCACATGTAACTTATAATATTACAAAAGAACGTTACATTAAAGATCATACTCACAAAGAACAGTTAGGAAGTTGGTTTTTAATGGCCTTATGAATTGTTTCAATGAACTTGATATTCAAATGAAAGAGAAAGCTGAGGAACTTCCTACCCTGTTGAAAAATGAATATAAAAATTTAAAAATATTATAAAAAAATCATATGTACTTTTCTGAAAGATGTTCTTATAAAAAAAATTACAATAAAATATTGCTTACTTAAGTATATAAGAACTTAGCTTTCTTCTCAATTTATACAAGAGTTAAATGAAGTATATACTTGTCCTCAACCTCAAAAAGACTAACTGTTTCAGATAATATCCATGCTTTTTAAAATAACAATTGCTAATTTCTTGTTATAAACTTAAATTGAAGATTCTCCAAAGTTGAGCTGCAGCACACTATTACATAACAAGTGAACTGGAAGAGTACTGCAATAAATTTTACTTTATATGCCATTTAGAAACAACAACCAATTACAGTAAAGTGTGTTATAACAACCATTCTACTGTAAAAACACAAAAAACATTTCATTTTCTATTGTCTGCTTTATGCTCTTTGTGTACACAATTTATTCTCACTTTGCTAAGTTTCATAATTGGTGGAATCCTTTTTTATAGCAGCTACAAGCATATCTTCAAGACAAGGTTTTAAAAAAATTGACTTAAAGCTCTTTTATTTTAACAATACTACAAATAATTTGTTGTATGAACAGAAGATCACAAAGATAGAATGAATTTAAGGCATGATCAGTTTTTATCTTCCCTGGAAATGGAAATCACATTCAGTTATAATGCTTTCATTTGTATATTTTCATACACATTTCTTTCAGCACTTTGAATGACTTAAAAAACAACATGCATATTTCAGTGGCACACATACCTAGCAATGACAGCTTTCAGGTAATGGCATCTTACAAAAAAAAAAAAAAAAAAAGGTGGGGCTGTAGCATATCAATATATGCAGCTACAATAATAATTTAAATATTAAAGTATCTTCAAGTTATTCTGATGGTCCATGCTGGAAATTGGTATAACCACTATCAAATGTATTTTATTTTAATCAGCAGAATTTATACTTACCTACATATAAAAATATTAAACCTATATTATTCAGCTGTAACTTGTAAATTTTATTACGTAACTAGGAAGTATTTACTTTTAACTATATTATCCAATGTAAAGATTTATATTTAAATTTTTTGTGTAGACTTCTTCTGTGCACTAAATTCAGGATAACAATCCTCCCTGCTAGTGCAGGTATTCATAGTTCAACAGGCACATGTATAATCCAGTACAGTTTCCTCAATCTGAATTCTCACTTTAAAAAAAAAAAAAAAAAACTGCACAAATATAAACCATTTAATCTAGTTAAAGTAAGCTTGGAATATTATAATTAACCTTTTAACATTAAATATGAACACTGAAACAAGTTATACATTTCAAATAAAAACTTTCTGAAACACAAAAGACTGAATACACATGAAAAAAAATGACAGTTAATATTTAGAAATTACAAAGTACAAAGGCATCGAAACAGACAAAACCTGCACAATACAACATGGAATTTCTAAAGTCTAAGTGCAATTGATTTTCACACAAGGTTTATGAATTTATCAAACCCTAATTTGCCCCTTAATCCTTTTATCTGGAATACACCCAGCTCATAACTATGAAAGTATCCATGAGGGTAATTATACTATGATTATTTGTAATGTAAGCATATGTTTACAACATTTTGCTGGTTTGTGGTAAACATTTCAAGGCTTTCATAAACAATATATCAGATTTTTGAATTAAAAAGTTACTCACAAAATGTTTTCTTTAAGAATGTTAAATTCCAAGATGCAGAGTAATTTTCAAGATTTAAAATACTTTTTGCATCAGAAAATTTTCAAATTTCACATGTGAAACCTCCATGACCTCCAGATAATAATCAAATTTTTTTTAAGAAAAACTGTACATCTTATGTTATTTTTACTATCAAATCAGAATCTGTGTGTGTGTTCAATAGATTTGACTGATTTCACAACCACCATAAAAAGTTAGGAAATAAATATAAATTATACTTTTTTCTTTCTAGAGTGATTACAGATTATAACTCCAAAACACAAATGTTTAATCAAACTAGTTCATATGTCATAACATTATATATTTACATATATTTATCATATTGATCTTTCAGCCATTGCTGCCTCACGATAGAAATTCCAATAATACAGAATACATGCATTCATATTACCATATCTAAGAATACAGAAGTGATCTGTCTTGGCTGTGTTTTAGTGGACAAGTATTTTCTGAAGTAGAGTCACATTTCAGTTATTACACACACACACACACACACATTATTCCTATTTACAAGCAAGTTTTCATTCTGATTTTTCTTAGAACACATAACAGTAGATAAAGACAAAGCAAACAATTTTATCTTACAGTTACAACCTTTGTACTTGGTTGCTATTTGTCACAGGTTGCTAAGCTTTAAGAAATTTTGCATATGGAGGAGGCAAAACAAATTCATTTTTTTAAGATTTTATATATACATTTGAATAACAAAAAAAAATCATAAATTACAATATCAACACCAAGGAATGCCATCATAATTTATCAAGTTTAGTTACTGAGCTGTATTTGGGTCTAAAAAAATATTAAATTTTGAACAGGCTGAAAGACTCAACTTACCAACATGAAGGTTTATCTTGCAGGAAAGAGATACTGTCATTATATTTGAAAGTGTGAGAGAAAACCATGTGTGGGACATTCTGAGCTTTTAATTCATTATTCACATCAAATACAGAATAAAGTGTATACAAAGGACCATCTCCAAATATCAAAAAAGGCAAACAGGACCAGTGCGTTTGATTTCGTACATTAACAATATCTTAGAATATAGAAAAGGTAGGTTTTTATTTTTCATTCTAACTTGTAAGTATTGGTAATTACATTTCCTGATGTGTACAACACTACAGACTTTGTATTTTGGCATAAAAAACAGAATTTTAACCAGTGCTGCATCCAACATACCACATGATACACAAAAATCAATGATTTGGTGTGTATTTTTCAATATTCTCTTTTAAATTAAAAATTAAGTAAGGTATAAGATGAAAACTTGAATTATTATCTACTGTTTGATAACAACCTTATGGGCAAATTCATAAAATAGTGATTCAATAAAATTTTGAATGCAAGTCGACAAAGAGGATATGGCACATTACCTGTAACCTGTCACAACAGAGTTAAATCTTGAGGATAAAAAAAAATTACTTTTTTGTATCAAACATTTCAAGCCATACACATCAGTTAAGTCTTTTTCTATCACACAGTAAAATTTCAGAGAACAATTTACTTTGTTTCTATACAATTAATACATGCATTGCAAAAAAATGTTTTCTCACCCTTTTAGACAAAAATTAAAATTATTCAGTTTCCCAAACAATCACACCACTGGCTATTTCCTTGGTTAGACCCATTTCAACAAGAACTTAAAAAAAAAAGACATGCGAGTACTTTATAATGAATATCAATTTACATAAAATATTTCAGTAACTTAGTCATTTTTGAGATTTCATAAAATAATAACACTCAGCAACAAGGTAAGTGTTTGTGTCTTATACAGGGTGTTAGGAAAGTCACTGTGCAGTTTTGTAAGCATATGTTATTATATTTCAGATTTTGATCCCAATATGGTTTTAACAACTGAAAAATGTGCATGGCTCATTGAATACGTATTCCAAGAATACCACAGATGTGGTGTGACAGTAATTTGCTGAAAAATTCCCAGATACACCTGTTCCACATTGCAATAAATATATAATGCACAGTGACTTTCTGAACACCCTGTATAATAAAAATTTGTTAATAAACTGTAAGAAATGACAGAAAAAACATTATTATAAATAAATTGCATAAGTCTGATATCAATTGTATAAATTCAGTGCAACTATCTTCAAAATACCACACTTCATGATATGACATCTGCTAGTCTTTTCTTAATATTGTGAAATCCATTTCACATTTCTATTCCAACAGCTTATCCCTTTTCATACAAATCATGATCAGAACACATCACATTTTGTTAACTTGCATTCACAATTTTATTAAACTACTATTTTATGAATACATGCCTATACATCTGGAAAGAACCAAACTGTAGTTTGTAATTAAATTTTTAGTATTATACCTTATTGAATTTCTTAATTCAGAAGTACTAAACAAATAGCTAAATATTGATTTTTCATGTGTCACATGGTACCCATCTTCTGCATTTCTTCAGATTCTATTGTTGACATCATAAAATATAAAGTCTACAATTTTAAACAAATCAAAAACTCAAATTACAAATATTGACAAATTAGAATATAAAAGTTAACATTTACTTTCACTGAAAATGTATTTCTAATAAAACTTGCCTCCACTGACAATATAGCTATTCTTCAACATTGGTTTTGAATATCTAAGCATTGGTCTTCCATACGAAACGAACCTGGCAGGGGTTTAGTTTAGAGAGAGAGAAATCTGATTAATTCTTTCCCCAACAAGAGTGGTCAGGAAAGTTGTAGTTCCTCTTCATACCTGCTCATGGGAGATTACTTACTTTTACATTGGGGTTTTCCTGTATTTTCATTTGACTTGTTTAAGTTGATGAAGTGAGGTGGGGCAGTATGAAAATGACTGGTGAGAAAGTAGAGCAAGACAAAGGCAGCACAAGGGACGTAGATGAGGCCAGAGCCCATAGTCCGAACAGCAGACACGACAAAATGAAACATCAACTCAAACTGCACGATGTGCCTCCTATCTTAGTATTGTGCAAGTACTTTACCTTGATAATGTAATTACTTTTACAACTTACACCAGCTCTTAGAGGGAGGTAGGGAGAGAGTATCAGCAGGGGTAGTATTAACTGGAAATATATTTTCAGTTTATTAAAATGTTAACTTCCAAAACATACTTACAATCCACTGACAATATACTCTCAGTGAGAAGATAGATGGGCTAGTGCAAACATGATCCACACAGAAATTATGTGCATAGAAGAGTGTTGTACTAAGTTAAAAGTGGTACACAAGTGGGAGAACTACACTGCATGCAAAAGAGATATCTCTTCACCCAGAACCAAGTTCCTGTATCAAGGATAGAATAGTACATAAGAAATCATTCTTATATGCCCTCATCAACCAAGTGCAATGAGATGGTGTACGACATAATCAACTAAAAAACAGAACTTATCCAGTCTGTAATTAAGAATATTCATCTTAACTTCCCAATCAAATGGACAAGGAGTATTCCACTTGCCCCTGGAATTATGTATAGCCCATGAAACCTGTGCTCAACCAAGAGCCATCATACATTAACAATTATGAGGAAATAGTGAATCACTTTCTACAATAATATATAAAATCAACAATGAAGACAGAGAAGTACCATACAACCCCAACCGGATAGTTTAGTGTGAAATCTGAACTGGAATTACAAGTAGGTTCCCACTGAGGTTGGTGTTACTTCTAGTGACATCTGGGAAAAACATCCAGGGACCTGAGCAGCAAAAGTATCACCATACCCTACAATTAAATAACCTGCCTTGATGAAGGCAAGTGGACGTGGTGATGTAACTGTCAGAATGAGGACATTAGTTGGCATTATAATTCCATCTTTGAGAATGGAGATATGCCTCACTGCAGAAACTCCTTGGGTGAAGGAACCAGCAAGAATTTCGGAGTCTGGAATGTTCTTCAAATCCCTCTCAACAATAACTCCTTGTGATAAATTCAAAGTTGCATGAAGTGTAACCTCAATAGGTATATCCCCAATCACCTTTGAATGCAAGAGGAATTCACTGTGTTGAGATGAGCCACCAATATGTCGCCAGAGCAAAGTTTCTTTACTGACTTTGGAGAGCCAGCAAGCCCCTCTAATCCCTTCTGAATGAAAAAGGGAAACATTTGTCCTAAAGATTTGTCTGAAAAAAAAATGTAGGATAAGAAAATGAGGTACAACAGGTGTTACAGATGTTGAAGATTGTTGCTCAGAATCTTCAAGATGTGGTTGTTTACTTATGGACTGAGTGTTCACTATTTTATTTAAGTTTTTATTTGAAGAATCTATAATAAACCCATCATGGAGTCACACGAGAGGATGCACTACAATGTCAAACAAGGACACTGCAGCAATGCCAGGGTTTTGTGAGCATCATACCCAAACACCAGTATCAGATACAATGTCACAACACCTGTTGAGAACATCCAACACTGGTACTTGGTTGACCCTAGCCAAAGTGGACCAGCCAACTGACCTAAGGAGGGCCAACCCAAGGCTACCTGTCTGCAGGAATTAAAGGCCAGAGTGTTGTGTTAGGGTTGGACCCCTCAACTACCAGGATCCTCTCCTCCCCTTCACAGGTTACCATGCAAGGCAAACACATGGGTGGATGTTTAGATCCCAGAGGAGGTAAAATGAAAGAACAGAATCATCCCTGGGAGGTCCCATAACCACATTCAGGAATCCGCACCAATAGAAACCAAAATGTTATTCTATTTTACAAAATACTGGAACACTTGTATTAACATTAAGAAGAGTATGATATTTGAGCTTTGTAAAGGCCAGTCTCATACTATTCGTTATGTTAACATAAGCTGCACATGCTCCACATTATTTACAACTTGCACAGTGGTATCATTAATCAGTCACAAAATAAAATTCAACAATTTAACTGATGTAAATAGATGTATACTGTTACAAGATTTAAGCTAGTTAGAATAAACACTTATATTCTTCTGTTATCTGCAGTCATTCTTAAACAGAAAAACAAAACTAATTCAGATTTATTTCCAAATATTTATGGTGGTTTCAAGGTTTTTCAAATCAACAACCCCCATAAGTAGCTAAAGCAGTGGATATCCACTAGCAACTGGATATTACCGAGACACTTGGAAAAAAAGTCATTATAACCACGATCCCAAAGAAACAAACCAACAGAACCAATTCTGATAATTTCCACCCCATCAGTCTGTTAAGCTGCCTTGGCAAACTGATGGAGAGAATTATCTCAAACCGTCTTCTCCATTTTTGTGAATCAAATAACGTCCTTCCAGAATCCCAAAATGCCTCCAGAAAAAACAGGCAAACAACAGATCACCTCACACGACTCAATCTATAAAGCTTTCGACAACCAAATAACCATTGGGGTATTCCTAGATGTCAAAAAAGCATTCAACAGCGTATGGCACAATGCCATCAAATACAAACTAAAACACCTGAAAATAAATCCAACTATAATTAAATGGATCTCAAATTTCTTAACAGATAGAACAGCACAAGTAAAAGTCAATAAAACAATATCTAAATCATTTAATATAACCGCAGGAGTGCCCCAAGGATCAGTCCTCTCTCCACTTCTATATATCATTTTCGTCAGTGACATACCTTTCCCAAATCTTACATACACGCATAATTCACAATATGCAGATGACATCACTATCTGGAGCACCTCCAGAAACCCAGTGGTGATCATGTCTCGCATACAAGAATCACCAAACAACATATCAACATGGAGTAAGAAGTGGAGAGTTGTGTTAAATCCAACCAAAACTCAAGCAATCACCTTCTACAGGAAATTAAAAAAAAACAAAGAAAAAATCTAGAAAAATAAAATTATCACTCAAAAATACAACCATTAACATGAGCAAAAACATCACATTCCTTGGCATTACTTTCGACACAAAACTAACATGGAAAAAACATGTTAACAATATACAGTCATCAATTAGAAAACGGATTTAACACTTAATGACTCTAACCAGTAGACAATCAAAATGTTCACCAAACACCATTATCCAAATATACAAGGTTTATATCCATCCACTAAGAGAATATGGATGTCAAGTAACATACAATATGTCAAACAACACACTCCAGAAAATCCAAGTTCAACAAAACAGAATACTAAGATCTGCATTCAGTTTACAGTCATTCACGCCAGTAAATTATATACATCAAATTAGCAATTTACCAACACTAAGAAACAGACTAACGGAAATATCACACAAACATCATCTAAAATCAGAAAACAGAAACAAACTAACGGCATCACTATACAAATTAGGTAGTGCATCAACAAAATACATTTCACCTTACAACATATTTCAAAAATCACAAATTACACAACAAAGTATCTAAAGAACTAAACTCGTGTTAAAATATGTATTCTCTTTTTCAGATATCAGGCACAAGGTATCGGGCACCGAAAGTTTTGCCTGTCCTGTGAAAGTGGGTTTTCTCAGAGCACTCCCGTTTCCCCCTACAGCAAATATTTAGGCATTGGATTTTTAGATCCCAGCCCAGGCAACTTCCTTGCCAGACCCTGATTCGGGTCTGCCTTTCGGGACAGGACCTGGCCATTCTCTCCAGTGCTGCCTTTGCCTCGGTATAGGATAACATTTAGAGTGACCTCCTTTCACCCAAAAAAAAAAAGTCAAAAATTATTTAATAAATAAATAAATAAAACTAAACCTAATAACCTTTCACAAAAGGAGATGAAGAGGAACCACAACATTCCTGAACACCCCAGTTGGAGAGAGAATTCTTACAATTTCTCTCTCTCTAAACTAAACCCCTGCCACGTTAGTTTGTGTTTGCATATAGAGGTAAAAGATAAAGTTTTTACAAGAAAAATATCCAATACTTATTTAGGAGGATATAAAGATTAGATAAGTGAAAGGAGACGAAGAGGAACCACAACTTTCCCGAACACCCCAGTTGGAGAGAGAATTCTTACAATTTCTCTCTCTCTCTAAACTAAACCCCTGCCACGTTAGTTTGCAAATGCAAACATATAGAGGTAAAAGATAAAGTTTTTACAAGAAAAATATCCAGTACTTATTTAGGAGGTTATAAAGATTAGATAAGTGAAATCTGACAATTTTCATATGAAAAGTAAATGTATTTTTAATCTTAAAACCAAAATTACTCTGCATGATTGATTGTCAACATTTCACAAGTAAAAATTCACAAGCAAATCTTTAATTAAAAATCTCAATGCTTAATTTTAAAATCTAATATTTTGAATATAAAAACCTTGTATTGTTTAATGATATCTACAAGATTTTGTGAAGATGCATATACATTATTAAAGTTATAGCGTGTCTACTCCCATGGTTACTTTGGTGGTTATATAGCACTTGGTGCAATACACACAGCCCTACAATCAGAGTTAATGGAAATATTTGTACGAAAAGATGTATTATCTCTTAACACCAAAACTATAAAGTCAGTCAATTTAACCAAGTTCATCAACATTTAATACAATATCTTGATGACATTTGACACACATTTCATTAACATTACAAGTCTTTAAGTATACAGATATTTATGTTTTTTAATGAAGTTTGTTTTATGTCATTTTCTCTAACCTAACCCAATGCAAGATTGGTCAATTTGATTTACCTTGTAACCACCAAAAAAATCTAAATAACTCTCTCTTTCTTTCCAGAATTACTTCAGTAATGGGATGAAACAACATTTATTTATTCTAAATAAATTTAAACTTATAAAGGTGTACACCTATTTATACTTAAATTTTGTTGCATTAATGCCTTTTGAACTATATGGTAAGAATATTAGTTAGGTATAAGTTGTGAATCACTTGGCAGTCATGTGATTCATGTTACATTATTGAACTACATAATGCAATAGCTACTACATAGCTACTAACTTGTGAAAAATATTTATTATTGATATCCTTTATTTTACCTAAATTTTTTTTAATTTTTACATTTTAGTTACTTTTATAACATTAACTAAAAGAATATGTAAGAAAAACAAGTAATCGAGTTTTCAACAGTCTTCTTTTTTTTGCTGTCAAATGTCAATGACACTTAACCCTACTTTTTATACTAATGGCAGTACTGCACAAAATTTTTTACTTAATTAAATATGCATCAAAGATCACAAAACAATAGCATGCAAAAAACAGACAATATCCCACAATTTTTCTGACTCTTTACCTATGTACCAAGAACCCTTAAAAATTCAACTAACTTCTCAATATATTTCCCATTGGAACAAAGCTAGTGCTAACAGAGAAAGTTACAATTCTCTTTACAGGAAACAATGTAACATAATAAATCACTTTACAGAGGAAAGCCTTTAAAAAGTATTAAAAAAGACAACTACTGGCAATGTTTGAAAAAAAGAATGTGAGAAATGAGTGTGTCAAGAGGGGTCTAAATTTCTTTTTGGTAGCCCTGTATCCAAATAAAATTGAAGGTTATAAAAATTAAACTTTGCCTGAGTGATGATGAAATTATAATGAGTAATTTATGTTAAATGTTGTACTTCTTCAAAGTGTGGTAAATAAATTAGGAAAGAGGGAATGCCTACAGAGAAAATGTCACAACTTTCCTGCAAGAGAAAATTCAGGATATTTCAAATATTACCAGATAAAACAGAGAACATAAAACATGTATTATTAAAGTATGGATTATATGCTACATTTTTATTCTAAATTTATCCATATTCCATGAATAAAAAGGTACTTCACTTAAATTTTCAATATAGCTCACAACACCACGTATGACATGCAGTAAAAGATGCCTCTTTAATCCTTTTCAACTATGTACATCGTGTTTTTCAAGAGCATGTGTTAACTTTAAGTTTTCAAACATTTTGTCTTATCCCTTCCCTAAATCACCTATAAAATAAAACCAAAATGTTTAGAATTGGTCTAGATTTCATTATGTTTTCTGGCAACCCTGGTATCTCTCTATTGTTATTTTCAACTGTGGAATATAAATATTTCAACTTATCATTTGGGTAGATAAAGCTTGTCAATATACAAAACAGCTGTAAATCTGTGGTCTTTGTATGTGCATGTTATTTACTTCCAGCTCACATGGTCTGAAAACAAAAATAAACTATAACATTCAATTTACAACTATTTTGCTTTTACAGATTTGAAATTTCTAAAGTAAACAATTCAAGAATATATTGGTTAAAATACCAGATTTCTTTTATAATCCATTTGGTATAAAGCTCCCTTTCTTTCCTATACTGTTTGTAAACTTCTAATGTTTTAGCTCCTATCTTTGGTAACACACCTCCAGTTAACCCAACTATATCATGACTGATTTTGTATACAACAAAAACTAATTTCACAGGCTCTTCTAACTGTATCTTAATTTTGTTGAAGTAATTACTTCAGCAGTCTTTTTATTTCACAAATGTTCCCAATAATAATTTGAAAATAATTTTATGATGGACTCTGCCCTGAAATATGCTTACAGATTTAAGTAAGGCTTCATTTTAACACAAATCTATATAATTGCTAAAAGAAGCACAAAAGTACATATTATACGTATGATATAGTAAGATGAATACTATACATGTCAATTTTAACACAGTTTAATTTATCTTATTTCAAAATTTCTTTCATGGATTTGAGCTGGTGCATCACTAGATTTATATTCGTGTTTCTGCTTAAAAAATATTCATGTCTGCTTGAATAAAATATATTTCAAACATATAAAATGGTTTTGCAAACAAGTAAATTTTGATGTAAACATTCAATAAATACAAAGAACAAACGCTGGTTTTCCAGTCCATAGTTAGATGTTGCATAAAGGCACAGAACATACCTATCACATAGCAGTATTTTTTTATTTCAGTATATAGTACCATGCAAAAGTGTTAGGACAAGAGGATATTATTTTAATTCTTTCCATTTTATGAGGCATTTTCAATGCCATTACAGAATGTGAATTTAAACAGTATGGTAATGCTACACCGATCCCTGTTGACAACTGAATAAACCAGGTAGAGAATGCTTATCATTCTTTATAATTTCCATATACTTGTACCAAGGACATGTCATAAAGGTTTGACAAAAATGAATAAAATGATCGAATTTAAGGTCTCAAATAAGTGTCATGGTACCCCTTGCAATGTCTTATCTACATGGAAATAAACTAATATATGCAAGAACAAATCAATTTAATAGCACTCCAACAAATAAACCTCAAATAAAAAAAACTGTGTTCAATACTATATATTAAGTTTGGTTGTCATGCCACACCCTGAAAAGTACATAGAATTGTCAGTAGATTCCACATGAAATCTATACGTGATGCTGGTTGGACTATCTGACAAATTGCTGCTGACTTTAAATGCTTCTCAAACACTATTAAGTATGCCCCAAGTCATGAGATTGAGACAGGTAAAACTTGAAAATAGGAAAGGATGAGGCATAATACCTAAAGTCAATAATAGTATCAAGATGACTCAACAAAAATGGAATATATGGTCATGTAGCAGATAAAAACCTTTACTTTGATCTCCGGTACTGTCAAGAGACTGAAATTTGTTAAAAAGTATAAAAACTGGACTGTTGATGATTGAAAAGAGGTGTTATGGACAGATGAGTCTAGGTGTGAAATATCTGACTTAAAGTGCAAGTTGTACACCTGGCAGAAAAAAAAAAAGATAAAATATAATTACCCCAATGCATAGCACCTACACCATGAAGAATGGAGGAAACAGTATGATGATTTGGGGGTTTCCTGCTAAGGCAACAGGATATATTTGCAAAATAAATGGCATAATGAACCATAACAAGTACCATCTGATATTGTTCCCTTATGGAATAACCAGTGATTTGAGTACTATTGGTAAAGGATTCTAGTGTTAAGAAAATAATGACTCTAAACACTCATCCAGCCTATAAAGAAATTACTTAGCTACAAAAGAAGCTCAAAGTCATTCAAATGATGTAGTGACCATTACAGAGCCCCACTGTCAATGCAAATGAGTACATCTGGGATTTAATAGATCAAAAAACTTGACAAGTCATAAGTTACTTCCAAAAAAAAACTTTATGGGAGTGTATTACAAACACTGGAGTAAAGTTGTAAAGGACACTTCAATTAAATATGTTGCAACAATGCCTCCAAGACTGTCTGCAGTTGTTAAAGCAAAAGTGGAACACACAAAATATTAATTGTTTGTTAAATTTAAGCACTTCTACCAAGTTTCTGTTGTACTAAATATGAATATTAATAACATTTTGATGTTGCACCTGTGATTTAAAACAAAAAATAAAGTTGTAATTCAAAAGCATTCAATGGCTGTCATGACGTGTTATGTTTGAATTCATATATTTAAGATACAATAAATTTTCTAATTTATTAATTTTTATGAATGCAAATATAAAAATAGCAATAATATACAGATTCTGGAATAGAAATAATTAATTTCAAACATTTCTGTAATATAAGTCAAATATTTTTTTCCAACATACCTCTTCAATGCTTAAATAAAAAAAAGAGCTAGAACACTTCAATAAAAGCTCCCAAAAGATATTGGTACTTTCATTTTCTTCAATTTTTAGAACTTCAAGCAGACTGTTTCTCATTGCCCAGACTCTTTTCACATCACTTTTCTGTGTATAAAAATAAATAATTTACGAAATATTTAAATGTCACATGATTATTTGTACATACATAGATTACTAAAATAAAAAAAACAATTTTTTTTACAGAACATTTTAGTATAATTTTTATGTCACTCCATCAAACCTCACAGAATTGTACAAAAAATTCACGAAAACATAAATATAATTATGTGTACTGTAAATAAACATGAACATGAATGAGTGGAAATTATATCTACACTTCATAGGTTCAAATGAACATTTCCTCCCATTGCTTTCAATGCTCATGGAACAAGAGAAACTGCAAAAATGAACTACTGAATCAAAAGCATAATTTTCAATAACTTTGAAATAATACACAGTCATCCAACACAATTCAATTAAACCAAATAAACAATTAAAATAAGTTAGAAACTGATTAAGTAAAATAAACCTGTTGCAAGACATAAAATATCAACAAAAGAAACTGCCTCTTGACACTTTTATTAAATTAATGCAAAAATACATTTGCATCTTTTAA
This sequence comes from Carcinoscorpius rotundicauda, assembly GCA_011833715.1. Taxonomy (NCBI): domain Eukaryota; kingdom Metazoa; phylum Arthropoda; class Merostomata; order Xiphosura; family Limulidae; genus Carcinoscorpius; species Carcinoscorpius rotundicauda. The sequence continues at coordinate 43,405,316 of CM022395.1, read as the reverse complement.
TGATTTTACTTTAAAAAACAAAAACATATCTATATCACAAAATTCAGTTGTCTTTCCAAACAAATAGTCTCTAACACTAGTTATTTCTCAACAAAGTGCACCCCATAAGTTTACTATCTTATGGTTGTACAGTATTTTATATACAGCTTGAACATTAGAATGAATAAATTTATATTAATTATTAATTTACTTTCAATTCAACCCACACACTACAAAAAACCCTGCAAGAAAAATGAATGTGCCATTGGGTCATATTGGTATGAAATATACCTACTCCAGAAAACAGCTAACCTGCATTTGACTGGTTAGTAGGTGCTAATTTCAAATCCTGATTCTTATAAACTCAATATGATCTGAAAATAATTTTAAAGTAATTACAAACTGAAGGCAAACATTAAAAGGCTTGTTCTTACAGTAATTTTATTGTGAAGAAGAGTTCTTTGAAGCAGATAGATAATGGTATTAGTTCCAAGATGTTCCTTTGCTTCTAAATCATTACTCCACCAAAGTTCACACAGCTGTGCAATATTATTGCGTAGATCATCCTGGCTATCAGGAAAACCTACAATAAGTCCTAGAGAAACAGAGATCACTGTTGGTAAAACTACTTCCACGTGAACTCTATTGTCTACACATAAAACACAACAGATGACTAACTTTGAGAAAAGTTTTCTTAATATTTACAATTTTGTAAAATAAGTTAATATTTTTAAAAGAATAACTCAAATTAGAAAAATATATTTTCCTAACTCACCATGAAGTAACACAGCAGTTTGAACAAGGTTATCTGGAATATATCTATCACCAGTTGTAACACTTTTTATTGTCAGTTTAGCCATTGCCACCACAGCAGACAAAAGTTTCAAAGCCTTTTGACCTTCCTGTAATAAAAATTAAGCCTGACAGATAAAAATCTCATTCTAGGAGAATTAATATTTATTATTAAGTTGTAAATCAATTGTTTTAACACCTACAGTTTTTTTTTAAACAAGACCATAAAAAAGTCACAGAACACAAAATATCTTGTAGTTTTTAATTTCATAAACTTCTAAATCTTAAAAAGAACAGATATTTAATATAACTGTAAACTGCTAATCATTACTTTTCGAGAACTATATGCTAAACATTTGATTTCTTTGAAATTTCAAACATAAATTATTCATTAAATTCTACACACAAGTTGCTCTGCAACAAAATTTATGTCTCCAAAAAATATTACTTGAGAAATTATGAAAAATTTACACTTACAAATTACAGAATGTTTTGCCTTGTTTCACTAAAACTCCAAAACTGTCACATGACCAATAACTATCGTTGAAAAAATATATGGTGGTAGAATTTTAATGATAAAATTATGCAATTATAGGTTCAATGTAAATCTTTGTAAATTATTTCTAAAATATATGCAATGAAATAATTTGAACACATAAAAACACATATCAGAGGTACTTTATGTAAACTAGCTCCATGCAGAGAAAATATTTATTGAAAAATTACCAAAAAAACAACAACAAGAGTATGAACTTAAATAGGTTTACTTAGAGTGATAATGCCAAAGCAGACAGATTTGGATGCGGTGTCAGCGAGCCCATTCCTGCAAATCCCAATGTAGCCCGGTATCCAGAAAAACTGGATAGAAGTAGACGTTAAAGAGAATTGGGCCAGTTGATTTTGAATATTAGCTATAATAGGGTGAGAACTAATGTGAAGAGATTCCAGGGCCAGTAGAGAACGAAGCTAGTCAGTATAAATACTGAAATTTCAATACTGCTTAGCTTCCATGTGATCCATGGCAAGAGAAATGGCATACAGTTCAGCAGTGAACATAGAAGCTGTAGAGGGGATTCTGCACTCGACCACCAAACCACAGCAAACCATGGCAGAGTCCACAGAGTCACCTAATTTCAAACCATCTGTATAAATAAGAATGGAAGGATGGTCCAAAAGTTGTTCAGCAAATAAGACACAGTATTTCCAGTTGGGAGTGTCTGTTTTTCTCAGATGACTATAATAAGCTATGGTGGGATGGGCCGACAAGTGAACACAGCAACGTTTTCCAGAACAGACCTAATTCATACAACTGCTCCTGGATATGAAGGCCAAAATGAGCAATGGCAGATCGTCTGCTCTGAACAAACATGGCCCACCAAGGAAGAAAAACACAACACCAGGTGGAGTGCTTTGGTAAGAAACAAAGTTTTGAAACATACAAATAAAGACAGCTGCAAACAGCAGAGGTGCAAAGGAGGTTCATGAGATTGTGTATAAGCTCTGAACTATGAAAGTACAGAAAGCCCTGGTACTGAGCCAAAGTCTCTGATAATGAATGGGGCCAAGCATCTTTAAGTCTGAGGTCCTAGCAGAGCCACAGACCAGTGATCTATAGTCTAGTTTTGATCAAATTAGAGCACAATATATGTTTAGCATAGAGCATTGATCAGTTCCCCAAGTGGTGGGAGAGGGAACACAGAAAATGTTCAGTGCTCTTGTACATTTGACCTGTAGCTGCTTGATTTGTGGTAAAAAGGTCAGCTTACAGTCAAAGATAAGCCCCAAGAACTTTACCTAAGGAACTACTGGCAGCCCAAATAGACCAGCCAACTGACCCCAGGAAGGCTATCCCATGGCCACCCATCTACAGTAATTCAAGGCCAAAGTGGTGTGTTACGACTGGACCCCTCAACCACCAGAATTCTCTCCTCCCATTCACAGGTCACCATGCACGGCAAACATATGGGAGGATGTTTTGATCTCAGAGGAAGTAAAATAAAAGAACCTTCCCTGAGAAGTCCCTTCACTATGTACAGAATCCACACCAAGAGGAGCAAGGAGAATATAGATTGTAGCCATCTGGAGCTCACAGACCCCCAGTTAAGTGCAGGACAGAGAGGGGAATAGAATGGCAAAAATCTTAGTTTTTACATTTTCATAAAATTCAAAGAAAGTTTAATGGCTAAAAATTACAAACATCTATATATATATAAAGGGATGTCACCAGTATCACTTCTTTAAACAATGATGATGTGGCCTATAAGAGATAAGGAAGTGTATTTTGATTGTTGGCATAAAGATCTATGTTAGCTATTGATTTATAGTGATAACTTGTACGTTTCTTTTGTTCTTTTAGCATGTTCTTCAAATATGAAGAACCCCTGTAAAACAATCTATTCAATCAATCAACCTCTCCTGGTATAAAGCTCAGTAAAACCATGGCACACATCTTTTGTCCATTTTCAAAGAATTATCAAAAAATCAAGTTATTTTGTTTTTCTCTCTTTCTCTAATCTCATCATTTCTTTCAGTAATTTTCACTGTAACTTCCTGGCAATCTGTCATCTCAAAAAAGCATCTTTTCCTACCACCATTGAAACCATAATTAGTTATCCTCAAACAGAACAGCCAATCAAACTTAATATTACTAACATTCAACTAACTTAGTCTGAGCCCATTTGAAATTGTGGCTAGTTTTTCTAATATCTGGCCAACCATAAAATCACTATTTTGGGAACACGTGTAACAAAATCCAAATTTTTCCCAAATGAAGTGTACTTTTAAACTTTTAGGCAAACAATCTAAATTATTGAACACACACACATGTTCCTCAACTTAGCCACAATAGAAAAAAAAAGGCTGAAAAAAAACAATCAGTTAAAAATTTCTCATACCTCATTTTATACATCCTAACAGTAAAGAACAAATGTTACTAAATGCAAAGTTGTGTGGTAAACCTGATTTTGATTATTACCCTGATATTCACCCACCATCACCTTATAAAACGTACCTCTGGTGGACAAATTGCAAATTCATCACCATCCTCTTCAGTTCCTGCTGTCAAAGCTGTACAGATATGACTTTCACACAGTGAAAACAGATTTTTCCACACTGTATCTAACTGAGCTTTGTTCAAAGATGAAAAGACTTCCTTCAAGTCAAAGTATGACTTCTTGGAGTTCTAAAAAATAAAAAATCAATTTCACCTTTATAAGCTTTTTAAGAAATTACTACCTAAACCAAACAGTTCTATCTATTAAATTCAACATTCTGAGAACATACTTGTTGTTAGTTAATAACAAAAGTATATATTCAATGTGAACAATCGCATTGGTGTTTCTATGCCGCTAAGAAAATGAGAAATACCCATCTACGTGAGCACTGATTACATAACTATGGATTCCCCACAAACCCTGTATGGAGAAGCACCGCACTCAAACTATTGGTAGACACTGGAGATACAAATATTTTTTATTATTTCAGGCACAAACATGATCATTGTTTGAGAGCAAGAGAAAGAGCAAGCCCATATCGAAACCAGAGAAGGAAATTAGGCTAAAAGAAATGGAAATTAAACTCAACTCCAATCAAACAAGACAAAATGACAACTTTGAACCCAATCGATATATTAAAGTACCACCATTTAATGAAAATGAAGTTGATAAATACATCTAACATTTTGAGAAAGTTGTTCAAAATATGGAATGGCCCACCAAAGAATTTTCATTATTATTACAAGGCTTCTCAACTGGTAGAGCATAAGAAGCCTACGTCACTCTCTTCTCTCTACATACTGTGATAAGATTAAGGCAGTTATTCTCAAAGCACACAAGTTAGTACCAGAGGCTTAACTCTAAAACACTGAGGTTGCTGCAAGAAAGATAATTAAACTTGTATGAAATTTGCCCATGAAAATAAGATCTATTTTGCATTATGGTGTAATTGTATGCATATTGGCAGCAATATTGCCTATTAAGATAATTATGTCTAATTGAGGAATTTTAAAGCTGTACAAGTGACAACTTCAAAACTTACTTGAATGAAAAGAAAGTTAAAGTAAATTCTCTTTCCAGTGATTGCACTTTGACACACACAAAAAACCACTTTTCAAAAAAAAAAAAAAAATTGTGCCAGCTCCACAAAAACCTGTACCTATTCAATCCAACAAGGTTCACAATTCTTTTAAAAACCCAACTTCTCTAGTTCAAAATCATGTATTACAGACAAGATAAAACTTCAAAGTCATCAAGGCCTGTCTAGCATTTTTGTAAAAAAAAACCACCATGTTATGCATGTTCGTTGGAATTTGAAAAAGTAAAAAAAAGGAGGCAACATCCAGTGTGTTCATGTCCAAATACAGTTGTAGTTTCACCAGATCATCCAATGTTGTTGATATGGCCACTGATAAAAAGGCTGATATTGGTAGGGAGGAATTTACACCTTTTGTGTCTGTTGGTTCTATGCCTTCGACAAATAACACTATTCCCAAACACATACACATTTTCTGTGATACTGAGGCAACTAAATCTTTGTTTAGAAGGTATACTGCCTTAACATTCAAGTTCTGCTACTGGTGAGTCTATTATTGCTCAGAAAATTGGAGGTGGCTTTATTAATGCTCTTCTTCATAACATTTATTTAGCATCAGACCTAGTTTCAGGACCAGTTGCCAATTAGGGGTGTATCATTATTGTTGGGAAATGATTTGGTTGGGGGAAACATTGCTGCTGGACCCAAAGTGGTGAACAAGCTGATCACTGTTACATGTAAGGATGTTGTTGTTGATGAGGAAAATCCAAATGTACTGTGAAATGAGCTCAGGCTAAGAAATTAAACCAAAAGCAAAAAAAACAACAAAAAAACAGACAGTTGTTCAAAGGATGATATTATAGATTTGTCTCACACATTTTTTGGATCTAACAGGGATCTTGAAAATAACTGTCCTACTAAAAATTCATTGGTGAATGACCATGATAAATGTGAGGGATCTGATTCAACTAGGGAAATTCCATTTGCTAAAAGTAAACTAACTGCATAGAAAGAAAAGGATTTGCAGATATCATCACTATTTAAGTATGCACTCACAAAGAATGAACTGGAGAAAGTTCCAAATGGTTACTTTTTCAAAAATGGTGCTAATGAGAAAATGGAGACCCCCAAAGGTACCAATTTCAGAGGACTGGACTGTATTTTATCAAACTGTTGTTACAAAACCATATTAGTTTGAAATATTTTGGCCAAAAATTGGGCAAGATGTTTTTCAGTTTTGTAAAACTTGTCATATCTGCCAAATGGTTGGCAAACCTAACCAGAAAATTTGTGTTACTCCTTTGAAACTTACCCCAGGTTTTGAAGCACACTGCACTCGTGATCGTTGACTGTGTTAAACCAAAAAGGCCCACCTGTTCTCTAAATTTATAGAAGAATCTACAATATATGTTTTACGAAAACACTAGCTCATCTTCAAATACTGTTGAACATTCAAGAATCTTGCCTTAAAGTATATAAACCAATGAGATGAGGAGCAGTAATAGTGTATACTGTTGGTCTGCTACAGTCAGTACACTATAAACCACAAAAGCTATAACTGTTACAAATGCTTATTAATTGGAAAACTATAGATATCTGGCCAGGAATGTTTAAGGTCTGCATTGGCAAAATTCTGCTTGTAAATAGTGTGAGATCAGCAAATAAAGAGCTAGCTAACTTAAGCAAAGTGTAACAATATCAACTCTGAATTAATTTACTTGTCATGGACCTGAACCATTGATGCAATATTCAGTTCTAGACCAAATAAAGAAATGAATACTGTTTGTGAGTTTTTAAAATTTGTGTATGCAAATCATTATTATAAATTGCATTTTTTTATATTAAAATATATTTATAGTAAGAAAGAAATTGTGTGCATCAATCTTGTTGGCATATATCATAAATTTGATCCATATTAACAATTAATTCTAATTTTAAATTTCCAGCTATTTGAAATCATAATACATAATGTATGTAACACAATAAATCAGAGGCTTGTCCAAGATAAATTATAATACATAGCAGAATAAACTGAAAACTTGTGTCTGAGAAATGAATCAAATTACAATATGTAGCATGGCAAATAATACATTAGATCTAGACGTATTTCCAATTTAGGTGCCATTTAAATAATTACATGCAAAAATAATGTTTGATGAAATAGAAATGTCTATTCTACTGAATTCTATGCAAATTCAAGAAATTTAGACAGCAGATAATTCAAAACCTACCTTTATGCTGATCAATTCTGATTGTCCACTACTGAACTTTATGCAGTTTGTGAATTTCTGAAGTGTTCATTTAGTGCTTTTGACTTTAAACAATAGCTTCAAACAGCTAGTCAGGAGCCTCATATTTATTTTTGAATAGCTAAATACCCAATCAGATACAACAACCTCAAATCAAGCTTACTAGTACTAGTAATTTGTCCCTCAGAAACTAACACCTCCAATATTTTCGTCACCTATTCAAAATGAATTTGATGGATGACCAATTTGAAAGTAGAAATGATAGAAATTAGCTAACTGGAAATCAACTGTCATTCCTAATTATAGATATCAGTGTCTGAAGCATTTCAGCCTAACTATTCATATTCAAATTCAAAATGGATAACATGCAATGGGATGGACAGCCATTACATGAGACAATAAAAATTATTAACCAACCTGCCAAAAGTTCAACCACCCATTAGTCCACATAAACTTTAAAACATATCATAAAATTAAATTGCACATCTTATATTAAATACAAAATTAATCAATCATGGCTTCAAAAACAACTTAGGACAACAGATCATTATATAATTATGTGCCCAGGAATTTCCATGCTGCATGACTTCATGGGAAAATTTAATTCCCTCTGTTCCTTATTATAGTTACAAGTACAATAAATCATATCTCATGATTTCTAAGGCATTGAAAATGAGGCGAAGAAAAAAAAAATCATGTGAAGTTTGACAGCGATCTAAACTACATTTAGGATATTAAATACTGATCAATGATTGATAACTACATTATAAAGTACTAAAAATCGGGCTAGTAATGAACACAGTTTATATTTTGTACTTACATTCTTACTTACAGTGACTGGTTTGGTTTGGTTCATTTTGAATTATGTGCAAAGCAACATGAGGGCTATCTGCACAAGCCATCACTAATTTAGCAATGTAAGACAGCTAATCATCACCACCCACTGCTGACTCTTGGACTACTCTTTTACCAACAAATAGTGGGATTGACCATCACTTTATAACACCCCTATGGCTGAAAAGGCAAGCATGTTTGGTATGATGGGGAATCGATCCTGCAACTCTCGAATTACAAGTCGAGCACCACCTGGCCATGCCAGGCCTACAGTGATCGGAAGGTACTGTTTAATCACTGTGGTATCCTCATTGACAGCAATATTTTCAGTCACAATCTCACTGATGTTTCACAAGGTTTAGCCAGCTCAGGCTCAGATCAGTTTTAAGCTCATTTACTAAGATATCAATAAAAGATTAATATTAATAGAGACAGATATACTTCAACCAATGCTATTAATGAAACTGAAATTAAAGAAAAATAGAATATAACTTATCTCAACTATGAAAAACAGAGTATCAGGACATACGTCACAGTAAACAACAATGCCCTGTAGCTTGGCAACAGTCTAAACAAAGTTGTGTTGTTTTGAATCATATCACATAGCTTATCATAAAAAAAATCTGCCTTATCAAACCCAGACTACCACATGAATATAACTGACTGGCTTTAAGAGGGTTTTGTACAATTGCTTAATGGATAAACACCTGAATTTACAAGACATGTCTTGGCAAAATAATAAACCCTTTTATTGGTAGTGTGTGCACAGTCCCAGCACTTCTGATAATACATTAAGCTTATTTGTAAATTCCATTTCCACAAAAATCTACTAAAATGTATTTAAAGAAAAAATAGTTTTTCTGTTACCTATCAAATAAATTTTCACTGTAATTAAATTTTTAAAAAATTTCAGTTATCACACTAAAGGGTATTTGTATGAAATGTAAAATACAATTATTTTGGTGAATTACAACAAAGCATGCAAAATTCTAAAAGAGCATCTTTTTAAAGAGCTAAATTCCTCCACATACAAAGGCTGCTAAAATAATACAAAACAAAATCATGGCAAACATATCTTTCTTTCATTAAGTAAATCACAACACAGAACACATATATACACATTACACACACATTCATAAAGATAAATTAATCCTCAATTACATTTTAAAATCTTGAAAATTATGTGAACCTACATGTTTTAGCATGAGCTCAAGTACCTCATCAGGATCATTGTGCTTCACTGCATCAAGCAATGTTTCTCTTGGGCTAAGCGTGTTTGCCATTTCTTTCAATTTGCTGTCAGTATCTCTGAAATGTATTCTTAAGCAATTAAAAGTAATCCTGAAAGAAACAAAATTTATAACAGAATATGTACACCCTACAATGCTTTAAAAATATTATCAAACAACTAAATTATTTGTAAAATAAGCAAAACATACAAAATAAAATTATTTTACATCATATAACAACTGTATCAAAGAGAATTCAATACTAAATTTCAGAATTGATCAGTTATTATAAAATTATTTCAAGTACTTGTATACCAAAGAAAAGTTTTATTGAATATCCTTAGAAATTTCTAAAAGTTGTAAAAAAACTTAAATATTTTATCACGAGTTAATTTTATAATTTTTTTATTCTGTTTCAAGAATACTAATTTAATACTTAAGCATCCTTTTTTTTTCAGATTATCCCTTCACCCATCAAAAAAAGTAAAACATTAAATAAGAATGTGTAAAAACTGACAGAAGTGATTGGCCTACTAAAGACACACCCTTCTACTTCTTAAAAACAAATATCCTATACATCAAAACCCAAACTTCATGTAGATTTTCTTTTATATTCATTCATTTGTACAATAAAATTTTAGTTGATTTAAACCACAAGAACACACCACATCATCAAATATCTCACTTACGTTTATAACTTAACACAAACAAAATACACTTGTTTACAAACAAGTTTGAACATGTTTTTTCATCTTACCACTAAGAGTACCCACAAAAGGGGTCAAAATAAGAGTTGCAGCTTTTTATTTTATTTTCAAAGGATAACAAAAGGCCATTAGGCCAATATAAAATATCCTCTTTTACTACTACTTTAAACTTCATAAAGTAAAACGTTTATATCAATCCCTGACACTCATCCAGTATCCTCACACATTCAACATTGCAGCTTCTTCCACGTGACAACAACCAAATCAAAAATGTTTGAGCCCTAACCAGAGGTCGTGCATAAGTAACTTTCTCTTAAACTTCCATAATCTCGATTTACTCCATGCAGTATGTGAACATTTCAACTAAATTTATGAATTTTTAATATCTAAACAGTCTAACATCCTCTCAAGACTTTTTCTTAACAAAAAACATGTCAAGATATTTCAATCAATCACTATATAATTTTCCCACGAAAATTGAAACCAACCTGATTCTACTTTTTTAACAATGCAGAATGCCAATTTTATGCATCTCACCAAATTCTTGTCCATAAGAGGACAAGAAAATTCGTGCAACCTAAATGCAGAGTACGGTGTTATCTTTTACTAATTGCAATATAACTCTCTCAAAAGATTTAAAGTAGTAGAACCAGATATATCCGAATAATTAAAAGGACATCCTATCAAATTTGATGTGTAATGTATAACACAACTCCAATTCACAAACCAACACCTAATTAAATACATCTACTATGCATTTGTTAAATTACTCAATTTGTCCAAGTCTGTAAAACTACCTGCAACCAGCCAGATCTGACATTTTTACAACTTAATTTCCTTTCTATGCACTTACAAATATCATTAATGTAAATAAGGAATGGCAATACTCTCAACCCAAATCCCTAAGGCTCACCACTTGTAACTTTAGTTAAGTTAGACAGAACTCCATTATTAACTTTTTTTTGCTCTCTCCAACATCTCCTCCAAATGAAGTATGGTTTTAACCAGTCTTTTACGCAGCACTCTATCAAAAGCTTTCTAAAATTTCAAATAAACCGAATCCACTATTTATCCTCATCTTGGAAGAAATTAAAATACATAAAAAGTTCATAGATTAATAAGTTGGGATATTCCTTTGTAAAGACATGTTGGCTGAGTGACAAAAAACACAAGTATACTGAGTGCAAATTGAAAAAAGTTCACTACATAAGATGCTTGTTAGAACATCATGTTTAGTTTTGGTCATCTTATTCTAAAAAGTTTTTTGATTGTTAGAAATGGTTTAAAGAAGAGCCACAAGGGTCTTTTGATTTTTAAAACTGTTAAGTCTATTAAAACAAATCTCCAACACATGGATAATAAATGGTGCAGTCTAACAGTTTTCCTGATGTTTAACATCAATACATGCTAATGTGTTTCACACTGAATACAGTAAATACATACTAGAGCATGGGTAACCAAACTACAGCCCTCGATGTAATTTTGTCTGGCCAACCAGCAGCTATCCATTTGGAAATAGAAAGTGGCATTTCATGAAATGCCTGACTGTCATAACAAAATAAATCACACCAATCAGTGATGTCGAGAAACCCACTTGTTGAGAATTTTATATGCAAAATATGGCTCTTTTGGGCTCAGTCTTCTATTTGAAGTGTTTTCTGAGCCCAAAAGAGCCGTTTTTTGCATATAAAAATCACACCAATGGTTGCTTATGGTAAAAAGAAATAAGTCTGTCACACGTATTTTTAACCAATAGGAAAATTCTTCTTCCATCCTTGCTGCCTGTTTATTCATATCAAGGCACATATCTGTGAAAGCATTAGGATTTTGAAAACAAGTACACACTTAACCCTCATCCTATCAACTCGTCTTGTAAATTCTGAGGCCTAGGGTTACCACTTCATCAAGCTTATTTCTCTTAGTAGTTGGGTTATGCACTTTTCATACCTCATTCTTAGGTGTCATAGCAAACATACATTTCAATATATTTTGTTTGTGCATTCATGGACCAGTACAATACTTTTCTCAAAGTGTTCTGTGTTTTTCATTTTCAGATCCTGTTTTTTTTCACCCACCATTATGGATGCTTTTAAAAGAAGAAAAATGGACTCCGAGTGTTGTATTAACAATGAAAAATGGGGATAAAAATACTTCTTTGTAGATACAAAAAACCAGAAAGCTACTTGTGTGATATGCACCAAAAGTGTTGCCATTTTGAAAGAGTACAATCTTCAGTGTCACCATGAAACAAAACATCTATCAACATATTTGAAATTTTCAGGAAAGTTCCGTTCTGAGAAATTTGAGTCCATGAAACATATGTTTGAATTTCAAAAGAATCTATTCATGAGAAAGTTTGCTGAAAATGAATCTTTCATTCATACAAGTTACAAAATAGTGCATAAGATAGCAGAGCGAGGAAATTTTTTTACTGACGGCAACTTCATCAAAGAGTGTATGATGGAAGCAGCAAATGAGCTGTGTCACGAAAAAGCCAATTTCTTTGAAAGTATCAGCCTTTCAGCAACTTCAGTTGTACAGAGAGCAGAAGAACTTGGAGAGAACATTGCATTAAAGATATGCCAAAAAGCTAGAAACTTCCTATGGTATTCTCTGGCACTGGATGAGTCTACTGATCTCTCGAGTTCATCACAATTTCTCGTGGTCATTCGTGGAGTTAATTTGGACTTTCAGATCACAGAAGAATTGGCACCAATTTTCAGCATGCATGGAAGAACAACTGGAGAAGACATTTTCATGGAAGTGCATAAAACTTTGCAAGACCATCAGTGGAATCAGCTTAGAGGTGTAACAGTTGATTGAGGAAAAACATAGCTGGAGTAAAGAAAAGTCTGGTGGGGCTGATCAAGAAACAGTTGGAAGATCTTCAATTCCAAAGTGCTCTATTCATACACTGCATCATATATCAGCAAGCATTCTGTAGAAAATACTTAGATATTTCTTGCATACTGAAATTAATAATTTCTGCAGTGAACTTCATTCACGGTCATGCACTTAATTATCATCAGATCAAGACGTTTCTTGAAGAAATTGATTTAGATTTCTGTGACTTGCCTTATCACACAGCGGTGAGATGGCTCAGCTGCAATAAAGTCTTGTCTCGTTTTTATGAGCTGGGAAGAGAAAGATATATATTTCTAATAGAGAAATACAGAGCCGATCCACTTCTGTCAGATCCAACTATGTTGTCAAAGTTGTCATTTTTGGTTGACATCACATCCCACATGAATGAATTGAAATTTCAGGGGAAGAATAACCTTGACTGTGATCTCTATAGAATCATTAAAGGATTTCGAAGAAAGCTGTCATGGTTTGAAGCACATTTGGAAGGAGAAAATCTCTCATATTTTCAATGTTTCAATGAGTTTCATGCTAGAATCACAGAATATGTCAACCTGGAGTTTCAGAAAAAGATTATTGACAATTTAAATAAGCAGTTTTAGAGATTTTCGGATCTCGACAGAATCAAAAGTGACCTTCTCCTTTTTCAGAATCCTTTTGATTGTGTCGTGATGATGTGCCAGTGGAACTTCAGCTGGAGGTCATTGATTTGCAAGGAAATGACTTGTTAAAAGTAAACCACAGAGAGGGGCGACTTACTGAATTTTACACCTGCATACCTGAAGATGATTTTCCAAAGCTGAAGCAGTTCGCATCTGGTATGGCATCAATATTCAGAACAACTTATGTCTGAAAACAAGCATTTTCAAAAATGAAGTATGTGAAGTCAGTATATTGGTCAAGGTTGACTGATGAACATTCGAAAGCAATTCTAATGATTGGATGCAGCAATTCAAAACCGAACATTGAAAATATTTTGAAAGCCAAATGCCAATTTCATATATCTCACCAACTTTTTTGTAGCTTGGTGAAATTCAGATATGTGCGATACTCACTATGTGACAACTGTTTCTGCTGATGTCACCTTCTTTGATAACCTTTAGGTAAATCAAAATGTTGGTTGTATTTCTGTTTGTTTTTTATAATGTGTGTGTATTGCATGCAACTCCCACATGGCTGATGTGACATCCTAAACTTAGCGTTAAGTCTTTTACAAAGAGCTTTAGTTCTAGCTTATGAGTATTGAACATAATGATCATGCAGCCCGTGCTTCTCATTCCCAAAGTAATCTGGCCCCCTGTGAAAAAAGTTTGGTGACCCCTGTACTAGAGCAATAATTACATTTCACTATATGATCTACAGAGCATTACATGATATGAAGATAGCAAGAATGCGTGGGACAATCTGTTTATGTTTGATGAGTGAATTAGAACTCGGCAAACTTGGTGTTAAAGAGTGAAGTGCACTAAACTGCACACTGATTACATTAGTCCCTAGCAAAAAGTTAAAGAATGAAATTTTAATTTACAATCCAGTACAGTTAGAATACCAATGTGAACAAAGCTTCAACGACATTTTATTTTATAGGACTGAGTTTATCTATATGAATGAGAACCAAGCAGCTATGATCAAAGATTTAGCACACTGGACATTTTGGTAGAGAACAGTATGTATGTCCTTCAGAGACAAGCTGGTTTGATGTATACTAGTTCTGTATCTTGAAAGCAGTGATACAATAATAATGATGTAGCATCCTTATCATCAAGCAAAATATGTATCAATGCATCAACAAATCATTACAGCATTAATACATATCACTTTGAAGTTCCAATATTGTAATATTTTTTTCTCACATACCTGAGAAATTACACAGAATACAATTATTCTTAGTAATTTTTAGTAGATATGGGCTTTACCATTTTATTTTTAATCATCATAAAACTTTCAAAATTCTGTGACCTACTGAATAGATTTGGTACATCCAATGGAATGCATTAAACTTGTCTTTAGACATTAATTAAAAGATATGTATCACATACGCACTGGCAATCTTATAACCATCAACAATTTCTTTTTTCAATGCCAAGAAACTTGTTTAAAATAAAAGTAAAAATTTGCAATGACTCTTTATTAAAATTCTTTAAGGTTTTAGGATAAATCTCATGAGGCACTGAAGCTTTATTCAAGAATTGCCCCATATTTTGTAAAATAGCTACTTCTCCAACATAAACACTTCAAACAAAATGCCTCATCTTTATAAAAGCTGATTAATTCTGACATCTATTAGTGTATGAGAAAAACTGCAGACTATATGAACTTTCAAAACTGTCCTTAACACCCTTTCAAAAGAAAGTAAAGAATGTATCCTTCCCCTGTATTTAAGAAATCACTAACTACCCTATTAAACTCTTTTAAAATAATAGTCTGAATTTTGTACCAATGGCAATTTATTCCTTAAGCCAATCACCTTCTTAAGAAAATAAAATTGTAAACAAAAACTTAGCATCTCTTTTTCCACATTTTGTTTCATAACATTTGATGTTTTGAGACAATATCTCCTAATTCTTCTTTGCCTAGCCATCTTATCTCTAAAACTCCAAAGATGCATATTTCAATCATTTGATTTATATAATTTCTATTACCTAAAGGTTACCGTACTGAAAACCATTATCAACTTGTTATATACAGCACCTCCATATGGTGCCACCTGCAGTGCATTCTGTCAAAGCAATGGAGGCAGGAAGGTTTACCTACATTATAGTGGCTGAATACCTAGTGTACAATATATTATACAAGAAATAATACTATTACATTCAACTAAGTATGAAACATAAAAGATATACCAACACTAATAATTTTAACTTTCCAAAAGCTGAAATGTTCGTTGCTACTCCAAATTGAATTTTCTTCGTAATAAAATGAAAAAAATTAGGTAAATAAAATTAAAAATAGTTCAAGTGACAACTATTAAAGACATTGCTTTATCTTTTGTTACCCCTGTTTCAGTATTACACTTCACAATATTATTACTAAATGCTGGGTGGTATTAAACATTTATTATATTTGAAGGTCTAAATACTTTTTACGATCAAACAACAGGGTGGTCGCTAGAAAAGCGGAAAATTTGAGGGTCAGATGAGATCATGAATAAAATGCGTGCTTACTCATTTCTATTTTGATTTCTTTACATCATGAATAAAATGCATTATTTTAATATCATAAAATGCATTTTGAGCATCTATGAGTGTAATATAACATATGCCTTTAAAAAACTTTGTAAAAGTTATTCTTCGTAAAAATAAATAGCTGTTTGACAAATTTTCCGCTTTTCTAGCGACCACCCTGTATTATAGCTTTCTGTTTATCCATTAATGAATTTAATATGTATGTTTAACTACTCAACGATGTTTAAAATATTTACTGATTAACAGCTGCTGAGAATGATAAGCAAAACTTTATTTTGCCTAAGTTAGCTTTTCATTGGTAAAATTGTCCAACTACCATTTTGACTTAAGTAAGCCTACTGACTGAGAATTTGACAGCCTAGTAATTACACTTTTTTGCCTCTAAACATTCAAATAAGAATCAAAAAAACTGTTCAATGATATACCCAGGCATACGACTTTAACCTAAGTAACGTATTTTAAATGTAACTAAGATTAACTCACTAAAACCACATGATATTCATATATTATGTTCTTATACCTCGCAATATGTTGAAATGTCTTCCCATCAGGCAATAATCCTCTTTTATATAAATAAAAAATAAATAAATTGACGAATTACTAAATTCGTTTTTCTTAACTCTCAAAGTTGCATTACTTTCAATTTACTACTAGTACTAATCTTAGTCAGACTTGCATTAGGCTAGCCTTAAGCAATCTATTAGCTGGAATTTTCTACGCTATATTTCATTAGCAACACTTACTTGAAACAGAATTCCGGTATAAATTATCATATTTGCTGCTAATTCACATAATTATCATTTCGATGTTCATAAATAACATAAATTTGATACAAAATATAACCGTAAGCCTAATAAACAAGTGAAAAAAAACGAATTGAAATGCGCGCGAAGAAATAAGGTGTCACTCGTAGCTAATATCCTTCATATATTTTCGTTTAAAAATATATTACTAAAAAAATTAGAAATTTAACGTAAAATGCAATGTCGAAGATTCAAAATAAATCAACGAATAATTATATATTTATCTAAATAACTATAATTATTATTGTTATAGACTATAAATGATAAATTAACATGATAAATAATCTAATTTCAGAGTAACATGGTCTTTACAACCAGGTTTAAAAAACACAAAAAGTCACCTTCATACGTTTCCGAACACTGCAAATCAAATAAACACAACATAACCATAAAAAACACCCAAATACTTCAGGTCTTTAGAACCAAACGCAAAATTAAAGAAGTCTTACTTACACAACAACTCAAGCCCAAAATAAACCAATACAAAGGAACACCTTTATACGTATATTAATAAATATAATCCGACATATAAGCACGCCTTCTGCGTTCCTACACTCAATTATACAACCGCCTTATACAACCTTGGTAATCTATTTGTTAGTTACCTCTTTCTTTCTTTGTGAACTTGACGATGACCGAAGAAGATCAAAACTTGTTAACTCCTCTACATAGTGATTTCTCTATCCGTACCAGCCGTTTTTACATATATAAGGTGGCTCTCAGATTTTTATGGAGACCTAATTCTTTACAGAAGATTTTGTAAATTTTTGGCGATAAATTTCTGCACTAAAAGTGCAGCATACGAACTACTTATTTTAAAATATATTCAAAATAAGTCAAACAAATATATATATACATTTTTGTCACCCACTTGATCACCACAGTTGTATCCCGAGCTTTAACTAATGGTCTCTTTTTGTCAAGAGTCAACACAGGCTGGTTCAGTTCCTTTAAAACCTAATGGCAAGACGAATTATTCTTTTTGTACTTTGTTATCACAGTACAGTCAGTGATAAATTCACTTGAATTTCCTCGTGAGTTACAATACTTGTATCCAAAGCTTAAGTAATTCTCTTATACGTCAAAAGCCCATACAAGAGGCTTCAGTTACTTTAGAACACGATTGACGAGGCGAATTATTTTTCTACTCTACGATTACTGCGCTTTAAAAGTTGATACTCTGTAATCTTTATGGTTAAAGTTAAAAACACAGTCTAGATGTATTTGACTACACCTACACCTCTCATAACGTTTTCTTATTTTCACTTTTACTAAATTAGTCGCCTATATATATATCAGTTGTACGACTAAGGTCTAGAGCTTTCTATTAACTACGAATAAAGGCCCGATATGGCCAGGTGGGTCAAGACATGAGACTCGTAATCTGATGGCCGTGGGTTTCCATCCCCGTCGCAACAAATATGCTCGCCTTTTCAACCGTGGGGGCGTTATAATGTTCGGTCAATCCCACTGTTTTTTGGTAAAAGAGTAGCCCAAGAGTTGACGGTGACTAGCTACCTTTTCTCTTCTCTTACACTGCTAAATTAGAGACGGCTAGCGGGTATAGCTCTGAAGTACCTTTGCGCGAAATTAAAAAACAAACAAATAACTACGAATATGACGTAACAATACTCACTTAAAGCAATAAATAAAATTCAGAAAGTTCGAGTAACACTATATCAATTCACAATAATGGAACTATGCAACAGATAATTCGTAAACAGTTGTGTAAGTAAACCTGCGATAAATTAGCAAAAAATACTCAGTTTAAATCTCACGTTCTATAACTACCCAAATCATATTAAAATTAAATGAAACAGTCGTGTATATTAAATTGTGGCGCTGGAAAATCAAAAAACACAATATAAATAAGATGTTTTCATTTACAAGCTGCATAACATTTTTATTTTATGCATATAATTATTTTTAACTCTTACGGGTTATAGATTTTTTAGTGTTCTCTTCAATTTTTAAAAATTTTATACCTAAACTAAAAATATCGTAGCTGTCAAAAAGTACAGCTTATGTATATATATAAAATAGACGGCAACAAAAATATGCGTGATCAGTATTAGAACCAAGCTAGTAAAATAATGCTGTTGATGACAATGAAAGCGTTAATAATGACAATTTAAGTACACATTATGTTATTATACTAATTCCATATTTAATTTCAAAGTCTCAATTGTCATTACTAAATTTGCATTGTGATCAATAGCATTACAAACTTCGCAGCCCGTTTTCATTTCATATTAAACGTTGATTTTGTTTTTCTTTGCTGCCCTTTTTTTAGCTGGACTGGTTAAGGCATCATAACTTTTTAAAATTGTGTAACGTAGAGTAAACTGTATGATAAATGTGTATTAAATTTCATAAAAATAGAAATTTGCGAAGTATGTTTTTTAATTATCTTTTTTTCCTTAAATTCCGTACAACGTGGTTTATGGCCTGACATGGTCGGATGGTTAAGGAGCTCGACCCGCAATCCAAGAGTCGCAGGATCGAATCTCCATCACACCAAACATGCTTGTCCTTTCAACCATGGGTGTATTATAATGATATGGTTAATCCCACTATTCGTTTGTAAAAGAATAGCTTAAGAGTTGGCGATAGACTGTGACGACTGACTCCCTTTTCTTTTGTCTTACACTGCCAAATTAGGAATAATCAGCACAGATAAACCTCGTGTATCTTTGTGCAAAATTTAAAACAAGCAAACAAAACAATCTGGTGCATACCAAAAGAAAAAGACGAAAAAATTAGAAGAACTTTGGCATCGTCTATTTCAGCTTTGACTGTACGGACTTTCTTGATATTAGGAGTCTAAGGTAAATAATTGGGAGATAATCAAGCTGAAAAATTTATGGAGAGAGTACCAAGTTACAGATAGCTGAAAAAACAATTTGTTGGTTCCTATAAATAACACACTGTATGTCGTACATCTTAAAGTTGCTGTTTTTTCTTTCGACCACTCGATAGACTATTTGGTGTTTTGATGAACAGTTTTGTCAATTGCTGCAAGTGATATAAGAATGTGCATTCAATCATCTTTTTGTATTTGGAATTCAGAAAATGCCGAGATCTTTTCAGTGCGTGTATTTTACAGTTCCATAATATAAAGCAAATTTAGAGTTTATTTTACCCTACTTAACTGAAATCATTACCTGAAATCAATGAGAGTAATGCTTTCGTGATAACGAGTAATAATCTACATCAGGACGGCTAGTATGGGTATTAACACTTTTACTAATAAAGCAGAGAATAATGTTTCGACCTTCTTAGGTTAACCTGAAGATGACCAGCCGTCCTGAGACACAAAGTAATGCTTTCTTCAAGCTTTTGGAGATACTTATTGGGAATTGAATTCCAGGCATCTTGAATTACCGCCAAATGTCCTTCCTCTGATTGATCATTGATCTTCATCAATCTAATCCCCTACACATACTCAACAGTAATGAAGTATGTGCTCTGCACACATCACGCTAAGCATGGAAGGGTTCATCCAAGTCTTTTTCTATGAAAATACTGTTTTACTACATTTCCTGTGTGTTTGGCATTGTTATTCTGCGGAAAAAATAAATTCCTTCCACTAAACGACACCTTGAAGGATTTGCACGATGAATAAGTATTTGTTTATATCGGGCAAAGTCCAATACTTCATCAATACAGATTAAATAATCAATTATTTTGTTAAACAACTGTACCTTAGAATGCTACCTCCATCATGCTTAACTGAAACCTACAATAATTTTTGCTTTAATACATCAACACTTCTGCAACACAGGTAGTAAAGTCAGTTGGTTCCAGATATCTTAAAATGTGATCTACCAGACCAAAGTATTATTTTTCACATGATGGTTTTCCACCATTTTTATTGGGGGGTGGAGATTTTAAATTTAAATCGTAAATGTTGTTTTGTTCTTTTTTGTTGGAAATCGCAGGTAACAAATCACCTGTTTAGACATTGACCTGTTTATCAAATTGCTCCCCGTGGCACAGTTGAATGTCTGCGAACGTAAACCGCTATAAACACAAATAGCCCATTGTATAGCATTGAGCTTAACTACAAACAAACAGAAATCGTATTAAAAGTAATTAAATAATCGTCTTGAAATATATTATAGGCAAAATTCCGGGCTGGATTACTTTTCTTCTCTTCATTATATGGTTATCATAGTAGAAGAGAAATCTGGAATAGTGTTGTTGAATTTGTAGCTAACACATGATAATACTTTGAAGTTGATTAGACCATTTTGGTAGTAGCTTTAAACGAGGAAAATGTCTATAATAAAGTCCAAATGTTAATTATAACTGACAAATTTATCAGTGTAACATATGTAGGATAGATCATACATCCAATAACTACCAGTTGAACGTCGTATTACCAAGATTTTGAAACAATCGAAGTTTACACAATGTTACAGTATATTTCGCATTTCCGTATTTCTTTATATAGTGCTACATCACTGACTATCTCCCTCAAAGGCAGAAAAGAAGTTATCTCAAGAGAATGATACAGTACAGTGGGAAGTTAGAGCAAAAGAAATGTAACGATTTTTTTAACCAATATTTTTTGTGGTAATAGCTACGTGAAGACAAATTATGACCTGGAAAAACAAATAAATTTGTTAAGTCAATCGTTAAGCGTGTATTTCTCCGTTTGAATGTACGACTCCATGTTAATGCTAAGTATATATATGTACCTTGCATTAATTCTTTTTTTATTATGTTAATAGTACAGCTAACATTTTGAAATACAAATTACTTTTTTTTAAAATAATTGCTAACTGAATAGTTTGAATTTTAATGTCTCCCAGCAGCTTAACTGCAAATTTGAAGGCTTATAACGTTAAAAACAAAGTTTCGATTATATAATCAAAGCATAGATAGCCCATTGTGTAGCTTTGCGCTTTAAAATAATGTATTTTAATTTTTACGATATTAGTTTAGTTTGTTGTTGTTTTTTTTTGGTATGACCCAGTGTTAGATGGCAGTACTTTCCACATTGTAAGGTGTACGCGAAATGTGAGAAGAAAACGAGTGAGGGTGTGCAGTGGTTGTGTTTTATTATTATATATTTATATAAATAACCCATTTTATCAAAAGGTTAAACGTATGGATCTTAATACTAATTTTTAATCATAAATTATGATGAAGAAACTGTTGATTAAATTTATTAATATAAATTATAAAATTATTGAGACTGGATAATATTAATGATGGTATTTGGCATACTTCGTTTGGGATTTTCATCCGGAATTAGAAGGTGTTCTCTTAAAGTTGTAGTAGCTAGATTGTCGAAACCTCAGCAGTTATTTAGAAGCGAAATTATACCTATAGCCATTTGTTTTTCAACTTTTTCATCTAATTTAAGTAAAAGGCAAGAAATTAACTCGGAGATATCACAAAGTGTTTTGGAAGGTAAAGTATTGAAAACTACAAAGCCAAATAACGAAACAGGGTTGAAGTTGAACTTGAATTCAAAAGTACAAGCTGTAGAAAGTATTTTGGTGCATGTTGTTGTTGGAAATAATATAACACCAAATCGTGCAGTTACTCTGCTGAGTGAACTTAGTAAACTTATTGTGAGTAATCAAGCAAAATTTGAGGATTTTAGTGACGATAGAAGATTCAAAGTTTTGTATAAAACTTTGGAGAGCAGTTGTAACCAGTTGACACACCTTGGTCTTATCAAAGGTTTAAAGAGTGTACTTGTTCTTGGCTTTTCTCCAGATTCTTTCATAGTACAATCACTGGAAAATGAAATTTTGTGGAAAATACGTAAAATGAACTTAAAATCACTAAGCATTTGCCTATATTTTCATGTAAATTTTCAAGAATCAGATTTACAAAAAAAAGTTGTTAAGACTTTAGTTCAAACTATTCAAAAACGGTATTTTGAAATTTCTGATGGAACAGATATTTTAAAGTTGTTACAGGGAGCTAGCAATTTCTCTGAAGATTTCTTGACTAAAATTGAAGATCGAGCTCTAGAACTTGCAGGAAACCTGTCTATAGAAGAATTGCATAAGCTTCTATGCTTGCTTGCTGAATTAAACAGACGACCTACACCATTGTTACGTGCTTTGGTGTTCCATATGAATCAGAGTCAAGAAAAATTATCTTTAAAGCAGATGATTAATACTTTGTATGCACTGAATAAGTTGAATTTTCCCGATTCATCTTGCCTTCAGAAGATTTCTAGTGAAGTCCTTGTGGAAGTTGCTAATTTAGATAAAGTATCTGTAATTTCTGCATTATTAATTTCTTTAGGCCATCTAAGATGGAAACATCCTGGTAAGGCCATGGTTTGACATTTCTTTATTAGGTGAAATATAGATTTGTAGAATTACTGCAGAATATTTTATTTATTTATTATAGAAAAAAAATTGAACAAATCTAACTATACTTTAATTTTGCCATGAAATTGTAAAAATTAAACGTAATATTTCATATCATTGTAACTCATCAATGTTAGTTTAGTTTGGTAAAATACTTGAAATTCATTATACAGTATGCCTTATAACTGTTATCAATTTACAATAATAATGAAATATTAATCATGTGAGAAAATTGAATGGAATGCAAGATGAAATTTATAAAAACTGTAGCAGAAGAAGTAAATTAAAAGTGTGATACCATAATGTATTTATTAATAGTGAAATAAACATATTTAAAAGTATAGTAAAAATAAAATATTTGTTGTTATTAAATATAATTTACAAATACTATAAGAAGTGATGACACTCACTTTGTCAAAATCAGGAAATGATAAATATCAGTAACTTCAGATTAAGTCTTTGTTAGAACTGTATAGTTATCATATGTATATGATTAAGAAACTGTCAGATGTTTTATTTCTGAAAACCTTTAGAAAGAGAAAACAATATAGAAATGTTCCAGTTCATCAGAAAATACAGAAGATTGACTTGAGCTAATTTAAAATTAAGGGTTTTTTTATCTTGTTTACACAGAAATTTGCTGTAAGGAACAAGTTTCAACAGTAATATCAATGCAGTTAATACAAAACATCAACATATCTAAATGCAACCTTTACAGCCAGTTATACCAATATAAAATACAATTTATTGTAACTCTAACAGAAAAAATTATACATGAAGGAAGGTTTATGAACCTTGTACTTAAACTTTAAGTACGCAAAACATTTTTTTTTATAGGTGGAAAGTTTTTAACATGTTAAACAGTTAAGTTATATAACCTCAAATTTTATACTTTTAAGAAACAGTTAAAAATTACATATATCTTTTCTCACATCATATATTTTTCATCTGAGTATTATTGTTAATTTTTTTAATTATTTCTAACAGATTAGTATCACCTATTATGAGATCAGAGCTTAACAAATGAGGTTTAACTAGTCTTGTAATAAAGAGACAACTAGGTATTATTTGTTCCCTTAAGACTGTTCTTTTATACTTACCCATGAAAAAAAAGAATTTTAACCTATTTTTAGTTTTTCAGGAACTTCTTGATTCCTCCATTTTTTAAACTCTATTCAAGTGCCAACTTCTACTAGTGTTATTGATGGCTTAACGTTATATATGGCAGTCAGTTGCTAGAAAAATAAAACTGTTGTAACTGAACCGTAGATCTTATTTCCAAATCGTAAACTTTTGCTTTCTCTTCATATTTTCAGAGTAAGGTCAAGAAATTATCTACTGATTGTTGTAAGTAGTTACGTAAGTTTCAGTAAGATTACCCCTTGTCCTTTGTTTTGCAAAGAGTGAACAAGTTAAATAGTTCTTAATCTATCCTGTGATATAACTCTTCTCTCTTCTGAATCATTCTACTGATCCTAGTAGTCCTCTTTTGAACCATTTTCAAAAAGTCAGTATTGTTTGTAAAATAGACTGAAATTGTACACAGTAATCTAGTGTATAGTTTAAAGCATGAATGATCAGAATTTTGAATAAAGATCAGGTAACTATGTAACTCTAATTTCTGGGGACTTTTCATCTATGGTCCAAATAATCAACTGTAAAATATTGTGACATATCATTTTTCTAGTAAAGTTGCATCTGGAATTAAGATTAATATAAGTAAAACATTTTTATAAGTATCCTTGTATTTGGTTTACAAAACAAGAGCACCTTATATAAAGAGATGATTACCTCTTCGGATTTATAATATGTACATCTCCTAAATACATCATAAAGTTATATTAGCTCTGCTACTTGCAACATAGCACTGCCTTAATGGCATGAATGATTTATTTACCATGATGTCAAAATGTTAAGCAAGCTATGACTCAATGGCAGAAAATACTGGGAAATGATAGTATTCCATCAGATATGGAAATCCAGAAGCTTCAGAATAAGTTGAATGGATATATAGGACATGAACCAAGGGTAATTTTACCATGCTGTCTTCTTTGATCTCGGTAGACTTCAAGGTGTTTCTATTTCTACCAAATTGGACCCACCTACATGCTACAGTCATACTGTTTTACTGTACTTCTCTTAACCTTGTCGTATTCTTTCACTTCACTCAGATAAAATCATAGTATTTTCTGTTCTTTACATAATCTTCTCAGGAACATGTTTATTTTGAATTAAAAACAACTTATTTTCAAATGTTTTTCAACTCTGTCCCACACTACATTTTAATTCATTATTCAAATTCATTATTGATGAATTATTTCTCATGGTCTTATGGTTGGCTTTATGAAAATTAGGTACTGAAACTTCATTTATTTTAATTTTATTATCTGTTATATTATATAAGGAGAAAAAAGAACTACATGAACAAAGTTGTATGTCTTAAGAACTTTTATATTCTTATGAATAACAAAAAATAAAGTAAAATGTAGAAAATTTAAAGCTAAATAATCATTGTAGTTACTTCTGATGGCCTCATAGCTGATATGTTGAATAGCCATACATTTTTTCTTCTTTGAAAAATTTTTATGGTGGAAAGATCAATGATTGAATTATATGCATTTGACCCAGAACTTTACAAAAGAAGAGTTGAATAGGAAGCTAGCTAGAGTGACATATGAAGTTATAAATGCATACTTGAATGTTTGGGATGATAGGTTTATGTTTTGAGCACCCAGATTCATATTTTTTCATTGGCAAAAAATATTAATTTTTAGTTGAACAGCACTTATCTAATTGAGTTTGGGGATACCTGGACAATTTGCAAGTTTACTCAGTGTAGGAAGGCATAAAAGTAGCCCATGCTACTCATGGCATTAATTGTCACTTCACTGACATCAGATTCTTGTAAAGATTGAAATAGCTGTCAATCCTGAATCAGTTGTTCAATAACTTATTCCTTTACACTCAATCTTCCAAGTTCTATGAAATTTCATTAACATTGGTTCACTAAGAGGCCTGGCAATGCCAGGTGGTTAAGGCACTCGACTCTTTATCTGAGAGTCGTGAGGGGTCAAATCTCCATCGCACCAAACATGATCACCCTTTCAGCATTATAATGTGATGGTCAATTTCACTATTCATTATTAAAAGAGTAACCTAAGAGTTGGCTGTGGGTTGTGATGGCTAACACAGATAGCCCTCATGTAGCTTTGCATAAAATTCAAAAATCAAATGCTAAGTTACTTGCATGAACGTGTGGCATTGACACCAGACTGAAAACTTTGATATATATATATTTATATGAATATGTATCACACACACACAGAGGTATACTTAGATTCATGAAGATAAGTGTTGAAAACTAAAAGCTCTCCTAAGTTGTACATTTCCTTCAATATTAAAAGATTACAAAAGTAAAATTAATACAACCAATATATTACTATAGAAAATTTATAAATGTATTTTTGTTTACTCATATGATATGCACTTGTTGAGTGTTTTTGAGTATGGATTGTTGATTTTAGGTGTACTTATTTCATATTTTTAAAAAGATTAATGTTTCTTATATTTTCAGCTTTACTTGAATTGTGTGGTGAAAGGCTGCTAAAAAACTCTGACAAATGCCGTCCTCAAGAGTGGGTGGCATATTTATTGACATTAGCAAAAGTTAATTACATACCTGAAAACCCTGGGCCCATATTTTCCTTAATTTCTTCAGAATTGGTTCAAAAAAATATTCCAGACTCAGCTGTTTGGCTGGACATCATTTGGTCTTTAGCTATTTTGGGAAGAGCAACAGAAAGCCACTTGAGAAGTGTTTTATCACCAGTATTTTATCAACCTTTAATAGGTCAGTATTTTACATTTCTACAGATAAGGTGTAACTTTAAAGCTGTTTAGGCAGTTAGTGGTTGTATAGTTATTATTGTTTAGAAACGCGTCTTGTACAAGCTATTGTGTCTGCTCATTATTCGGCAGGTATGGGAACCTTTCGCAGTTACAGTTGCAAGATGAAGCTGTTGAATTTAAATACAGTGGCAATGTTGGAAATTACCACCTGCCCCCCTATTAAAAATGAGCCAGCCTTAGAGGATACTTCAGTGAGTTGTGTTTTTGTGTGTTATAGTAGTACATAATACTTTCAGTTAAGAAAGTGGCTGTTGTGAGAACCTCTGTTGAAGGTAATTTGTCCTTAAAGTAAGCTTAGTATGTCTTGTAATTTGTAGTTTCTACTAGGAATTCTAAGTTGTAAGACCAGCAGTTATGAGGTGGACTAACATGGTTAATTTTCAGCTTCAGTTTGTGAATAAGTAAACTGTTATATACAAAAGCTTTTTTGTTAAGATTTTAAAATCACTTGAATGGATGACTGTGTTCACACTCACTCAGGTAGTGCTCCAATATATTAAACATATTAAGCATTCTTAAATTTGCATGTTTTCACTTATGTCAGTATGTTTTATGCAGTAGAACCAATTTGACTGTTTGGAAAAATAACAGATAAATTGATAGTTTTAGTGAAGAAATGTAAGCTTCATTTTTTGAAGAAATACTGCAGACAGCATTCAGTTTAAAAGCACATCTTAGGTATACATGTGAATATACTAAGTATATTTATCAACATATGCAAAGTTTACTGAAGTTTCATTTGTTTAAAAAAAATCATATTTGATTAATCAGATAGGAAATCCTTCTTTTCATAAATTCTTGTTGTTGTTGTCAAACTGTTCATGCAAAAATTTGTTTTCTTTAAACACTGTTGTAATATAACTTGTAAAATTAAAATACAGGCCAAGAAAGAGTTTTATGGTAAATGTCACAAGCAAAGGTACCACAACACCATTAAAGGTTTATTTTATGGTTTCTAAAAATAATAATGTAAATGGATCACTCAAAAGATTTTCCTCTCTAAACTACTCCCGGCCTTGCTATAAAGTTGATAAAAGTTTTGGAATGTAGCTACAATTCCTGATATATCTCCCTCCCTCAGTTGATTTTGGATAAAATTGTAATTGTTCACATTTTGATAATAACATATTGTTTTCTTGAATAAAATTGTTTTACTTAAAATAGTTTTAAAAATTTCCAGAACATGTTTACCATCTGCTAACTGTAAAGCTATTTCTTGATCTTCAGGGTTTCTACTTTTTTGCCTATTTAAGCATTTACCATGTTTGCTCCAATTTTTCGTATGTCACTTGAATGTCCTTATCAAACTATAATTTGTAAAATTCACAACCAACTTCAGTACACCCTTTATCTAGATACTGCTATATAACCACCTCCTTTAAATAATGTAATCACTTTTTCTCGACAAAGTGTTTGACACAGGTTTCCATACAGATATGTTGTGATTATTATCATTTTGAGTTGCAAATTTAGATGTGTGTTGTAATAGTAGTATATTCATTTATATTTATTAATTGGTTAACTAAAAGCTTTCAAAGTTACTGTTTCTATCATGAAGGTCAACCAGAACTCACTTATTTCACCTCTGTTTACTGAGGTTTGTCAGCAGCAGGGGAGAAGCCATTCTTATTTGAAGCTGTTTGTGATATGGAGATATGTTTGAACCAGGGGTGTCTCTCCAGGAGAGGGTCTGAAACAACTTTTGCAAATGACCCAGGACTAGCTGTAGAATTTAGACTAAATATTCTGGCCCCTTCCTTTACTAGGCTGGAGTCAATAGAGAGCTGTTTTGATCACTTGGTTAATCAGGGTTGGCAGGCATATGAGTCTACTTCTTCCTTGTTGGCAGAAAGGATGGCAAATAACTACTTAGTTCTACCTTCTTCTTCTTCTGATGTTGCTGTTCATGCTGGGAAATTTACATGAAATAGCTGTATCTTGTTCTCCAATTTATAAACAGTATGCCTTAGCTTATCACTGCGAAAAGGAGGTATATTCAGATTCCCAATGATTGGACCCACTATTGGATTAGATTAGAACTTGTAATCACATTAAACAGCTCACAGTTTTCTCAGATTCATCTTGCTCTCATGATCATCCCATTGTATTTATCTCTTTGATCCACGTTGTTAAAAATGGCCACCTTGATACAATCGAACTGGCAAGGTTTACGTTCTAATCTGGATGATGTCAAAACACTGATTACTTCCTACCACCCGTTATGTCTTTCCTTACAAGAGACATTTCTGAAACCTGCTAATACAGACACCTTTTAGCAGTTTTCTCTGTATAGAAATGACAGGCTGTGTGATGGACAAGTACATGGAGGGGTGGAACTATTGGTTGATCAGCATGTACCCACCCTTTGTTGCTCATCACACCGTTGGAGGTCCTAGCCATCCGTGTTTCCTTTGGTCATACTATCCTGGTGCTAGGCTACTATCTTACTTTTCTCTAAGCCTGGGAAAGATCCCAAGATTCCTTCAAACTACTAGCCAATTGCTTTAACAAGCAGTCTCTGTAAAACATAAGAGAGGATGGTTAATGCTCGACTTGTTTGGTTCTTCAAATCAAACAACTTCCTCTTGCCCACCCAGTGTGGGTTCTGACAAGAGCACTCAACCATGGACTACCCAATTAGACTTGAAACGTCAATCAGAGAAGCCTTTTTCAAACAACAAAATCTTGTGTCAATATTCTTTGACATTGAGAAGGCTTATGACACAACATGAAGGTATGGCATTTTGTGAGACCTCCATATATATATGTTACGTGGCCATTTACCCATTTTTATTACAAAAATTTTAACAGACAGGAGATCCCAAGTTCTTTTCTACAGGAACTTGGGGTCCCTCAGGGATGTGTTTTGAGTGTCACACTTTTCAGTGTGAAGATTAATGCCATCACTGAACAACTCCCTCTCACCATTGCAAACAGGCTTTATATTGATGACTTTCACATCTCATGTCAGTTGTCGAACATGAGATATATTGAACAGTAACTACAAACTGCCCTTGGTCATGTTCTGAAATGGACCACAGCAAATGGCTTTAACTTCTCTCTTTCTAAAACCGTTTGCATGCACTTTTGCCGCCAACAAGGTATTCACCCTGATCCTGAACTTTGTATTGGTGAAGTTTCACTGTTAGTTGTCCCTAAGACCAAGTTCATGGGGTTTATCTTTGACCGTAAGCTGACCTTTATACCACACTTAAAGAAGCTATGGGTCAAATGCACAAGAGCACTGAACATCCTCCATGTCTTCTATACCACCAGTTGGGGAGTGGATCAATGTTCTGTGTTAAAGATATATTGTACTCCTGTTAGATCAAAACACGACTTTGGATCACTGGTCTATGGCTCTACCAGAACCTCAGCTTTAAAGATGCTGGACCCCATTCATCATCATTGATTTTAACTCTGCATTGGGTTTGCCACTTGCAATTGTCTTTACCGTATTCTTCGAAACTTCATTCCTTACAAAAGCATCCCACCTAAGGATGCGTTTTCCTTCCTCGATGGGCCATACTTTTCAGAACAGACAACCTGCTATTGCTCTTTTTGGTCTGGGTGCAATTGGATGAATTGGGTCTGTCCTTGGATAACACTGCAGAATCCATTGCTTAGCCCTTCCCACCATGGCTTATTGCAGTCCCCAAATGTGACCTTTCTTTAAGTCATCTGAGAAAGGCAGATACTCCTGATTGGAAGTACCATCTTTTATTTACTGAACATCTTTCCATTCCAATTTATACAGATGGTTCCAAATCAGGTGACTCTCTAGGCTCTGCCATGGTTTGTTGCAGTTCGGTAGTTGCTCTACAGCTTCTGTGTTCACTGCTTAACTGTATGTCATTACTCTTGCCCTAGATCATATTGAAGCTAAGCAGTATTCCAACTGCACAGTTTATACTGACTCACTAAGTTCTCTACTACCCCTGGAATTGCTTCCTGTTGGTTCACACCCTGTTCTTGCTGATATCCTAAACCATCTGACCCATTTCTCGTTAAAATCTACTTCTATCCAGTTTTTCTGGATACCAGGCCACGTTGGTATTTGTGGGAACAAGCTTGCAGACATGGCAGCTAATTCTATCTGGTCTGGCACTATCACCACTGTGTCTATTCCACAGTATCGGCACAAATCGACAGTATTGTTTTATATATCCTCTTCAGAGGTTCTCTACAGCTCCTACAGAAACACTGTTTTGCTTCAACCTGCTACAATGCCAAAACTTTGATTCCTGTCCTTGAAGGAATGAATGCATCCATCATTCTATTGATGAGAATAGTATGATCCCAATGGTATGGAACTTTCTTATTTGTTGAATTGCAGCCAGTCACAGTGTAAACTATCACTGCATGACTGTTTTTTGTTACAGTTACTTTTCTTATGATAGAGGAAGTACACTTTTATACCCATCAACTCAGAATACTCATGCTATGTAAATGTTTTATTGTGATTAACAGAACTCTCAATATACTGATTAAGTTCCTCCATTATCTCAGGTACTTCTGTAGGTGTCCCAAGGGGATGGGTTTGACCCAGAAAAAAACCTCACTAGGGTACCTGCCATTTGTGCCATGTTTTATCCATCTTGTTTGTAAGTGTCTGGTATGAACAGTTTTAAATTTTTCAGCCTTAGAAACCAGTATGTGGTCAAGTACACAACATTTGATCCCAGATTCAGGTTTAACAATCATAAAATCCATCCATAGACAAATTTAAGAGCCCCTTCGTAGGGTCTATGCGTTATAGATATGGAAACTCCACCCAAAGTGTGGTTTTTCTAGCTACAAAACTGTGAGACATTTCCAGGAACTACACACTATAAATTAATGATTTTAAAAAGTGTTTCCAAAATAGCAAATGACTTTAACTCCAATACATTGCAAAGTATTTGGCATGTGTGTGTGTATATATACACACACACACACACACACACACAGCTAATTTTGTATTATGTAAATATGTGGCTCAGAAATAGGAACATTTTACCTTGTATTCCAATGGAATTTGAAATGGGAAATAACTTATTACATCAGGGGATGGCTTAAATACAGTAAAAAATTTACTTTTAGAATCTAAATATATCACCTTTTTTTCTTCAGGTATTATGCCATAATTTTGAAAATACTTATTTTTACTTTGTTTTGATTTTTTCAACATTTTTAAAATTCATAGCCACCAATACCTGATACGAAGAGTGTCAATAATAGTGTCTTAGAAGCTCTGAATAATTTTGTCCCTCGAGGAAAGTTTATGGCCACAAACTTGTCTACCACAATTGGTTGCATTATTGGTAAGTGCATGAGCTCCCTCTATACATTATTGTTTCAATTTTAAGTGTTACACTGGTATTTATTGGCATGTAACTAGTGTTATTTATGTCACATATATCTATGCTGAATGTGGTGTGTTATACCTGCTTGACTTGGTGTTTTGTAAGGCTTATGTAAATATTATGTGGAACTCCAATCTCAAAAGTAGAGACTTGATAAATAGAAACATTTAAGCCTATTTCACAGGTAAATAGGATGTTTCATTCTCCTAAAAAAAACAATCTTGTTTTATATAAGACTGGGAATTTAGTAATATTAAATTTTAAATAAGTTAATTCAAGAAAATAGTAATTACTAATATATGGAATTAGAAATAATTGTTATACTTCTGAAAAATCCTTACTCTTAATTCCAATATATGACATAAATAAAATTTAAAATAATACTCTGGTGATTTTAATCTGGTTTACATCCTAAGAGCTGTAAAATGCTTGACAACTAATATAACTTCTCAGTCACTGCCATATGCTATCTTGTCTGAAGAGCCCTCATGTTAAGTGTAATGTAGTTTGCATATTGTTGTACACTGTTTTTTGCTTTCACTTAGAAGTACTTGTTTATAATCATAACACATAAACCTTAGTATTGTATGAAGTTCACAAACCTTTTGTTTCAATTTATTGTATGCATGTCAAACACACTTTAATGTGTCATGTATGAACTGGGTAAATTTTTATATATAGATGCTGAATTTATAGTGAACAAAGATGGCAAACCACAACCAATAGCAGATTATGGTATTCAAGCAGGTTTTAACAGTGATATAAAACCTATCCCAGCTGACTATTATCGGTAAGTTCATCTTTAGATCTTAGTGCAATGAAGTATCAAATGTATGTGCCAAATCTTCAACAAAGTTAAAAAACCCAGTGATTTTTATATTTCAAGTCCATTTTTATGAACTGTTGACATGTATTGCAATTTTATTCATTCAAAATAAGACTAGTAATTCAGCAATTCTTACAAATTTGCAAATGAATAAGGAATTGAGAGATTTACTTTAAAATGTCTCTTCAGTATGTTGCTTTTCAATGACAAAAACAAAGTTATAAAAATAATTGTTTGAAACTATCAAGAACTTTATTCAGAATGTAAAATTAAAAACTATGGTCAGCTACACTGATCCCTGTTAACAAGTGAATAAGCTAGGGTGAAAATACAAGAGAATGAATTTTACTAAAGTACAAAACTGGACTATTTATAACTAAAACATGGTGTTATGGACAGATGAGTCCAAGTTTGAAATATTTGATTCAAAATGAAGATTGCAATCTGAAATAAGAAAGGTAAAATACACTTACCTCAATGCATAGCACCTACCATGAAGCATGGGGAAGGCAGCGTGATGGTTTTGGGATGTTTTCTGCTGATCCCAAATAAATGGCATAACGGATCAACCTAAATACCATTAGATATTGATCCCTTATAGTATAGCCAGTGGTTTGAGTATTATTGATAAAGGATTTTACTATCAAGAAAATGATGACCCCAAATGCTCATCCAATGGTCTCCACAAAGCCCTGATCTCAATCCAATGGAGCAGATCTGGGATTTGATAGATCAAAAACTTGAAAAGTCAAAAGTTACTTAATAAATTAGACATTAGGAGTGAAATTCCAAAGGAAGCTTTCATTAAATATGTTGCAACAATGCCTGAAAGACTGCAATTATTAAAGCCAAAGGTGGAGATGCAAAATATCAACTGTTTATTAAATTTAAGCACTTACATTGAGTTTCTGTTGTACTAATTAACAAAAGTAATTACATTTTGGTGTTTAACCTGTAATTTACCTTCTACGATTCTTTAAAATCAGTCCAAAATCTAATTTTTGACTTGTCCTAATAATTTTGCACAATAGTGCACAAAAGTAAAAATTTTTAAACTTAACATTCCACAAGTATTAAAATATACCATTTTATGTCTGTTTCAGTGTTTGGAAGAAGTATGTGCATTTTCTTGTAAAGAAGTATTAATTATGTACAAGTGTTCACCGATGATAAACTTTGGTATTTTAAACTAACAGCACACTGTCAGTTATAATACTGTCTGTATGTAATTAATGTGAAGTTTAATACAGTTAAATTTTACCAGTAATTTACATATATCTTCAAATATATGTATTGATAAATAACACAAAGATAAGAAGTAAATTTAAATTATAAAAAAACATTTATACTCCATTGTGGTAGAAAAATTTGATATAAATTACTGTAACAGATTATCAATACAAAAAATAAACAAATATAAAATATACAGTATTGATTAGGTGACAAATAAATACTGATAAATATAAGTGATTGTTTTAATCTTATTTACCTGAATTTGTATTGTTATATTTTAATGTACACATGGCATATTTTTAATACAGTTAAACTTAAAATAACTAAAGGTAATATCAGGCTTAAATATTTTGTACATAGGTATTTTTCTTAATCAGTTAACATTTTTTGTTTTCAAATATACAAATTTTCTATCGATGAGCACTTAATTTCAGAATTGCCCTACTAGTATGGGACTTCAAAGATTTGACAATGCACTCTCAAGATGTCACTGGTGTGAATGCCTTGAATGTAAGGTTACTTACAAAACTTGGCTACACAGTAGTCCAGGTAAGGTTTTTAAGATTGTGATGAATTACAATTATGAAACTGAAATGTTTTGGTGAACACTATCCAGCATAATACTGTACAATAGTAAGGTTGCTTTTGATATTAGTATAGCAATACTAATTGTATATTAGTGAGTTTTTCATTCTTTTGTTTTAGGTATTACATTCAGAATTCAGTCTTCTAACAACTACGGTAAAGAAAGTGCAGTACCTCCAACAAAAAATTGCAGATGTGCTACATAACAAACATAGTACAATACTGTAGCCTCTAATGAAAGGAATGTTTAAATAAATGTAGTCTTAAACTTTGCTCTAGTTTTTAGATGGCCAGATGTATTTGGCTGAAAGTTGCAGAATAAATATCAATAAATTAATTTAATTTTTTTATTTTATAATGTGAAAATTTTTTGTACTTATTGACAGTTTTATGTATGTATATTGTAACTTTGAAAAACAAACTGAATTCTATGGTATTAATAGTGAACTTGCAGGACCAGTGAATCATAATAAAATATTAACAACAAAGAATCTACAAAAAAAATCTAGTTATGAATAGTGTAGGTAACTGTGTGAGATGTTTTTAAAATGTAATGTTCAGGTTTGTATCGGCTTGTGTAGTTTTTAAATAAAGAGGGATGGGAAGTAACTAATCAACAGTACAGCCATATTTATTTCTATATCATCAATGTACATATACACCCTAATAATACCTTTTAAAAGAGAACATGCTTTAAGTGTTTATTTTTTGCATATTCATTATATAACATTATAATGACCATAAGGCCATGTTATCAGTACACTTAATTGGATATATAATAATGTAGATCTGGTTGTTTTTTGATTTTACTCAATTATGATTACAAATGATATTAAACTGAGATATTATGGTTTAAAATTTGCTCTATTTTATAAACCCATACAGAGTCAATTCCGTCATTGATTACATATTTAGGGTTCCATCTAGGCAGTGGATATCTGCAAGCTATAAGATAAGATCCATTTTCCATTTCGTGTTTAGCTTTTTCCCCCAGTTTGTGCATCTGCAATAAAACCATTCTCATTTAAACTGAGTTACTTTTACACAGTACGTTTTAAACCTTTAATTTCTCAGAATTAGTTTAGAAATACTGATGAAAATGAACATTAAACAATTAAATCCAAACTAATGTAACAAGTGACTTATCAACATTGTGTAAGTAAATTAAATTCACTACCTCTAAAGTTTACAAAATATTTCTATCAACTTTTAATTTTTTGACAGAAAAAAGTAGTAACTTTACAACAGAGTAGGTCTATTTAAAATGTTCCTAAAGATTGCTGTATCACTGATTCTCAACACGAGTGCAGTACAACATCAACCTGGATAATTATTATTGGTTACTGGTGTTTCTAAGGATGCATTCATCACTGAAGAAAAATCAAAGATTAAGTTGTTTATAGAGTTGTTGTTAGAAAGGTTTCATGTTGCCTTCTATCTACTATCTAGCTTCAAGTACCAGTTGTTCAATTAAGCCATCCAGGCTACATCATCAATTTGAAAATGACAGCATATGACCCTGACCTTAACACAAACTTTCTTCACATTATTTTGAAACCCCCATAACTAGGTAATCACGTGTTTACCAATAGGTAATACATTTCAGCAGCTTTTTGTAAACTATTTACCTGAACACAGTTTCAGTTACACTGGGACACTAAACATTAATTGCATCAGCTTTCCTGCAGCAGTTGAGTCTAAAATTTAACAATCAGGAGGTGGGGTGATTTTGTACTCGGAGGAACAAAATGGAAAGAAAAAAAAGAGTATTGTGAAAGCTAAAAATTGTGGATTACAATGTTTACAAATGGTATGATATCATGCACAACCCTAAAACCCACAAGTGGTAAAAGAAAGTATACCATTGGATTATTGAAGTGATCCAAGTAAATATACACATCTTTCACAGTTTATGCCAGCCAAAAAAAGGAAAGAGCAACTTTACAAACAAAATCTCATTGATGCAATACTCTTCAGTAAAATACATTTCAATAATGGTTTCAAGGACATTTTTGGATATGAATTTCAACACTCTTCATCTACAAGAATACAATTTTGGCAGTAGATATTTACCATGAAAACAGTGCTAGAACTTTGCAAGTTTTACTTGTGTGAATATTTGTTCACTTTGTCCATTTTCTTACCATTATTTCACAGTATGAAATTTGTCTGTTCTTCCCAAAACCTTCATATTTTCAGCAGAATATGAATCTCCATCCAGTTCTATTTACTATAATGTATAATACTAAATAAATTTCAATAATGAAAAATGTCTAGACTGCTTTGAAAAAATATCCTGCAATATAGTTTCTTGCATTCATTTCTGCTCAAGAGATGAGTTAAACTTTGAAGATCTCATTAAATTGAAAAAGTAAAAACTTGTCTTGTGTGCAAGAAAGTATGTTACCTTTGTATTACTAGAAGGTTTTTGCTGCATAACATCATTTTTAAGTGGTGCTATTCACAAGGGAGGTGCGTAAAGGCTAATGGTACATAATTCTTTAAGACTGAAACATATAGAAGTGTGGTATCTCAGGATTGTTGTTTTAAATTATACTAAGTAATCAAAATACTATATTATTTTTATTTAATTTGAACTTGCTCAGAATAAACACTGAAGTATCCTTAATTATTACTGCTTTTTCTTACAATAACTATTCAAATATCAAGTGTAAAAAATTATCAAACATAATGATTAATTAGGACAGATACTTTTGTACTGAATATGTGTTATGTGAGCTAACACTTAAAAAACAGTGGAAGAAGTGGCCTGCAGTACCTTTTTGTCCCACAACTGCCAAATCACTAACTTATCAGCCTAGTTTCAAAAGTTATTGTGAGGAATTGGCTAAAATTTGGTTCACAAAGATTGAAATTAAATAGATACAAACAATTAGATGAATACATAAAAGTTTGGCAGCCATTTTAACTTTATCACCTTAATGCCACAAGTGAGGGTTCAGCTAAACAATGAGGTTGGTAACAAGTGAAGCCACTGCCTAATTAAACTAATGTTTAATGTACTACATAGCACACCTTTGGATGAAATAAGCAGTTTGTGTGATAATGCACAAAATAGTGGAAGGGGTGGCTCAGAAACATGAATAATACGAGGGCTGTTCAAAAAATATGCAGACTGACGTCATAAAACAAAATGTACTTTATTTAGAAGTTACAGGTCTGGGATCCCTTCAAAGTACTCTCCTCCCCAATGCACACTTATCCCAATGGTGTTTCCACTTGTTGAAACAGTCCGCTTCTTTTGTAATGTCCTCCAGCTCCTTCGTCGCATTTGCCTTAATCTCGGGAATAGTCTCAAATCATTTTCCTTTCAAGGGTTTTTTGAGTTTGGGGAACAAGAAAAAATCACAAGGAGCAAGGTCAGGTGAGTAGGGGGGGTGGGGAAGAACAGTGATCAAGTGTTTGGCCAAAAACTCACGAGTTCTGAGGAAAAATTTCGCATGCAACGTGGTGCATCTTTAATTTTTCCGTCAAAATCTCATAACAAGATCCAACTGATATTCCACACTCTTTAGCAAGCTCCCTGACAGTCAGGCGTCGATTTGCCCACACCAGGGTGTTGATTTTGTTGACGTGGAAGGACGTCCATCATCTTCAATGGACTGTCAACCATCCTTAAAACGTTCATGCCACTTGAAACATGCCGTATGCTTCATAGCAACATCACCGTAAGTCGTGTTAAGCATAGCAAAAGTTTCAGTTGCAGATTTTCCAAGTTTAACACAAAATTTCACAGCAAGTCGTTGCTCCTTCATGTCATTCATTCTGAAATTCACCAAACGAAAAAAATCGCACTTCACTTAAAACCTCGTAGCTAATACACAAATGAAGATATCTGCAACCAGGAAATGGTGGCGTAATCAGCTGATCCGGGCGAACCTAACAACACTAAGCAGATTCTCCTGGAACCAACTGGAGCCACACAATTCAAACAGTCCATGTATTTTTTGAACAAACCCCATATTGTAACAATCAGACTCATTATGAAATTAGATGTACTTCACAACACCTATTTTTATTCCAGATAGTTAGAACTCTATTCAAATTTCCTAATCCATCATTTATTTTATCTTGAAATTCTTTCATACTAAGTAGCGAAATACTCAAAGTCAGCATGCTTTCAAAATAACTATCATTACTTCCTGAATTCATTACTCTAAGTAGCTCATAAATATGAATTTCTTACCATTTCATCTACTCCAAAAATTATAACACCTTTGTACTTGGAAAGATCAATCTTGAAAAAATAGAACGTGTGTGAACATTATGATGACTACATTTGTTTCATGAAAAACTTATTCTTAACAACTGATAATGTGGTCAGCTAAAATATTGAAGTAATTTTTTTTTTCTTTATCACAAGCCATAAAATGTTTGTTACTTTAAAAGTTAATCATATGCACTTTAATGATTGAGAAATTTGCAAGTGAAATGCTGGATACATTAAGTTCACTTAAATTCAAGAGTAAAATATCTTGATCACACAGAAAAAACATTTTAGTGAAAGTCTCTCAAATGTCCTCTTAAAAATAATAAATTGAATTTAAAATACTTTACAAAAAAAGAAATAAAGTAAGCTTTTTTCTTTTTTGCCAAAGAATGAATGTTTCTTACCTTCCACAAATTCTGCCTTTTAAAACTTGTTTTTTGGCTGACCCCACTAACAAGTGCTTTAAACCTGGAGTATAAAATAAGCCATAGGTTTAACTCAACTCCATGGGCAGTATAACCTTGTTTTGCTGCTTCAATCACCTACAAAAAATCTTTACACTGTTTACATTATAACTTCATTTCATTTGAACTATTTATATGAAAATGATAATAATTTTGAGCATGCTCAGTAAAAGTATTTAAAAAGCAGATGTTTAAATGTGTAAAAAAAAAAGCACTAACCAAATTATACATATAATTACTTTGTTTAAAAGGGCTGGATTGTGGAATAGAGTATATTCTTTGGTACCTTTTACCTGTCTTATATACATAGACATGCACACATATATTGCAAACTATATTGTCTGTCCAAGTGTTTGTCTATTTCCTGTGCAAAAAGCTGTGCATACAGGCAAAGCCAAACATTTACTTCTGAATGAATGGAGAACAAGCATGAATAATGTTGATGCCATATAGATATTGTAGACTACACTGTTGGGAATTAATCACACCATCATTCATATTTCAACATACAATGTAACTTAAAGAATGAAAATGTTGATTTACTGTATGTTATTGAAGAAATACTGAAATGCTCAACAATTACTTTTCACACTGGATAGTATAAATAGTTCAGAGCTTTGGCTCTGAGTGAAACCAAGAGTGCAACACAATTAACCTCTTTAAAATCCATGAAGTAATTTAACTTGATAAAGTTTTCCCATAACTGGGAATGAGTATTTTTACTTGTCAACACGTAAATCAGTTCCTCTAAAAAATAAAAAAAATATATGAAATATTGAGGTGAAACGATCAGATATATAGATCAACAGGTTAGTATTAATTCAGAAAAGTTGAATTAATACTCAAAATAAAATCCAGATTCCAAACTGGAAAGCCTAATGATGATGGAGGTCTAATAATACCAAAATGGAAAAGTTTATCCACCATGCTCACTGAAGATGAAATTTGTGATGCATCAAATTATTCATTGTAAATTAGTTCAATTTGTTACTCAAGAGTGACTGGTATGGAAATATAAACATCATCAAACATGAAACAAACCACCAGTCAAATAAGTTATGTACAAGTATTAATTGGTATACATGTGAGGATGTTTGGTGGACCACACATCAAAACTTCTCTACTAAGGTCTTTGACCACCCTGAAGTAAGAAGTATATTATCCATTGAGAAAAGAATTTTCAATCACACATAATTTATAGAAGAAAGACTACACTTACACAGCATATCCTTCATAAAGGCCAGAATTATACAAAAAAAATTACTAGAAAAGTAGAGGGAGAAAACAAATGTGCACTAGTTAAATAATTTCCAAACTTTTCTTAATACATAAACCCATACACACCAAAGAATTCTGGCAATAATATGTATTGGTAACAAAAAAAATATATCCAGATAGCTTTGACAGAGAAGATCCTCTTCTGATAACAATGTTGGAATAGAGTTCTATGGAAATAATCAACAGAAACAGTAAAATACCTTTACATTTGCTGATGGAAAACTACTTGGTGTGTTGCATATGGCTTGTATAAAACAGCTGGTAAGCCACAATAATAGGCAGCACAAAATATAAGAATTCTTTTACCATTAATCTCAAGAGGCAAGACTTGATGCCACAATTAAAAGTGATATATGCATTTACTGTAGAGTTGCCAAAATACATGTAATAAAATTGCCTAATACATGTCTGCATTGTATTAATACTTGTATGTTACTATCCAATGGAAAACATGCAAAATGCTTTTTTTGTATAAATGTGTTATACCACAATATTACTGAAGATGTAGGCAATCTAGCTTCATGCTGGAAATTGGCATTTCAACTATTTGGAATTAAATGCATCTTATATTTTACACAAAGAAAAATATGTTAATACCAACAAAAGCTAATATTTAATGGAATTCAATTCCTTACTATCTTAAAAAGCAATGCTACAACTAGTAATAGTAATTTTTAATAAAATGTTATTAATAATGTGTATGATAAATAACTCTGTACAAATTATGTTAAATGTTAGAATATAATATTTAATGTTTTGTTCAAAATGTAACTCAGCTAAGACCTTTCTTTTGCTTTGTTTATTATGAATGTATGTAAAGTTGTGTGAATTAACATAGCCTTTTCACTGCAAATATTAAAAAAGCCATATTACTTAATAACATTAGAAATAAAAGTTCAAAATGTTCAAGTTTTGAGTTAACCAAAGTACATGAGACAGTCAGGTATATAAGGTAAATCAAGAATCTGTTTGTATTTGGCCAAGGAGGCTACTTTTTTCTTCTTTGCATGTGTTAAGTTTTGCAACTTGTGTTTATGCACACTCTAAAAATAATTATACAAAAATGTTTATTTAATGTCAATACATATATCTTAAATAAAAAATATTAAAATTATGTTTCACTTTTCTTTTGACCTAATTGATGTCTTATTTTGTTTTCACACGTCACCTTTTTTTCATTCTGTTTAATAGCCAGGACACAACGAATGGCAAAATATCCCCAAAAAATACAACCCAATCTTCCCTCAAACTCCTTCAAAGTTTCTACTTCTAACACAATTAAATTACAATAATTAAGTATCGTAATATTAATAATTATAATTAAGTTGGAAAGTGTGACCATTGCCAATGACACTGCCCA
This sequence comes from Carcinoscorpius rotundicauda, assembly GCA_011833715.1. Lineage (NCBI taxonomy): Eukaryota > Metazoa > Arthropoda > Merostomata > Xiphosura > Limulidae > Carcinoscorpius > Carcinoscorpius rotundicauda. The sequence goes on along the minus strand of CM022395.1, from coordinate 43,363,075 downwards.
AAATCAAGGGTAAACCCATGATAAAAACATCTGAAATGGTGCTATTGTTTAAGGTCATAATAACAGAACAATAGTAAAATGTGGGCTATTGTGATAGGTAAAAAAAAATGTGACAAATGCATAGCCCAGTTACGACAACTTCCTCCTTCCAATTCTTACAGAAACAAGACAACCAAAATCCAAAAGAAGGCTTTATCTGGAAAAGTTTGTTATCACCTTACTCACTTCAAGTCAACTGCCAACTGGCACAAAGCCAAGCCTTGAATGCAAGGCATAGTCCATGTATGAAATAGGCATGGCAGTAATAGCACCAAAGCAGACAAACTTATATGTGGTGCCAGCAAGCTCGTTTCCGTAGATACCAACATGACCTGGTATCCAGAAAAACTCAATAGAACTAGATGATAAAGATAAACAGGACAGCTGGTTTTGAATATTAATGAGAAAAGGGTGAGAACTAATGTGAAATGGTTCCAGGGCCAGTAGAGAGCTTAGTGAGTCAGTATAGATAGTACAGTTCATATCTACATAGCTTCTACATGATCCAGGGCAAGAGAAATATCATAAAATCTGGCAATGAACACTGAAACTGTAGAAGGGATCCTGTTTGCAACCACCAAATCACAACAAACCATGGCAGAGCCCACAGAGTCACCTAATTTCAAATTATACATATAAATGAGAATGAAAGGATGGTTCAAAAGCTGTTCTGCAAACAGAACTCGTAGTATCATGATTTTCACCACCACAATGAGCAGGCATTAAAGAATAATGATAAAATGTCTTTGAGTGACTGAGCCACTGACACTGGAATCATCTGAAAGGGCTGGGAATGTATGGCCATATCTTACAGTTCAGATAACCTGCCTTGACTGTGGCAAGTGAATGTGGTAATGTAAACATTAAAATCAGAGCATTAGTAGGCATCATAGTTCTTTCTTTGCAAGTGGAGATTCAGCACACCACAGAAAAGCCTTGGCTGGAAAAACTAGCAAGGATCTCCAACTTGGGAATGTTCTTCAAGTCCCTCTCAACAATAATTCCTCTTGTGGAATTCACTGTTGTATGGGGAGTAACCTCAATGGGTATATTCCCAATGCTCTTTAAAGTGCGGAGGAGTTTGTTGTGTTATGGTGAAGATGTTTCCACCAAAATGGAAACTGACCAGGGAGGCCCAGAAAGTCCTTCTGATCCCTTTTGAATGAAAAATCAAGGTGTTAAGTCTGACCCTGATGATAACTGTATAACAGAGTCATTCAGGGTCAGTTGCCTGGTCCACTTAGGCTAGGGTCAACCAGGTATCAGTGTTGAACGTTCTCAACAGATGTTTTGGACATTGTGTCTGATGCTGGCATTTAGGCATAGCGCTCACAAATACCTGATGTTGCTGCACTGTCCTTGTTTATCAATGCAGTGAATTCCCTCATAGGTCTTCAAGATAGCTGGGGAAAGTGGGCACTGAAATGTTATTTTATTATGGATACTCCCATTCATGAAAAAAACAAAAAAACTTCAGTGCCCACTGTTCCAACTCACAATAAAGCCCTACAAGGGAATAAACTACAATGACACATGGATGAATGTTCAGATCCAAGAGGAAGTTAAATAAAATTACACAACCTTCTCTGGGGGATGCCTTCACCATGTACAGGAATCTACCTTGAGAGGGTAAAAATAGTGAAGGGAATTATGCAACATGAAATCTAAACCTATAAAACTTTATATTCATACACCTATGAGCTATTTTTATGTATAAACACACAAATTTTGCTACAACACCAGAGTAATTTAGGGTGTTCGGAAAGTCACTGTACACTTACATATTTATTAACAGACAAAACTGCACAGTGACTTTCCGAACACCCTATATAAATATTTCAAGAAACTATCACAGTATTACTGAAAATGCTGAATGCTTATTCATAAAAAAAACAACTCACAATTCTTCCATCTCCACTACCAAGATCAACAATTTTTCCCTCTTTTACACAGTACAGACGTAAAGCAGTCATCACATTGGTAACTTGCTTAGTGGTAGCAGGCACATAAGGTAGACATATCCTTCGAAGCGCAGGAGTTATAAAAGGTCCTGATAACACCATAAGACCAACACCAGCTGCTCCTGTTATGCAACCTGTGATTAATCCAATTGTGTTCCATTGTTTCCGAGATGAAACTAACAGAAAACAAATTAAATAAAATTTATTATCTTTACAAAATTATAAACAAACATCTCTACTGTATCACTCAGTAGATGTACACAAAATATTAATTCAGAGTTTAGAAACTGAAAATTTCTACAATTTTAATAAACTTAAATAAAACAACTATTTATATCACCAGAGTTATTTCAATTAATAGCATCCTAAATATAATTACTCAAACTTTTATTTTCAACCAACCTTATTTTAAACATACAAAATTCATTGTGTTAATCATTTTTATCAACAAAATAAATGTACTTGATCTATTGCTTTATTTAAATCATTTTCATGAAAAAAATTTTGATCTTTAAAACTTTATTTAATGTAATGAACTATGAGATGATTTTTTTTTTACAAAAACAGACTTTGATCCAGTAAAACTTAAAACATGTTTAGCATCCTCAGCAGTATTTAACTTAGGCTAAAATGCTACAAACAGGTGTGATATTTTATCATTACAGTTTAATTATTAATGTCAGTACTTTCAAATATATTGAACATGTCTCATGATTTAAAAATTCCATTATTTATTACTCAGTATCAGTCATTACAAGTTCATTACCAACTTAGATGGTGGGAAAATCAATTGCAAGCTTCAAGTTGGCAAGAGTTGTCTACCAATATTAGGAACGACTTTAAGATAATCCCTCCCACTTTTCAGCTTCTTCGTCCTTACTATAAATCATATTTATTTTTAGAGCGACAACTTTTCATAAGGCATTATTAAATATAACACAGTCTAACTCAGTATTTCATGGCCTTTAACACAGATGTATTACTGAGAAGTAATTTTATTATTTATTATTAGTTATGGTAACATAAGTTACAATAATGTAATTTGTAACTTGAATTAATTTTGGTATTATTATAACACAAATATCACATAACATATGGAGATTCAGAAGCATTTTGTTCTGATCCTTCAAGGCTATCTTTTCACACCCACCATTAAAAAACATTGATATTACACTCTTTATGTTTGAAGAAATCCTTTTAAGTTACTGTAAATCTTCCACCACCATTTCTGAAGAAAACAACTCATTCTATAAGTCAGTAACCCTAGTTTAAGAGAATAAAAAAAACATTAAAATTATTTTATTAACTGGGGTCTAGCCTGACTTTTTTCTAAATTTTAAATTTGCAATTATATATACAAAAAGTAATGAGATCTTTAGCCAGTTGATCTTCCCAGTATTCTTTTAAACTTCAACACTTTCTCTTTCACTCTTCTCAAGTACGATTATGAAATTTTAATCTATATATATATATATTTCAAAATAACTTTCTAGTATCTATTAATAGCAACCTTCTGATTTCCAATTGTCAGCACCCTTTCTTATCTAATGAAACAAAAATTGAAAAAAAATATGAAAAGCCACACACAGTATGACAAGTAAGATATAACTGTTGATTTATATAGAGACAATTATCTCTTTCTAATTCAAATTTAATTTATAAATACACTTTAAAATGTTATTATCAAGCTTACAGATCACTGCTTTAAAATATTGGCTTCATATAATGTTGAAAGTTGGAATAACTTATTCGACACACCACAAGCTATTTCCCATCAATACAGATAAAAATACCCAAGACACGTTACTAATATACTATATATCCCTATACCAATATAATTAACGTATCCTAATAAAAGTATAAATAAAATAATATTTGTGAACATTTTACGCAACAAGTTATAATTACTGTTATTTTCTTCTACTATCTTTTCCATCCCAGTCCTCTCACTTTTACCGGCATATTTCAGAAACTGTAATTCCCTGATATAACAATGGAGGGCGATAAAAACAGGAATAAAAAGGTCACATTTTTCTTATTGTATGTCAAAATGAAACATATGCTATTTGAACATAAAATACATCTATTTACCTTACAATTATATCTTCCGAAAATGAAATGTGTTTGGATTAACTCACTTTCTGGATAAATAGACCATTAGACGAAACATAAGAGTAACGATAAATGAGGGCAGAGTTATCTTCACAGCCCAACATGCCCAGGTGGGTTAAGGCGTTCGACTCGTAATCTGAGAGTCGTGAGTTCCAATCCCGGTCGGACCTAGCATGTTTGCCCTTTCAGCCGTGGAGGCGTTACAAAGTGACAGTCAATCCCACTATTCATTCGTAAAGGCGTAAGTAGCCCAAGAGTTGGCGTTGGGTGGTAATGACGAGTTGACTTCCCTCTAGTCTTACACTGCTAAATTAGAAACGGCTAGCACAGATAGCCCGCGTGTAGCTTAACGCGAAATTTAAAAAATAAAAACAAAAAACAAACTAAGGAGATAGTCCATGTAACGGGGAGCCCGGCATGGCCAGGTGGGTTAAGGCGTGCGACTCGAAATCCGAGGATCGCAGATTCGCATTCCCGTCGCACCAAATACACTCACCTTTTCAGTCGTGAGAGCATTTTAACGTGACTGTCAATTCCACTATTCGTTGGTAAACGAGTGGCCCAAGAGTTGGCGGTGGGTGGTGATGACTAGCTACCTTTCCTCTAGTCTTACACTGCTAAATTAGGAACGGATAGCGCAGATAGCTTTGGAGTAGCTTTGCGCAAAATTCAAAAACAAACAAACAGGTAACTGAGATAAAAAAAATGGCTCGCATCATTTAATGTGGGACATGAAAGCATGGTAGACATAACAATCTTGATAAAAAGTATAATTTTGCCAAAATTCTCTTTCTCTTAAGTTGGGTTGTTCTTTTGTACTAGTTGTGCTGTGCCAACAACGGGTACTGAAATCTGGTTGTAACATTATACGTCTTCAAACTTACTTCTAAGCCTCTGTTGGACTAAAGCTGAGCTAGCATCTAAGGATAAGATATCTTCCATGATAGCTAGGTTTAACATCAACTTAGTAAGAAAGTGAATATACAATTAAACATCTACTGATGTTACTGGTCAAAGTAAGAATGGCCAATATGATTATTTTAGCTCTAGGTTGAACAAACAAAGTAATGAGGCCAGCATTGGTCTATTTATACTGTAATTGGTTAAAATGTTCGGTTTAAACTTAGGGTGGTGAAAGTTACATTACAACTAAACTCTGATAGTTATTCTTTCATTGAATGGGTGCTTTTAAATTATATGACGAAAAATAATTCGAAATTCAGTCTATGTAATGATAACAAGTGAGTTAATTTCTCATTTAACATTTCTGCAAGTTACCTTTATTTGTACACAATGTCATAACTTGTAAACCTCAGGTTACAAAAGACTCTTCAATGGAAAATCCTCGATTATGATACTATGTCTAACATAAAAATAAACTTGTACAATTTTGTGAATAGTCGATCAAGTAACTGAATATATGTAAAAACTGACACTAAAACACTGAATGATTGACACTCTACCAACTGAAAGACAAGATTACTTTAAGTTTCACTGATTCACTGCAAGCTTAATTCGATTGACTCATTCGTATTTTTACTTGATGTCTCATTTCTAAATGCTAAACGAACTTACTAAAATTTTCATTACATCACCTAGAACATTCTAGGTATCCTAAAACTACTTTAATCTCATGTGCTTTTTAGATAATGTCTAAATTTAAATTTTGAAAACATAGCTTGCAACACTACTCTCTTTCTAGCTTGTGAAGTCCCTTGAACAATCCTAAAACAAAAATAAGACTAAACTAAGCTGACTATTCATCAGGTCTTTTTAGAGGATTTCTCTTTTAAAGCTCGTGATTTACCAATAGGAAAACCTATTGTCCCTTGTTGAGAGTAACTATCCTGTTGCAAGAAGAAATTTTATTAGGTAAATGATCTGAAACAGATGGTGACTCCATTTTTGATTATCATTTGAAAGGTGTCTTGACAGTAACCAAGGATTCCCAGCTGGCCGATATTCTGCATGGAAATCCTTTGGTGGAGTTACCCATTTGTCCATTCTTTTCAAAAACTGCCTTATTTAAGAATTTGTCTTTTCTTGAGGTAGTGATTGAATGATCATTCCATGTCACCTAAATGAAATCTAGTCCTTTTAGCATTAAGATCACAGTGAGTTTTCATTTTATCATTTGTTGCTTTAAATCTTCTTCAGGTAAAGCTACTCCTCTGAGTAACTATTGTTTAGTTAAGAGTACAGGACAACCAATGACACTTTACGTTCTCACCAAAACATCACCAATGATAATTTGTAGCCTATAGTCTGAGTACTGTTTTTTTTATCTATATCTATATAAACGCGAATATATCTCTTTATGGGACTGTTCTTTATGGCCAGTCACATCTTTAAAGCTTTAAACTCCAAACTCGGGGTAAAGATATAACTTTCTGTGAAAAGTGACATGGGCTACGTGGTTGCAGCCTTAATGGCTGTTTTTAGGCCTCAAATTAAAGCCAGAGTGACCAATGTAGCAATTTTGGGAAAACAAGATGATCAGTTGGTCTCATATTGAAATAAAACGGATTTTTTGCAAATGTATAATAATATAATGTATAATTTGTGAGAACTTCTAATAATTCCATCCGTGACGAATTATGTGCTAAAACAATTTAAAAACATTGTAGAGCCTTCAGTTGTGCTCTTTTCTCCCCTTCTCTCTTTCTTCTGCATGTATAAGACTACTCTGTGACGTCGTTAACTGAAAAAGACTGGTGCTTTCTCTAGAACACACGCGCACACTGCTTCAACTGAATCAGCTTACTTGTTTGTTTGTTTGTTTTGGAATTTCGCACAAAGCTACTCAAGGGCTATCTGTGCTAGCCGTCCCTAATTTAGCAGTGTAAGACTAGAGGGAAGGCAGCTAGTCATCACCACCCACCGCCAACTCTTGGGCTACTCTTTTACCAACGAATAGTGGGATTGACCGTCACTTTATACACCCCCACGGCTGGGAGGGCGAGCATGTTTAGCGCGAAGCGGGCGCGAACCCGCGACCCTCGGATTGCGAGCGCACGCCTTAACGCGCTTACTTAACCACGTGCTTTACTTTCTTTACGTTTCTCGCAGGTATAATGACATTATACAATGACTTTAAAAATGTTTGGTATAGACAAGTTTTTATTTATGTTCAGTTACAATGAGAAGAGAATAAATCAATTATTCATTATATAAAATGAATGTAAAGTTACAGTATGTCGCAAAAGACAATTTATCATAGACCAAAAATCATAACACCGAAAAATAGTGAAATTTGGCTTAAAAACTTGAAATTTCGTGAAAAACACTTACAAGAAGCAAAAGTAACATACCAGATTTTGTTTTGATTAAATTAGCTTCAGCAAAATTTTATTTTTTCGCACATTTTTTTAATAGTGTTAATCAAAATATTAAGTTAGGTAAAGAAATCATACTTATTTTTTTGTAAAAAAATGCGATTTATATTTGTTTGTTTTTTTGGAATTTCGCACAAAGCTACTCGAGGGCTATCTGTCCTAGCCGTCCCTAATTTTGCAGTGTAAGACTAGAGGGAAGGCAGCTAGTCATCACCACCCACCGCCAACTCTTGGGCTACTCTTTTACCAATGAATAATCGGATTGACCGTCACATTATAACGCCCCCACACCTAAAAGGGCAAGCATGCTTACTGTGACCGGGATTCGAACTTGCGACTATCGGATTATGAGTGCACGCCTTAACGCGCTCGGCCATGCCAGGCCTGCGATTTATATGATTGATTTAATTAAAACAATTCAGTTGCCCTAGTTGTCCCTAATTTAGCAGTGTAAGACTAGAGGGAAGGCAGTCAGTCGTCACTACTCACGGCCAACTCTTGAGCTACTCTTTTCCCAACGAATAGTTGGATTGACCGTCACATTACAACGCTTCAACGGTTGAAAGGGCAAGCATGTTTGGTGTGACAGGGATTCGAAACCGCGACCGTCGGATTACGAGTCGAGTGCCTTAACAACCAAACCATGCCGGGTAAGTGGACAAACCATCTCACTTACAAGTTATTAACAACGTGGGGTACTCTGCTAATAACTCGTGACAGGAGAAAATCTAGATTCCAGGTATATTCCAGGCTCATCCACATAAATGACTATCTTACCAAATAAGATGCGTGGTTGTGTCTCTGCACTAGACCATCAAAAAATGAATAAAAGGTTGTCCTGTTTTTTCTTTTTCTTCCAAACCTGAACCATTTCTACAAATAAGTGGTTCAAAATTTCATATTTGACTTGAGTGATGTTAAATAGACAGGCTGAATATTGAAATATGCACTTTTATAGTAATCATTTTTATAAATCTAATAAATTTCGCTGTGCTCAATATATCTTTGTCTTTGGGCAGTATTGTGCTACTGTCTGCCATGAGAGACTTTATGCACTGTTATTGAGCCATCGACTGATTCTCTAATTGGTTCTAATCTCACAACTTTTTGCCCAAAATTTTCATTTCACTATTTGAGCACACTACGAGGTCTGTTCAAAAAATACGCGGAGTGTTTGAATTGCGTTGCTCCAGTTGGTTTCAGGGGAATCCGCTTGGTGTCGCTAGGTTCGCACAGATCAGCTGATTACGACGTCATTTCCCGATAGCAGACATCTTTATTTGTGTATTAGCTATGCAGTTTTAAGTGAAGTGTGATTTTTTCGTTTGGCAGATTTCAGAATGAATGACCTGAAGGAGCAACGACTTGCTGTGAAATTTTGTGTTAAACTTGGAAAATCTGTGACTGAAACTTTTGCTATACTTAACACGGCTTACGGTGAGGTTGCTATGAAGCGTACGGCATGTTTCAAGTGGCATGAACGTTTTGAGGATGGTCGACAGTCAATTGAAGATGATGAGCGTCCTAGACATCCTTCCACGTCAACTGACGACCAACACGTCGACAAAACCAACACCCTGGTGCGGGCAAATCGACGTCTGACTGTCAATGAGCTTGCTGAAGAGTGTGGGATATCAGTTAGATCTTGTTACGAGATTTTGACCGAAAAATTGAAGATATACCGCGTTGCTGCGAAATTTGTGCCTCAGAACTCGTGAGTTTTTGGCCAATCACTCGATCACTGTTCTTCCCCACCCATCCTACTCACCTGACCTTGCTCCTTGCAATTTTTTCTTGTTCCCCAAACTCAAAAACCCTTGAAAGGAAGAAGATTCGAGACGATTCCCGAGATTAAGGCAAATGCGACGAAGGAGCTGGAGGACATTACACTTCAGCTGTCAAATTGAACTTATTTGACTTTTCAAATAATTTATGTATAAGATAAGCAATGCCAGGGTACAATGTTACAAAATGACAATAGTAAAGACACCGTCCAAGAAATCCTCTTTACTTATGAAAGTTCTTTGGCATTGATTAATTCTGGACAGAGTCGGTCTTTGATGGATATGAAGATTTTCCCTTTTTTCTGACTATGTGTCCCAGAAAACTCATCTGATGATGGAATAATTCATACTTTTGAAGACTAAACGTATTTTCCCTAGACCAGTCCAGAACTGTCCTTAGCCCATTTTATGCATTATGAAAGATAATTCAATGTACATTTATATAAATCACGTAGCTGAATTCTACATATAAAGGTAGTTCATCCAGAATACACTTTACCAAATGTTAAAAAAATACGCTGTCATAATCCATTTTCTACACCACAGACAGTCTTCTCTTTAGTTGCTTTGTTGATTTGTACTTAATATTCTCCAATATTAAGATCAAATGTTGAAAACATTATGATATAGATAGGTTAAACAGTGTAAAGTGAATTCTTAGTATTTAGAAAAGGCCTGGCATGGCCAAGCGCGTAAGGCGTGCGACTCGTAATCCGAGGGTCGCGGGTTCGCGCTAAACATGCTCGCCCTCCCAGTCGTGGGGGTGTATAATGTGACGGTCAATCCCACTATTCGTTGGTAAAAGAGTAGCCCAAGAGTTGGCGGTGGGTGTTGATGACTAGCTGCCTTCCCTCTAGTCTTACACTGCAAAATTAGGGACGGCTAGCACAGATAGCCCTAGAGTAGCTTTGTGCGAATTTCCAAAAACAAAAGTATTTAGAGGGTATCCTTTTTTGTGACTTCATTTACCTTACACCTTTCTTCTTCGCAAGTATAACAGATGATGCTCAAGGGCTAGTACTTGGTTCTACTTCTCCTTGGTTCTTCATAACTTCTACCTCTTTGAAAGAAGCAGTGTTTTACAAAAGGAAGTCGCTTGGCTAAATGAAATATATGGGCTGCATTGCCAGTATTAAATTTATTTTATAAGATATTTTATTTGTTCAACCTAAGTTATGAGGTTCATTGGAGAAAATTGTTGTTATTATATGAGCAAATTACATAATTTCTGACATTGGTTGTCTGTAAAACCTCTACAGCTCTGGTGATACAGGCCTTGTAAGTGAATTGGTAAGATGTCCATATTTAAGAATTTGGCTTCTGACTCCTTACATCGCTTCCTAAAAATAATACCTTCTTATATTCTTTGATATCTAGACTCGCATCTTGTAATGTTTCATCAAGATTTGGTTCAAATTTCACGGTTTATTGTGTTTACGGCCCTAATCATGACATATTTATTCTTCAGATATGCGAAAGTTTAAAACACGTATACCATTAGGACATGTTGAAGTGTTTGGTTCTACTGCAATCCAGTCACCATTTAAGTCGTTGGATGAGTACTTTATTATTTGTTGGAAAAGACTGCTCTGCTTATTGTCACGGGAAGTACAACTCCTGCTGCAATAACTATAATGTAATTCAAGGCAGTTTACTGATCATAATTTGTGAAACTATTTGAAGTTAGAATAACTTTGTATTCATCTTCCAACGGCCCCAGTGGCTCAGCGGTATGTCTGCGGACTTACAACGCTAAAAACCGGGTTTCGATACCCGTGGTGGGTAGAGCCCAAATAGCTTGTTGTGTAGCTTTGTGCTTTATTCAAAACCACAACATTTAGTCGGTTTTTAATATATACTTTTTCTCAGTGTCAATTGTCCACACATCATGAAGTGTAAAGAAACATTTTATAATAAGGGCACTTTCAAATTTTCCTTTTCTAGAAATTTATGTCCGTCTACTGATCATACCATCCCTTGATCTTTCTTCTTAAATGGTGTTAATCAAAATATTAATTTAGGTAAAGAAATCATACTGATTTATTGTAAAAAAAATGCGATTAATATGGTTGATGTAATTAAAACAATTCAGGATACTTAAAGTTGTTTTTAACCAAACAACGTGGGGTTTGTTTGTTTTGAATTTTGCGCAAAGCTACACGAGGACTATCTGCGCTAGCCGTCCCTAATTTAGCAGTGTAAGATTAGAAGAGAGGCGGTTAGTCATCACCACTCACGACCAACTCTTGAGCTACTTTTTTACCAACGAATAGTAGGATTGACCGTCACATTACTACGCCCCCACGGTTGAAAGGGCGAACATGTTTGGTGCGACGGGGATTCGAACCCGCAACCCTCAGATTACGAGTTGAACGCCTTAACCCACCTGGTCGTGCCGGACAATAAATAAAGGTGAGCATGTTTTCTTTTCTTAAAAAATATCATAATAAAATACTTTTGACTTTTCAAAGCTGCAATTTTATCCTAACACCACACTTAAAAATAAGGTGTTTTACTTGCAGTTAGAAGCTACTTAAGTTCTTCTAAAGTTTCAGACTATTTCATTCAATGCAATGAAATAAATAATAAAACAGATGTACCCAACTGGTGTACTCAGACCTAACACAGTTTAAACCAATAGGAATCTCTCAAAGTACTGATACATTCATCACCTTTCCGAACTATTAGGCCCGGCATGGCCATATGGTTAAGGCACTCAACTCGTAATCCGAGAATCGCGAGTTCGAATTCCCGTCACACTAAACATGCTCGACCTTTCAGCCGTGGTCAATTCCATTATTCGTTGGTAAAAGAGTAGCCCAAGAGTTGGCAGTGAGTGGTGATAACTAGCTGCCTTCCCTCTAGTCTTACACTAGTAAATTAGGGACAGCTGGCGCATATAGCTCTCAAGTAGCTTTGCGCAAAATTCAAACCAAAAGAAACTGAATCGCTCTTGAACCTTGCAAACTCTTTATTTGAGAAATAATCAGACGTCACATTTTTTAAAAGTTAAACGCAATCCTCAATGTATGCAAAACAAATTAATAAAAATGCAGCGTGCGTGACTGCATAAATGCAGAACTGTTGCTCTCCTACTGGAAAAGAGAATCAAATAACAGTTATTATGCCGCAATATATTTTTCTGTTGATCAATTAATTTATCGAACCATGTAGAAATGGATACACATATATTCTGCTTAAAACAAACGTTCCATGCTAAACTAATATAACAAATCTTCTCAAAAGCAACATGCATTAACCTGTGACTGGTCATTCATGCACAGTGATAAAACTTCTTCTTAATATCATGAATTTTACTAGTAAAGGACATTTTTGTTAATAATCTATTTCAACACAGTGTATACGTGAAGTTACAACATCCATGTGGTCAGAATAATTTATAAAGTATATTTTTGAAAAAAATACATTGTAAAATTGTAACTTTGAGTTCTAGCTGTTGGTCTAAGCAAAAATTATCTGCACAATCTTTTTATAGTGATGCCAGCTGTGTATTTGTATCTTAACATGATTTGGGTGAAACAACCCTAGATGCATGTCTTCAGCCAATGAAGACAGCTAGTTTCAAGCTGTAAATCTTTTATCTTTCTGTGGTTGTAACCACTGCCATGAGGTTTTTGCATACTGTTACATGCTCCATTTCTTGTAATAAGGCAGTTTCAAAGATTCATACAGTGGCACGACTAGAATGTTAGGGATGTATGCACTGTACACTCCAGGAATTTAACAAATTTTATTTTTTATTAAAAATGTTAAACTTTATTGAGCACAAAATAACAAAATATAAAATGTAATTGTGTTATTACATCTGTTTTGATAAAAAAGCCCACAAAACCTTTTACTTATGATAATCAAGTAACATTACATATGTGTAGATCAAAACAACTGAAATAAATTTTATTATTTCACCCACTGCATAAGCATGATATTTGAAACATTATACAGTCTGGAATGTTAAGACCCTTTTCATTTTCGTAAGTACATCAAAACTCAATTTTCTATGAATTAAGAATGTACTAGATCAATAAGAATGTTACAAATACTTAAAATATACATTTAAAATTACATTGGAAAGGTTTATTAACTATATACTCTAAAAGTGTATTCTACTTTTCAAAAAGTTTTAACAGTGTAGCAAAACAAACCAATCCATACGATTATTAACAGTATTTGATTCTACAGGATTTGTTTAGAATAACAAAATATTGGTATTATTTATAAATTATTTAAGTATGATAAAGGCAATATAAAAAAGTTTATTTTAGAGTGATCAAATACTTAATCCAAATTATGCATTTGTTAAAACACCATATTTTTAATTTTACTTTGATGTAAATTTTAAATAATTTTCTCAATTTTATCCCCATAACAACTAGTGATTTTGTCCTTTTAATGCACAGCACTTCATTATCATATTATACTAATAAGCTCATTTGATCACCACACACTCAATAAAAAAGCACAAAACAACGTGGCTAACTTGTCGTTTAAATTGGGCTTTAAGTTGAACTTATGAAGTAAAACAAAAAGTAATTTCTGTTTTAATTCTCATTTAGTTTGTGGATAAATAACTACAATAACAACACAGATGAAAAAAATGTTTTACCCATTGATGACCCTAAGAAAGAGTAATGTTTGACTGCAGTATAAAATTGAAATATCTTCAAGGTGTATTAGAAATACTGTGAATAACTTAATATTTCCCACACCTCTTAAAAGCATATAAGTCATTTCTTCATTTATTACAAAAGATGCTTTTTTCAATATACAAACTTGTATGAATATTATATTTACTCTTGCACACATCTTGAAAAGAAATTAACTGTACCTACAGAAAAATATTTCATTTATCATCTAAAATCCTTTCTTTTAAGTTGCATATCACCGTTTTCCTCTTTTGTTTTCTAGTTATTACATTATAGCTCTGATGTTAATAAACCCTACATGTATATATAATGTGTTTGTGCATACGTACACACAAGCTGTAAAATTTGCAAGTTACAGAAACCATCTTAGTATTCAACTTTGATGGTCTCTGTAGTACTGTTCACTTCAACGATTTAGCATTTCAAACTTTGAAATTAGGTTTTTCAATTTTCTCAAAGAAAATAGCATCTTAAAAAACGTGTAAGTTTACAGTTGTTATTCATAATTTAATAATCTGTTCACTGTATTTCAGATGAAATATTAATGAAACAATTCATTTGTTGATATTTTTCAGGTTGGACAGTATTCAGTTGTGGCCTGAACAAGTGCAAGGCCTCAAGAAGCACTGCGAGTGGATTATACAGTCTGATAATATATTTTCAAAATTAAGGCTAAAATTTTGTGACTAATTTTTTACTTTACTCATATAAATGTAACATTTTATTTAATTTTAAGAGAGGTAACAATAACAGTGAACAAACATTAATTTTTAAATGTTATTTTTAACTGAGCAGTGCAAGGCCATTAAAAGGCATAAAACTTTAGTCACTTTATGTTTATGACTAAAGTTATCTATAACAGTATTAAGCAAAACAACTCCTCATGTTGAGTGTTACCTGTTTGTTGAGTTTTGCATAAAATTATTAGAAGGCTACATGCAATAGCCATCTCTAATTTAGAAGTGATAGACTACAAAGAAGGTAACTAGACAATACCCACCCATCTCCAGTTCTTCTACCAATGAAAAGTGGGATTGACCATAAAATAACGTCTCCACAACTGAGAGAGAGAGAGAGGCATATTTAGTACACGATCTTGAACTTCTAAGAAGCAGATTGTGAGTCAAATTCCCTAACCACCAGGCCATGCTAGGCCTCGAGTATTGCATATAATCACTTAAAATGAATATTTAATTTTCTCTTTAGGGAATTAAGGTATTCACGGTCAGATATTTAATTAAATAATAGCAAATAAAATATTTGAAAATCTCTAAAGTTAGCTCATGGTATATAACCAATCATTTTAACTACAGTACAAATAAAACCAACCATTATAAACAGAGACCATAGATTTAGCTGACAATAAAGTCAACCATTAAACAAGATTCTGCACTTTATGACAAAATGAATCATTTACTACAGATCAAAGTTTTAGCTCATAATAATAATAAAACTAAAATCCCCAACATTATCTACAGATCCCAGACTTAGAAAATAATACTGATCATATTAACTGAAAACCTTTAGCACAGTCAATAAAAGAATCAATCAATCATTCTAATTAAACACATTATACAACAGTTAATAATAACACTAGCCATATTAAGTAATTACCAAAAGATTTTCTTGTCATAACTGTATTAATTAGAAACCTTAAACTTAAACTGTTAACTGGTAGTATGAGGTTTAAAGAGTGTATACACACACACACACACCTTTGATTTAGCCAGTGGTAGTATCAACCATGTTAACTTAGAAACCCATGATTGAATCTTAAAATAGTCACATTATTCTGGACTTAGCCAACTTTATATTTAATAAACTATTAAATAAAAATATGCCATTTACACTCAATAAGATACCAAGTATTAGTTTCCTGTTTAAAATAGGTTGTCATTTTTTAATGGCATTTCACTGTAAAATCAAATCATGTCATTTAAAATATTCACTTTTTGACAAATATGCAAGTTTATTTTAAAAAATAAATCCTATAAATGACACAAACAGTGTCAGTGTTATATGTATATACATATACATACACACATATATGCACAGGTGTACATTCCCACAACCAGTTGAGAAATCTACGTGTACATGAGTATTTTACATAGCTTATAAAATAACTTGATAAGTAACATTATTGTTCACATCCACTTCTGTGCAATCTGTAGCCAAAATAATCTAGCAATGTCAACTCAAACTTGATAACACTGAACCACTAAATATTCTGAAAACAACATCTTAATAATATGAATAGTTCATTCACAATTTAAACTGAACCTGTAATACCAAACAGAATCAAAATTATGCTTTTAATGAAACATTACAAGATTTGTTGGAAAGAAAATCTGACAAAATTATATTCATCAACTCAGATTGGCTGCAAACAAGATAAATTTTCTTTATGATATACACAGGCCCAATGTGGTTTTGTTTAAAACTTAAATTATTTACGATGTTTTCTTTGAAGCACTATCAGAATCCACTGTGTCAAAAATGGCCATAAAGCAATTATCACAACAGCATGCATTGGAAGGTTTCCAAAAGGCCACCAAGTAGACATCTCTGTGTTTTTCTAGTAAAACAGAAAGTATGTTTAAAATACTGAAATTAATTTTTTCAACCACTGTGAAAACTCAACTTCCTAATAGTTGGGTTCAATAATAAAATAAATACACATGGAAAACAGGCCAAACATTTCAACAATATTTATAATAAATTATTCTACGACATTATTTGGAAGTTGTAATAATTTACATTAAGCAGAAATATAATGTTATAATTAAGTGTAACAATAATGTTAAACAAAAGCAATACTTTAATTTTTCTGATTGACTAAGGATAAGATTATTTCTTTCAAGATTAGTCAGTTACTACTGTGATACTCACTGACTAAATCTTATTTTAGAAAGCTGTTGCACATTAGAGCTATATAATGTTCTTTAATTAATATTTGTCCAATGCATGTCAAGTATGAGACAACTAAATATACTAAATATGAAATTAATGTAACTTCATTGAAAGTGTGCTACTTGTTTCATTAACATCTGAGACAGGAAATTCAAATCTGGTTGAAGTGCCATGTCCTAGAACCAATTAACAAAGCTCACTTGTAAGCTATCCACAAGGAACTCTGAGGTAGAGATTGTACACCTGGTATTTCACATTATTTGACTAATTCATACAGCATGACCTGCCAGAAATTAGCCAATGTTAAATATACTGGATTTGCCAATCTGTTCATATAGATCATTATGCTACAAACATTCAGCATTTCATAGAAAAACACATATAAAAGACAGGTAGATTTTGGGGCATGAAATATCAGAAACAATGGAGAAATGTATTTTGAAGTGAAAGTGATGAGCTGTCAAAGCCAAATGTGCATACTTTTGGTTCACAAACAAAAGAAAAGACAAATCTGAATCACAATAAAATTGACTGATGCGGCTTTAAATTTTACTTGGATGACTGGGGCGAGGGAATACAAATTATTGTCTGAAACACTGCAATAGACTCTTTTTTCCCAAATGCTACCTTCAGGGCAATTTCCAGCCATTTAGTCCTAGCAGCCATCTACCTTCACCCAGCACTTAAGTATTGAAAAATACTTCAAAATCTCTATGATATGGACTAAAATACCAAAAAAAGAGTTAATTTGAGTAATTCAACACTTATATTTTCCTTTTTAGCAAGGGAGAGTCTGCATTATATGTTGTTGCAATACAAGTTGTTTCACACTTATATCACTTTTTTTTTGAGAAATACAACAATAAATTTCTCCTCACATATGCCATATATAGTTTTCAGTTTGTTCAGCTTAACTTTCTCGACAAGGGTTCAGTCAATTTGATCAATCATGTGACTTTTGTATTTGTTTAAAGTTTTCTAGATTTAATACTTCTAACATTCAACACAGTATGTACATCTTCACAAAATGTAGCAGTCTTTCAGTTAACATTAAGTTTTATACATACAAAAAGTCATTTTTAGGTTACGGAAGACTGTTAAACCTACTTTTTGGAATGCTAGATGTTAAAGTGGAACATAGGTCTGGGTTTTATGGGCACTTATGACATTAGGCCCTTATTATTTTCTTCCCTTACTCATGCCAGGGATTTTTAACATTGGTCATAAAATTCTAGATACTGGTCAGTTTTGTCAACAGAGCCCATGTAATTATTATTATTTCTCAATATTATAGAATTTACAAAAGAATCAGGATGCTCCTTCATAATATGTTTTATTCTTTTCAACACTGTTGTAATTACCAGAACATCCTTTCTGTCAACCATTAGCACAATTAAAGCATTATCATGCAATACACTTGTGAATTTAGGCAGTTTTTTTTATTGTCCCTGTCATATATGAGTTCTGATCAAAAGGTTCCAAAATTTCTTCTGTTATAGGTGCCAGTACAGAGGCAGTGAGCATCACTGAGGTGTGTACAAAGTAGAAATAGTGATCTACCCCATGAACAAGCCATTTCTCCAGACCTTATACCCGTGTTGTGAAAAATGTGTTCAAAGACAGACATATCTCTTGACCCTGTTGCAATAAAAAGTGGACAGAAAAGTAGAGCAATGTGTTTGTATCAAGTTTTGTGTGAAAAGTGGTAAAGGAGAAACAGAAATCCTCTAAATGTTAAGAACTGCCTTTGATAATGACTGCTTAAATACAGCTGTTTCTCAGTGGATAAAACACTTCCAGCATGGTCAGGAATTAGTCAAAGATCACCCACATTCTGGGCAACCGTCAACATCGTCCATTAATGATACGGTCACTAGAGTGAAAGAAAAAAATCAAAGTGATCAACAATTAACCAGGCCTTTTATAAAGAGGTCTTAATTTACTTGAGGGAGAAAGTTAGAAGAAACTACTGCGAGCTGTGGGAGAATGGTCACTAGTTTCTTCATCATGACAACCTTTACACACTGCTATGTCTGTTCAAGAATTTTTGTCAGAGAAAAAAACATTCCTGTGATACCACACACCCCGTATTCTCCCATTCTTGCCCTACATGATTTACTTCTGTTCCCAAAAATCAAAATGAATTGAAAAGAAAGATTTGACAAAGTGAAAGTAGAACTTAGTTGCATAACAGATGAGGACTTCCAGTATTGCTTCCAAAATATCACTATCATATTTCAAAGTGTTTGAGCTTTCACATTTTACTTCTTAATCATCAGTTAGATTATTTGTAACTGCATCAGTTATATCATCAGAATTAATCACAATATTAACTTGATAACATGGATTGATAAACTGGTGTTGTTAACTTAAAAGAAAAAGAATTGTTTCAGATTCCACTTGCACATTTGTAATTCCCTTTACTTACACAATAAGCACTCCTACCATGGAAATACAGTAATTTTATAACAAAAAATGCTTTTAATATTCAGCATAGCTTCTAATTGTACTAGTTTTTATGTTTGGCAATGTAGTGCTCAAAATACTCATATAGATAACTTGTTCAGTTAGATAATTTTTACATAATTCAACACTTTCTGATAAATCAGTGATATCATGTTGAATGCCAACAATTAAATTCCATGTTCAAATTTTAACAATTTTTTGTATCTACATTACATGTAATCATCCCTGCTCTTGAGTGTTAATATGTAACAATAAATGAAATACAAAACACATGTAGATAGATTAATAATACTGAAAACTTACTTATAATTTCAAAAGCCTGAAGCCACAAAAAATGAAAAAGTTAAAACTCAAAGTGAAAATTTAGTTTGAGTACACATTTTTTTTTAGTAACTTTCAAATATTGTATAAAATATATATTCTGAAAATTTTCAGTAAGCAAAACTTGCACTGTAAATAAACTGGAAAAATAATTAATTATAGATTATATTACTACGAAAAATAACAGAAATTCAGAATAAAGTAAAAAAACTTACCTTGTGTCTTTCTTGCTGATTTAGTAAAGCTTCTAATGTGTCTAGCCTTCTGATGACCTCATCCAACTTATGCTGGAGCCGTAAAATAGCAAGAGCTAGTTGCTCTGTAGTATCTGGTGTAGTTTCTCTTGGATGAGATCTACCAGCTCCATCTTGCCCACTGCTTCCAGAACCACTATTCAGGTGCAAGAGTTGACCTCTATGGCTACCATTCCCTGGTTCTGATAAAGTTTACTTTTAGTTTCAATTAAACTACAGATATAAATATTTAGTCAATTAATATACTTCAAAAATACATATAACCATTGTTAAAATAATTCATGCTGTCCACATTAACCTGTCTTGTCTTTCTACAGCAATAAGCTTTTTTTTCAGTTTCTCTGATAACTAATGTGCATGATAAAACAAATAGGTAGCACATAGTTTGAGTTCACAAAAAAAAATTATTGTTAGTAACTATATAACTGTTACATTATTAACAATCAAAATTATTTACAGAAGTAAATGTGGGTGTATCATTAGTAATACAAACAGTCAAAAACAACATGGTGGGTGAATTATTAATTTTACAAAAGAGATGCATAATTATTGAACAAATATAGTAAAGCTGTTAAATTAGAATATACAAAAGGAAGTGGAAGAAAATCCAGAATTTCCAATTAATGATCCTAAAAAAGTAAGCTGAGAAATAAAACTAAAATACATAACTTAAATGATTTATTATTAATGTTAAAGAAAATATTTTAAACTTTGTTTCAAATGTGAACTTTATCATATTAGATGCAGAAAAAAAAACTTTCATGAAAGAATAAAATTACAAAATGCAGTAAAGATTTAGAAACATTAAATCACCTCTTGTGTAGTGACCTGAAGCATGGCCAGATGGATTAGCTTGTAAAGGATTGGACACTCTTTTTCCTGAGACACGATCACCCCCACCTCGTGTTTTTGCTATGAAATCTCCATTTTGATTTGTGCTTTGAGAGGCACTAAGATCAGAAGCATCAAATTTTTGAGAATCACTACTACTCCCAGAGACTTCACACATACTTGTGGTTTTCTCAGAATATAGTGACCAAGTCTGGGGATCACCATTTATAATAACCATAGATTCACTTTGGACATCCACACCACTATCACCATTAACATTCTTACTGGCAAGAAGCTGCAGTTCTTCCTCATCCTGCAATCAAATGAATTAAATTAAATCTTAAAATTTCTGTTATACAAAAAAACATTTAGTAATTAAAAAATATACAGACTTATTTGTTCCAAAACTTTCTGTGGTGTCTTATTTTGAAATGAAATGACTTAAAGTAGATAAATACTATGTAATATAATGAAAAACTGAAAATACCACTGATATTCATACAATGTATGATTACGAAATATTATAACTTCAATCTAAATACTCAATAAAAACAGTTCAGGAACTTCAACTTTATATTTTTTTTCTTAGTCGTTAAGTCTAGAAAGAGAAGAAAATCTCAGAAACATCATTTAATTACAGATGGAAGAAAGAAGGCCTTAGGATTTCTTAATTTAGATTTCACTTGAGAAATTTTACCTTTTTAGTTAAATCCAAATATAATCAAACAAGTTGGAGAATCTTTGGTAAAAGAACAAAAACAATTAACAACTGTATTAACTGTACATTAAGTAATATAAGGGAAAAACCAAAGAATATTTTCCTCCTGGAAAATTATTGTTCATTAACTATCAAAACTCCACTATTATCACTGAGCCAAATTAAAACACACTCACACTGAGATGCTACAACTTTCTTACTATTTAAAGTTGGATGGCATGATCTCATCCAAAAAGGTTTCCAGTTTGATGTTAAAAATTTGTCTATTAATCTGATGTGAAAAACAGTAGCAGAATTTCTCTCCTTTTGTTTGACAGTTCTCTACTGCTTTTCAACTTGAACAGTATTCTAAAGACACCATGAGAATACGCTTATCAATTTTCAAATTATGAGACAGTAAGGCACCAGCTAAGTTGGAATGCACATACTTGTGGATGAGGAGATGTTTACAAAGTTTGAATTCTTTTGTGAAGTGTATTTTTTCAATGCAAAATAAGATAAAAATCATAATTCTGTGTGACTGCTCTTTAAGTCCAGGAGAATGAAGTGTCCTTGCAAACAGTGGATATTCTCACTTGTAAGTCAATGTTTTGTTAACTATTGTATTCTGATTAAAAATAAATCAGTTTTTTAACTAGTCTTTAATTTCTCAAACAAACATTTAATATTCAACTGCTGTTCAGAGCATTGTTATTTATAAGATTAGTTTGGTTTATTTTCAATTTCATGCAAAGCTATTAGGGCTATCTGAACTAGCAATCCTTAATTTAGTTGTGAAAGACTAGAGGAAAGACAGCTAGTCATCACCACCCACTGCCAACTCTTGGGCTACTCTTTTACCAACAAATAGTGGGATTGGCAGTCATTATAACATCTCCACAGCCCTCACTCAGATTGCAAGTCAAACACCTTAACTGCCTGGTCATATTATTCATAAGAGATAATTTACAAACCTGCACTATGCAGATTATTCAGTAATCAAAGTAATAGTGTTTTCTCATACAATATTTTGAATGTATGCCTCTAGCTTTCTACTTTTAATTTCTGCATATCCACATGTAAATGATTACGCAGCAGTTCTCCACCAATAGAAGCACAAAATAATCACTTTCAGAAGTGGAGAGGATGGGTTTGAAATGCGAGAAAGGTAAGTACTTATTAAAAATATGCATTCAATTTAAAAAAGTTAACTCCAGATATCCTAATTCCTCAAATAAAATAAAACTAGTGGGGGGCCAATGAAAAATGATCCCCAAAAAGAGATCAGGAGGTGTGGAACCAAAAAAAATAATATCACAACTCAGCAGGAAGCAACATCACATCTGGCCCATGTTTAGACTGTCATGAACATAGAAGGCAGAAAAACATGAAGGAATCCCATACTACCAATGTCAGCAGTAGAAGAACTCACCTATTTCTTCATCTCTAAGCAAGAATTGGTAGGGAAGACAAACTTCTATACCAAAATCCATCTCCATTTGCATGCATTTTTAACCCAACCAACACTTGATCTACTATAAACCCACATTCAACATGTGATGGGAAATTGGAAAGCTCTGGTGTGATGGCATGTCAAGTCCAAAACATGGTAGAAGGGGGATAACTGACTGTAACCAAACAGGAATGCATGTGTTGCATCCAGCTACAACCAATGCCAATCTGCAAAGAATCAACAGACAACAGAAAGAGGAACCACAAATTTAGGGTGCACCTCTAGTCCAAAACATAACATAGCAGAGTGTTTCAACCAAACCCTGGTTGCATCTAGAATTGCACATTAGGTCTGCAATAGGATTGGCGTAACTAGCTGGCAAATCCAACTTGTAAGGGTAATGAGAAAGAGATCCCAAGACATAGAAGGATTTGATGGAATAAACAAATTGTTTTAGGAACCATAGCAAGGAGCAGTGCAAGTGAGATACTATCAAAAAGCCCAGATAGAATACAGTATACAGTAAGTGGTCAGGAACAGAACTGTTATAAATGTGCGAAATGGAGGATAATGGGTTAAAATGTAAGGGAAAAGGAGAACATATGAACTGTAGAACTGCACATGATGAGCATTAATCACAAAGATCTCAGATTGCTACTGACCATAAGCCAATAATATAAGAAATAGTGATTTTAATCAAAGGTGATACAGAGAACATGAAAATAAAAGTTCAAACAAAGCAGGTGTGAGAAAATTAAGGACAACACTTTCTAATCTGGAAGAGGCACATGGCAGGAAGAATGTAAAACGGAAGATAAAAGAGCCACGAATAAAGCTGGAGGGCAGAAATGCACAGAAGACTCATGGCTAACCAAGACTGATGATAATGTGTGGATTACAATGACAAAGGAAGTGGAGATAACACTAAAAGCTTGAATGGCAGTGAAAACCATGTTTAAGCAAGTCAAAATGGAGCCACAAAGAACACATGACAGGGAGTGGTCTGAATCAAGCAAAGAACCTTGAGAAGGAGACAACTAGAAGAATACACGTACAGGTAATGTTCATTACACTTTTAAATAAGAACCTCTACAGCTTCTGCCTAAGAATGAGGAACAGAAGACCAAAGATTGGGAATTTATGCATTGAGATGTGTAGCAAAAGTATCCACATCTGTTGGGAGAGTCTTGTTAAGATAACTGATTAATGACAATATTCAGGGTGCTCAGGATATGATATGCTAACATTCTAATGTGATGATTGTCAGCCCAGTAAAACAGATTTTATGTCTATAAAAAACATCTTTGGACCAGGTACCTTAATACCTGGTAATATAAGACACTACTATAAAATTGTAAGATCACCACTGAATATGCACCAAAAATAATTCTTGCAAGAAGTAAGACAGAGCACAATGAATTGTCACTAAGACAAAGTGTGACAACATATTAATGATTTGGACTAACACCCTGACATCTTTTGAACATATATATCTGTGTCTGTGCATGTGTGCACCACAGCCCTAAAAGGGAAGAATGTGAGAAATAGGACAATCTGGTTGAACATAGAGAGAGGAACTATAATGGCAGTATTGATATGATCCAACCACCAAGCAAAGTGAACTTATAAATGAGGAGGCAGGATAATAGGAGAATCTAAGGGAAATAAATGAGATTAATGATTGAGTATGAACAGCAGATTGGACCTGAGAGGAAACCAAAAGTAACCAGTCACCTTGGTATAAATAAAGGCCTGTAACATAAAGCAGTTGAACAAATGACCCAACTTTTAGGATTTGTGAATTTTTCTTATATCTAAGCTATAGTTGCCTGTCTTATGTGTCCCCTGAGGGGAATCAAACACTCCTGATTTTGAGATTTTAAGTCCAAAGATTTATCATTGTCCTACTGGGTGACCTGACTATTCAGAAGAAAGCACAGAAGCCAAGGCCAAGACAAGTGGTAGAGCCCAAAACTCATAAACATGACCCTGGTAAACAAAACAGAAGAAATGTTAGAATGCATGGAAGAAGGGAATACATAGATAGGCAACCGACATGTTAACCTTTGTCATCAACAAGTTGGTAGTGAAAAACCAAATGAAGGATTAAGTAAAACTCCATCAAAAATTTGGGCATGATCAGAAAATAGTTTAGGGATCTTAAAATCTAAAACCATTCTCCAATCTCCTGTCTTTGAGTACTATGAACAGATAGGAGTAATACCCCAACTAAGAAGGTTCTCCAAGTTCCATGACTTATTTCTGAAGTAAATTCCAAACTGCCTCCTGTAATAACTGGGTGGAAAGCAACGGGGAAGAGAAATAAAAGTGAAGAGCCAGATACTCTTGAATGAAAATGTAGGACACGCAGTGTCCAGATATGATCAAAGTGGAACTGAGTCAAAAGTGCCATAATCCTGTCAAATGTCTTCAAGTGAGAACTCAAGAATGGATTAAGAATGAAAATCTGGGACTAACAAATGATTGGGGTGGGTCAAGACACAGAAACAGTGGGAAAAGGTAAGGATAAACAGGAAACTAATAAAGATGATGAATTATACAAATGAATGGATTCATTTCTGATATCATGACTCAGAAAAATACCCAAACACCTCTTTACATTATCTGAAAACCACCCAGGAGACAACTAATTTGCCTGAACAAATAAGTGCATAATTGATTCTGTACATAGTATTATGAAGAACAAATCTGATACAGGAAAATTGAGGTTGTGAAAAGGGGCACTGATACTTCAGGGTTAAACCCCACAAAGTAATATGAGATTCCAACTGTTTGAAATGAGGAGAAGGAAAAGAAGATACATGAAAAGCATAAGCACAATTTTTAGATGTACGAGGCAGACTAACCACAGACCAAAGTTGATTCTAAAAAATGTTGGGCATGGACCTCAACATTAGGTGGGGGATGGAACACTTAATATTGGCCCATAGAGAGAAGGTTTGGAATCACAGAAAACAGGAGATAAGAGTAAGACAGCACACACCTGATTAATTGATTCCACAAAAAATATTGGAGATCTGAGTAAAATCCCCAATATCACATATGACCAGGAAGCATATTCAGAGAGGGAGGGAAAAGGTTGTCAATTCTCATCCTTCCTATCATGCATCCCAGGAAAAGGTATAACAGGAATTTCCTCATGTGGTTTTACAAGTGTGGCCATTTTGCACAGAATAATTGCAGTTACATCTTCAACGATAATTAAGGACTAAACTTGGTAATAGTGATTGGGCAGCAGAAACAGCTTGGGTAGTTGTAATTACCTGTAACAGTAAGTGCATAGTAACAATTCCAAACTTGAAGAAAAAGAAACTGAAAAAAAAGCTAGAAAAGCATCCTTTCACAATTCAAAAAACACAAAGAATTAAAGAAATTGAGAAAAACTAAGTTTGTAGTGTAAAAAAACATCAATTTGCAAGCAAAACAAGCATATCTGTATAGTGTTAATACCAAATGAGATGTGATTACCAAGTGCAAATATGCAGAGGGCACTGTTTATGATAGAGGTAGCATCATGGCCCTTATTCGTGGAGAGCTGCTAAATAATTATTTACGTGTGAATATGTAGAAGTCAGAGGTGGAAGGCTAGTAATGAGAGTTAAATATTTGGGCAAATATAGGGCAGAATTAATCATGAAAGCTATTTTGTGAAGAGTGATAAGATATCAGAAAGCACTCTTAGTTTGATCATTGAATAGTCAGCATATTGCAGGTTTATACATTTGCTTTTACAGATAATAATTATTCTTCAACCAACAGTTGGCTTAAATGTTTGTATGATAAATTTAAAAAAAATTGAAAGAAAAAATTATTTGAAAAAAAATTAAAATTAAAGTGCACATGTTTTGGAAACATTAGAAACTTACTGTTGAGAAGTTAGTATTTTTTAGTGAAACTATGTTACTTACTGTATGTCATAAAAAACTTTAAAATTGTTTGTAATTTATGTAACCCTCAAAATGTCATATGTAACTTTCAAATAAAAACACAACACATTAATTTCAAGGGCATTTCATAAAGTATTGGAGCAGCATTAAGGTGTACATTAAAAAAAAAATGTTGCATCTTATCCTATAAATGAACATCTCAGTCATGCATCCACACTTCAAAAACAGATTGTGATACACAAAAGTTAGTTTTTGTAGAATCTTAACTATTGTAACCAAACTTTAAATAATAGGTAAATAATGGAACAATGCTAAGAATACCAACATTTTTAGCTTCATCCAACCTATTGCCATCAGATACACAACAGAATAAAATTAAGACTTGTAAACAATTACAAGTTGCCATTAATGAGTAAATGAATCTACTAACAGGTATTCAAATTACTGGGTGTTTATGAAGTTGTGGTTAACAATTCAAGTTGTCACGTAATAATTATAATAGTAATGCATATATGCATGTATGAATATGTGGCAATTCAAGCATACAAAAAATAATTTATTAAAACAGTTGTGATGCAGGTTATTTACTTTCAAGACTATCCTTTATTCATAAAAGTTCCTTACTGAATTATGCTAGATATTCTATATCTTCAAATTAATTTCTATCTTACATGTTTAACAACATATTACACCAACAGAAACAAGTTTAGTTCTAAATGATGCACTAAACAAATACATCAATATGTATTTTTTTAAAAAATGTTAAACTATATGAAAATATACATAAAAAAAATAGGTGTTTCAAAGGAAGATGTAAAGGAAATTTAACCTGATATTAAAATTACCTCTTGCACTTGGCCATAAGTATCAGAGAATTCATCCACTTCACTGTCAGAAGCATCACTCTCACTCAATCCATTAATATTTTCTGGTCCACTGATTCCTTGTTCTAGGTTTACAATTAAAGAAAACATGACTAACACTGCCTTGACTAAACTCTACAACCAGAAACAGCTGACATTAAATAATTTTGGTGAAGAAGCAAGAAATATGTTGGTACCAGCGTGCAAGTCACACCTGCCTCTAAAAACAAAATGTTTAATGAAGTAAGTTCTCATAACACTTTAAAGTACGGTTATATATTAGCTGAACTTGCATACAAACATGTATAGTGGCCGTATGTCAAGTTAACATACATACAAACATGGCCCTTATAAAAACTCCTTTGCCACTAGGATCTGAAAGTTTTCAAATTTAAAACACTGTCATGATTCTTTAAAGAAGTAAAAAGTATACTCTTAACATCTTCCTTAATAAATGGATTCAATGACCAATTTGAACAGCATATAAAAAGCATCTTAATACAGAATGTATCTCAAAAATAAATGCATCATTATAAAGAAAGGCAAAAGTATTTATAAAAATACTGTCTCATTTCCTTATTATTTTGTACTGAATTCAAGCAAGAACTAGAGATGACATTCAGAGCAATAAATTAATAAAATTTACTTCTTTTATATCCTGAAACCTTGAAACTGTAACGTGAAAGGCTAGAACAAACTTTCAATAAACAAGTAATAACACTGACAACTACACGCTAAGCAGAAAAGGATTACCTACCAAAGTGTAACTTAATACTTCATAAAGTGATTTCACATTCTAGTCACATCAACAAAAAATACTATACCTGCACTTTCATTAAGGCTTAGCCACTATGTCCTCATAATACTAAAATCAATTACACACATACTCAATTTAAATTATTAAAATTTAGAACTCACTTATCTTTTCTTTTTTTATAACTTTATCTGAACTTTTCCTAGTATGCTGTAACAATTCCTAAAAACCCATTTTTAATTTTAAACTTGCAATTGGACAGCATACAAATGTACAATTAAAGTTTTGTGTAGACACTTTAATATTTCTTTTGGCTAATGAACAGTTCTGTCAAAGTATTTCATAGTTTGTTTTTTTAACATTAATTCACAATAATTCGGTTTCTAACATTTAAAGGTATACAGCTAATTCATTACTA
This sequence comes from Carcinoscorpius rotundicauda, assembly GCA_011833715.1. Classification (NCBI taxonomy): domain Eukaryota; kingdom Metazoa; phylum Arthropoda; class Merostomata; order Xiphosura; family Limulidae; genus Carcinoscorpius; species Carcinoscorpius rotundicauda. The sequence goes on along the minus strand of CM022395.1, from coordinate 43,334,305 downwards.
TAAACTCTTTCAATATCCACTGAAACAAGTTATACTGAATTATTACACTCATGCTTCTGTTTCCTCTAATACAGGAATTAAGTCAATTTTTTATAATTTTAAAATTCAAATGAAACTGCATGGAGATAATAAGAAGTCAAATTTCTATATAAATTAAAATTCATAACTCATATTTGAAGGATTTACAGAGGTTTAAATTCTGCTATTCAAAGGGGCAGCCCAACTGACCCTTTCATAGCTTTCTTTTTTGTTTCCTTTAGTTCATGTTTTACTAGCTTTTAGGTATAGGATATGACTCAAAAAATAAGGTATGTCCAAAGAAAAAAAAAAGTTGCATATACAACCTGGAAAAATATGGGGCAGACTGAAATCAGTAAGACATGAGAGACATATGTAACCAAAATAAAAATCCTTAATGTTGGCTAACTCAGAAACCTGATGGAGATCATAAAACATTCACAATTTCTCACTGATTTGTGGACAAATGAAATTTAATTGATGAGTACACATTTCATTTTTGAGAAATCAGTGTACATATATAATGCCTAACTTACCTGAGCTAAATTATTTTTTTTTCACAGTTTCATACTTATTTTAAAACATTACTTTTAAATTTCTAAACACTTCATTGTTATTACAGTTTAGGTGCATTAATATAACTTTAAACCCTCATTCACTTCTTTCACTCAACCAAAATTTAATTAGTTTATGTTAACACAAATAAAACTTTTCAGTCTATTATATTAGAGCAGTAACATTTTTTACTTTAGCTATCTGTGTTAACTTAAATAACTATACAAAAAATATTTAGTTGCAGGAAAACAAGATGTTAAATGTTAGTTAACAGTTGCAAAATTATTTCCCAAATACCTGTACCTCGTTAATATGATACAGATTTAATTTTTACACATAATAAATATACAAGAACATAATATCATGTGGAACAGTAATAAAAACTGGACATGATAATCCACGAAACATTGAATAATGAAGCTAAATACATATTTACTCATAATACAGAAAGAAACACCTATGAAATAAATCTAGTTTCACAAACAATTGAAGCAATAACTTCAAATAATATAGAGCACAACATATGTATGTTGTTGACACAAGTTTCACAAAAGGGGACAATATAAAACTGAAATTAATTACGTGCTAGTAAGAAAGACAGATAGGAAAGCTGTTATGGACTGCAAAGTGATTCCAGAAAAGCAGTGACCCAAACAAAAATGAAGTAGCAAAACTAACAGGGAATATGCAGTGGAGAGACTATAGATCTGGAAAGAGCTTAGAGGGAAAAAATAAATAAGAAATGATGTAAGATAAAAGCAATACTGGTGAAAGCAGCAACTAAAGTTTGTGGTGTCATGAAAGCCTCAAGAGGGAGAGACATGATGGTGGAATAAATAAGTGCAACAGACAATAAAACGAGAAAATAACAAGTAAAGATAGTGAATATGCAAGAACAAGATGTGCAAAATGCAAAACAAAAGCATGGAAAAGTAGTTACCAAAATAAAGATCAAAGCTTGAAAAGTGATATGAAAATCTAGGAACACCACAAAGAGGGGAAGCAATATACAGGATGAAATAAATATAATAGAATAAATAAGGTTGTATTCAAGTTGATGAAAAAGACATTAAGAAAAGATAGAAAGGGTATTACAAAAAAACTGATAAATGTAAAATTTGACAGAGGGATTTTGGAAGAAATAGCAATCAAAGAAGGTCCAGTGGAAGAATTCAGAAGATTAGAAGTGAAGAGAGTTACTGACAAAATAAAACTTGAAAAAGTGTGGAAGTGATAAATGCACTAGATGGGTATGGCAACTTCTTCAGGAAATATAGAAAGAGAAAATACCATCAAAGTTGAAAAAACTCACTGTTTCTTATATATAGATAAACAAAAACATTAAACTGTGAAAATTACAGAGGGATTAAGCTAACTTAACATTTTCAAAGTGTTTTAAATGGATGTATAATAAAGGCTAAGAGAAATTATATTGACTAATGAAATGAAGTGCACTTTTACGTAAAAAATGGTCTTCAATATGCCTTCACATCTCATGTCAGCACATGTTTGATAATCCATACTTTATTCATAACACTAGAAAAAAATCTGGAATTTTGGCTCCCCCTGTATTTTTTTTTTTTCTGAACAAAAAATCCTTGTAATGATCCCTGATAACAGGAGAACAAAAACTGTGTGTTTAGTCTGATAACTCACCATTAAGAAGACGTTTAGATGATATATCAGCATCAAGTTTAGGTACGCCTTTTTCTTGTATACGCTTCAACAAATGGGCAGCATTTCTCACTGGACTTGCTAATTTTAACATAAGATAAAAACCATGTACAGTTACAAGAATTTTCATAAGAAACATGTTTCAGGTTAAGCTTGGTGTTTAAAGAAATAACAGTTTATACAGAAAGGTTAAACAAAACAGTTACACAAAAATGGACTAGCCTGGAAATAACTAGAAGTTTAAAATGCATTAATATCTTATAATACAAAATCATATAGTTATTAATTTTAGGTACAATTTTTTTTGCCACTTTTCTTCTATATAAATGTGTGCTAATATGTTTGTTTTTCATCATTTACAAAAATTAGCACTTTATTTACTTTATTCATAATGGTCAGTTATTGTAATTTAATAAAAGTTAATTAATTGTCAGGTTTATTAATAAATTATTCTCATAAGACTTAGATAGCTGGATTAATGATTCAAAAACAGTAATAACTGCAAACATTAATTTAAATTAATTATTTTAATTACATTAATTAATTTAATCAAAATTTCAATTATTTTATACTATACTACTAAATAACTGATACCCATAGGTAATAATATTATATTGATTTATCAAGTTAACTTGCAAAGTTCTATCTGCTACTAATCCAGTTGTTCAATATATAGCAAAACCAGTGTTGTAAGAAAATAAAATTCATATTTTAAAGTTGTACATTTTTCTGAATGATAGATTTTAAATAAATAAAAACAAAATAGAGAACTAAACCTATCTCACCTCACTGCAATGACTGAGCACTCAGTTGACACTTCCTGATCACCCTGTATATAATTCCTAGACTCTTTGATGAAGTTACATTAGACAGAATTACCCACAATATTTAAAATAACTATGCATTGTAAGTTCATATGCTTAGATATATGGTGTGCCTTTTTTCTAAAAGTTTAAAATGTGGCTTTAATTTTACTGAATTTTTACTTATGGTTTTTATCAAAAAACAAAACTAAAATCAATTAATTTACAAAAATATTGGAAATTTTAAAAAATTAACTTAAATTTCCAATTAATTTTCCAAACAATAAAACTTACAAAGAACGAAAGTCAGTTTATAATAACTATTATTCTTACACATCACTGTAGGGTCACTTGCTAAACTTCCTTAAGTGAACAATTGATATGAGGTATGCAACTAATGTAGTTGCAGCAGTGAAATGTGGTCATGTTAAATGTTAGGTAAGAAGTTGAATGTTAAGGACACAGTAACCAGCATGGGAAAAAAGAAGAAAATTACTTGAAGAACTATTTATTTCCTGTTCATTCTCTGAATCTTTGTCACCATTAAGATGAGGAATTGAGTTTGACTTCTTTAGTGGAACACTCTCACACACAGGTCCTATTAGGTCCATAAACTCTGCAACACTGTCAGAAAATGACATTGTTTCTATGATCTAAACAAAATAAGAAACCATACCAACTTATTAATAGAAAAATAATATGAAGAAATTTGTTTTCTATATAATAAAAAAACTCACAGTGCATTAGACCTACTTAATTTTCCTTATTAGACAAACAATATTGATTTTAATTTAAAGATCTGAAGATCAACATTGCCAACTCAAACATAAATATGCATTCTGCTTAATTACACAAAAGAATATGACTTAACACTGTGACAAGCTTGAGAATAGCTGGTTGGCATATAAAGATATGAACTGTTTTAAGATGAAATGTCCAAGCACTGACATATTCATAATTAAGATCACATTTTCATTTGGCCTTTTTAGCAAAAGACACTATAGTATACTGTAAATAAAATTGTGTGTATAGAAGTAAAATCACATTATTAAATAGTATTACAGTGATAAAACTTAACATTTTCACACATTAAAAATGTTTTTTCAATAGATACTTTACTCATTTTACCCAAACATATCTTGAGACTGAACTGCCCTCTAAGCATTGTTAAAAAATGTTTCACTAACAGTACACCCATCATTTATACTCCATCAGTTTTGATTCATTTCAAACCAAGTTGATAATGTAACTACCTTCCACCAACCATACAATGCCATCTATTCTAGAACAATACTTACATCTGACAATTGGCAGGTAAAAACCAGAAATACTAGCATATCAGTGGGTAGGAAGATATTTATTAGAAATATATTTTCAGTGCTAAGGTGGAGGGGCTGGTAAGGATGCTTCAACATCCAGTCAATTGGAAAGCAAATGCACTGAACAGAACAAGTGTGCACAAATATGAAAAGAAAGTACACTTGCAAGGTGTAGCACAGCTTCTGGAACAGATATATTCTTTGCCCAATAATTAAACAGGAACAAAAAATAAAGAAGGTAGTACTAAATCGACAGGCAGCTGTGCATTCAGAAAAGACATACAGGACTGCTGTATAACCATGACTTGAAACAGCACAGCACTAACAAACATGGAAACTGTAAAACATACCTAACCAGGCAACATCTGCCAACAGGTGTATCTCAAAATGCATGTATCAAACTAAAAATATATAGAAAAAGTAGTATTTTGACTTACCCCAGTCATAAGGTGAACACATACAGATCTCCATGTAGCATGAAGATATTATCTGACAGAGGAAAAACAGAACCAAGTTGTGCAAATGCTGAGGAATAAATTTAGTGAGAGTTGTACACATCCCAAATTGAACAATCTCCTCCAAAGAATGGCAAAAGAGAGCAGCTAAAAAGACATGTTAGATGACAAAGTGGATGTGAAAAAATATTGTGCAGACCACAACCTTCCATGAACAAGTCAGAAACATACGAGTTGAAAAACTCAATTAATGAGTCTAACAGGGGATAGATCAGGCAGCCCAGAGGGAATCCTTGAAAAAAATAAACCACAACGATAATGTGAAAGGAAACAGTAAGAGCAACATAACATCTCAGGAAAAAAGAAAAAGAAGACTGACTAAAACTGAACAAGAGTATGGGCAGGAAATGGAAAACAAAAGAAATAAATGACAAAGCCAAACCAAATGTATTCAAGCCACCAAGCAAGGTTGGCCCTGATCTAAGGAGGAAAGGGTAATGAAATGGACCAAGAAATAATGATAGAAATTCCAGTGGTCATGAAGTATCCAGTAAAGGGAGCAAATGTGACTTTCACCCAAGGGGATGAGAGCATTCAGACAATCCGACATCCCCAAAAGAGAAGGAACCCTTCCACACTAAAAAAAGGAGAGGATAGGGCCATTGAGACTGCCTACTCCATATCCCTGAGTGACAGAAGAAAAGGCTGGATCTTACAAAAGATGGGAATTGAAGAAAAAAAGCATCAATGTAATAAGATATTGAATGTGGATAAGAATGAACTTCCCTACCAAATACAGAATTGAAAAAGGCAGGCAGGAGTCAGTTGTCAAGGAAATGAAAATCCAAAAACCTGATGAGTGAAATTGAAAAGCAAAAATGTGCACTACTCAACAAAACATAAGAAGACAAAAAAAAAAAAGAATGGTTGGTGGTGCCCCAAATCAGAAGACATGACCTTCATCACAACAGTTTGGTTATTTAGAATCCCAGGGATAAAAACCTAAACCGAGAGGTAGGAATCCATGGAGAAGTGAGGTGACTCCAGATAAGAATTCAATTGAGACAGGTCTCAAAGCTCCAGCCATTCAAGGGAAAGAATTAAATGGGAATAAAACCCTGCTTGAGTGAGTATCACCAGTTTGACAGCCTCTAGATGTAGTAGGTATTGAACAAACCAGGAAAGACAACTAACTTCAAGGATAAGGGAAGTAGTTTTGGGAACTGGAGGAAGTGGGAAAGAACTGAAATCACAAACCTTCAGACAGAACCCAGAGAAATGCAATGTAGTGAATCTAAAAAGATGCATAAACTAAACATACTTAGACAAAATATTGTTTACTGATAAACAAACAAAACCAAGGAATTTGTATAGTCTACAAAGTACATAAAAATAACAACTTTGCAAAACTAGGAAATTTGACCTAAAACAAAAAAATAAGCAACACTTAAAGTACAAAAACCACTAAAGGAATCAAGAAGATAAAAAAAGATAAATCTTGAACTTTAAACTGTTCAGAGAACCAATAAGGCAAAAGGTCTAGAAAGTAAAACTTACCCTGAAAACCATGTGTGAAAAGTCAACCAGTTATCAGCAACAAAACTTGACTCAAATGTAATCCCCAATTAGAGTTAACTTGTAGTAAAGAAAAAGGAACTGACAGACTAACATGAACAGTGAAAAGAAGCATAAATAAACCAACATACCCACAAAATTTGTTGAAGTTACAACTACCCAAGCAGTAACTATCATGCAAAATTCATACATATTCCAAAAAAATAAACAAAATCAAAGTAATAAACAAACTAAATGCATATTGAAACTAAAGTAACTTACATGGTAAAAGAATTATAAAAAATCTAACTATCCAAAAACTGAGTGAAGACATGACAGATTTAAATTATCACCTAATATATTGGGTCTATCCACAAAAGCTTAAATAAAAATCACTAAATTATACCTATTGGGAGAGAGGAATACACATTGAAAAACTTACCACAGATCTCCCATGGAAAAGAATATCTAAACCAAGAGATTACATGGAGGCACAGTAACAAATGGAAGGTACAGCAGAAATAAATTCCACTCAGTGATTATATCAAAACAAAAAATTAAAATATGAAAGGAAGAAATCTTGGACATTTAAACCTGGAGCCTTACATCAAAACCAATGGGGACTGTTGTGGAAAATTTCATCATCCACCATATTAAATCTTGAATTCCTATTAAAAATTGGAATTCAGAAAATTCTGGCTTACCTACCTAGCATGTGCCCAGGCTCGTTGGAAAACTATTCAGTTTGAAAGGGTGGGATATCTACAGAAAGTATCCCAGGCCAGTTTTTGAGCCTTCCGTACCATGTGGCAGGCAGGATTCCACCTCGGACGAGGATATCGTGGAAAGCATGTTGAGGTTTTAGGAATACACTAAGCATCTGCTTGTATAATACAGTCATCTATTGATGGCTGACTGACGATGGCAGGGTCAAGTTCTTGGACATATGCTGCTGCACTTTGTTCCATAACTACAGTGGGAGTGCAGACAGATCTCTCTGTGCCTCCAAGAGAATCGTTTTCAAAACAAATGAAAAGCCTATTAACCTCCATGGTTAAAAAGGTTGATGAATCAATTTCTCCACCCATCTCTGTTCCTCCCATACATTCCAACAAACCCCAAGATCCATATTCTTTGGTTTCAAATACAGGCATTTCTTCTGATACATCGTTTTCTCCAACCACAAGAGACAAAACAACTATTCGTTCGCGTTCTCAGTCACTGGATTCTTCTTCCAATAACAAAAACCTGCCCACTCGACCCAGAGCAGGATCCATGGAGGTTGATAGACCTCCTCCGAAGACAGTAAAGAAAAAAAGACACGGTCGTAAACCAAAGGGTTCTCCAACCACTTCACCTACCCATTCTTAAAAATGGCCACCTTGATACAATGGAACTGTCGAGGTTTACGTTCTAATCTGGAAGATATCAAAACGCTGACTGCTTCCTACCATCCTGTTTGTCTTTCTTTATAAGAAACATTTCTCAAATCTGAAACCTGCTAATACAGAGACCTTTTAGCAGTTTTCTCTGTACAGAAATGACAGGCTGTGTGATGGACAAGTACATGGAGGGGTGGCACTGTTGGTTGATCAGCATGTGCCAACCCTGTCTTTGTCACTCAACACACCCTTGGAGGCCGTAGCTGTCCATGTTTTTTTGGGTCGTACCATCACTGTTCTCTCTACCTGTCCCCTGGAGAGACATATGATCAATCAGTCCTTGATGCTCTTGTTGAAAAGTTGCCATGTCCCTTTCTAATCCTGAGGGACTTTAATGGACATCATCCCCTCTGGGGAAGTGTTGTTATTGATAGGAGGGGTTGCTCTGTAGAGCGTATGCTCTACAATGACAATCTTTCTCTTTTCAATACTGGTTCTTCCACTTATTTTCATGCACCTAGTCAGTCCTTTACTGCTATTGATCTCTCAGTTTGCTCCCCTTCATTATTCTAACATTCTTCATGGAGGGTTGACAATAATCCATTAGGCAGTGATCATTTTCCTATACTGCAGAGAAATCTGTCTGCACTCCCACTGTAGTTATGGAACAAAGTGCAGCAGCATATGTCCAAGATGAAGTGGCAGACAGCAATTTACAAGCCTCAGGATAACTAATGTTATGAGTCGTTTTCAACGCTGCACCTTTTTTTCCTCCAACCATATTGGGCAAGCACAAAAGTAGAAAGGGTGTGAACCATAGCAGTTGACACAATGTTGGTCCATATCACACTCATAGGCATCGTGGTCCTTGCCACCACAATGAGCACATGTCAGGGAACCACAACGATGTATTTGAGTGGCCAAACCTTTCACATTGGAAACATTGGAGAGAGTTTGGAATGTACGGCCATACCCTGCAATTTAGATAACCTGCCTTGATGGTGGCAGGTGCATGTAAATGTCAAAATGTCAGCAGTGTAACTCCATCTTTGTGAGTGGAGATGTGCCTTACTGCAGAAACTCCTTGAGTGGAGAAACCAGCGAGAATCTCTGACTCTAGAACGTTCTTCAAATCTCTCTCAACATTAGCTCCTCGTAATGAATTCAAGGTAGCATGAGGGGTAACCTCAATAGGTACATCCCCAATTGCCTTTGAATTCAAGAGGAGTTGGGATGTGGATGTTTCAACCAATATGTCTCCAGATCAAAGCTTCTTTACTGACTTTGGAGAGCCAGCAAAGTCCCTCTAGTCCCTTCTGAATAAAAAAGGGGGACATTTTCCCTAAAGGTTTTTCTGAAAGAGAATGTAATATAAAAAAATGAGGTACGTGTATTACAGATGTTGAAGATTGCTGCTCAGAGTCTTCAAGATGTGGTCGTTTACCTATTGACTGTTTTTTCACTATTTTATTTAAATTTTTCATAGGAGAATCCATAGGAAAAAAAGAAAATTTCAGTACCCACTGACCCCACCCACCCACCATGGAGCCTGATGAAGGGATGCACTACAATGTCATGCAAGGACACTGCAGCAATGCCACGGTTTAGTGAGCACTATACCCAAACACCAGCATCAGACACAATGTCCACAACATCCATTGAGAACTTCCAACATTGGTACTTGGTTGACTCTAGTACAAGTGGACCAACCGACTGACCCAACGGGGGGCACCTAAAGGCTGCCCATCTACAAGAATTCAAGGCCAAAGTGGTGTGTTGCGTTAGGGTTGGACCCTTCAATAACCAGGATCCTCTCCTCCCCTTCACAGGTCGCCACACATGACAATCACATGGGTGGATGTTTAGATCCCAGAGGAGGTAATCAGAAAGAATAAAACCTTTCCTGGGAGATCCCCTCACCACATACAGGAATCCACACCAAGGGGTGTGTGAATGAGAATAAAAATTTTGTAATCACCAAGAAGGAAGTTAAAGCACATATCTACCTACTGGATTAGAAATTGAGAAAGCAATGATTGTTCTAAAATAGTAGAAGGAGCTAGCTGTGCTAAGAAAATCAGCTCAGTACGATTAGTGGAGGGTTGTCACATGACCAACACATGTTCTAAAATGGTGCAAACCTTATGAGATATAGAAGACTAGTATACCTGTTAGTGACAAAACATTCAGCAATGCTTAGCAGGCAGTAAAAGATTGAGGTAGCTTTAGGTGAGAGGAGGTATGATAACTGTAGAAAAAATCTTTAACTTTACTTAGCCCCTGTAAAATATATTCTTACAAAAAACTTTGTTGACTTTTATGCAAACTACTGGTACACAGGTACATTTTCACACACAACTAAAATTGAAATTCAATAACAGAACAAAGGACAATTTTCTTATTTGCTTAGTAGAATACACTGTAGTAGAACAAAAACAACACTTAATTCTTATGTAAATTTAAAATACAAATTATTAAATTACACTTTATATAACAGATGTTTTTAATCTCCTCTTTACCGCCATTAGAATACGTACCCCTCTAGAGTGCAGCTTTAAGGAATTCTGTACAAACCTAAAGTTTTCTGTAACATACAATTAATGAATGACTAAAACATGTCTGTTTGATTTTTATCATGTATCTGAAATACACCTGGTACTAGGAGAGTTGTATATCCATAAATATAGCAGCAAAGAAAACATTTTAGAAAATTTTAAACTTACAAACACTGTATAAAGAAACAGGTTTTAAAACATAATATCAAATTTATAAAGATAAGTTGAAGGAGGTTTACCTTTTTCAGCTCTCCCACATAGTTCTCCATTGCCTCCTCTCTAGGCATTTCTCCCAAAGCATTCCAGGCATCCCTAAACAGTTCATATTGTGTATCAGTAATCATGCAGATTTCACTCAATGACAGTTTTACTGTACATATAGATTGTGCATATTTCAGGTGGCCAAGAATATTATCTAAGAACCTTTCTTGCCTCATTCTTTTTTGGATTACAGTAGCTGATATTATGGATACACTATAGCAACAAGTAAAGTGACAGCAAAATTTAATCCACTGTTTAATGGACATACTTTTTTAGGTTCAGGCAATATAATTTTCTCCAAGTTTACAAAAATTATGTTCTAGTTTGTTAATTATATTTTCAACCTCTTACTTTCATAAAAATCTTCCTTATGAGAGTGGAGGAGTGGTCAGTGGTGTTCTTGCTTTTCTTAACTAGTTAAAAAAGTTTGACAATACTACAGTTGATAGCTTGGAGACTGTATTTCTTAAGATGATTAAAGTAAATGTTTTAATCTTTGCTCTTTAAGAAGTGGTATTGTTGACTGTACATTTCACAGAGTATTACTTTAATGCATCAAAATGTTTAAGGTATGGGTGTTAAAAGGTTTCTTTTTCTCTTTTGTAGAGAGTTTGCATGATTTTACATGTAGGTATTTAGCATTTGAGCTAACCAGCATGGCACGCACAAGCAAGATTCCCAAAATTCAGGCATAGTTAGAACTGCTGACTAAGGACGTTGCAATTACTAGAAAGTATCTATAGATGTGGTAAATACCAGATATGGAAGTTCAGTACCTCATATGCTTTATAGAACACAAGGAAATACACAAAGTATATACAAGGAATTATCTTCTGTATAATTTCTTAAATGTATAAGCCACGACAATAATATCTTCTTATGAGCCCATCTGAATTATTTTATGCCTTTTGTTCTAAAACAGCAGGCTGATTTAATATTATATTACCTTTTTAATGCATGAGTGAATAATCAAATATCAAAAGTATGATATGGATTTAATTAATCAGATGATCTGTGAAAGCTTTAGAATGCAAGAGATATTTAACTGGTTACAAGTCTGTTCCAGTATGACAAATAATAATAAAAATTTTAAACTGTGACACCAATGTTACAGACCAAAGAATGAGGAACCATTCACGAGTACCTACTAACTTTGTAACTACTCTCAGTCAGCTATTAGTTAGACTCTTTTACAGTTGAATGTTTGAAGCAGACTACAAGAACTGGAGCTTTGGACCTGCAGCTCAGTCTGATTATATTTCCAATTTGTTTGTTACATTCCTAGAGAAGCAAGATAATTAAGACAATAAGCATTACAATTCTTTATATTCCTGGATTTTAACAATGTTGTATGTGATAAAATGGTGAAAATGTGTTTCTGTAGTGCAATGTCTTGAATACTGGGTATTACACATTTTTTCTGTTCGAAAAGGGTTTTTGAGAGTACTACATTAGTTTGTTAATTATAACCACAATGTAAAATGTAATAAAATACGAAGTAAGGTTTCTGTAAGTTTTGGTAGAATAATTGTTCATTTCTACAAAATACAAGTTTTAATAAAAATTTATTCCTCTGTTAAAGAACAAGCAAAGTTATTCGAAGGCTATCTGTAGCCTTCAACACCACTCACAACCAACTCTTGAGCAGGTCATTCTCTAGCAATAAAAAACAGGATTGACTGTAATATTATAATGTTCCAAAAGCAGAAAAAGCAAACGTGTTTGATAACAGCTTTCAAATCTTGCAACTTGCAGATTTAGAGATAAGTGCATGAAATATCAGGTCATAATAAGTTTGGAATTGTTTAATTTGTAAAAGTACATTGAATATTTGGATCCAAGAATTGTAATGTTGTAGAAAAGTACTGGATTTTCATAATGAAACGAATTTATATTCTTCATAGTTTTTCCACTTGTGACATTTTAACTGTACAGATAACCTATGACATGCAAGATAACAAGTCTCTTCGGATAACAAATGATATTACTGAAAGAGTGTCAGATGAAATTGTTAACTGAATTTACTAAAAGCAAGATGTGTTATCTTACACATTTTTCATTGTCTAACTTAAGAAGAAATATTTATAATGCTTCATTTGCAGGAATGCTCTCAATACATCAACTATGTTACACCTGAGTTGACACACTGGTGTAGTAATTTTTTTTTTTTTTGCTTTTTCTTCTGCTGCAGATGCAATATGCCTTTAATTAAATTTATTTCTCATTCCTCCTAGAGCAACTAGCTTTTAAGACAGTGGTTCTTAACCTCATTGGAGGTACTGAACCCTGGAAGTTTCATACTTGCATTCACTGAACATTTTGTAATTGGAAAAATAAAACATGATTTTTTCAAATTCAAAACATAAGTAGATATTTTATTAGTGCACAAAATGAACCATGCATCAGTTGCACATTATCACTGTATTCAAAGAACAAAACCAACAAAACATGAATTTCACAAAAAAACAAACATAACTCAATAAATATTTTCTGCAAATCAATGTGACTTTGGCTGTTGCCTTTCAGAGACAAGTTAAGAAATGTGCAGCTTCACCTTAGCAAGTGCTACTCTTATATCATTTTCACAACAAAGTCTGTTCCTTTTCTTCATTTCTATGTCTACCATCCTCAAAAAGATTTGCTCATAAAGATAGATTATAACAAACGAAATGAGTATCTCAAGGGCTTTATAATCAATAAGAGGGAACGCTACGATTTGGTGACACCAAAACGTTGAAAGTGTAGTTGTTCTGAAGAGTTGCTGTTGAACCTGGATCTCCTGAAGTTCAATGATTTCATCGAGGTATTCATCATTGACATCTGCTAAACATGAATGGCTGTCTCACCCATTCTGGATATGACTCTCTGGTAGGGAAGTATCCATCAAGAGACTTTGCGAGCTCATTTAAGTGCATGGCAATTGCTTGCTTCAGTTCCCCAAGTACAGAAATGTCTATGATTTCAGACACATCTTCGATCTTACTTACACAGTCGTCCAGCAGGGGAACGTTTGCGAAGTTATCATTCTCTGTTTGTCATTTCCATAAAGGTAGCTTTTTTTGAAAAGCCTTCAGGTTTTCTTCCGCTTCGATGATGTTGACTCCGCTGCCCTGCATTTGTTGATTGAAATGATGAAGAGCATTGAAGATAATCAGCCATGTATGTCAAAATAGGAATGAACTCATATTTTTCGAAGCAATCTGCATGACAATGTTGGTGCTCTTGCAAAAACAGGGCTATTTCCACATGCATGGCAAAAACATGATTCATCACCTTTCTCTAGCATAACCACCAAACGTTATAATGGTACAGAAGTACCTCGAATTCAGAGCCCATTTCATTACACAGCTCTTTGAAGATGTGGTGCTTCAGAGCACTATTTCTCACAAAGTTTACACATTCCACTTCAATTTTTAACACTTCTGCCAGTTTTGAAGACAAGGTTTTTGCTGCCAATGCATGCCTGCACAGAACACAGTGCATTACAATGATGTGTGGTGCATCAGCTTTCACCAGTGCACCAAAACCAGAGTTTTGTCCCAGCATGGCTGGAGCTCCATCTGAACAAATTGCAGAAACCATACACCACAAAAGATCATTGTCTCTGAAGAAGTCATCCACAAGTTTCTTCATGTTGTCTGTCTTAGTTGTTGTAAGAGGCTTACAAAATTAAAAAATTCTTCTTTTATCTTGTTGCTCTTCACATAGCACACGAACAGAACAAGCTGGTTTCGATTGGAAATGTCAGTGGTCTCGTCGAGTTGAGGGCTGAATTTTGCTGGGTTTGAAATCGGATCTACAACTACTTAAGCCAAGATGTCATTGCTCATGTCATCTATTCTGCTGTTGATGGTGTCATTTGAAAGAGGAATTTGGGATAATTTATTTTCAGCAGCTTTTCCCAGCATGATATTCGCCATCTTCAACTCAGGTAAAGGTAAAATGAATAGTTGATGACTGACATCAAATACATAACACCATGTTGAATGGCACTTGTAAAAGGTTACGACTCCATTCTATACATATAGTTTAATGAGGTCTTTTTAACCACTCTAAGTACTTTATTATTGAAGATGTCTGCATCTACTACTTCACTGATGTTTGAAATCTTCAGATTATAATTTCGTACAAAATTTTAAAGTATCTTTCCATCTTGTGTTCAGGAACCTTTTTATGTTTGTGGAACTCAAAAAGTTCCATTGTTGAAGAAGGACTCCGTATAGCACCTAAAAATATTTTCAGTAACAAAATATCGTAGAAATAGAAGACAATCAAAGATATAACTATTAATGATAGAAATAACACTTTATGGGACTGAAAATAAATTTGGAATAAAAGACATGTAAGATGACTAATATTTTTTGTTTGTAAAAAGAAAATAAGTCTGAAAACAATTGTGATTATTTTGTCATATACATGCTCTCCTTAATTTTCATTGGATCATGTACAATTTTGGCACAATATTAATGATTTTAAACATGAAAAAAAATGTCTGAAAAAGAAAAGATTCTATTATATTGGATTCTAAACAAATGGAGGAAAGTACACACCACTAACAAACTGAATTACTTAAAGCCTACTTCTATGTTGTCCTCTTTTTGATTATCCATCATTGAAGCATAAGGAGTTTGTGAACTTTAACTTCAAAAGACATTTGTGAATGGACAACTGTCTGTTAGTCAGTTAACAACACAAATTAACAAAATGGGACCTTGGGTACATTGAGGTCATCCTATCCATTGAATTAAACTGAATACTAAAACACTTAATGTCAGACCTTATCATTCAAATATCTATCAAGTTCTCTGTTAAACTCTCGATAAATTAACTGTATCCACCATACCTGAAGGGAAAACATTCCAAAGGCCAACTTACAATCTAAGAAAAGTAAAGCTATCCAAGGTGAATACAACTCCTACCCTGCCAAAATTCATACTTGTCCTAGTCTTACCATTAAATACAAAAAATTATAATGATGATGTATTACCACTATAAATTCCCCTAAAAATCATAAGCACCTTAATCATATCCTTTCTAGATCTTCTTTTTAAAGAAAAAAAGATGTTCAGAGATCTTAACTTTTCCTCATATGAAAACCAATCAATCTTAATTATAATACTAATAGCTCTCTCTGAACTATTTCCAACAGTTCAACGTCCTGCATAAAATAAGAAACCCAAAACTGATTAGGCCAATCCTGTAGAACAATGTTCAATGACCTATATAATGATATTATTAACCTCTTTAGACTTATTTAATATCAGTTTAGATACTCTAAAATCATCCCTTGCAATAACACAGTGCTTGGATAACTTAAGAGACTGATTAATTAGAACATTAGTATCCTTTTCTTCTACAACACTATCAATGTTATTACCAACGTTATACTCATAATTCAAATTATGATATCCTACATGAACTACACTGCATTTACTATAGTTAAAAGCCATCTGCCATTTCTTCATCCAACACAGCAAATATTTCATATTCATTTATAAAGCAGCAATGTCCTCTTCACAGTCATAAATATGCCAAAACCTTAATATCATCAGTAAATTTAAATAGTTGATTGATCATTCCTTCATCTATGCCACTGATATAAATAAAGGCCATAACTCAGTTCTGAGGTACCACACTCATGACATTTATCCAGTTTGACTAAACTCCATTTATAACAACTCTGCTTTCTTCTGTCCAGCCACTCTTCTATCCAATTTGCTAACCTATTCCCCACACATATAGATACAATTTTTTTTAAAGCTTTTTATGCAGCACTTCATCAAATGCTTTCTGAAACTACAGATACACCAAGTTCACACCTGTACTATAATCTACAGAGGCAATAACCTCTTTAAAGAATGTTGAAGGATTTGTAAAGCAAGATTTCTCCCCAGTTGAGCTATGCTGACATTACAAAACTTTTAAATTTTGTTAAATGACTTTACCAGTGATGTAACTATAATTGACCTTGAAAAAGAGAAATAAAATTATCCAACTTCTGGTTTTCTGGCACCTGCCTACTATTCATTAGTTAAAACAACAGTAGAAAGTAGATCACATATCCAATCCTTAACTCCTAGCGAAACCCTTAATAAATATTATCTGGCCCAGGAACTTCATCATTCTTTAAACATCTCCATTTTTTCTTAAAAAGTTCAGAATTAATGTAATCATTTTGCTTCCATGTAGCAGTAATTTAGTATAAGAAATAAAACTTAAAATCTCATTAGTAGAAACTGACGAGACAGAGTTCAATAATCTAGCCATTCCATAATTATCAGATATATCATCCTTCAAGTGCACTGATCCCATCCTAACATTTTGCTCACCCTTATCATATTTGAAAAAAAAAATTATATATATATATACTATTAAGTTGTACATTTTCAGTCAACCTTTATTCAAATCTACCACCACTACAGATAATTTAAACTTCTTATATTTATAATGCTTTTCTTCAATAACATATTTCACACCATTTATGAGATAACACACTTTTTTTTTACTTGCAGCACCCTTTTATGTCTATAAAGAATATTCCTATTTTGAACAAATAAAATTCTATTTTTAAAATCTGTCCACATTTCACAAGGCTCTCCAACTAATTCAGCAGCCCAATGTCCAATTCACAGCACATAATTCTCATCTCATTTCTTCAAAATTTGTTTTTTAAAGTTCATAACCAAATTATTTTTATTATTTTTCTTCATGTGCAAAATCATATCAAAACTAATAGAGCAATAACTTGCACCCATATTTTCCCCAATTTCCACAATCTCAACCATTTCTAAATTTCAACTTCAGACCTGAAAGAGGTCACTTGCAGATAGATGTTCCCTAGTTTTTACCCTAACAACAACTTATTTATTAGAAGATAACAGATCTGTAATAGTACTGTTCCTGGTAAAGTTCCTTGTTAACTGTGGAGTAAAATCATTCTAAACAGTTTTGAAAAACCTATCACCCCCATTATTTGACTAATATTTCCCAATCCATATACCTCAAATTAAAATCTCCCATAATTATAACCTCATTAACAATTGAATTTTGTTTCAGTGTAGTTTCTCATTAATTTTGTCTTGTGTTCTGTAACAAATTTAATTAAAAGCCCTTTTCCCTTTCTGACCACTAACAGATTCAACCTCATTGCTTTTAGCTTTGACATCAACTTGAACAAGATGTAATTCACATTTTTCATATAAAACCACATCATCTACTTTTTAGCACTCTTTCCCAATGAAACAATCTATAACCTTGTATTTCAAAGAAAGTTGTCATCAAAACTGTCTACATTCAGCTAGGTTTTGGTTACTCCAATTATGTCAAAATTCTCTATATCAAGCATGCTCTAGAATAATCCACTTTTTTCTTATACTTCTAGAATAACAATAACAGATAAACATTAAATAAACCAGTTCACCTGCACTTCCTAGAATATTAATCTAAGCCTAGCATTCAGCCCTAATGACCTACCTATAATTTTATTCCAACAATTAAGTCTTAAGCCTTATCAGTATACCTGACAGAATTTAATTATTACAGCCCCTTTTCTTTGAATGCCTCACAAATCAACTTCAGTTTATTACAAGTATCAAAACAGATATCATTCCTACTTTGAGCTCACCACACTACTAGTTTGTCTACAGCCCCATCCCTTTATCTGTTTCACACCAGCCTTGAACAAACTGGACAAGTGGCAAACTTGACAATAGAAATGTGCAAAATCTGACAACTAAGGACTAATTCTTATCACTGTACATGAAATATACAAGTTTTGTACAAATAGATTCAACTTGAAGTTATAATTACTTGTACAAAAACTATAAATGAACTTTCACTGCAATTTGTTCTTTAATCAAACAAAACACTCCTATCCTTAACAATTTACAGTCAATGTTCCAAGTTAATCTGTCTTACTTCCGTAATCTAGTTTAATTCTCACATTCCTTTTTGCTACTCTGTGTTGTTGCAGGTATGTTTTTAGAAAGTTGCTAGTTTGTTGTTTATTTACAGAATAATGTAGCTGGAAAGTATGTACATCAAAATCAATTAACTAATATTTCTTTGCAATTATTATCATCCTTTTCGTTTTTTTTATAACTGAAAAAGTTTTAAACTTGGAAATACACAAATATAAAACATTTTAAAAAGGAAGCTAACAGCTACATTATACACACAAATCTGTATACCACTCTTGTAAACTGAGAGTTTAGTGATGACATACATGTGTGAGCAAAAAACAAAACAAACACACATCTAGAAGATAGTCTGATTAATATAATATATATATATATATATATATATACACACACACACACACACACACATACCATTTAGCTTTGTTGATGACATCCCAAAATGCAGGTTTTGGTTGAGTACAAGGTCCTTCAGTTGCTTGTTTAAAGTGCGAGTAAAATTTAAGTTTTAATTCATTTGAAGGTTGAAAAGGTCCTGAAAATGACATAAATGTAAAGTGTAAATTAAAACAAAAATCCAGTACAAGATATGGCAGCACTCAAAAAGTTAAATGATAATTTATAAACTTTCCTACCAATTAGAATTACCATCATAAGATTCTAACAGTAAATACACATCGGGAATTGTAATGGTTCATTAATTTTAACAACCGTATATTTTTTTTTGTTTCAATCATCTATCCATTTAATGAACAAACATTATATGTCAATAAATCATTCATGAAGTTTTATAAATATTTTCTGTAAAATTTCCTAAAATTTCCATTTATAATGCACAGTACAAAACAACATGATCCAATTAAGTCTTTTATCTTACAATTACTTCACAATTATATATATATATATTCCAAAAGAGAAACATATCATAATTAACATTATGGTCCCAAATATTCATTTAAAAAGAAAAAGGCAAACAGAATGCTTTTCACTAAAATTATTCTTTCATTTTATTATAAGGTCAACCAATAACCTGCATACAAATCTTTCTTGTACACAAACTTTCAGTCATTTCTCTGTAGTTTCAGTTTTTATCACACTGTACTGCATTTGACTGAAAAATGTGTAAGCAGTCAAAAATATAATATAGATGTAATTAATTAGACCTTACAAACAGTAAGTCCAGCCAGCCTTATTACATTTCAAATAAAGAGAAAAATCATTTGTTTACACTCCTAAGCAATTATTTTTCTGATGATAAAACATGTACATAACTTGAAAATATATGTATGGCCACTTCACATCTTTTGAATCACATATTTGCCATGCTAAGGGTAAATCATATGTAATTTTAACATATAGTATATATATTATATTGAACTTAAGATTTTCTTCTGGGTAATAGTTTTTCATTTATAATGTATTACTATAAAATTGTAAAGAATAATTAACAGTTTATGTCTAACAAGTATCAGTTATACAATACAATTACTTAAGAGGAAAAATAGAGCAAACAACTGCAAGCTATTAGTGAGAAGCATTATCATTTCAGGCATTAATTATTTTTTAAAGTTTCCTGAAACCACATCAGTTAATCAGTAGGTAAAAACTTAACCTAAAAGTTATACAGGCCATACAGAAGTTAACACCAGTGTATAAGAGTTTCTCAATTTATAAATTTATCTCAACACTTTACAAAGAAGGCAGGCTAACTTTATCCTACAGACCAACCTGTACACTTCACAATTAAAGTCCTGATTTTCCTTGTATTTTTAATGTATGTTTTCCTCAAGTTGTTGTCTACAGGCAAGCAAATGTAGTACTATACTGATAAATTTGATTATATATCACCCATTAGATGTTTTATATAATAAGCATTAGTGTATTAATTCTGCATAAAAAGTTACAACATTAAATCTCAGATAAACATTAAAAATTATATACATTAATATCATCAAAGAGAAACAGTATAGTTTAAACATTACTGGTTATATACAAATTGAGAATTAAGGACATTTATGTATGCTTGAAGGTGCTGCCTGTTTTCAAGGACAAAAGTAATATTTTTCAAGGGAACCAGTTCTGATGAGGAAACTAACTACTTGTTATCACAAACAAAAAAACTACCTAGCATAAAATATGCACCAAAAATAAAATGTAAAATATGCTGTACAGAATTACACTAACAAGTTTTCACACAAAAAAAGTATATGTTGTGAGGAGGAGGGGAGGTAATCTTGTCATTCCACCATCTTTTCTACATGTACATGTAGAAGCAAATTATGTATATCCCATACTAGTTGATAACTAGCCTAGATACAGAAATGGATGTGTACAATATTACAAAAGTCTGCAGTAAAAGACCTTTACTTTCTAAACTGTGTTGCACAACATTATATGGGACACTAAAATTCAGTTCTGAATTTAAGAAATCAAACAAATAAATTAATGGGTCATTTACCCAAAAGGGTGGCTCCTACACCTGTGTGTACACCTGTACATTAAGTATGTCAGTTGTTAGCTGCACTGAAGGTAAACATGTAGAAACATATAAAAGGAACCATCCAGGCAGTAAAAATTATTATATAATAATTTATTATCATTTTGATAATGTAAAAATAAATATGTATATGGTAAGTCACGGATTAATTTTTTTTTACTTGATTTGCAAGATCAATAGTGAATTAGAAATAATAAACAAAGTTCTTGCAGTAACCTTCTTTCACTCCTAAAATAGCTGATACAAATAAAACATAACTGATTATGAAACAGTTTCCTGATAAATTATATACTTCACAATTAGTTATTTTTATTTATTGACAATTAAAAAAATTAATTTTCATCATCCTCACAATTCAGTAACTTTATTGTAACATGTTTTATTAACAGTTTCTGCACTGTATTTTCAGCATTTTTTAAAGTTACAAATAGTAATTACTAAACCTACAGCAATTCCACATATGCATTTTATCATGGAAGCCTACGTGTTAAACACATCATGTCATGCTAATGTGATATCTGATACAATAAAATAACTGTATATACAGTGCATAGCAAAATGATACAAAATAAAATCTACAAAAATTCTGATAAACTATCATATAGTGTAGGTTTTGTTTTATTTTACATATATCAACCTATAAAACTAAAAGCAATTTTTTTTCATTTCTAATTATTTTTATTCAGTTTCAAAAGTAACTGTTAGAGTATCTTATTAAAATATAACACACACTGTGTAATTCTAATGGAATGATTTTCTACTATATATAATCACAAAAGGTGATAATTGTGTAAAACTAGTGTTTTCATTACTACATGACAGACATTGATACTTCCACTCTCATGAAAGATAACAAATTCTGGAGAATATAATATAAAGAAGAGAACATGAATTGTCTGTCCCACTGATAAAAATTGTTGTAGTTCTCAATAATTTATGAACTAAAATATATTTAAAAATGTCAATTTTATCTAATCATATCTAAAATATTTCAATATAAACAGGAAATTATATGTCACATCATATTCTTAAACGCCTAACTGATTTAAACAAACAAGCCTCATGTACCTGTATCGGTGGGAGGAGTTATTGACCTCATAATTATAAACATTAAATGTTTATGTATGTAGCACGAAAAAAAAAAAACTCGTTCGAAAAGTAAGTTGTTTGTAAATTAATTACATACGTACCTTTCTAGATTTAACTTAATTAAAATCATAATTAGACAACTGAAGTATTATTATATTTTCATTGTGCTTGAAAAAAACAACCTAATCTTAAATGTACAGTTTATAAGTTACTCAGTGCACCTGAAAGTTTATTTACTGACGAACACGAATAGTAGAAATTTGGAACATTTAATGACAAAAACTACGATCCGTACTGATGCACATTAACTAAAATAAATTGATTTATAGTATGGTTATTCAAACACTTGAAATATTCACATTTATATAGTAAAAATAAGCTTCTTACTTTTACACACCGTAATAATAATATATAATAATAATCAGTTAATTCATCATATAGCCCTCCAGTGGCTCGGCGGTATGTCTGCGGACTTACACGCTAAAATCCGGGTTTCGAAACCCGTGGTGGGCAGAGCACAGATAGCCCATTGTGTAGCTTTGTGCTTAATTCAAAAGAACAACAATTCATCATGTATAATATCAAGTATAAAATGGGACAGTAAACAAAAGAACCAAGCGCGTAATTCAGTACGTAGTACGATTTAAAAACAAAGTTTATTCAAGATAAAATATTCCACATAACTTTTTTAAGTACATTAGTCAGATCCAAACTACACGATAATACAGAAGCTGCCCTTTATTAAGAAATTACGGGAGAGTTTTGTTTTATCTCATACATGATATAATAATAAAAAAGGAATTATAAGAGCAACATGACAAAAGGCCCTTTGGACCATTAAAGTAACTCTCACATAAACAAGTAATATTACTACATATATACTTGGTGTATATAATAAATTATTTCGTCTAATTTTGCCTACATTACATACTCTTACTTTAACACCATAAGTTTGAACACCAAGGGTCATATCCTACCTGTTTTCGGCAGTCCTCGAACAACTTTTACAGCAGCACGAAACTTATCTTCTGTCGTCATATTTGAACTACATACATAGAATTTGAACGCGGCCTATATATTTAAAACAACAAACATCATATGACGCTTATGTTAGTTTCATCTCACCCCGCTAGAGTGAGCATATTTTACTAAAGAAGTTTCAAGACTTTCACGATCTTTGGTAAAGTTTTCATTTGAAATCACAATAGTTTGCTTGCAATTCGTAACTAATGTTTTTAAGATGTTTTTACTTTCCGGTTTTGTAAATGTGGTATGCATATTTGCTTATATTAAATGATACATAATGTTTAGCAATGTGTTTGTGTTTTAACTCGTGAAAGTGAATATTAACATAATATTTTGGCTTGATCTATTGGTTCCCTCAAAGATCATTTTTTAAAATAAGTTTTTTGTTTGTCATTTTGCTAACGCTTTCTGAAAAACCAGATAAGTCAAACTTACATTCTCGACCCCATTTAACAAGCAGTATCATCTTATCCAAATAATGGTAAAATGATTAGCAAGGCAAAGATTATCTCCTGATGAAACTATACTGACTATGGAACATAATATTAAGCTTTATTAAATGACATTGCTTGTTTTTGGAATTTCGCACAAAGCTACTCGAGGGCTATCTGTGATAACCGTCCCTAATTTAGCAGTGTAAGACTAGAGGGCCACCCACCGCCAACTATTGGGCGACTTCTTTTACCAACGAATAGTGGGATTGACCGTAACATTATAACGCTCCCACGGCTGAGATGGCGAGCATGTTTGGCGCGACGCGGGCGCGAATCCGCGACCCTCGGATTACGAGTCGCACGCCTTACGCGTGCCAGGCCCGAAATGACATTGCAAAACATCGTTTGTAAAAGTTTCAAAAACTTTTCCTACCACAGGTGTAATAGTTATCTTGATCAAATCCAAATCAAATCTAGTAGAACGTTTCTGATGTGTTAAAGTTTTAATACTGTTTGCATAGTAAAGTTTTAAAATACAATATGTATTTCACACATATATTCGTTAAATATATTCTATGGTTTCTGAAGAGTGCCCCCCCAATGGCTCAGCGGTATGTCTGCGGACTTACACGCTAAAATCCGGGTTTCGATACCCGTGGTGGGCAGAGCACAGATAGCCCATTGTGTAGCTTTGTGCTTAATTTAAAATAAAAAAATAACAATTCTGAAGAGTGCTGAAGAAGTATTTGCACCAAATCTTTGAAGCAGGTATTATTTTTCCATTACATTTAGGGTCAGTTATGGGAGGTTTCAAGAGGGCCTTTTAGTCCGGACCTTAAACTCAAATAGAGACTCAAGTTTAGACACTTGCTATTTTTTGCGAGTTTTAAGTTTCGCGATTTGTTTTGATGTGCCTCGCAATCAGGCTAAAATGTGATACAGACTCTCAGCTTAGAGCTGCAACATATAGATTAAATATTCAAATTATTATTGCCAAGAGCCTCAAAAGATTGAAGTGACCTACTTAAAGACCATGCTGTACAATCGTCTGTCTTCAAAGCCACAGATGTTTCTTACATTAAAATTTATGAGAGAACTGGTTAACCATTTTTGTCTTTTGGAGCCACAACATTTTGTATTAGGATGATGGCGCATACAAGTGTTCCAAACACAGCACAAGAATGGTGTGGAAGCCATAAAGCAAACTCTCTTCGGGTTCACGAATGCTATGAACCACATACTGAGAGTACACCAACACAAGATTGCCACTGGCTTGCAGGTAGTGCTGAATAAAATTCAGAGTTGTTGGTCCCCAGATGGATGGCAGGGAGCAAAGTAATTGCAGTGCAAGACCATCATATGCCAGGCCACATAGGAGTAAAGCTAAGTTGGAAGTTAAGAAGCTTGCGCAAGAAGCCCATTTGCTAAATCTAGCACAACTCTAGTGGCAGAATACCGATGTCTTCTATACCAGTAAGTTATAAGTAGCAACCATGGAAGGTCTCAATTAATATTGTCAGTGAATGAGATTTCTGGAAAACAACATACCGTACGGTATATCTAAAAAATGAAAATATGTGGAATGTACATGGCAAATAACAACAAAAAAGCCACTGATAACATCAATAACGAATTTTATTTTATTTTGTGTAAAGCAATTCCACATGAGGTAGCGAGTTCGAATCCTGTCATCAAACTTGCTCGCCCTTTTAGCTGTGACGACATTACAACGTCAACATTACACTTATTCATTGATACTAATAAAAAAACAGCAGCCAAAGATTTGGTAACGGGTGTTACTAAATAACTGTCTTACTTCTAGACTTATCACTGCTAAATTAGGAATGGCTATTGCAGTATAACCCTTGAGTAGCTTTGCAAGAAATTAAAAGCAAAACAAATAAAATATGCGGTGTAGTTTCTATTGCAATAGGTTTCATTGTAAAGCTGTTATGTCCAAAGCATAAATCCCTTCCTTCCAGTACCCTTCCATAATCTATCTTGTGTAATAGGTCAACTTTTCGTTTTTTTGTTGTTGTTTGTTTTTTAATTAAGCACAAAGCTACACAATGGGCTATCTGTGCTCTGCCCACCACGGGTATCGAAACCCGGATTTTAGAGTGGAAGTCCGCAGACATACCGCTGAGCCACTGGGGGGCATCAACTTTTTCACTGCATCTATTTTAACAATTATATTGTAAAGAAATCCACAAGTACCTTAATCAGTAACTTGGTCTGTATGTTGTTATAAAGAGAAACAAGACACTTATTTCATTCTCCAACTGCTTTTAGGCATGTGATTGTTGTCATGAAAGCAATTTGTGTGTACACGACTTGAGCCACTTTTCCAGAAAGAGGTTATTTTTAATTAGATTACTGGTTGCTTCCAATAACACGTAGATAGTTTTTGCCATTGACCTTTTTGTTTGTGGATTTTTACTTGTTACTTAATAACATGCTTTACTTATCATTAGTACAACTTCTTGAAGGTATTATTTTTGGTGGCTCTCGTTTTCCTAACTGAACCATATAGCTTTGTTTTCCGAAGTAATTAAGACTTGATTGTATGAAAATTTATCATCGGAAACGATTGTCACATAATCTTACTAGAAGTTGTATAATATTACCTAAAGAATGCTAAACAACGTCAAAATGCAGCTCCAGTACGTGTCATTCCAGCAAGGCTTTATATATTGTCACATGACTTGTTGATTTTCATTTTCAAAATGGTTTTAATTTATTGTAGTCAACCATGTATAAACGTAGTCCACAATTTTGTTATAACTCATTAAAAGATTACACTAAGAAGATTCTTCTGGTAGATACTTATGTTAGTTATATTAATTAAGGCTTAAACCAAGAGTATGATCAGAATAGGTCTAAAACACAAGGAGAACTACAACGTAAAGGTAATAACATAATGAACTTATAATGGCTAATTGTGTAGAACATTCATTTGAGTTTATGTATCATTTAAATTATGGGCTAGTTGCGGTCATTTTTCACTGCAATCCTTTGTAAAGAGTACTAGCATTTGTGTGCTCTACCCCATACTTTGTATATGTTGTGTTATAGAAAAATTAATAAAGATTTTTGTAAGGTTTGAATTTCGCGCAAAGCTACTCGAGGACTATCTTTGCTAGCCGTCCTTAATTTAGCAGTGTAAGACTAGAGGGAAGACAGGTAGTTATTACCACCCACTGCCAACTCTCTTATCAATGAATAGTGAGATTGACCGTCACATTATAACGCTCACACGGCTGAAAGAGCAAGCATGTTTGGTGTGACGGGGAATCGAACCCACTACCCTCAGATTACGAGTCGAACGCTTCAACCCACCTGGCCATGCCGGGCCGTTAACATATTTACAAACAACTTTGAACTTTTTTTTTGCATTTCTCTAAACCTGATATATATATAAAAAGGACAGGTCCTATTTCTGCTTTATTTATGAAAATGTCCAAAAACTAAAACGAATTATTGGTTTCAAACATGTTTGCTAAGGCATCGACGAGTGCCTCATAATTCTAACAGCTCTCTGTGAGAAATCTTATTAATGTTGTTAAAGCTAGTCTTTTTAAGTCCACAATAGTAAGAATAACATGCTGTTCACTTCGTCGTCCACTAATCGTAGAATTTATTTCAAAATAAGCCTGATACGCCTCCAGTGATATCTCTTTTGTTGTAGTATGTTGATTTTTTTGTTTGTACGATGCTGTTAAATTCGCCTGCTAAATTTCATAACTTAGTGAAGTAGTATTACGGCAGTCCAAGAAGATCCTGCAGTAACAGGTATAGGCTAGAAGATTCCTTCTATTTCATATAACATAGTTAATGTTGTTTGAGATTGGAATTAATGAAAAAAAATGCATAAAGAAATGTGGCTCGTCGGATCCTTGCATTTAGGAGCTTAGTTTCTAAACATTTAACCTGGTATTGATGCAGCTTTTAGTTCATTGGTGACCTACTGTACAAATTCTGAAGTTTTATCATGCTATAATTTTTTGTTTTTTTTAATTTCGCGCAAAGCTACACGAGGTCTATCTGTGATAGCCGACCCTAATTTAGCTGTGTAAGATTAGAGGGAAGGCAGCTAGTTATCACCACCCACCGTCAACTTTTGGGTTGGTCTTTTACAAACGAATAGTGGGATTGACATTATAACGCCCTTGCGGCTGCTAGGGCAAGCATATTTGGTGCGACGGAGATTCGAACGCCTTAACCGTCCTGACCATGCCGGGCCCATGCTATTATTATATATCTGTACTTCTGTGATATATTCAGCTAAAACTGAGTTGACCTTAAAGTAGCGTGATAGGTCCAATTAATAATAAGATGTTTAACAAAACACAATAAAACAGTCTAAGGCAGAATCACACGGGACGGAGTAAAATTTCCGGCTTAGACAGTGAACATGCATTTCCTTAACAAAACACAATAAAACAGTCTAAGGCAGAATCACACGGGACGGAGTAAAATTTCCGGCTTAGACAGTGAACATGCATTTCCTTAATTATATATAATTTTTGAGCGGAACGTTATACTCGCTTGACTCGAAGGAAGTAAGACGTTTTTGAATAAAGTTAGTATACTGTTTATGCTACATTTATTAGAATAAGAACAAAAATAGACATTCAAAATATAAGTAAGTACACAAAATCTTTATCAAATTTATTTGAAGAAACTGTCCAATTTCAACTGTTTGTTTTTTAATGGGCTTTTTCATGTGGTTAAAAGAAAATGCCAGTTCTACAGCCCTTTCATAAAGTTTATTTTTCCCTTCATTTTTGCATACAATTTAATACCGTTAATATAACTTAACACTTGCGATGAAGTAAGAATTTCTATTTCCTCACCATCTTTTCTATTTTGTTCATCTTCTGAATCTCTTACACTGTTACAATCTTGCAATTCTATTATAGATTTTATATCAATTTCATCAGTTTCTGTTAAAACATTCTTGTCAATGTTCACAAAACTTTTCAACCTTCACAAAATCATCTGTATCAATCTTCTAAATCAGAATTTGGATTTCACTAGAATCGTCATAACAAACAAGTTCTCCACAATCTCCACCATTATCAAGAATAAATCTGCAGTTTCGAAACACTTTGTTACGCATTTGATTGAATGACTTCAAAATGCAATAGCATCTAACACGACAGTTTTTATGGTCATTTTAGATGCTCCCTTCCAGTCGTCCATGTTTGTAATAATATGCTAAAGCATATTATCTAGTGGCTGTAGAACTGATGTTGTATATGGAGGTGGAAAGACCAAACGAACATCTGAAAGTTGAAATTTTGGGTGACAAGTTGCATTATATAGAAAAGTAAAATATATCCTATTTTCTTATTCCATTCTTTTGTTTAACTTGTTCAAACATTACTCAAATATAGCACTTGTCTTTCTTAAATTTTTGAAAGAGCGCAGATTTTCAATTTTGAGTTCGGCTAACATGACGGTTTGGATGGGAAGATGTAAACTAAAGTTGGGATATTTATTTTAAGGTGAGTACTATCAGTACTGTGAAGGATTTCTGGAGGACTTCAGCGAAAATTGTGCAATTATCTTTATCAGTAGAGGCCGTTTGGTTGTTGTGTGTTTTTCTGACAGAAAAGCCATATCGGGCCATCTGCTAAGTCCACCGAGGGGAAGCGAACCCCTGATTTTAACGTTGTAAATCCGGAGACTTACCACTGTACTAGCGGGAGACATTTGATTATTATATACTAAATTATGAGAGTTAAGGTTTAGTGATGTTTTACAAACAAATTTAAATTTCTTCCAGAATTCTTCAGGGTGGTTGCGGAAATTGTCTGTTGAGGCGCAGAAGTTTTCTCATTTAATTATTTGTTGTTCTTTTATTAGTCGTTTAATGGTATTATTTGATTGATTGATTAATGTTTTAGGATGTTTGTTGCGTGTAGAGATAAAAAGCCTGAGTAGGCGGCGTCTATCGGTGATGTGACTATGGATTTCAGGGGTGAAAGTCCAATGGTGTAATGGCGAAAAAGAAAAGAGAAGAGCTATGTTTATATCTCATTACTGTTTGCTGGTTGGCCAGTAGTAATGTCATAACAGAGAGAAAACTCAAAGCCTCTAACACTGATCGGTCAACTAAAAACGAAACAGGTTGAACCAATCATTACACATATCTTAGATTGTCTGAAATCCTAGGTACTTAATGGTACTGTTACCAATGTTAATTGATAAGCGTTTGCTTCGTGGTTACATAACATTCACCCAATGAGCGATAATTTGATACTTAAGTTTATTGTACTCCCAGCATAAGAAAGTAATGTAAAAATTACACCTACCTTTTTTTATCTTCCAGAATATACTGATTTACCTCTTAATCACTTACAAACTGCTGGCCACCAGTACCTTGAAATGCATTTCATAAATTAATTACCTCGAACACAGATAAAGCTAAAACCTTTACGGTGTTTTCCAAATATATTCTTATGTTCTCTCGTCGTAAAGATTCAACATTACGAAAGAAGTTATCTTTAACTGTCGATCCATCAAATAATCTTATAAACTTCAATATGATCTCTTGCTACTCCTCTGTTTTCAAGAGATAGTGATCTTAATCTTACCAATAAAATAATCATTTTGTCATGTGCATCATTCTGAATCTTTTCCAACAAGTGAATACTTTTTTCTTAGATAAGAACAAGCTGTACACGAAATTCCAAGTGAGGCCTCACTTTGTGATTTGTATAGAGATAATTCTCTTTTTAATTAGCAGTCAATGTCTATAAATAACTTTTAAAATTCTATTATCCTTATTCTTGGCCATAAAGCACTGACTCAGTAACTTTTCTACTACAATGTCAATGACTTTCTTCATTTACGTTATTTAGTCGGTTCCCATCAGTATTGAATGTATAAAATAAATATCTACTTTGCACTATAATTACCAGTTATTTGGGAATTATTTTACGTCCAACATTCCAACTAATTCAACGTCCTCAATCCAGCCAAAGTAGGTTGAGTATATTCAATTTCTTTTTCAAGCCCCAGCTATCGTGATTTTTTGGCAAACATTCCGTGTGATACCTCAGCAAATGCTTTATAAAAATCTAATCACTCCACAACAGATATCATCTTAAGAAAAGCATTAATGGGCGTTTGATCTTTAAAGGCCCCAGAAAGCAGTTTTGTTCCTGACAATTTATCTGTTTTTAATCTCGCAATCTTTGAACACGACCCAATCTGAACATGTTCAATCACCTCAAATCTGAATTGGTATAATCCATTTATCGAGATGGTTACGATTTTTAGGCTACTTCCCCTCTTAGTAAAATAATGTATTTACGACCCTCCACCTACAACTGTGATGGATGGGGAACTTTTCATTCAGTCACAATTCTTTACTGTATCTTCTACGTAGTAAGTTACTAAGTATAGTATGTTAATTCTACAAACGTCATTCTTCCATACTTACTGACCATTTCATTTTATTTTTGTCTTCAGTTTATTTGTTAATTTTTAATTATGTCTTCAACATAACATGGTAATCTTCAGTGGCTATATGTGACCTTCAATATCTTATCTACTGAAAATGGTCTCAATTTTTTTTTAGTTCAACACATCCTCTTAATATACTTGCAACAAATCACTACACCTATCCTTTAACATACTAGGATTTCAAATAACTACATACAAGGTTAAATCTTCAAATTACCAAATAAATATTAAGTAGGGTTATAAAAGCTGTAGTAGTTTTTAAATGTATGCTCAGAAATCTCAGTTAATAAAAACACAAACACACGTATATCGTATAGATACATTGGTAGCAAATTCACTTGTACACCAAATCTCAAAAGCTTCAGTTAGTTCCAATAGCTTATATAAAAAAATGTTGTTACATAATACTGTATAGTCAAAACACCACTTCCATCAAACAGGTAAAGAATTATGCCCACAAACAATAACAGAGAACTGTTTCAGAATATCATATTCTATTTTATTTTTTCAAATCACAATACAGATTTAATTTTCAAAAAATCAATAACACACATAAGAAAACAAAACAATGAAAAAGACAGTTTATTATTTGTATGGTAACACTTCATCATTGCCAAACTGGTAACTGTTAATACATACAACTTAACCTATAAAGCTGTGTATTCCAAAACCTTGTGTAGAAACAGTAACTTAATGCAATCTTAAAATTAACCATATATTCAATGTAATAACTATATTAATTTCTGAACGATAATAATATATCATTCACATCATTACTAAGGCCTTCTGTATCATACCAGGGCTCTTCAAGACAGATTGCTATATGGCCAAGATGCTATTTAGAAATTTTTTTGAAAGTAATTGTTTTATTAGTTAACTGCATTAACTAATGATTTCACAACACTATATTATTTATTTATCATTAAATTTACATGCAAATAAAAATTTGGTAGTTACAGTCAAACTACACAGTATATTGTCCATTTTCAAGTACAGCATAAGGATTTTAATACATTATGCAAATACAAGTAATTGTTCTAAACGTCATATACAAATGTATTTTTGTTTTTAAATACTTTATAACAGTATACTAAAGTTCAGGTAATTGGAATATGCTGAATTTTTGGTTCTAAGTACAGTATAATCTAATATACCTTGAAGTAAATTTGGAATTCCAGTTCCATTACAATGCAAAATGCATTTTGAAGAAAATTTAAACTAACAGTTTAATATGAACCAATTTTTAGTAGTAATGACTATAATCTAAAACACATGCTATCACTCTTTCATACATCCAACTGATTTTCATAAAAGATAACTTTTCATACTTATTTTTCACCCTAAAAATATTGATTACATACTCCAGTGGTTACCAGTTTATAATACATCAACAAAGGTAAAAGGCATAATGTTTAAAAGGTAAGTATGGTAGAAAACAGAATATGTGATAAGGTCAGTGGATAAATAAACGTGGCCTTTGTCAGGTTGGGATATAGCTAGTTAAATTTAAAAATCCTGATAAGACAAACTGTTCTTCTCTCTCATCACATTATTTATTATCATCATAACCACTCTCAAACATGTTTTTTTTCCCCCATTAAAGAAAAAATAACATACTTTATACCCAAAAAGTTTTCCCAGTTTAACATATAAGAATAAGTATATTTTTGCAACACCATTATAACCATATTAACACATACATAATTGGGATTCTTTAGTTAAACAAAGCAATTAAGAGTATAATCCACATTACTCACTACCTTGCACAATAACTAACCTAACATTTATAACTGTATTTTAATTCTAGTTACTTTAAAAAAGTAGCAAGACATTTCACATTTGGTGTATGTGTACTACAAAAATAACAAAAAACAAAAAAAAATCAGATTTTCATACATTTTTAAAGACAAAACTTTCGTGAAGAAAAATGTGTTTAAAACTAGAGAAATATATAAATGCTGCTTTGTAAAGCAACATCCACAGTAATTTGTTTTCAATCGGTAATTCATACTAATATTAGATTTTGGACATATAGAAGGTTGCAGCTGATTCTCCTTACTTCATGTTTACTTCTTCCTTCCACCTCTTTCCTTCACCTGCAGTAGAACAGTTCCTCCTGGTAACACATTGTAATATGCCAAAGTATTGGAATCCTTGATGAACATGCCCTAAAGAAAAAATAATAATCAAATTTTTAAAATGCCAACTTATAATTTTATTGCAGAAGCTTGAATAATTTAATTAAATTATATTATCTTAAACTGCAAAAATAAAGAATTATTCATGAACCAGACTCTTTTGTCCAAATAATATGATACCCAAAATTGGAAGTGTGGAGCATATTTAGTGAAATTGCAGCATGAACTCTGAATCTTTCAATTTCTAGCCCAATACATCAACTACTATACCATGCCCAGGAAAGTTATTAATACTTTTAATAATGCATGCTATTAAGGATTATTTATTGTTATTATTTGGAAGCTTAAAAAAAGACAATTGATTGATTGATTGATTTAGTGTTTTATGGCACAAAGCAACGAGGCTATCTGCGCCAAACAACCGGTAAAAATGTAGTAAATGTAGTAAGACATAAATGGAAATGAAGGTAAAACAAAAAAAGTATAAAACCAATGTTGACACCTAGTCTACAAGGTTAAGATAGAAGGCAAAGTGTAAAAAAGTTGTAAGGTATTTACTCTATCAAAAAGGTATAATCATAACCCGCCAGGAAGACTAGGCAGGCAGGTACAAGACCCACCATCAGTCACCTGAAGTTGGTCTTTCCAGTCCTGGTTCTGGGTTATGTGTCATAGCAACCAGTATCAAAATGTAAAATAATAGAAGTATTATAAGACACACAGTAAAATCATAACAATGAGTAGCCAAATGTTCAGTAAAAAGAGAAAAGTCACGTAAATGGAGTAAAATTTGTAAAAGAAAATGAAGGTAATTACAAAACAGCAATTAAAACAGAAAATGGTGTAAAAACCAATGGTGACATTTAATCTTCAAAGTTATAAACTATTTACTTATAGCATAATAATAATGATCATAACCCGCCAGGAAGACTAACGAATTAGTTCAAGAACCACCGTCAGTCACCTGAAGTTGGCCTTTCCAGTCCTGGTTCCGGGTTATGTGTCATAGTAGCTATTATCAAAATGTAATGGAATAAAAGTTTTAAAAGACACTCAGCAAAATCGTAACAAAGAGTAGCCAAATGTCCAGTAAAAAGATAAAAGTCAAGTAAATGGAGTAAAATGTGTAAAGGTAATTGAAGATAAAAGCAAAATGGCAATTAAAACAGGAAATGGTGCAAAAATCAATGACGACATCCAGTCAACAAAGTTGTAAAGGACAACCTGTAGCAGAATGGGAATGATCATAACCTCCCAGGAAGACTAACAGGTAGTATATAAACCACTGTCAGTCACTTGAAGTTGGTCTTTCCGTCCTGGTTCCGGGTCAATGTGGCCAGTACAAAAAGGTTGTAAAAGTGCGAAATGATATGCAGCGAAAGTATAATAGTAACTCGCCAGGAAGACTAACGAGTAGTTCAAACAGAAGCGTTAGTCACCTGAAGTTGGCCTTTCCAGTCCTGGTGTCGAGTTATTTAATGTTCTGGCCATTGTTTAATGTCACATTGAATGAGAGAGAATAAAACTTTAAAAAAGGAGCCACAATTAAAAAGGTGTAATAAATAAACATACCACACTTAAATGAGATTAAAAAGATTAATGGCTATTAAAAAATTAAAAACGTTATTAAGGTGGACAGAGTCACCATCACCAATAACACTGTCCAATGTTACAGTCTGACGCTGGGAAAAAATATGTTTAAAGTATTGCCGTCGTTGAGAATTGTAACGATGGCAAGAAAGTAAAACATGGCTGATAGTGATTTGAGTGTTACACAAACTACACATTGGTGCATCAGTTCCAGATGAAAGAAAATGATGAGTTAAAAAACTGTGACCAATGCGTAGCCTAGTGAGAACAACTTCTTCCCTCCGAACTTTACGGAAGCTAGATGGCCAAACTCCAATTTTGGGTTTGATTTGAAAAAGTTTATTGTCGCGTTGTTCACTCCAAGTGGACTGCCAACTGGCACGGAGCCGAGCTTTGAAGACAACACCATAGTCCATGTACGGAATAGGCATAGGGGTGATGGTGCTGAGGCAGACAGATTTAGCTGCCATGTCTGCAAGCTCATTCCCATGAATACCAACATGGCCTGGTATCCAGAAAAACTGAATTGAAGTAGCTGCTAATGAGAAATGGGCCAGTCGGTTTCGAATATCTGCGAGAATAGGATGTGAGCTAATGTGAAGTGATTCCAAGGCAAGTATAGAAATAAGCGAGTCAGTATAAATAGTGCAGTTGGAGTACTGCTCAGCTGCAATATGATCAAGGGCAAGAGATATGGCATACAGTTCAGCAGTGAACACAGAAGCTGTAGAGGGGATTCTGTGTGCAACTACTGACCCATAGCAAACCATAGCAGAGCCCACTGAATTACCCGATTTGGAACCATCTGTATAAATAGGAACTGAATGATTGTTTGAAAGATATTCACTGAATAAAAGACGGTACTTCCAGTGTGG
Organism: Carcinoscorpius rotundicauda; assembly: GCA_011833715.1. Classification (NCBI taxonomy): domain Eukaryota; kingdom Metazoa; phylum Arthropoda; class Merostomata; order Xiphosura; family Limulidae; genus Carcinoscorpius; species Carcinoscorpius rotundicauda. The sequence continues at coordinate 43,298,688 of CM022395.1, read as the reverse complement.
AGTATCTGCCTTTTTTAGGTGATTGAAAGAAAGGTCACACTTGGGGGCTGTAATAAGCCATGGTGGGATGCGTCGACCGGTGGAATCTGCAATGTTATCCAAGGACAGACCCAATTCATCCAATTGCGCCCGGATGCGAAGGCCAAACGGAGCAATGACAGATCGTCTGTTCTGAAAAAGTACTGCCCACCGAGGAAGGAAAAACACATTCCCAGGTGGGATGCTTTGGTAAGGAACGAAGTTTTGAAGTATATTGTAAAGATAGTTGCAAACGGCGAAGGTGTAGTGAAGGTTCATGAGATTCAATGTATATGCTTTGAACTGGAGAGGTACGGAAAGCTCCAGTGCAGAGTCGAAGTCCTTGGTGATGAATGGAATCCAGTATCTTTAAGGCCGAGGGTCTGGCAGAGCCATAGACCATTGATCCATAGTCAAGTTTCGATCTAATAAGTGCACGATATATCTTTAACATTGAACGGCGATCTGCCCCCCAACTGGTAGAAGAGAGGACACAGAGGATGTTCAGTGTTCTTGTGCATTTGACCCGAAGCTGCTTTAAGTGTGGTATAAAGGTCAGTTTACGATCAAAGATAAGCCCCAAGAACTTTGTCTCCGGGACCACTGGCAGCAAAACTTCACCGATATGAAGTTCAGGATCAGGGTGAATACCTCGTTGACGGCAAAAGTGCATGCATACAGTTTTGGAAAGAGAGAAATTAAAGCCATTCGCAAGAGTCCACTTCTGTACACGATTGAGGGCAGTTTGTAGTTGCCGCTCAATATATCTCATGTTTGATGACGGACATGAGATGTGAAAGTCGTCAACATATAGCCCATTCGTAACAGTGAGAGGGAGTTGTTCAGTGATGGCATTTATCTTTATACTGAAGAGTGTGACACTCAATATACAGCCTTGAGGGACTCCAAGTTCCTGTACAAAAGAACGTGAAAGTGCCGAACCTACACGAACTTGGAATCTCCTGTCCATTAAAATTTTTTTAATAAGCATGGGTAGATGGCCACGTAACTCATATGTATGGAAATCTCGCAAAATGCCATACCTCCATGTTGTGTCGTAAGCCTTCTCTATGTCAAAGAATATCGATACAAGGTGTTGGCGGTTGAGAAAGGCCTCTCTGATAGATGTTTCAAGACGAATTAGGTGGTCTATGGTGGAGTGCTGTCGACGGAACCCACACTGGGTGGGCGAGAGGAGGTTGTTTGATTCAAGGAACCAAACAAGACGAGCATTAACCATCCTTTCTAAGGTCTTACAAAGACAGCTCGTCAAAGCAATTGGACGATAGTTTGAAGGAATCTTCAGATCTTTCCCTGGCTTAGAGAAAGGTAAAATAATAGCCTGGTGCCAGGCATCAGGAAAAACATTCTCCTCCCAAATCCGGTTGAAGATAATCAGAAGGACAACAAGAGAATCAGGGGATAGATGGTGCAGCATGTCATAATGAATATCATCAGGTACAACAGATTTACTGGCAGACCGATGAAGGGCCATTTTTAGTTTCACCAGGGTAAAGGGACTATTATAGTCAAAGAAACAGTCAGTTTGAAAGGAAAGAGGTGATCGCTCTGCCCGAGTCTTGATGGCCAGGAAGGTGGAAAAACAAGCAGAAGTGCTAGATACCCGGCAAAAGCTTTCACCTAGAGTGTTAGCGATGTTTCGGACATCAGTCAACTCCTGACCATCAGAGAGTAAGATCGAGAGGGAAACAGAATTATAGTGCCCATTTACCTTTCGAATCTTGTCCCATATGATCTTGGAACTGGTGGTAGAAGATATGCTGGTTGTGAACTTAATCCAAGATTCCTTCTGGCTTTGACGTCTTACCCAACAAGCATGTGCTCGGGCCCGTTGGAAAGCAACCCGATTTGAAAGTGTGGGATAACTACGAAAAGTATCTCAGGCCCGTTTTTGAGCCTTCCGTGCTAAGTTGCAAGCAGAATTCCACCATGGACGAGGATATCGTGGGAAATGTGTCGAGGTTTTAGGAATACACTGAGCAGCTGCATGTATAATACAATCAGTTACTGCTGCAACACAGTTGTCTATTGATGGCTGATTTACGATGGCAGGATCAAGTTCTGCGAGAGCAGTGAAAGTGGACCAGTCTGCCTGATCCAGCTTCCACCGGGGTATGTGGGTAGGGTGGCATCGACCACGGCCAGTCTCTCTCAAAACGATCGGAAAATGATCACTGCCTAGTGGATTACTGTCAACCCTCCATGAAAAATGGGAGAATAATGAAGGGGAGCAAACTGAGAAATCAATGGCAGTGAATGACTGACTTGGTGCATGAAAGTAATTGGAAGAACCAGTATTGAAAAGAGAAAGATTGTGATCAGAGAGCATCTGCTCTACAGATCGACCCCTCCCATCAATAACAGCACTTCCCCAGAGGGGATGATGTCCATTAAAATCCCCCAGGATTAGAAATGGAGATGGCAACTGTTCAACGAGAGCATCCAGGTCTGATTGATCATATGTCACTCCAGGGGACAGGTACAGAGAACAAACAGTGACGGTACGACCCAAGGAAATACGGATGGCTACGGCCTCCAAGGGTGTGTTGAGTGACAAAGACAGGGTGGGCACATGTTGATCAACCAAAAGTGCCACCCCTCCATGTACTCGACCATCACACAACTTGTCATTTCTGTACAGAGAAAACTGCCGAATGGAGACTGTATCAGCAGATCTGAGAAATGTTTCTTGTAGAGAAAGACAAACAGGATGGTAGGAAGCAATCAGCGTTTTGATATCATCCAGATTAAAACGTAAACCTCGACAGTTCCATTGTATCAAGGTAGCCATTTTTAAGGACGGGCAGGTGAAGTGGCTGGAGAACCCTTCGGTTTACGACCTCGTCTTTTTTCTTTACTGTCTTTCTTTGGAGGAGGTCTATCAACCTCCATGGATCCTGCTCTGGGTCGAGTGGGCAGGTTTTTGTTATTGGAAGAGGAATCAAGTGACTGAGGACGCGGACGAGTAATTGTTTTGTTTATTGTGGTGGGAGAAAATGATGTATCAGAAGAAATGCCTGTATTTGAAACAGAAGGACATGGATCTTGAGGTTTGTTGGAAGATATGGGAGGAACAGAGATGGGTGTGGAAGTCGATTCATCTACTTTTTTAACCACGGAGGGCAAAAGGCTTTTCATTTGTTTTGAAAACGATTCTCTTGGAGGCACAGAGAGATCTGTCTGCACTTCCACTGTAGTTGTGGAATGGAGTGCAGCAGCATATGTCCGAGATGGGATTGTGGACAGCAATTTCCGAGCCTCAGGATAACTAATGTTATGTGTCGTTTTCAAATGCTGCACCTCTTTTTCCTCCAACCATTTTGGACAAGAATGAAAGTAAGAGGGGTGAGAACCATTGCAGTTGACGCAATGTGGGTTTATGTCACAATCATAGGCATCGTGGTCCTTGCCTCCACAACGAGCACATGTCAGGGAACCACGACAAGATGTCTTTGAGTGGCCGAATCTCTGACATTGAAAACATCGAAGAGGGTTTGGAATGTATGGCCGAACCCTGCAAATGAGATAACCTGCTTTGATGGTGGCAGGTGCACGTGGTGAAGTGAATGTTAAAACGAGGGTATTTGTTGGCAGTGTAACTCCATCTTTGCGAGTGGAGATGCGTCTCACTGCAGAAACTCCTTGAGTGGAGAGACCAGCGAGAATCTCCGATTCAGGAACATTCTTCAAATCCCTTTCAACAATAACTCCTCGTGAAGTATTCAAAGTAGCATGGGGTGTAATCTCAATAGGTATATTGCCAATTGCCTTTGATTTCAAGAGGAGTTCACTGTGTTGGGATGTGGATGTTTCAACCAATATGTCACCAGATCGAAGCTTCTTTACTGACTTTGGAGAGCCAGCAAGTCCCTCTAGCCCCTTTTGAATAAAAAAAGGGGACATTTGCCCTAAAGGTTTTTCTGAAAGAGAATGCAATATCAGAAAATGAGGTACATGTGTTACTGATGTTGGAGATTGCTGTTCTGAGTATTCAAGACGTGGTCGCTTACCCATTGACTGTTTTTTTTTACAATTTTATTTAATTTTTTTGTAGGATCCATAGGAAAGAGAAAAGTTTCGGTACTCACTGACCCCACACACCATGGAGCCCTACAAGGGGACGCGCTACAAAGTCATGCAAGGACAATGCAGCAACGCCAGGGTTTCGTGAGCACTATACCCAAACACCAGCATCAGGCACAATGTCCACAACACCCGTTGAGAACTTCCAACACTGGTACTTGGTTGGCTCTAGCCCAGGTGGATCAGCCGATTGACCCAAGGGGGACCACCGAAGGGCCGCCCGTCTACAGGAATTCGAGGCCAAAGTGGTGTGTTAGGGTTGGACCCCTCAACCACCAGGATCCTCTCCTCCCCTTCACGGGTCGCCACGCACGGCAAACACGTGGGTGGATGTTTAGATCCCAGAGAAGGTAACCAGACAGAACCTTGCCTGGGAGGTTCCCTCACCACGTACAGGAATCCACTCCGAGGGGAAAAAAAGACAAAAAACATGCACACACTTTAGACAAACTGACCGTCAGAAATTTTAAATATTTGAAAAGCTTATACTTAGTTTATCATACACATGTCCACACTTTGCAACAAACAAACTGAATGTTAGGATTTCACATCTGGGAAGCTGTTAGAAAATAATCTATACATATCACTTACAATCACTATCATATATATTTTAACAAAATCACATAACCACTTTCTAGTTATCTCTTTAAAACCTAACCAATAACACAAGTCAAACTACTATATGGATTTACCATGCATTTTACAGGTGTTGTTCTTTATAATGTAGAACAATAAAACATTGTTCTTACCTCTTACCAGGTATGTTTTTTGTCCAGTCTATATGACTGGTCTTGTGTTACATATAATGTTTAAATAAGCAGTTACCAAGAACCTACAAAGTTTTTTTATTATGTTAAACTAATCAGGTTAATGCTGATAACCTAATGTAACATGTACATGAAAATCATGAGAAGTGGCTCATCCCCAATCAGATGTCATAATTTATAACATGATATTTCTTTCAAAATGTAACAGAGTACATATGCATTTCACTACATATACTGAGGTTAAGAACAGTTTTTGTCTTGTATGTTAGTAATAGTTTTCTACTGTTTATATACCATAGCAAGATAATAAATGAATGTATTGAGTTCCGTTTAATGTACATTTATAATTTATGGAAGTAATTGTCTTAGTAGTTAATATTTTGTTAACAAGAACCCAAGGCTAGCATTGTCAATGAGTAAAGCTAAAGATCGTAATGTAGTTTTTCAGTATACATACATCAAAGACTGCTAAATTTTATGTATTAAACAGTAAGGTAAAGGTGATCTAGTTCTTTTACAATTCTTTATTGCACACTGTTCCTGTTTCATATGTAAACAATAGTAAGCATAATGATGCTTACTATTGTCTACACATGAAAACTGGCTTTCAGGTTAGCAGTTATGTGAACCATGTGTAACAGCAGAGTATGTAATATTTTTTTTATTCTATTATAAACCAAATTTATGAAAAATTTATTTCCAAAAGGCTCTTTTTGTGTTGTTAGTTTGAAGAGTTTTTTTCATATTTGGTGACTTTTATCAGTTATTAATTCACAGTCAGTTGTGGCAACATAACCACCACCAGGCTCAAAATCATTAAAATTGTATTCTTAAGTATTAAGAAATAACTTAAAATTAATTCAACATTTCTGTAATTACTACAAATTTCCAACAATGTTTTGCAATTTAATGATGTCTTAAAATATTTTCACTTCATATTTTTACCAGTGCATATATTACTATATATATTAAACAAGTATATCAATAAACATCTCAAAGGATATTTTGAATAACAATGTTAATATTCTCTGACATGTTTTAATGTCATTCCAAATACGCTTTACTGGATGTCCAAAAACATTCTTATAAAATTGTGGTTTTATGTGTATCCTTACTACTCTCTACAGGAAAAGTAAAAAAATATGTTCAACTTTTGTTTCTTACATCATACTGAAGTTTTTGTTTTCCAGGTGGCATACCAGTTTCATCATGGATTTTAGCCTTAATAACAGAAACCTATGCAAAAAGAAGAAATAAAAATACTTATCTTTTTGAAAACTTGTGCTTAAGGTATGAAATAAGGCAGGTTTTTCAAAGAATTAAAAAAGTAGAAAATATATACACCTAGAAATCTTTAATACTAGAACATTAATACACTGCTAACAATTTCAGTATACAAATAATATTTATTATATCTTCCATATAGAATCAGCTAAATCTGAGGATAGTGTCTGAACTTTTCTTGGTCCAGAAGTTTTATACAAAGAGAAAAATGTCACACTTATTAGCCCTATGTTTTCTGCAAGAGCAAAGTGTGCATGTCACGAAACTTCACAGTTATATTCAAAATTTATAAAACTTTATTGTTAATTTATGTCAATAAGCTTAGCAACAAAATGTTGTTTATAATTCAAATTTGTATATTATCTAAATTTTAATTTCTTAATTTCAAAATAAAATACTTACATACTTTTCAACCTTAATGTGTCTGAATGACTGCCCTTGTGCTCAAATTTTAGATTTGACTTCTAATCTTTTACAAGTTTTAATTTTTAATTAATTATATACTTATTGCTATAAATATTCTAAAGCCAGATTACATATTTAGAACTTCCAAATTTCTTCCTTAACTGAAATATAAAATGTTATACTTGCATGTAACCATTCTGTCTCTCAAGAAATGTCAACAGTTCTTTGACATTGCAACTGAACTACTTATAACAAACAGAAAAACATTTTCTTAATGAGATACTTTGTAAAATTAATTTGTTTTGTATCTTGTATTATATATTAGCCCTTAGTTTCATTGTCTAGCTTAGCTAGACCAGATGAAATATAGTAGTCTTAGGATATTTTACTGTAATGCCTTATAATTTTTCACCCTAAAATGCATATTTGGAATAAACCTGAGTTAATTTGTGGACAACAAACAGTCATATAAAAGCAAGTTTAGTTTAGCTCATCCTTGGTAAAAAAAAGTTTTAAACCAATGCAAAGGTCTTAATTTTTTGTTTATTTTTTCTGTACATTTTCTATTTACCAAGTTAGTTAAGAAATAAAAATTCTCCTATGATGTCTGTTATCCTTACAACTGAGGCAACCAGTAGTCTTAAAATTGCTTTAGATTTCACCTTATAAAATATTGTGCTTAATTTGTGCAGGAAAAAGTCTCCAATTATTTGGATTAAATAAGTTAGTACTCAAATGGCTAATAATTATAAATTCACTAGTAATTACATACTTTTTAAAATTGAAAACAAATGTTAATATTGTGTAAGTGTAGTTTCCACTAAGTTAAGGACAAAATTAACTTACCATATCAGTTAAAGGCAATGTCAATGTCACAATCTGTCCATTCAACTTCCATTCTGCCTTTTCAGAAATGTTGGGAAGTTGAACTCTGAAAGAAACTGGACTCTGTGGGAAGAAAATTTCACATTAAACTTGTTTAACAAAAATTACTCTTAAGACAAAATAAGGTTACTATGATAAAGTAAACAAGGCAGATTTACAATGTCATAAATTTATAATCTAAAAGAAATCAAACTGTAATTTTATCTAACAAGTATTTTTGAATAAAGTAATCAATCACAATTTCATGTTTATCCAAATATTTTTTTAAATGATACATAAGCCTAACTTAATGATAGCTTTAAATCTAAAGTTCCATACTTCAGAAGTCTCTCTCACATACACACCTTATTTTTCTGAAGAAATTCTTCCTCTGGTATCAGTGATTCTTCTGTCTTTTGTTTCTTAGTAGGAGGTTCTTCATCTTCATTCATCTGTGAGGGGGGTTTCATGGTGGAGTTTTGCATTGACATATCTGGTGGTGGAGGTTGGGGCATTCCCACTGGAGGTCCAAAAGGCCCACCAGGACCAAGAGAATGCTGTTGATGTATAGCTAAAAGAGTAAAGCAATCCTGTTACCATTGTACAACTTACTTCCAAAGGAGGTGGTGTAAAAACCAAAATACTGACAATAAATTTAAATTCAAGATAGTTCTGACTCAAAAAATATACTTTAATGAAGAAAAAGATAGAGAGAAAAAATATGGCAAATTTGTAATTATTATTGAAACTAATGTCTTGAAGTATATACAAACCCTTATTATTAAAACAAATATGAATATTTGTTTTATAAATTAAAAAAATATTTTTCAACTTCTAAGTTAGCTTCATACGAAGAATAAATTTACTTCAAAAAGTTACAGGGTGACAAACAGTATTTTTCCAATATAACCAAGTACATTATAAATATTCTCTTAATGTTTTTATATCTAGTCATTTAATCAACATTTGTGTAAGCATAAAAAGAATATTAAAATAACGAATAACTATTAAATACTTTAACAGAAAAAAATAAGCATTTCAATGCTTTTTCATATTTCCTTTTGTTTATCCACTTTAAAATAAGTTTCTCAATTCTATATCATGTTTAAGAACATGTTAATACTACATGTGCAAGTGCATGCATATCAGCTGCAAAGGAAAAAAATTACAACTTAAATAAGTACATTAAACAATGATTTAAGGGTAATAAGGTGGATTAATAAAAACTAAAAAAGAATTAAAACACATCACATCTGTTTTTAAAGATTAAAATATGAAGAAAACTAATTTTAGATTTGTAATACAAATAAAATATGAAACATCTTTTAAAACAATTCTTGAAATTTACCCATCATTGGTGGTGGACCCATGTGATGTGGTGGGGGCCCTCCAATTGGAGTCATTAAGAGGCCTTGAGGTGGTGGACCCATCATGGGCTGTGGAGGATGCATCATCATTGGTCCTCCAGGTTGAGGGGGTAGGGGCATGTGTGGCATGGGAGGTCTTGGAGTGTTCACAGTCATGGGAGGATTATCAGAGGATGTTGATGGGGGGTGGTTGACAGGAGCTACAGGTTTAGGTGCAGATGGAGAAACAGAACTTGGAGGGGGAGGTGGTTTTATGGTTGAAGCTTGAGAAGATAAAGACACAGAGGAAACAGGGGGGTTTGGTGGAAGTGGAGGCAGAGGTGGTGCATTATCCTGAGGTTTAGATGGCCCAATTTTCTCTTTTTCTTCATCAGGTCTGTAAAAAAGCAATAACAAGTCTAATAGATCAAAATCTGCTTTAAAAAACAGAAGAGCTATACATATTTTGCTTAAAAATACCTAATAGTATTATTTTGTTTCTTCAATAAATACCCAACAATAAAATAATGGTTCAGCAGAAAAACTACAATTTTAAACTACAATATGCACAAAATTTATAAGAATGTTAACTTACAATAATCCTTTAATCTTATGAATTTGCTGAATTTGTTCCTCAATGGTGATGTTGGCTCGAGCAGCTCTAGTAGCAGCCTCCATACTAGCTGTGTGACCATCCCAAGTTACCTTCTCTGGTTTTTTCTGTTCTTCTTCACCAATCTAATGAAAATTGCTTATCATCATACTGTTACCACACTATTAAATATATCAATATTTTTCAGAATTTTTTCAAACAAAAAGGGTCTATTTACTATTAAACCAAAATGTCTTTCTACAACTATTTAAAAAAATCTACTCCTTAAGAGAGTGATAGATTAAAGCAATGTTATTCACAATATAAATATACAGTAAAAATTACACTGTTAGTAAGTAATACAATTTAGTGAACTGATCTCAAACTTTTGTAATAATTTTATATCAAAGCATACTCATATATAACTAATTAATTTACTAGGACTTTTAAAAGTTCAAATTCCATGATGTCTTTCACACATCAGTGGACCCACATCATAAAAATAAATGTGGCAGTCACATCAGAAATGTGTCATATTACTCTCTTACAGAAGCATGTTTGGTAGAATTAATGCTGTTTAACAGCACTTTTTTTGTATTACGTACACATATTTTAATACACAAGTTCCTAACTTTACACACAGTAATTTACTGCTTTCACAAATTATCTCAAGTTAAATAAGATGATCACTGATTAAGATGATTAGTTATAAATGCTGCAGTGCTCTTTCTTTTCTTTTTTCATAGCATTAAAAACTTTGAAGTTCCTTACATGTTCTATAAATAGACATCATGTTATCATTAATAAATGATAATGAATGTAGCTAGTTGATAAAACTTGCTATATTCTACTTGAAAGTAATTTAAAAAAGTATGCTTTTTAATCATTAGTAGCATTTTGTTGTCAAATATGAAAAAACATGTTTTATTCATTATCTTTTGCATTTCATTAATTCTTTATAAATCATGTTATAACTCAAAGTGTATTACATTTTAATTTTGTAAAACATTTTTATAAAGTATATTTAAATATTAAGTACTCATGTTACTGAATTTGTGGTATATTAGAATTTTGCAGTTTTAATACAATAATTTTTGGATATTAATTAAAAAGTAAATACAGATAATCTCAATACAGTATTAAATAAATCCTAATAATAAACAACTTGGATCTTTTGACAGCTTATTATTGCATCAAGGAATAGCTCTGCAAGAAATAAGTGTTTGTATCAATTATTTAGAAACTTATTATTTCAGATATTAACATTATATAATAAATTATTATACATTTGTTTAGGAACATTTAGGCATAGTAAAAGCTTAAAGGCCATAATGATATCTTCTCAGCTGTCAAAGAACATACATTTCTGTACAACTGTAAAACAATTTCAAAGTAATGAATGCATTGAAATTTAAAATGAAACTGGAAGTTGCCAGTAAATTATTAACTTGCACCGGAATAAGGCCTAGAATTCTTGAAAATTCAAATATCAAAATATTACATTTCAGTTTTTAACTGCTATACATTTCACCAAAAAGTTAACAAAAATATTTCTAAATATTTTTAAACTTTAATTATACTACAGTAAAATTTGGAAAAGGGGTACACATAAAACTACCATAAACTAAAACGTGATTTTTTTTTAATGAGTAAAAAACAAAATTTCAGAAACAGAAATCAGCATCCACATTTTCTAATTGCAAAACAAAAAACACAACCATTATACTTGAATTTAAATTTATTTTCTTACAGAATGGATTTAAATTTCTGGCAAGACCTGAAGAACTAAATGTAAATATCATGTTTAGCTTTTTTTGTTTTGTTTTCAAGAGATCAAATTTTCATGTGAATTGAGAAGAAAAATGTAGATGAATATTAATGATGGAAAGTTAAGAAAATTACAATGAAGGGTAACTTTAAAATAACAAAAAAAGAGTAAACTAAACAGTCTCAGTTAAGCATATATAACAATTGAAATGTACTTAAAGTTTTATAACTTCTGAAAATATACAGAAGTGATTTAAACTACTAAAACAGCAGGAAAAAATCAGTTTTCACAAAATTAAACACAAGTTAGTGATTAGTGTTTAGGCCAAATGAATTTCTATTCTGAAGCAAATTTCTTCTTAAAACGAAAAAATATAGAAAATGTTAAATACCCTTCAATCTTATTGCTTAAAAACAATACCATGCTGTTGGAAATGTTCTTTTAAAGTGTTAGAAGTAACCACAACTGTTGAAACTGACCCAATTATTCAAAACCTAACATGACAGAAAAATGCTGAATCCGACAGTCATAATAAGCAACTCAAGAACGTTAATCATTTCTCCTGAAATTCTTGATTTTCAATGAAGATTCCTCTCTCTAATCAATGGTAAAAAAATGTGCTATTAACAAACACAAACCACCATATCAAGAAAATACCTAAATCTTTACCTTTTTACCAATAGCAGTTTCCTCAACTCCAACACCAAAGATATCTGTTCGTCTCTCAGCAAACTGTTTCAAACTGCTTTCAATGGCTGAACCTAAATTTTACAGAAAAATAAAGATATCAAAAAATAATGTATTAATTTTATCTTCCAATAGATACATGAAAAAATGTACACAGATTCTGTAGTTAGTTACTAACTGTTCAAAACACTACTGCTAAAACTACTTTTTAAAAAAATAACTTGGTGGTTAAAGATGGCAAATGGTTGATCTCGTATTCATTTAAATTTTGAAGTGCTCTATATATCATTTACGCTATCTGTGCATTACTGATATTGAAATAGTACTTGTGTTAAAAAGTACATGAACTTGAAATTTCAACATTGCCACTGCAAAAGTGATTATCAAGTTAGTTTTTGGCTAGAATCTGTTGTTCCACTTTCCAATAGTCATGTAAAAAAGTAAGTAAATTTTGCTATGCTTATTTTCAAAGATTCATCATCCTATCATATACAATTTTAGTCCTTTTGCAACATGTTATTGTGTTTGTTGACTTGCATTTTATTGAACTACTATTTTATGAATTTCTGTCAATAAGTTTGTAATTAAATTGCAGATTATAATTCAAACTTTAATATTACATGCAAGTTAATTTGTTAACATAAAAGTAAATATTAAAAAAACCCAAATAAATATAGATTTTAGTGAGTCATGTGGTATGTTGAATGCAACACTTATATGGCTCATGCACTGAATCAAACACAGAGGGCCTATTCACCTCACTCCATTTTTTAAAACTGTCCCTTATACAAACTTACTTCAAAACATGACATGTGAATAACCAAACAGCTCAGAGCATCCTCCAAGGGGTTTTGTCAGCCATTTTATACTTAGAAAAAGCTACCCTGTTCTTTTAAACCAAGATCTCAAGTAGGTAGGTTTTGTCTAAAGTTTGCTTGAAGTTTAATATTTTTTAAAACCTAAATGCATCTTAGTTACTAAGCTTAATAAATTACAATGGAATTTTTTGTTTCAGTGTAGTTTTTATGATTTCTTGGGAATCCAATTGTAAATATAAAACTTAAATTTTTTTTTTGTTTGATACTCCTTATATGCGAAATTTTAGCAAGCTATGTCCAGCAAGACAGGAAAGATCAAAGGTTAGTTTTTATATTACTGCACCACATCAAAGCAAGTTATGTAATATTAGCTAGGCATGGCTGGAAGGTCTAGACAATAAATATATCATATTATGAAACTTAAGCTACTTAGACTAAACACGCATTTTCATGTTATATGTAGTCATTTTAGCACGAAAAAAGCATAATTTATGTATTTATAATGGTCATGAGGTTAGTCAATTGACACACCTCAAATAACAAGGGTACAGAAAACAAAGTATAAAGTATTATGGGAAAAACAAAACATTTGAAATGTATTTAGGAGATTTTGGAGACTATGTAAATAATATTCAAGATTTTTGTGACAAAGAATAGTTTTTTAATCATAACATGAAATCACTTTGCACTCAGACTAGTAATGAAATAGTCCCAATATTTTCACAAACAAATCTTTAGTAAAAATATTTCATTAAAAAATCAGATATTCTCTGTCCAAAAAAAATTTAATCTTTACTGAAAGTCTGCCAAATTTTGTGAAGATACACGTTGCGTATCAAAATTTATAGTGCAAATACTTAACGTGTGCAAATGTGTAAACAAACCCGTGAATATGCTACCAAGCACGTAATGAAAAGGTGAATCTAGAAAACTAAATACAACCATATCTTATCATCACAATATTTGTATATTAACTATATTACTACAAGTCTGGTTGATTAAATCTAAAAACAGATCGCAAATTAACCCTTAGTTTCAAATATTATAACTAATAGGTTTACTGTATTTATACAATTTTGCAAGCCTTCAGTATGCAATAAGTAACTTGTTGGCAAATAAATTAGAATTTTTAATGGAGTATTTCACTTGAACAGTAAAGCAACATTATATCTGTTTTCTCTACCTTGACATAATATAACGTTAATTTATGTATATTATCTTTTTTCTTTCTAGAATGACTTCAAATTATAACGTGAAACTGTCTTTGTTTATCCCACATGAAACAGCATACATATATTTATATTTGAATTTTATTGCCATTTCCTGAAACATGCCTAACTTGTATGCCTTTGTAAATCACTTGGGAGTTGTAAACAAGACATACACTATCTTGCTATTTATCAATTTTAGTGTAATACTGAACTATTAATGTTCATATAAACATCATAACCTTTAAATAAAAATTGCAAGTCTCACCAAGGAAACCAAAGATATGATTAAGCAGCATAAAATAATAAAATATTGAAAGCATGAACATTACAAATTTCATTTAAAAATACCAATGATAGTTTCTTGTTTTAAATCTCCTTGCCTATTATATTCTTGCACTCAACATTTTAAACTGTTAAAGGTAATATAAGAAAAACAATTTCATGTATCATGAACATCAGTAGAGATGGTGGTGAAAGGACAAAATCATATAACAGACTTCATTTGGATTAATTTTTCACCTTTACTTCACCTTAATAAATACAATTTTATTAAATGTTCTTTTGATAAGTCATACATAAGGAAACTTAATTCTGCCAAATTTGGAGTTGTATTACTATAAATAACAAGTGTTAAGTTTTACCTGCTGCATACACTTCTTCTTGTTGCAACTTTTCTTGCACAGAGCGATCTCGTTGTTCCACCCAACGTGGATCCAACAAACCTAGCCAAGATTATACATGCAAGCATGAGAACATCTTCACAATCAAAGAAACAGTATAAAGTTACCATAATATGCCAGTCATCTAACACTACCTCTGGATATGAATATTAAACAATATATACTATAAAAAAAATCAATTTTGTATGACTACAAAATAAAACAAAGTCCAACACAAGTTTTCAGTTGTCTAAATAACACCTCACTTAATAAATTATGGTAGATATTTTGTTATTATTATTATTTGCACTTTGTTTTATGCTTTTATGTTAGTTAATTTTTCCCTTAAGTACTTTATATTTATGAATGTATGCTGTTTATATTAACTTCAAACATGTGACTATTAATATTAATGTTAACACACTTATTTTGACACATTGAATTATAACAGATTGGTGGAATTGAAGATTCTAACCTACCAAATTAAATAATAGTTACAATATTTAAATCAGTGAATTTTTCTTTAAAATTATTAGCAATTAGAAACAAATCACTCACCGATTCTAACATGATCCTGCAGTTTATCAGCAGGAATTTTTTCACCAGTGATGGGAGAAATAAGATACTGATCACTTGCTGCCTTTTGGGCTTTTGCACCTATGTTAAGAGAAAGTTCAAACTTATTAGGTCTATAATATTAAGAAATCATATCACTTACATTTTATTATTTCATCTGTCTTGGAAGACTTGAATAATAACACAGGTCACAAAAAAATAAAAATATGTAAATAAAGCACACATACATGTCTAGGTTTTCAAATTAAATAGGTCCAAATTATCTCTTTCCCAATACACTGTCAAATTAACCAAACTGTTCACGTAACCACAGTTCATTAAAACAACTCATAACACTTAATACACTTAATATTTCAAAGGAAACAATTTCACAAATTAGTTTAGGCAAGATTTATTTATTGGTAAAACACAAATGTAAAAATGCAACCTTACATATATGAATGCTGTACCTATTTCAAAGTAGTATTTGGTTACAAAGCCTAGTTATACTCTTCCTGTTGGGTTTTGTTTAGATAAAATGAACACAAAGAGTTCATAATGTTGTATTCCTGTTTGAATGTATTATCTAGTACACACTATTTTCTTGGCAATGAAAGACAGAAATTATCTTAAATGTATGCAAATAAAAAGTGTGCAAAAACACTAGACTAAACCTATTCATTAAAAGCATAATCTTTTAAATAGATAGTATTTACAAAAAGTTTATTTTACACGTAATAGTAATATTTTGTATGTCAACTACCAGCAGTTTAAAACCTAGTTTGCTAGTTCACACACCAACAGTCACAAGTCAAAAATTTCTACAACTATTCCATACAAACAGTAACACTACCAATGTATTTATATAAAACAAAGTGCTCAATAGACAGCATTAAAATATACTAAAAAGCTGCACTACCACATTAACATTTCAAATCTTACTTTTTGGGTCATAATCTTTTCTAACCACCACATGTCCAGGTTGAGGAGGAAGAGGAGGGGGAAGAGGTGGTGCTTCTTTTGGGGGTTGAGGAGGAGGACTCGGAGGTTTTTGGGGACGATCTTCAGATTCATCTTCTGATGATGACTCTTCTTCCATATCTTGAACCTATATATTAAGAGAAATTAAATACTATACAGAAAAGTGAACTGTAAATATGTATCTAAGAGTAATCAAGAATGAAAAAGTTAAACAGAACCAATACACTGAAACACTTGGTTTCCTGCTTTATTTACACTGTTAATTTTTAGAGGATTACTCTGTCTACATGAAAAATCATCCAGACTAACATTAATACTAGGAAATTTAATCTACAAACTGTATATTTGTATTCTGAATCTGAAAAGCTATTTATTATAAACAATAAATATTTTCAAAGAAGCATGATTCAGTAATCCATATGACTCCATAAGAATCAGGTATAGGTTGATCATAACAGGAAACAAGAAAATGACTACTGAACACAAAACACATACAATCACAGTGGATAACAGTTCAGAGCAGTTTTTCCGAGAGCAAACTTCACAACAGGCATGTATATATAAATTATAACAGATATTGAGAGATTATCAGAGTGACTTCTGTTATAGTAAAACCACTTTGCCGCAAAACAAAGATGCACAGAAGTATCATTGTTGATAAACCATGTCTGTTCACAAAGCAAAGAAAATTCAACTAGGCATTTCACTATAGAAACAAACGTTTTCATGGACAATTCAACCACACCCAATATTCTTTGCAGCAAAAAATAAGAAAGTAGATAAATATTCCACACGAATCAGGTCAACCAACAAACAAGACGTTCAAAGCATGCAAACAGAGATTAAGCTCTCCATCTCTGGATGTGTAATATTACATCACAAAATACTTACTGAAAAAGATGATCAACCAGAACAAAAGTTGACACATCAGTACCTTGTTTCAAACTCTCACCCAAAATATAGCTTAAGTAATAAGTCACCTATAACTTTTGAAACTAATGCTGAAATATTCATTCAGTAACTTCTGATAAACAGTAAACTTTATTTTTAGCCAGACTAGGTATTTTATGATACAAACATAAAATTCAAGATTCTCACACACATATCCATTATTTCAATGAGCACAATCAAATACCCAAACTCAAAATAAGTAGTGTGTCAAAATTGAAATATAAATTTTTGTGTGGGTGTATGTGCACATATGCTTTCAAAAACAGTTTCAACTGAATATTAAACATTATTTTATACTCAAACATTTCTAAAGAATTGTAGTGGAATGGTTTTTATTATTATGTACTTGAAGTAAAGAATTTTGAAAATATTCTGTACAAGGAGTTTAATATTTCAGTAAACAGAATATTCTTGATACAAATCATGATTGAATTTACAATCATTTTCAGTTTTCTCATATGATGTTAAATAATTCTAACAAAACATTTTAACTGGTAAAGTTCCTAACTTTAAGAAACAATTTATTACCAAAAATAAGAAATTCTAAATTTAGATAATTTAAGTCAATAAAACAAAGATTGTTGATCAAAACAGTTAATTACCACTTATCTCAATACAACTGCTTATTATTATTTGCTAGCCACAATATCTAAAAATGAAATGAATATTTAAAAAAACAATGAAAGTATGTATTCTGTGTATGGACCCCAAATTTCCAATTTTTATAAACTTAATATTATCTTATTCATCTCTTTACTTTCTATCCAACAATCTATTTTCTGTATGTATGTGTCAGTCTTCCTTACTAAAATCACTGTCAATAGGATCTTACCGTATTACCTCAATGAAACCAACAACAGAATATTACTTCTTCTCTTGCAGATATTGTTTAAATACTTTCTCTGCAATCTCATAGGATATAAGGACTCCAATTTATTACTCTTACAGCAAATTGAATTTAAATTTTGGTTTCCAATATAAGAACACTTTTCCTCAGCATCACTAGCTCTCAGCTGTAAGAATCCACCATGATGGTTGACTACAGGCTGTTGTACAGTGCAAGTAGCTACAGTCAGAGAGTGTAGCCACATAATAATATGAATCTACTCATACCATTTATGCACACATCTTTAATATATATATATATATAAAAGAACATGACACAGGTTCACTGATTATCATGATGTATCACAAAAGTTACTGCACATCAATCACAAACAAATGTACAATATTTCAGTCTAATAATAAGCACATAGCTAGCAATCACTTCTGTGCCTCTTGTCTGAAAGGGATTAAGTATTAGCCTTGAAATACTATCACTGAGATCTTACCTGAGTGTTATCAATCCCAGGCTTTGATGTAACAGTTGGAGTTTCTTTTTCTTTTTCACTTTTTTTTTCTCCACCTTCATCTTCATCTTCTGACTCAACTTCCATTTCTACTTCTTCCTAAAATAAGTAACACAGTTTTTAGAAACCAAACCTAACTTGATGTACAGATAAACTATTTACTAAGAACCTACACTTCAATTTTTGCTCTGACTAGTTTCAAACTAGTAACATAATAGAAAATACTTTTAATGAAGGTATTATTTACACAACTCCACATGAGAGAGAGCTAAATCTGACATAGATTGAAACTGACTAAATTACAGTTACTTTTAGTGAAATCTTATTGCCGTGGTGCTACATTATAATTGGCTAAGTCCTATAGAATCAAATACGGACATAAATCCCATAGTTTCTGTCCACGTTTTACCTAAAAACTGATTTTGTTTACCTTGTAACTAAGAATATTCATTTGTTACTGGACACAGTAAGTTAGCTTCAGGACACCTCTATAACAGCTTGTATTTAAATGGAAAATACTGGCTTTAATATGCAGTAATTCTTAAAGCTGACATATACATATACTTCCAATCTTTTTTAAGAACCCAAGAATAAAGGCAAAGCAGAATATTTTATATGACAGCCACAATACATTTGCTACATCCAGTGTTGACAATACTAGGGTTCTTCAGAATATTTACAATATAACAAACAAAGCAATACTCTAGGCAATATACATACGATCATTTGTCATGAACAGCAATTATGGTATTTTAACAATGTTCACACAACTGGAATTGCTTATTAGCACAAAATACATTTTTGAAACTTAAAACACTATATATGCTCAATATTTATGTACAAAAACCATTCTTGTATATTTTGTAAGCTTTACTAAATACATACTTAAACATGGAAATCAATTCGCTAGTGATAACATATACATGCCCAGAATCAGCATCCTACGTACTATACTTGCTTTTATTTCCAAAAATATTCTAAAGGAAGTTTATAATGATGTTTACGAATACTAAAACATTAATTTGTTATGAATGAAACATTCAAAAGCAAAAGATACAGTCTAGTTTTAAATGATTTTAACAGTTTACTCTACCCAAGTCTTGCACAATTTGTATTGTCTAAAACTGTTTGGAATGTTCTTTATACCTATCACAAAATCTAAAATACATCGTCTTCACAAAAATAACAAGTGTGAAATTAAGTAGCAACAGAGGTCAATTTAGGGTTAGTGATTATATCCATGTTGCTAGGAGTTCTTTTTTTAATTGTATTAATATTTTTGAATTAAAATTCAAAGGGCTATTAACTAAAAAAATCTAACACTGAAACATAGTTAGGTTATGTTATTTTTACTCTATATTACTAACTACAGTTAAGAGTTTTATTTCGATTTTAAGAGCTTTATCACCATAAAATTTCTCTTCAAGAAACATTGAATTACATTACTTCCACTTAAGTGCCATCAAAATGATATCCAGATAGCTACAAAATAAGTTAAAAATCATATTTATAATCCACATTTCACCAATTGCATTTTATATTTACAGCTAAAATGTAAACAAAAATTACCCCTTCTTCCCCACGTTCCTGAGCCAGCACTCGTTTTCCAACTTCATCAGGAGTAGTTGGTGGTGGAAAAAGACCTAATGTTAAAACACTAAAAATATAATTTCCCAACACTTACTAATTTGCACTATAAGTTACAATAAAATTCTTACATCCTATTCATTATTTTGATCATAATATCCTCTCATAAAAATCAGTTATTAGTACATTATTTTTTATTATTCAGGCTTTTCACACATTGCCACCATCACTTTTAACAACGTTTTCCACTACTAATTAGTGAAAAAAATCTTAAAAGCTGCAATGACTAAACAAGTTAGTTTCAAATTCCACATTTTACTTTAACCAGACCAGGTGCACCTACCTATCAAATTTCATGAAAATAATAAAAAATCTGTTTTCATGTCAATAAGTCAGTACACAACAATTTATAAGCATTAGGAATTTTTATTTTTAATTCATAGTGAAACATACTACATGCTTTGAAAGAAAATTGATCTGTCTTTTTCAGGAATGACCAATACTAAGCTACACACAGTTTATATAATATTATGGAGGCAAAAGGATTAAGTAATATGTTAATAATATCAGCAAATGACTGGATATAGTTAAAGGTCAAGTCTGGTCAACTGTGTGGGCAGTAAATAGAGCTTCCCAAGTACAGTTTATGTTCCATGGTCCACTATCATGGTTTAGTGAGAAATCATTAGCTTTGACAGTTTTTATGGTTTTTAAATATCCTCTTCTCTTTTTTAATTTGGGTTGGTAAATTTCATTCCATGGTATTTTGTGACCTGTTTCATACTGGTATGTTAGGCCAGATGTCTGGAATTCACCTTGATGCATGAGACATTGGTATTCTTAAAGTCTTATTTCTAAAAAGCATATCATCTGTTTTATGTATTTCTTGCCAAATCTGCAAAAGATACTACAGACACCATGCTTTTGTTCTTTTGATAAATATTCTTTTGCAATAGGTAGCAAGGTATTTATTTTATGTAAAGGTCTGTATCTAGTTTTGACATCAATGCTCAAATTATTAAAAAACAAGCAATTTCATTTGCAATTTCTGTCATAAAATGTAATTAAACAAAGTTAATGCATTTTTTGTTACAGACAGGTAAAAAGTTGGAATTAATGTGATACGTTTTTGTGTTTTTAAGTTTAATGAATGCCCTGTCTGTAATGCTGTAGCTGAAACTTCTAAGATAGTACATTTTTTTAGGTAGTTCAATCCCTTTAGCAGGTCTTCTTTGTGTGCACCTAGTTCTTTGGCATGATTGATATGAGGATATTTTTTCATAAAATTTTTTCATAAGATTTTGTGTGGTGGCATGTTGATGAAATGAGGTTTCCAGTATACACCAGTAATCTCGTTTGTCGTCTTACATTAACATCCAAAAATGTGTGCCAGCTGTTGGATTCTATGTGTGAAAGTTATGATATTGGGTGTTAATGTGTTATGGAATTTGAAAAAAATAAGTAGTGTATCTTTTCCATGTCACCACATACTGAATATACTGTTTACATCTTAGCCAGATTTCTCATTTCTACATGTGAATTTGTTTCCAAACAGTTCTTCCAACTTGTGAATTTATAGGCCACAACATAAAGGAGAAGGGTGGGGATCCAATTCCTAGTCCACTGTTTTGTTTGTAGAGATGGTATGTAAAATAGGTGTTGTTTAAACAGCATTCAGTAAGGATGATTAGATGTTTTGTTTCAGGCAGTGTAAAGCTTGTTCTGCACATATGGAAGTAGAAATTTTACATTGAAAGACTCTAAGGTATTTTCTTAGTTAAGTTTGAAGTTTACGATTCTATTGACAAAGTTTAGGAAGTTATTGAGAGAATGTTGGTTGGTTTCAAATAGACAGTTTAATTTTTTAACTAAGTATTCAGTGATGTTTTCTAGTGATAAGCCTATGCTTGATACTATAGGTTTGTGGGGAATGTTGTCACTGAATTTTTGAAAGGGTATAACAACAGAATGTATAATAATGTATGAAGATTAGAAAATATTTTTTTCTTTATGAACAAGGACATGGCATCTTCTAACTAGTTTTTTATATTTGCTCATCTTTTTATGAGACAAACTAACAAGTCTTCACACAGAAAGGAAGTGGTTCCTTATGTAACAATTTCTAATATACAGAAAAGCCAATGTGTTTTAGTAACAATGTATTCCAGTAATAGCTTTTATGTCATGTTGCTTAGTAACAAAAGTATATAGTTATACTTTTATACTAAAATGGTTTCAGAATGAACACACTAGTAACACGATAAAATACAGCTTTGAAACCAGCTAAAAAGGAGGTTTAAATATGACTGGATAGAGGAACAATTAGACTTTTACATCATAATACATAAAGATGTTTAAGCATTAACTACCAGTTTTGTGAGAAAAGTGTTAGCATTCATGAAATTCATTCAACGCAAAACCAGAGTTAGAAATTTTTTCGCTTTGTTTACATTCTTTTTGACCACAAAATACTTTGCATTTTAAAATATATCTGTTTGAAAGCTACAGAAATGTTATTGAAAAAGACATCATATAAGCTTATATTTAGCAAGTATATTGGGCAATGACAAAATATTCTGAAGACTCGAACCTTTACTCATGCATGTAAATAGGGGTGGTGGCAGCAGATCCCCTATTTTTGTGAGGTAAAACAATTATGCTTCCATGGTTGTGGAGCAGCTGTTTATGGTATTTAAGGTTTCCTACATAGTCCACGTTCATAATTTTTTTTTGGTTTCAAAAAGTAGCATGCAATTGATTCTGTTGATACTTTGTAATTGCTGCTGTCAAGTTTTGTAAGACAAATTCTTTACATTATGTGCCTGTGACTTGGTGGCAGTAAATTTCAATAAACAACAAACAGCAACACAGTCCACATATTTAAAGAACTCAAATGTACATACAAATGTTCCTTACACTGTTGATTATCACAGTTAAATCCACAACTTTAAATGATTCTCTTTTTTTGTCAAAGTCTATATAGGCTGTTTCAATTACTTTAGAACACAATTAACAAGACAAATCAATTAACTCTGTTATTACAATACTGTTTTAACTTCATATTAAAAATGCCACTATAGGAATTTTACTATTAAATTCAAAATCACACAGCTTACATATAAATAAAAATCTTTTGCCATATATTTATAATCCGACAGAAGTCTAGAACATTCCACACAATACTAGATACCCTAATGCAATAATACTCAACTAAAACAATAAGAAGGATTGAAAAAGTTCTTGCAACATGATGCAACAATATAACAAATCACCAATTTAGAATAACTGAATTACACACTATATCACTTATGATTCGTAAATAAGTTTGTCCACAAGCTTGCCACGAATTCTCACTTCTAAAAATAACTTAATGTTATACCTGCACTGTATAAACTAAAACTGAAGTAGTAATGTACATTTAACAGCTACACATGGTTTTGAGTACAAACAATGTTTATGGTTTCAAAGAAATAGAGACTATAAAGTGACTGTTGGTTTGAGATTTACAAATTTTTGCAAGTTTTTATTTTTTATAATTACCTACTACACAACTGATAACTTGTGAAACAGCACAGTATATGACATATAAGCCAGATCTTCAAAACATCTTACTGAACATAATCACATTCTTACATGAGACTGATTGGCAGATGATAACCAAAGTATAATACTACATAGTTTTGCTGCTTTAGTAGCTAATACGGCATTTGACACTCAGTTGGAATAGCTACCTTGTGTTGTATTATGATTATATCTGGTGTTTTAAACAACAAAGTTTGTGTTTAATCCATGAATACATTATTATATCATAATTTGTCTACAGATGAATATAACAATCTTTTCTATACATTTTATGTGTCACAAACTATAATATGTTAAAGAATTATATTAATTGTCTCCTTAAATTTGCTATACATTTCTGTTTTCAGATACAACTAATAACACAACTTAGTCACCATCTCAGTACTTCTCTGGTGTCAGCAATAAATATAAAGGTTGTGAGGTTGACACTATTGAGCTATATTATTGCAGTGATGACACTGATGATAAGCAAATTTGTTTATTTAAGCCTCAAACTGCTTTAAGCACTGAAAACTTCATTCTTCCTGGACCATCATCATTGCACTACATTACAGCAATTACAAATTCCTCAGAGTAGTTCTGTAGCCACTGAGCCATGTATTGACACCAACAAAATCCTTTGATGAAGGTATTTAATCCATCAAATGCTGAATTATTTATAAAAAGGTTTACCTACCACCTTCACATATGAGTATATAAATGTAGGTGTAAAATGGCTTAGTCTGAAAAATACTCAGCAATTTTACAGCCCAAAACAGGGTAACATTTTTTGTGATCACTTTGTCACATCAACTATACATTGAAAAAAGGATAGCAAAGTAGTATTTATCAAAAAATAATTTAACAACTGGGTAAAAGTTAATACTTAATGAAAGTTATTAATGAAGTAAACAAGGCTAGATTCTACTCTATTCTTACTGATGAAGTGTTTTTTCACTATGTAAAGGATTTATTGACTTTACCAAGTTACAAAGGCTCAAAGCAACATATAGTGTATGTACAATTACAAAGGTACTGACTGATGTTAGATTACCTCTAAATGAACTGCATACTCAAGAATCTGGTAGAGCATCTACCATGGCTGTTAAAAGATTTGGTGTCCAAAAACAAATATGAAATATAAAAATCAAGGCCTTATACACTTATTGCAAAGGTCACTCGGTTTTGCTATTATAAATTCATGTTCAGTTCTCCCAATATGAAATTGTATCAATCAAGATTAAATCTTCACCTACATGTAGAGAACTATTAAAGACAATCTATCAATAAGGTATCCAACACAATGCGTGTATTATAGACTGGATTGAGAATACTGAAGTTTAGGAAGGATTCTGTTTATAACATCCATTCTCATTTCATGTGTGAAATTATTGTGTATAAAGAGGATAATTTTGAAATACTTAATGACAACAAGAAAAAATGCTATGACTTCTCTAAAAACATTGAAATTCTTTGAATTTTTTCTTTTGTGTTTAACATCTTTATAAATAGCTGTCTATAATAAGAAGCAATATAACAATATGATCATCTCAACATTATCAATTTGCCAAGTAGGAACTATACAGATTATGTTTGCAACCAAACTGCAACAAAGGTTTTCAAAAGAATGTTCATTTTTGCAAAATCTGCAAATACCGATATCCTAGCATAAACAGTGTACAAGAAAATTTATACATTTTAATCTAATTTTTATACCTTTTCACATGACAGTCACCAGTTTCTCTTTAAAAATATGGTATACATATCAAAAGCAATGAGAAGAACAGAAACTTACCCTGCTCATTAGGTTGATAATCTACTGTCTCTACTACAACAAAATCATGCCAGTCTATTTGAGCATACTGAACTACAAAAAGAAATAAAATATAAGAATTAATCTGCATTTAAAAACTTTGTACCAACAAATATTTACTTACAATATGAAAGTCACATTTTCCATGTTAGAACAGTCAGACTGGAATACTCAAGTATTTATGACTACCTGATGACATTACTACATGCAAATCTATATTATCAACATTTACATATTCCTTGATAAAGATATTTGGATCATTCAAATATAAGTTTGTTTTAAATACTGAAAGTTGTGCATGAAAACATTTTCAGAGAAAGCACACGGTCAATCAATATGTATTCACAAAAATTTCAAAACACATCAACATATTTGTTATTCACATTTTTTTCATTTACAAAAGGAATAAAAATTTTATGTCAATCTCAAATATGACCTACATGATTAAAATTACATATTATATTCTATAGCTGTTGTCTGGGATTATAAGCACAGAATGGACTCACTCACTTCATGTATAATTGTTTGAAAATTTCTTGATATATATATATATAAAAATTCTGGCAAAGGTTTGAGTGAATATCTCATACTTTCCCAATTCTGAAGTATTAGCAATTATAACTGAAGCAGAAAAGTGATTCTTAAGTGTAAGCTAGTATGTTGTGAACAAACATACTGAATACATGTACAAAGTAACCATTTATAATCACCAAAATTTTAAACAACTTAAAATCATGAAACATAATAACTTCAAGTAACAGCCATGAAGTGCTCATAATACATATTGAAAGATAAAACCCAGCATTGATGAGCCAGTGCAATAATATTGATAGTTATCTATAAATCCTTTACAAGTTCATTTGATTTTGTGATATTAAATGAAAACAAAAATCTGATATCAAATAATCATGTGAAACATTGTGGATGGTCATTAATAACTGAATGTTGAAAGTGGGCAACTTTTTAGAAAGCACTCTTTTTATCACTACTGTGGCCACTACCTCTTCCTGTAAAGTTACCTTGACCATCACATAAAGTATACCACATTTTAACTATGTATACACAGTTTTTAAAGTTTGTAGAAAACTTTTGGTAAGACAATAAAGAATACTGTAATAATGTTATGTTGTAAGTAAATAGTATCAAATTTATCACAGCATGCACCCCACATATTTGTAAATTCACAACCTAGAAAAACATTGGGTATATGAGCCTTTCTGTAACAGTTATCTTACCTCGTTCTCTTTCTGCTTCCTCTTCTTCTCTTCGTTTCTGCTCTTCTTGATGCTTAGTCCACTCTACCCTGTATCTTACTTGCTCCAAGATCTGGAAAAAGATAGATAGAAAAGGAGGAGCTGTGACTGAGAAGTGATATATCATACTTCATGTATACTTCTATTAACAAACACTGTAGTAATACACATAAAATTATAAAACAATAACCAAAAGTATCTATAGCTTTTACCACAAAGAGAAATGGTGAGATCAAAGTGCTGAAGACGTGACCTTTTACGCTGACATTCAGTACTGTAATCTGTATTTGATGTCTGGATTATCAACTATTAATTTTGCCCTACACTGTTAAATTAGCAACAGTACTTGGTATAGAGAGTAAATACCAGATACAGTGTTAAAAAAAAACTGAAAAAAGTCTGTAAATATGCATTTTAGATATTCTAGAGGTTATCGAAATCTAATATTCACACTGCATGATGAATGCAGCATTTTTATTCTTCATAAAAAGGTCATTTCATCTAATCAGGGTCTGAGTCAGTCTGGCATTGTGATTTCCAGAGCATATTTAGAGTACAAATACCCTTGTAATTCACTTGATTTTTTTTGTGTGTGTTTATCAACATTTTGTGGAAACACGTGTAGTAAATTTGGAATTATAGTCAATATTCCTTCTCACATACAGGGGCAGTTTAAAGAATTAAGCCAGTGCACATTAATACATAAAATACTACTGCAGTTCAACAGCTAAATTTTATAAATTAAATTAAACACAAAGTTGTGAAACAGTTGTAGAAAAATTATGAATTCCAAATGATTAAGTGCTGCACTGTATAAAATAAAAACAAGTTCAAGCATTAATCATGAAAGTAAAATTTATACCAACCACAAAAACATTCACATACATATGTAAGTACATTCACATACATATGTATGTATATATGTAACTACATTCACATACATATGTAAGTAGCATATAAATATTTTTAATTAGTTAAAATTAAGTATTCATTGTACTCATTTTCTTCTTGTATCAACCACACTTTCAGTTAACAAATATATTCTGCCCAATTCATGTTTACTTTTCAATGCTGACCATGATATGGTTTCTATAAAGTCAGTCATGTCAGAACTATGTAGTCTGTGACAGCTAAACAATAAGCAATGAACTGAGAAGAATGGACACCTAACATTTTCCAGGAAACTCCAAGACCTGAGATCTTTAGATATATTAAAGCTGCACAACATTAAGTGGAAAACAGTCTGATCAGTCAAGAACGTAAATCCATCTAAATATTTAATGCTCTGGTAAAACTATGAACAGAGCTCAGATTAAAATATTAATAGTACTTTACATTGTAAGGTTAAACAGAGAAATTCACATAAAATTCAAATTAAACTATGTTAAGTACTTTTGTTTTGCCTAAATTTCACACACAAATTGTAAATGGAGCCAAAATAATAAAATCAGGTACTTCATAATACCCTTACTCTTCCATGTTCCAAAGTATTCTAGAACCAACGAATACCAAGATATAAATGGTAAAACATATTTCATTTTTAAAATACCATAATTTCAAAAAACTTAGGTTTCTGAAATCTGTATAAATTGCTATTGATACAAGCATAACTAGTGAATACAGTTTATTCTGGCTTACCCTAAGTGCTATCTGCTTGTTACTATTACTATGATATGAAAGCCTAGGATAATTTGTTAAAATAAAAAAAAACTTCAAAAGTTGCACTACGTTACTAAGATAATTATTTCTAATAATAACAATGCAGTTTTTATCACAGATAACTGCATTTGTTGTAGTGAATCTTACTTTTTCTTAATTTAACTGTGAAATATTTTTCTCATTAGAACTTAATAATTCTTAAAAAAGCACTCCATACTTAAAAACACCATTTTATATTTAGTAGGTACAATTTATCCTTAAGTACCAAAAAAAACCCTCTTCTCTGACAAGAATTGGACAGTAAATATCAAATAATCAGTCCCCAGTTCAAATTGTTACTTGAATGTATTATAAACTATTAATTAACAAAACACTCTCACAATGAAAATTGCTTGTTTATACAAACAAACAGTTTATTTCCTGTACCTAAACCATTCACTTACAGATTTTGGTGATTCTGCTTCATTCTTTAGCTTTGCCATCAAAGATTTGTGTGGAATTAAAATCTGTAAAAACATATTATTATAATGACTTATTTTTTCTCACCAACCTGTATAGTGTTTCAACTGATAAAATATGATTATAATGCACAGCTAAATTATTTAAAATCTATAACTAAATCAACAAATATTCAATACAGAGCATATATACCATCATAAACAAGATCAAGGTGACAAAAAATATGATAAATCATTAATGCATAGCTTCAACATGATATAGTTAAGGATTTGAATTAAACCTTTTTTCTGAACAAAATAATCAGACTTGGGAGTAATTAAGACACTCCATAAAAAGTTAAATCATTTTGGTACAAGAGCTATTTCTATATAACATAATAATTTTGTATGAAATAGTATAAACAATTTCTACACATTTTTATAAAACTGTAAAACAAAATCCAATTTCTGAAAAACTAATAATATAAAATATGTATCAATATGTAAATTACTTAAGGGAATATTGGAAGCACAAAATTAATTTAAAAAACAAGATTAACTGTACTAATTACAATTTCTTATACTTTTGTAGTGTGTTTAGTCAAAGATATTTATTATATTTTTCAACTGTAAAGTGGGCATTTATTTTTTCACACAATTTAAAGTGAATTACAGTGTAATAAAATATGAACCAATAAATGAAGTATGATTGAAATACAAACATGGGAAGAAATTTGTGTTTCAAAAAATTTAGGTTCATTTTATTTTCTAAAATATTCAAATATCAAACACTTGAAAAATTTATTTGTATCACATTTTTTTATTTACTATTATTTGAATATTAAAAACAATCATTAGTGAGTTATTTAAAGTCTAAGTTTATTAGTAATTAAAGTATTAAAGTAAAAATGTCTCTTAAAATCATTTAGTTTAAGTACAAGAAATATGCACTCATACACCCATATATCAAATGATTTTAGTTTCACAGAAGCCATTACGAGTAAATTAAAATTATATATATTTGTTCATTACATTTCTTATTTCTCAAATATCATACCGAAATGAAACAAAATATACAACAATTAGTATAAATTGTTCATTCCAATATATTACACATTACTTTCATGCCTCATTTTACACTGATGAAATTAAAAATTCTATTACAAAAAAATAATCCCAGTTTTAACCTTCATCAAATAACACTGGGTTGATAATACTTTTATTTTACCTTTGTGTATTGTTCTAGCAGCTTTGTGAAATAATTAAACAGGCTATGCTGAGGACGCAAGAAATCAAACTGATAATTTCTTTGTTCTCTGTTCATCAAGTTAGTCAAAAACTGCCGTCCATTTCTTGCCACAAACTGTGCTGTTAGTTTGACAACATCTCTAAAAGACAAAATTATTGTGGTGATTAAACTTTATTTGTATGATATTTGAATTATTCTTCCAACCACAAATAAAATATAAGCACATCATGCATACACAGCAAGTAACTCAATGTATGTCAGTCCACGAATAGATTAGACCACTCGCACCCCCAGAAAAGTTTTAAGGCATCTCATCCTGTTATCAAAATGTTCAAAAAGTTATTGGAATTTGACATATTATTTGTAAATATATTAAAATTAAATTCCACACATTATATATAAATTGGGTTCTAAATATAAAATTGTCAGCTTCATTCAGAGTGTAAACTTCATTTCTGTGAAAAACTTAACAGCTGGCTTGGATAAGTAACTAACTATAAACCTCCTACATACATTTAAAATGTTTGTTTCTCAGTAAAACTTTATGTTATTTTCTCTACCCAATCTCAAAACAGGATCGGCCAATGTGATCAACTTCGTAACCATAAAAAAAAACTGAGATAAATTCAAGTTACGCTTTCTTTCCAGAATCACTACAACTAATACCATTACATGCCTCATAAAACATATTTATTATTTATTAACCTAACCTTAACAAACCTAGAAACACATTTTAGTTAATTTTATAATAATAAATAATGAAAAACAAAATATACTTTACTTACCCAATCAATTACCAATTACTACTAACAGTAGTAATGTATTAAATTTGTATTTAAATAAATAAAGTGCCAAAGAAAATAGACAAATACCACACAAAAAGTAGACAAATGCACTTTGCTCTCAAAAATTATCTGGCTTTCTAACTATACGATGAAAGCTATTACAAATTTATCCAAGCTAGCTGTTAAGTTTTTCACAGGAATGAAGTTTATACTCTGAGTGAAGCTGGCAATTTTACATTGAGAACCCAATTTATACAATATCACTTCATAAATGAAAACCTCGACTTTCTATTAGTTACATGTAATATATAATTAAATGTAAGAGTAAACAAGAGAGGAGAGGTCTGATTTTCTATTCAGTATCTCTGTAACCAAACAAAATTGAAGGTAATAAAGACTATAGTTTTTCTAAGCAAACATTTTTACAGCAAGTTATTTTTGTTTAATTTTGTACTTTTCAAAGGATTTGTAAATAAAATAAAAAAAATATTTTCTTTCTTACATTCCAGTTATCATAAAAACTTGTTCTTTATATAGATAATAAATTACACAACTTTTAGTTACTATGTCAAAAGCCTTCAAAGATTAACATTTTTCTGAATCAAAAATGTATTTCTAATAATACTTATGTACCTTTACACTAAAGTTATTACTTGACTGTCAGTGTTTCTTCCTTTTCCCATCTAAATATTAGTTCTATTTCTCTTACTCCAATCTTTCATGCTCTATTTAATTGCTCTTGGTGATATGTCTTGTGACACTCTCCACCTACATCAGTGTGCCCTCTAACCCAGCATTGTATATAAGCACCTCATTCAAACGTTATTTTTAAGAAACTGGCTCTATCTACAGTCTAATATCAGCTGTCAGATCATGGGTTAGATATGGCAATAGAAGATTGGCACCCTAGTGGGAGGAATTCCACTACATGAGAACATATATGCTTTTCACATAAAACTTAATTCATGTACTATGGAAGGAGCTTTAAATGATTTATCAAATACTGACCACGTCTCAACCACATAATCAAGGTTCCTCTGTTCAGGGCTATGATAAATGAACAACAATCCACACATACACACTTATTAATGTATCCATACCTTAAGCCATAGAGTGATGCATTTCAGGACAAATGAATTATGACAAGAAAGTAAGTAACACCATAGTGTACAAACCACCTCTTCAACCTGAAGAAGTCCTAAAGGCAACACCTAAGGCTTAGAGCAACGGGATCTCATATGCCTTACTCAACCTAAGGAGAAAGAAAACTGCCCCAGTCTAGAATTAAGAGTACTCATCCTCACTCCCCAAACACATGGGCAAGGGAAACTTCACATGCCCCCAGAATTAATGGAATGATGTGGAACCAACTTTACTCAACAATGGACCCAGGATTGGCCCACTCTGCAATTAGAATTACAAGACTACGAACTCTCTTCCATGAACAGTATACTGAACTAATATTGATCAAAAAGGGCCATGCTCAACCCAACCAGACAGCTGAGCATCAAATCTGAACCAGTACTACAAGCAGACTGGTGCCTCTCCTACCAACATCTAGGAAAAAATATCAAGAGCCCCAAATTCACCTTCTTCTCCAACAGTGTGGCAAATTCATTCTAACACTTTGGATGAAAAACCTCTGCCTATCACCCAGTGACTGGAAAACCACAGGTGGTAAGAACCCCCTAGCTCCAATAGTAGAATCTGAGGGATGGGGTAATGCACTCTAGAATGCCCCAAGTAACAGTGCAAAAAGTAAACAAAATTCTTAAGTTTTTAAAAGCAAAAAACAAAAACAAACATGATTTATTCAATTCAAACAATCAGCATGGATGGACAGGACCCCCTTATGTTTCATTCGTGACTGTCCATGAGCGGTGGACCAGTATAGTACAGTAATACCACACTGGTCAGCTTTTCTTCAGGTAGTCTTATGGAACATCTCACTTCTACAAAGCAATCTAGATTAAGTACATTGAATTAGTTTGATAAAAGCATACTTGCTTAGACAACACTTACCACAAAGTGGGATTCTCTTAAAATGAAGTCAGTGACCCTGAAAAGTGAAGAGACAAGTATAACAATGAAAATAATCAGCCCTCTGTATGATATAGCAGAACAACAAAACTCTGATAACCCTAAAACTATGTTCTGAAATCTGAAGATCTGCAAGATAGAAACCCTACAGTCTGAGTAAATAATTAGTAGAGTTGTAAGTCGGTAGAGTTGCAACCACCCCACAAGGAAGCATTGATCTATCCAGGCTAACTATGAAGTCCACTCTAAAACCTTTAATTAAGGAGCAGATTTATTCTTTAAGAATCAGAATATGCTTCCACTTGGGGGTAGTAGGCTAAATCACATAAAGTTCCAACAATTGGCCAGATAAAGCATAGGTGTCCCTTCTTATAACTAAGAAGTAAACCTCATTGCATGAACCACAATGTCAGTGGATGGAGAGAGAGCTAAATTCTCATTCCCACACTTTTCAGCCATCCAGTAAAGTGCAGACTCAAAAAGCTAGAGAGAAAAAACCCAAAACATCATACATTTAACAAACTGGAAAAGAGAAAAAAAGAAAAGCCTGAGATAGTTTATTCTAAAGTGACCTCCTAAGAAGCCAACAGAATAAAAGGGAAAAAAAAGCACAAAACATCACACACTTAAAGACCTGAAAAAAAAAAAAAAGAGCCTGAGGTAGCTTATACCAAAGTGGCCTCCTAAGAAGCCAACAGAATAAAAGGAGGAGCAGGAAAATAGGAAAAAGCCATACTGTCGAGGATTACTCTCAATTGCAGCCTCAGAGCACCTCACAGAAACACAAAAAAACTGAACGTATGTCTCAATCTCACAACAACAAGCTCACTTACTCTAGGAATGACATCTTCCTGATTGTCAAGTGACCCTAGATATCCAGAGTGGTACAAGAGAAACCAGATTTGACTCCAAATTCATGCCATATATCAGCTTATCAAATGCAAATTTCTTGTTTTTGTTTAAAACAATTAGGTAACATGAAAATCACCCAAAGCATCTCCTGATAAACATAATACACATAAATCCATTTGTGAATGCTTTCTCAAGAAAAGTTGATAACATTATCTAAAAGAGGTGTTTACTTACAGTACCAGAATAGCATATTGCCATAGATGAAGATTGTCATTGCAACTAAGTGGGGTATAAAAGACTGGAGCAAGCAAGAAAAAATTAAACCATTGCTTAGACTGGTAAAGTAAACCCTGAAAGTCAAGTAAAAGCTGTCATGTGAAAGGAAGTATATTTTAAAAAATGCAATTTTTTGGTATGCTTATTTTTTCACTGCAGTATCTTCTTTGTAATTAATAACAGTCTTACAACAGATTTCACCCTGGCATGAGATCAGAGTTTAATGAAGGTTCATGAAACAGTTGAACATAACTTTTAAAAGGAACAGAAAGATAAGTTTCATAACAATATACAATAAATATTACCAGTATTAATGACATGTATATTGCAAAACGTTTTCAACAGTGGAATAGTGCCCGAGATTTTATGTGATGCTGTTTGAAAATTGTTTATTTGTTGGAATAAAATAGATAACAAACATAACAGAAAGTTAAGATATAACATATATTGCAGATGTTGATTATAAGCTTCTTCATGGAAAAATCACTTATTTTGTGAAACAAATAAGAAAATAAATGAACAAGAAAGAAATCCTGATGAACTTTGAATCACAAAGTATTTGCAGTCTATAAATAAATTGTATGAAACATGGTTTTCAAGTTAACAGTTACAGTCATATAATAAATTATTGTAATAATGGCATGGCATATTGGTGTATCACATATACAGATGCCAACTATTTCAAATGACTGAGCGTAATGATTATAGGCAGAGCCCTTTCACAGTTTTAGTCCTTTTAGATTTGCCAGAAACAAGACAATCTGGTGAATGAGGCTTCTTTTTTTCCTATTTTGTGAAGTACTGCATTGGTGTTTCTATGCTTCTCAGAAAATGAGAAATACCTATCTACACGAGTGCTGATTGGCTGACAAGCACAGCACTCATATTATTGGTAGACATCGGAGATACAAATATTTTTTATCATTTCAAGCACAAACATGATTACTGCAAGTAGCCATTTGGACTATGTCTTTTATTTAGTATCAAAATTTATTTGTATCTCACTAGAAATTTTCTTTTCACTCCCTTTCAAGCCCTGGGGGAACAATTTATCACTATTTTATAGGGCTATATAATATATAATAATTTGGGAGTTGCAACAAGTCGTAATATTTGTCTGTATGATCATATAGTTGTAATGTATACATCAAAATCGTAATGTTTATGCTCAAATTGTAATGGTTGGCATCTCTGCATGTAGCAGTTCTTATTTCATTATAAATCATGTTTACCAACAAAATTAAATCTACGTTTATATTTGTTTAACAACTATGTTTTACTTTTGAAGTCTCATTATCAGATGTGCTCATATTTATTATTAATTTTTATGCATGCAAATGTAGGAATCACTGCTACCTGTTTGGAAAGTTTTGAGGTACTGTAATACTACAGCAAACAGATAAATCACACACATGCTTAAGAGAAAACAAAAATTATGAAGGTATCTTTACAGGTCAAAGGCTGAAATAGACGGTGGATCTGCCCAAAATTCATATTCTGGAGGAGGTTCCTTTGGAACAACAGCTTGCTCAGGGGCTTTGACAGCTTCAGGTTTTGGAGCTGGAGCAGCTGGGGTTGGCTAAAAAAACCCACCAAAAAACCAAAAGTATGTTCATACTTACTAATGTTGAAAATAACTTCAAAATATTTTGTAAAATTAACTGAAATTAATTATCAGAACATTTTTTTGCCATTTCAGGAGTGAAAAACATTTCAAATTCCTTCAGTGTCCAATACAATAGTTGTGACTCATTATGGTTAAAGGCTAATAAAATTCTACTTATTCTTTACAGTGAAGTACTTTTATGAATGAAATTCTAAGTAAAATAACAAGTGAGAAATTTTATTTTCATCTTGCCTGTATGTATTCAATAACATTATAAAACTGCTAGTTTCCATTATAGCAAAGATACAAAATACCAAAAAGAATATATATAAAAGCAAAAACTCTTCTTTCACAATGAAGAGAAACCCACTCGAAGTAAAAACGTATTCTCAAGACCACTTGTATGGATATTAAAAAAACTAATTAAAATAAAGTACAGAACAATGTTTTGACCTTCTTAGGTCATCTTCAGGTTAACAAAGAAAGTTTGCAACTGACCAGGAACCACACCAGTTGTCTTTAGAATACATTAAAACTTTTCTTTGTCTTCTGTCATATTTACTTTGGCATTTAACAACTAAACCTTTCACAGTATCATTCAACATACGACAGAATAACATTCCCCAAAACTTTTAAAGCATTACCAAATACTTATAGTTAAGAAAACAGTTTAGAAATTTTTATTGTTTAACACACACACATTTGTATTTTCAGTCATAATAAATTACAGAGTTAGTAACTGTTTTCTATTTCAAAACTCTAGACAGTTCAAACATACCTTCAATGGAGTTGCTGGTACAGGCTCTGGTGCTAATAAAAGACAAAAAGAACCATGTTTGACATGTAAACAAATATGGATACCTCTAACAACTTAGAGTGAAGGCAGAGAAGTCATTATACAAATGAGATTTTTATAGTGAGGAGTACTGACAACTTTATTTTTTTCATTTTATTCTAAACACTGGTTATTTTTATTTATTTTTTTACCAAAGTTCCTTCCCTTATTTAATAAAAAATGAGAAAACTGAAATACTTCTGCACTTATTATCTTTTCTGTGTACTAAGGCTTATTGTATGCTTTCACCTGTATTATATTTTTCTGCATTTGTTTCTCTTTAGAATAGCAGTATTTTATAGTCCTAAAATTTAGTTTTAAACACTTAAAATGCTACAAAAAAATTTTTTTGAGTAGAACTTAGCATACGTATGCAGTGTAAATTGTTACATATAATCTGATACTTTGCTATTGATTTTCTTCAAATTTTCAATGAGCAGCATCTTTCATGAGACTTGCTTAGAGCATAAATTTCACATCTCCAGGTCTTGTAGTTTCATTGATAATGTTTGATCTGATTCTATAGATTGGCAATATTTAATTAGATAGATGCATCTTCTACTTTTTGGTATATATAAAGACAATTTCTGTACCAGTTGAAGCTTCTAAAATTATTTTTTTTCTTCTCAAAAACATCTCTAAGCTGATAACTAAAAGTTACTTTGAAAGCTGGTCTTTAACCATGATCTCTGTTTACGTAGCAAAATCAAAAATTACAAAAATTGCACATTTGTAACTCATGACATGATTTAAATGGAGGCTGAATCTTTCACTGATGCATGTATTGCCATTTTGTAAAAAAGATCCAAAGCCTAATCACATTCTATAAAGATTGAATACAGTAAATTTATCAGAAGCTAACAAAAATTGTTATAGTAAAAAATTCACACTGATACTGTAACTCAAAGACTATTTAATATGACTGTTGCCATGTAACAGAGGTGCATAAAGAAGATATAGCTGAACAAGAAAAAAATTTGAAACTATGGAACTGCTAACAAAATAAAAAATGTCTGGAAATACTTTGAATTTCCGAAAGGGCACAATAAAAAATTCTGTAAAACACACCTTAAAGTGACCGTATATTGTACAAATACTTCAAACACACAGCTTCAACTGACTGGACCATCACAGTGCCAATCATTCTAAGTTTCAGAATGCTGGAACATCAAAGGCATCTAAATCAACTTCAAGCACAAGCTCTACTACTGTTATCTCTAGACTGAGGACACTTCAATGAGGAATATAAGTATAAATACTTTTAAAAGATTTATAGCTAAAGACTTGAAGTTGTACTCACTAGTGGAAAGTGAACAATTTAATAAAAGAAATGCACTCACAAGTGCAAAATGTCTGCCAAAAATCACTTTACACTGAAAAAGATTCTACATTTCTGCAATGGTAAAGTATATATGCTGGAAAACATAACAGCAGCCAAGATAGTTGCTTTAACTACAGACTCTTGGGACTAGTGAAGCCACAGGACCATATAACTTTATGGAAATTAAAGTTTTATATTTTCCAAACAAGACTAATGCAAGAAAGTCACACAGCAGAAAACACAACAGAAGTACCGAGCAATGTCACAGAAGAAAAGAATTTAAATAGCTTAAACTCTTGCCCAAGTTTAATGCTTGCTCTCACATTCACCATCCTGCTCATACATAGAAAGTCTCATTTCAAAACTTTAAGAAAATTGAGGAAATTGCATTTTTCTTCCCAAGATGTACTTCATCTGGAAATAAACTCAAAGAAAACCAAACCTTGTTTAGCTTCTTATGCACAAACCAAAACAAGATTTAATGGCACAAATGGAACTCTTCTTTTTTTTTGACATGCTTCAGTCTTTTTTAGAACACATGGCAGCTGTCTGATGTAAGTGCAGGTTAAAAAACCATCTAATGGCATTTCAGATCTTGATGACCTTACAAAACTCTTTAAAGTGGCTACAACAGTTTTGCATGAGGAAAAAAATGGCAACAATCTTACTGATAGCCATTCTTCATTTGTCCTTGAAATAAGGACTCTAAAAATGAGAATGATTCTAGTAAGATCAAATATGAAAAAAAAACTTGAATTTTTGGGATTATGGCAGATTCATAAACCTATTAATCATTAATTATAAAATTGTGCTTAAAAAACAAGAAAAAAATACAATTCTTATGATTTTTAATGAATTTAATGCAAGTTCTGATTTTACACAGAACAGGATGCCAATATATGAAAATAACACACCTTCAATAAATGGCAATTTAAAAGTTTTGTTGAAAAAAATTAGTGTGAAAAATATATCACTATTTCAACACACACCTCCTTTGCCCTCTTTAAATTCCTTTACTTTATGTTGGTAATAAGCATGGTATGGATCTCCAGGATTTAAAAAATTGAACTTTTGGTTGTTGATTTCATTCTGACGAATACGAGCTTCAAACTCAGGACCTGGTAAAGAAAGAAAAATAAATAAGTGTAAATATCAATCTTAAAAAATATCTATTAAATATTAAAATAATTTTACAGATTTGTGTGTGTGTGTACATATATTAAATATGCTAATAATAAAGTGTACAAAATCCATATACAAAAATTATTTGAATCATGAATTAAAAAAAGAAATAGTAAATATTTATTGAAAAGACACAAATAGTAAGTAATATGATAAAAATATCTTTACAATTTTATACATTGTATACAAAAAATAAAAGATACTTAATTACATCCAACTTGCCCATATTTTCTTAAGTGGTTCATACAAAAATTCTTATTCAAACATCTAAATACGAGTGTTTGCTCTAAAAAGGTTCCAAAACAAATTTTAAAGCTTGAATATTATTAATAAAAGTGTTTCTACTTTTAACATACAAAATCCAATAATTTTTAATGATATAATTAATTTTTCTGTAGTTAGTACTACTGTGCCATCCCTTTTAGTTGAAAACTAGAGAAAATCCTGTACAAATACAATTACTTGTAGTTTTCATATTTATTTAAACACACAATCAATGGATTTTTTTAAAAATGACAAAATCACTTCTGTAAAAACTACCCTCCACATCAGTATTTGGTGCACTGAAATTGTTAGGTACATATAATAAAAAAAAAAAATCAACTTTAAAACTGTAAATCCCTCTATACTTACCATTTCTAGCAACAAAACTGGCAGTCTTGTCAACAATATCTGATTTTCAATGCTGAGGAAAATTCTGAAAATTATCAATAACTTAATGAACAATAAATCTTTTATCTCAAGTCATAATTATTATTTTACTCTATCAGTAATCATACTTTGAAAAATGGTAATTTCTCCTGTGATGACTTAGCTAGTTGAGCTTTAAAATGTTTTTTTTTCAACAAGAGGGTTGTTAACTGGATCTCTGATGCAAAACTGATTTGTAAGAAATGTTTTAGGAGTATGATATGGATACTAATCTGCAGTTTAGAGAAAAAACTAGGACAGTTTGAAATTAGATAATACTCTAGGGTCTTACATTCATCCAAGAATTACAAAAGAGGTTAAAGTAAAGATGTAAAAGCCTCTTGCTTTCATTCCTGTTAGGTCACTAGATAAGGAGCACATGATGGAGAATTATAAGAGTGGCTTATGTTTTAAGGGGATTGGGATGGGAGAAGATAAGAACTGTCCAAAGATGTTTAGGCTGGCTAGCATTACTTGGTAAGGAAAGGCTTTTAAAATGTGATAAAAGGTAGTTTTCCAGGATCATTTGATGAAATTCAAAACTTTTGCAGTCAACATGGCTTCACAAATGAAAGATTCTGCCTTTTCTGTCTATATGACTTAGTGAAGTAATGTAAAAGAGCTAATATAGAAATCCTGTCTTATTAACATATTAATATTTTTGTATCTTACCTACATTTGGGTAAAGAAGTAGATCTGATTTATTTGGACTTTCATAAAGGTGCTACATAAAAGAAAAAGAGAGTGTGTGTGTGTGAGCACATGCGTGTGCACGCACATCTTTCTTATAGCAAAGCCACACTGAACTATTTGCTGAGTCCACTGAGGGGAATCAAATGCCCAATTCAAGCACTATAAAACCATAGACTTACCACTGTACGATAAGGGACTGCACATAAATGACTGGTATTAAATAAAAGCTTCAATCAGAGTGCAAGATACAATATCTCAACAGATTAAAGGGTTGCTAGATGGACAAAAAGAAGAAAATGTATTTTATTACCACAGATCAGTTTAACTGAACAAATATTAAGTGGTATATTAAACCTCAAGGATATGTGAAAGTTAAATATGCTGTCTGACTGTCACAAGGATGCTATAAATCTACAGGCTTGTATCAGTTGATTAGCTTAACAAACAAATTTAAGAATGATTAGTATAAGGTTATAAATGTGAGTTATATAATTACATAAATCAGACATATAATTAATACATAAAAATAAAGCACTTAAAGCCAGCTGTAAAGTTTACTTAGTGGATGGGAAGGCCAAGATGGACCAAAAAATCCCTTGTTATTCTTAAATTTTAAGTTATATCAGACGAGAATCCTCTTTATTATGTAGATGATGAAGAGGATCTTGGAGTGTCTGTTCAGAGAACTAAAAACATTTTCTGCTGCATGTAATGATGCATAAAGAACTTTATGTTGTGTGTGTGGAGGGTAACTATGATTAAACAAAAGCCATAGTTTTGTTATATACATCATTTATTATGCCTAGTTGAAGTATTATGAGCTATGTGACACTCAACCCTACAAAGAACAATGAATTATTTGAGATGCAAAAAAAGGCTACTAAGAGGACCTTAAAGTTGAGCAGGCTATCATTTCTTACCTTATTCTCCTTAGAAAAGAGACAGGTAAGATAATCTTATTCAAATGTTCACAATTTTAAAAGAAACTACCAAAACTGACAGATTTTTTTTCTTGAATTAGATGGCAGAAGAATGGACAAGAGGTAATATATATATATATATACACGAGATCTGGAAAAGAACAACATTTCTAGTTAAGCAGTTTCATTTCTCCACTAGGGTGGAAAAAATTACCAATTTGTGTGATAGAAGAACAGTAGAAAATTAGAAAAAATCACAACCATTAAAAAATAAAATATATAGTTAGCATAGTAATTAAAAAATACCAAAAATAATTAAGTGAAAAGAATTTCAATCTACAATTTGTTAAGTAAAGCTAGAAACATCTTAATTTTCAAATCAACTATACTGTGCTTTCAAAAGACCATAAACATGTAAACAAAATAAAAACTATGAAGAAATAACAAGAAAAAATTAGAATTAAATACTATAAAGAGAAATTTAATGTGACACCTACGTATGAAAAATCTATAGTTTGTGCATATACAAAAATTTAAACTCATTTAAAATTCACTACCTAATTTCAATAAGTTTACAGGAGAACTTGAATTTAAACATAACATTTTTTTTTAAATTAAAAGGAACCTTTCACTGAAAATCTATCCTACAACATTAAGCCACATTAAAATTATTTTTAAGTTCCATTTATACTTCATCACTTTTGGTGCATTTTATGTTTCTCACTGAAAAACTGTCCATAAAATGTCACTGAGTTATAAAAAAAATTCTAACCTTTAAGGTTAAAAAGCTTTTGAATTATCTTACCATTCAAATAACTCCTCAATCATGAAGTCTCATAATTGTTAGAGTGAAGTGAAATATTGACTTTCTAACCTATTATTATTTTTCTGAGGATGTTACTTACATGGACAAAGGAAAGGGTATGGATCTAGTGTACTCAACTTTAAAAAGCTTTTGATAAAGTACCAATTATCAATTCAGGGTTCAAAACTGTCAAAACATTATTTGAGGCAGAAAAATCTTAACTTGGAAACTTCATAACTAAAGCAAACTTCTCTTCCTCTTCCTTCTCTAAAATATTTTAAGACTGATTATTACAAAGAAACTTGTTTGATCAGCTATCTACGAAAGCCAGTGTTAAAATTAGGAGTTGATATAATTTTTGAACAGATCTCATTGTGTT
Organism: Carcinoscorpius rotundicauda; assembly: GCA_011833715.1. NCBI lineage: Eukaryota > Metazoa > Arthropoda > Merostomata > Xiphosura > Limulidae > Carcinoscorpius > Carcinoscorpius rotundicauda. The sequence continues at coordinate 43,256,386 of CM022395.1, read as the reverse complement.
ACAGAAGCATACAGTTTTACAAGTTTTCTGTTATTTACTGAAAGATATAAATTAATAACATTTTCATGGGTATCCACCATTTTTTGCCTGCCCCTGCACATATTATTTAAAAAAATTCAATATTCATTATTACAAGATGCCTTTTTAAATTGATACCATTATGCTTTCTTCACAGAATGGCAAAAAGTTTATATAAATACATATAATACTTTCATTTTATAGTATCTGTGTAATATTACATAAAACAAATACTTCTGAAAAACAGTAGCATCATTTCTATCATGTTCAGCTTCTCACTAAAGATGACAGACTGTGAGAAATAACTGGCCTATAGTAACTGATACACAGTAGTTTAGTTTACTTTAATATTATCATTATTGGGTCTAAAATATTTGCACAAGTTTACTTTCACTCACAGATTTAAAATAAAAATCTAAGCTTTCTTAGCAGGTGCTTTTAGAAAAATATGTGATGAAAATGGACAAAACCATAACAGTTAACCTTGTTTTAAGCAGTATCATACCAAAATCAATTAACACAATGAAATAAAGTAAAACATTTTAGCTGTCATCAATAACACATCAAATTTATATTCATATGAAAAAAAGAATTTCAAAATTGAAAGTGGGATAAGCCACAGATTTTATCAGTTTATTGTATACTGCAATAATTTCATGCAGAAAATATCCTGAATAAAAAATAGCAAAAAAACTGATGTAGTGTAGAAATTCATTCATTATGTGCTCAATATTCCAGAATATTTTCTATTTGTTATACAATCGTCATATAAATCATCAGCCACTACCGAAATCATAAAACATATTAATAATTATAATAATTCATTATTTTATTAACATTATTATTCATTAAGTTTAACGTATATTGGCCCTACCACTATATAATGGTACCACTACCAGCAGAATGGGCATTTATTACTTAAAAGTTAAATATTTAATAGTATGATTCACACAGTTACAAAAGTTTGCTAAGCCTAATTTCAGAAAAGGATACTTCTTAGTTCTGGAGGCGGGTAGATAATCCCAATGGTCGGCTTAGAAGGAGCTACATCTTTTTGCTCCTGAACTACGGCATCCTCAGTTTCACGTTGTACTTCTGCTATCGGAGGCATTTTCTACTCAGTAGAAAACTATAACGATAATGTAGCCAAAATTCACTTCCTTTCGATTTAGTTTTCTCTTTACAGTACAATAAATATGGACGCGAAATGTCCGCTATAGATCTTTCTGATTGGCTTAAATCGTCTGACCTCACACAAGAACGATATACATGCGTCCTCTAGCATTGAACACAATAGAACAGCTATGGATAAATACGTGAATATAGAGGGCGCACCATATATACATATATATAAGAACGACTAAAACATTATTACCACAAATTATTCGTTTGAGGTTCCTTTGAATTAAACTCAAAGATAATCACTGAGATGCTTCTGTTATGTCCACCACGGGTATGGAAACCCGGTTTCTAGCGTTGTAAGCCTGAAGACACACTGCTGTGCCACTGGGGGACAGAATTTGAGGATTTGTGAAGACGAGAAACATACTTGAAGCAAAAATATATTCTCAAGTACCGAACAATATTATGACCTTAGGAAGATTTTTTTTTTTATATGCAAAAACGGCTCGTTTGTGTTCAGAAAATATTTTAAATAGAAGAGCGAACAAAGTTTCGACCTTCTTCGGTCATCGTCAGGTTCACAAAGAAAGAGGTAACTGACCGGAAGCTGACCACATGTTTGGAAGGGGTTGTGTAACTGAGTGTCGCAATGTAGAGGGCGGGGTTAGCTCTTCTATTTAAAATATTTTCTGAACCCAAACGAGTCGTTTTTGCATATAAAATTCTCAACAAGTGGGTTTCTCGACATCACTGACTTTGGAAGATTGTTGTTGTTGTTGTTGTTTTGAATTAAGCACAAAGCTACACAATGGGCTATCTGTGCTCTGCCCACCACGGGTATCGAAACCCGGATTTTAGCGTGTAAGTCCGCAGACATACCGCTGAGCCACTGGGGGGCCCTTTGGAAGATGACCTAAGAAGGTTGAGACGTTGTTTTGTACTTTATTTTAAATTAAAGCGCTAATACCCGTTCCAGCCGTCTTGAGAATACAATAATTTGAGGATGTTGTAACAATTACTTTGTAACGGTCGTAATTGTAATGGTAGTAATTTTATTTCTAAATAGCAGTCCAGCAAACAATTTAGTTAAATTCAAACACCGTTCCAGTTAGAAATATGCATTAAATTAAATTAAACTGATAATAATGACATGCGTTTACTCCTTAGTTAAATATACTCTCTGCTGGTTATTTATATGCAAGAACGGACTTACACGCTAAAATCCGGGTTTCGATACCCGTGGTGGGAAGAGCACAGATAGCCCATTGTGTAGCTTTGTGCATAACTCAAAACAAAAACAACAACTTATATGCAAGAAAATATCTTACATTAAGAAAAATCATCTGGTTTTTATGTTTGTTTTGTTTTTGAATTTCGCACAAAGCTACTTGAGGGCTATCTGTGCTAGCTGTCCCTAATTTAGCAATGTAAGACTAGAGGGAAGGCAGATAGTCACCACCCACCGTTAACACTTGGACTACTCTTTTACCAACGAATAGTGGGATTGACCGTCACATTATAACGCCCCCACGGCTATGAGGGCGAGTATGTTTGGCCCGAAGGAGATGCGAACACGCGACCCTCAGACTACGAGTCACACCCCTTAACACGCTTGGCTATGCCAGGCTGAAAATCATCTACATATAAAGTAATGAAATTATTAACATAAGATTGAATGGATAGAGCGTAAATTTGGGTCAGTTGTCAATGAGAAGTGTTTTTATATCTGATTGTGAAAACAGTGAATACAAATGTTTTATCTGCAAGTCATAGCGATTTTGTATTTTGTTTTCACAAGTATCATATTAGTATGTTAAATGTGATATTTTCATGTAAAGCTGATTTTTCCTAAGAATAAATCAGATGTGTCTGCTATTAAATGAGAGATTCGATCACAACATAATTTGAAATTATTTTGAATTTCTATAAAACTGCGTTTGTGAAAAAAGTTGTTTTGAATTTCGCGCAAAGCTACAGGAGGGCTATCTGCGCTAGCCATCCCTAATTTAGTAGTGCAAGACCAGAGAGAATCACCACCCACCGCCAACTTTAGAGCTACTCTTTTACCAACGAATTGACCGTCACATTATAACACCCCCACGGCTGAAAGGGCGAGCATGTTTAGTGTGACGGGAATTCGAACCCGCGACCCTCGGATTACGAGATGAGTGCCTTATCCACATACCCATTTCAGGCGTTGTGAAAAGAAAGAAATAGTATACAAATATGATCATACAATGAAAAAAAATATTTAGTTTCAACCTAAAACAACAATGTGTATATCAGAGAGCGGTTCTGTAGTCTCTGTAAATCTGTGTATCCTTAATTTTGTTATTCTGCTCAAGTTTAGGAAAGCATCATGTTATATATTTCAGATTATAAGATGATACTTTTGCTGAGCAATTGTAACAACCTGAACGACTTGTTATTTCCATTAAAAAATGAAGGATTGTGTAACTTTTAGAGGTCACCTGATCAATCAGAGAATAAAAATTGAATGTACTTTCACACATTAAGTGCAAATTTATAGTTACCATTTTCATAAGTAGACGATATATTACCTCCAGTAAACGGCATAGAACAATAAACAACTATAATGAAAATAATTTAACAACTTCACTGATGACCTTTCATTCAGGCAAACTCCCTTCATAGTGGGGGTATGTTTGCCCACCGCCTGACTCATTTGAATTGTAGATAATGTTGTCTTTGCCATGACGACATTTGAGATGTGGTGTTTTCTGATCACTCTCATTTCCCTGAGAGTGATGGCATAAATCCAATGAATAAGAGGATATTTAACAAGATATCTATTACGGCAGTTTTAAATTTCTTTGAATAATTAAGGTCATGAGGACGAAACATAGCGACAAAACACAATGCAGAGCATAAATAAAGAATTTTTATTATTTACATCAACACAGATGACAGATGGCTACTTTGACTGGATAAGAGACAACTTCAATCAAACTTACACATTCAAGAGCATTTGCCAGACTGTTTGAACCTAAAATTCTTTCTTACCAGAACAACTATTGATTCCAATTTTATTAGTTTGGTTTTCAGATTTCGCGCAAAGCTACACGAGGGCTATTTGAGCTAGCCGTCTCTAATTTTGCAACGTAAGATTAGAGGAAAAGCAGATAATAATCATCAACCTCCGCCAACTCTTGGCCTACTCTTTTGTCAACAAACAGTAAGATTGACCGTCACATTATAATTCCCCCCGGTTGAAATGGCGAAAACGTTTGGGGGATGGGGATTCGAACCCGTGACCCTCGAATTGCAAGTCGAATGCCTTAACCAGCTAGCCATGCTGGGCCTCTGAGATTAATCATTTTCATTTAAACTGAAGGAAGGTTGTAGCAGTGAAAAACACTGATGTCAATATCCTTGACAGGCAGATCAAATTCTACCTTAATAACGTGACAAAAACAAAGACAGCTGAAATAAAATAAATTTACTGGCTTTCTATACCATGTGTTATACAAAAACTGCATATACTAAAATACACGTAATATTCTCATATACCATATTTCCCTTCCTACCCTTTAATTCAAGATTGCCCTGAAGCTGAAAATTAATCTTGAACTATAAACCAATACATACACTTTTATATGTCGGGGTGAAATGTAATTTTCTTTTGCTCGTGTAAACATTCACGTTTATACAGTAAATACGTTCCTTTAACAACGACAGTCTATACAGTCATAATTCAAAGATACACTTTAACATTGATAAATATCCTGATCATAATTTATACAATATAAAATCAAGTTTTACTTCGCAACACAATATTACAATGTAAACTCTTTAGCGTAGAATACAAATTGTTAATAGCATAACAATTCTCTTTCAATAAAGACAGCACACTAACTATCAAATTAACTTTAACGTAGATAACAATGAGGCCTGGCATGGCCGAACGCGTAAGGCGTGTGACTCGTAATCCGAGGGTCGCGGGTTCGCGCCCGCTTCGCGCTAAACATGCTCGCCCTCCCAGCCGTGAGGGCGTTATAATGTGATGGTCAATCCTACAATTCGTTGGTAAAAAAGTAGCCCAAAGGTTGGCGGTGGGTGGTGATGACTAGCTGCCTTCCCTCTAGTCTTACACTGCTAAATTAGGGACGGCTAGCACAGATAGCCCTCGAGTAGCTTTGTGCGAAATTCCAAAAACAAAAAAACAAGATAACAATGAAGTTAATATAAAACAAATAAAAGATCAAATACCAATACATAATAAAATCATGAAACTCCTTTATGAGATCAATATGTAATAAAATTAAAAGACAAAATAAACCCTTACCAATAAAGAAAATGTGAAAATATCAGCACATGCCCTTGATAGTAATATTACGGGTTAACACTGTATAGTCGAAAACATCACATTGGTAATGGTGTGAGAATCCGTGACTGATGTTTTGGTGGTTGTTTAGGAGGAAGTCCATTTACTTTAAGATCCTCACCCTCTATGATGGTAATGATAGGCTCACTCCTTCTTTTGGTGATCTTTCTGAAATGAAAGTTTTTGCCACTATCACTGGTGGTACTGGTCGAGTTATAGCGGAACCATTCTATGTCTCTTTTACCTACTGAGAGTACTTTGGCTTCGAAAATATTTTTGGGGGTATTCAGAATATCGTAGTCTTATGGAGGCGGGTGCACATATGATATCATTGAACACCTCAGGAAAGGTTCCCAATAACTTGATATCTGCTTCAACGCCTGTTTTACTGGAGGTGCTGAAATTGGCAGCGGTATATGAACCACCTATAGACTCAGGTCGAGCTGCATGGGGGTACCAGCCTACAATGATTTCTCCAAGTAAATGTTGGACACTTTGTATAGTAAAGGCTTGAGTTCTCTGGGTATAACTACCCTGTCTTGGACTACCCATCCTTGGGAGGCTTCAAAGCCAGCAAAACAATCAACCTAGCCAGGCCATTTTCATTCAATGTATCAGCTAGCAATGCATCTTAATCCATGGACTCCATCAGGTTAAAAATCATTTTGCTTCAAGAGTTCTTGAATTATTAGTGAAAAGTGCCTCACGGAAAAGGAAATCCTGACTATATTGGTTTTCATCATGGTTGTTTTTCCATTGTTGGGCATAATAAATATTTTGATATATAAACAAACGCGAATAAGAAACACCAGTGGATATTTGAAGAGGGAGAGCGCCAAAAGGGTAAAAACATGAAACGTTAACTGGCTAAAATCCGGACTTAAAACGTAGTTCAGCTGAATTTCAATTGCTCAGAAGGTCAGCAGATGTGTATATCGTAAAAACCTCATAATTGTTTGGTATGAATTGTTTTCAGAGAAAAGTAATTAACAGTGAATTTGGTCAAGTGACATTTCCATGAGTTTCATCAATTTATGCCCTATTCACCCTAGAAGATATACACTCAACACATGTAAGTTTCTCAATCTACAGGTTTTATTGCACTTTTATCTACAGCTGTATTGCCATCTCTGTGAAAATAGATAGTGCAGCTTATACTTCAACGCAGAATCATTCTCTCCAATGCTGTCTTTTTGTGATATAAGCAGAGCCTTGATTCAGTAAGGAATAAACGAAGTCAATACTAAACATATGAGTAAGCCCACGAAAACAGACACCAATTTGCGCTTCTGACCATCACAATTCTTTAAATTTTCTTCACTTCTCTATTGTTAGTATAACTTTAGTACAATTAGGCGTGTCTTTTAAATACTCACAATGCAGAGGTTACTTTCTACTGTGGTCTAACAACTATCAGCTTCACCACTATACGATCAACTGTAGTTATGTTGTGTTTTATTATAGTAAAGCCACATCGGGCTATCTGCGCTAGCCGTCCCTAATTTAGCAGTATAAGACTAGAGGGAAAGCAGCTAGTCATCATCACCCACCGCCAACTCTTGGGCTACTCTTTTACCAACAAATAGTGGGATTGACAGTGACATTATAACGCCCCCACGACTGAAAGGGCGAGCATGTTTGGCGCGACCCTCAGATTACGAGTCGTAACCCTTAACGCGCTTGGCCATACCTGACCCCACCGAGGAGAATTGAATCTCTGATTTTATCGTTGTAAATCCATAAACGTACTGCTGTGCCAGCGGAGAATCTACTTTAGTTTAGAAAATATTTGAAAATCTGTGGCACAATAAAATATTTTATTGTGTATGATTAAAAATATTACATGATAATAAAATAAAACAGTGGGTATACCCGTTTTACATTTTTATGGCCAGGTGGTCAAGGTACTGGACTCATAATTTGATGGTCGCGGGTTTGAATTCCCGTCATACCAAACATGCTCGCCGTTTCAGCAGTCTTAGGTCTGCTCTTGTTAATTATCTCGACTAGCCAGTATCTGAATTCTTGGTGTAAAGTGCTGAACCAATGAAAAACTTCCAATGCATCTAGAAATTCATCGGTCTGTGGCAATGAAAATATATCAAAATGAGTTACTGTTCTCACTCATCTAAAACAAACACATAACTAGACTATACCTTCCTTCTTTATAACAGTTACAACTGGGGACGACTTTGAAGACTGCATAATTTTTCTAATCAAGTTTTTTTCCTCTACTACATGCACTCCTGCAGTCATTTATCCTTTTTTTCAATCAGACCAACATCAGATAATTCTTCCACAGAGAATCAATTTACTTCTAGCCCAGGTGAAACTTAATAAAACTTTTCTACGTTAGGGTTTCAATGGATATGTTTCATTCTTCAAATTTCGACAATTTTTCGTCAGGTTTGTAAAATCTTCTACTCGATGAATGATGTTGTTGTTTTAACTTAAGCACAAAGCTACACAATGGGCAATCTGTGCTCTGCCCACCACGGGTATCAAAACCCATATTTCAGCGTGTAAGTCCGCAGACATACCGCTGAGCCACTGGTGGGCTCTCGATGAATGAAGTATTATGTTAATACTCTATTAAAATAATTAAATACTGTCGAAAACTTTTACTTTCTTCTTTTTTAGTTGCTATATTTGACAATAGTCACTTTTTAATCATGAAATAAGTTTTATTTTTACAGAAATCTATGATGTAAAGAACGAATCTTCATGACTTAAACTTTACAAACTTCAAATATTTTCACGCAAAAAAAACTTTAATGAAATTTTCAGAAACATTCATAATCTGAATTACACGTCAACAGTACACACTTTCATATGTTTATCTAAAATTATCAAATTTATTATCTCATTAAAAACGTTTTGTACTTTAATCTTCGAATAAGTTCTGATTATTTGAATAAATAAATTATGAAGATCAAGGCATTGGTATTATCCAAACAACACTTTCATTGGTTACCCCGAAAATCGTATTCATTTTGATATTGTACCATTTATATTGAACAAGTAATGGGATAAATGGTCCACTTTCACGTAAATTAACTTCTCAGTGACTATACATTCCTTGGGACTCAGCACATGAAACAAAACAAAAACTCAACATACTAAGAAACCAGATAAACACAGCCATAAAACTGTGCTCACCAGATAAAATTAACGATGAATTAGACAAAATAAAACAATACTTCATCAACATCAATAAGTTTCCTCCACAAACTGTAGAAAACATTATACGCACACACCTAGACAGAAAGCAAAATCAACCAACAAAAGTGAATATATATCACGAATAAAAAAATCACGAAACCATATACTGCTGTATACCATATATTCCTGACATCAGCAAACAAATAACCAACATTTGGCAAAAACTAGTAACAAAATATAACATTCCAGTTAACAATAAATTTATTCAAAAACCAGGCACAAAACTAAGGTCTATACTATGTAAGAACTACACTGACAAACACCACACCAACATTATTTATAAAATACAATGTGATAACTGCCACGACTTCTATATAGGAGAAACAAGTAGAAAAATGGAAACTAAATTCAAAGAACATAAAAAGTCACCTTCACACGTTTTCGAACACTGCAAGTCAAATGGACACAATACAACCATAGAAAACACTAAAATACTAAATAAAGAAACAAACATAAACAAACGAAAAATTAAAGAAGCCTTACTTATACAACAACTTAAACCCAAAATAAACCAATATAAAGGAACGCCATTATACCTACATTAATATTATAGATTATTATATATTCAAACATCTAACCGCGCCCTCTACATTGCGACACTCAGTTATACAGCCCCTTCCAAACATGTGGTCAGCTTCCGGTCAGTTACCTCTTTCTTTGTGAACCTGACGATGACCGAAGAAGGTCGAAACTTTGTTCGCTCTTCTATTTAAAATATTTTCTGAACCCAAAACGAGCCGTTTTTGCATATAAAAATTGAATTAACTTCTGCTGTTATTCCTTGTCAGAAAATTCACTCTGATTAGCGAAAGTATTAGAGAACCTACTCCAATAAAATGTGGTGACTTATCAACTCTTACTTTCAAATGGAACCTTGATCCATGGGTATACATCTTATAAACTCTGAATCTTGCAAAGTTGAATAGGTATAGTATAGCTATCATTGTGATAATATCACCAGTATTAAAAATCCAACAGTATTACTAAAGCCATATCGGAATATAAAACTTGTACTTTGGATTGATACTAGCCAGTTGGATCTTCAGTAGTTTGTACCACAGTGCCAGATTTTTTTTATTTTTTTTTTATGTACGGCCTTTTCCAACTTTTCATATTTTTATCCCTGTTTTCACTTTGTTATCTTCAACGAACTAATGATGTAATACCCAAGGTCAAGTAAAAGTGGCAATTGAATTATTTCACTTAAAAAGTAGTTTAGTTCCTCACTATTAGTTTGAAACAAACACTAGTTATATTAATTTCAATTACAATAACAATTTTTGGTGTTAACCGTTTAGCAACTCTTACCCGCCTTGTATATAAAAAATAGCTTTTCATATTACGTACAATAACTCTCTCCTCAATTAATTTTCCGACAGCCCTTAAATTTCTTGAAGCGTGTAGACACTATTAGACGTGTGGACGTTTCAAGAAAAGCGGATCATGTGGAAATTATTTGTGTCGTGTTTCCACGTTATTTAGTTGTTTTGTGCTTTATTTAACGCTATGATTAAACTTTGTAACTTAAACTTTTTTGTGGCGAAGTATGCCGCAGGAATCAACTTGACAGTTTATTACAATTAAACTTAAACTACAGGCGATGATAAGTCTTTTACTCAAAGTATTGTTTGTTTATTGTTTTTTAATTTCGTGCAAAGCTACTCGAGGGCTATCTGCGCTAGCCGTCCCTAATTTAGTAGTGTAAGACTAGAAGAAAAGCAGCTTGTCATCACCAACTTTTGGACTACTCTTTTACCAACGTATAGTAGGATTGACCGTAACATCATAATGCCTAAACGGCTAAGAAGGGGAGCATGTTTGGTGTGACGGGGATCAAAGTAAAGTTAAGCAGCCAGGTCTTGAAACTAGGGATGAAATGTAACTCCTGATGTTGCAACGTTCTTACCCTTTTCACAGACTTAAATAAATACCACAAGAAATGAGAAGTATGAATAACTATTTTCTATTACATCCGTTTGAGAAACATTTACAAGTACCGCCGATAATTTTTGAAAAATTATTTAAATAAACAACATAGGACAGGTGGTATTTTCATAACAACTCCACTTACCAATGTTTTAAAAGCAACAGGGAATATTGGCTCTACAAACATTATAAATTCGAGAAACATGTTCGTGCTAATATCTTCGCGAAGACTGGTTCATATTTCTATTGATGAGTAGTCGACTCAGAAATGTAGTCGCAACAAGGAAACGATGGCTGCGTTTATGAGAAACATCTGTTTCCTAGTAAAAGAAAAAATCTCTTTATTTGCATGAAAATTAGATTTCTCATGTTATGTTACAAGACGACTCTCTGAAGCGATGGGTGGAAAATCAGAGCGTTCGTTCAACATATGTGAGCAAAGTTACAGCTTGTGATCTACTGGCCTACACTGCTGAACTTCTAGGTTACTGTAATACCTGGTACGGAATAACAAATATTACTGAATAATGATTTACAAATCGTCAGATATATAGAAAATGTGAACCAGTTGTCATTTTTAATCAGTGATAACGAGAAAAGCCACTTGTAAAAAAAAATCTCAACCCAAACCAGTCGTTTTTACATATATAATTATCAGTTTATATTCACTATATGATTGACCACAGTGAAGTGAAAGAAAAATTATAACCTAGGAAGCATTGCTTCCGAACCATTATAAGTTCACTTGACAGAGAGTTGATGAAAAAAGAACTTTTATGACAAGCAAATAATTTGTTTGCATTTTCGATGATACCACCAATTTTTCAGGAAAGTAAGTGTTGTGTATAAACGATTTTCAGAGAAAGCAGAAAGAAATGTTCCTTATGGATATTGTAGGGTCCATTTTTGTATCGCCCCCAGTGGCACATCGATACATCTGCAATCTCACACTGTTAGAAACCAAGTTTTGATACCAGTGGTTGGCACAGCATAGGTAGTCACTGTGTAGCTTTATGCCTAATTCCAAATACTCAATCAAATAATCAACCATTTTTTTATCTTTACCCTTAATCAGCATAGAAATAAAAATGTGTACTTGAAGAAGGTTCTTCATGCTATCAAAGACATGTATTCACTTTTCCACAAATGATCAAAGTGTGGATGCCTGTTGCTTCAGCTTCGGAGGTCATTGAAAGAACAACCTAAACTACAAATTTCAGAATCAGTTGAAGTGTACTGGCTTAATAATTACAAATCTGTTCATACTCTCTTAACTTGTTACTGTTCAACTATGGTAGTTTGTAAGCTCCTACCCAAAGACGGTACAAATTTAGCATCGTCAGCAGAAAATGGATATCTAGTTTTATCTTGTTACTCTTACAGTTTTGGATGAGAATTTATGTGCAGTATTTAACCTCAGCAAAATTTGCAAAAAGAAAAACTGAATTTGTTGTCAGTTCATAAGCTTGTAGTGTTGACGATAACACATTTGAGATGTACAGATTCAGTATGTCAATTTACATTAAGAAAACTATTGATGTAGCTGTCGTATATCTCAACACAAAGGCTTCTGCTGTGACTGATTATTGAAAATGAGCTGGAGATTCAAACTTTTAATAATATTAATAATGTTGCACTATGATTAAACAAGTGGCACTGACTTAATTATCAAGCAGTCTTTCTCACCAATGTGTAATTTGACATGTGATAATGTGAAGAGAGGATGTAGTTTTATTGATGGACTGGATCCTGGGTGCCATGTGGGCTGACTTGAGATCCTACAAATACGTTGCAAGTAAGCAAGAAGATTAAGATAATAAATATGGTGCATAAGTTGTGGAAAGTAAACGTCAATTATGACAGTCTTAAAAAACTTAACAGAATTCCTGATTTCGGTGCCGCTTTCGATTGCTGTAGTTGGGTATTTTTGTAGCTGCATGAACCATAAAACCCGCTTCAAAACTGTGTGAAGGTTAGTCTAATGTACATCTCATCGACTTATGAGCATGGCAAAAACCAACCAAGACGCGTTCGTTTTCTTTTAGAGTAGCTACAGTGAATTGTCCGAACACACTTCCGGTATTTTTTTCTGCCTTGAAAAAATTGTATTTAAATACAATAATCTATAATGATAAAACATGTTATAAATTTATGGAGTCAAGCATTTTAACGTACTTCCCATTTTGTCTTTAATCTTCTCCTGGATTCAATACTTGTTGGAACACTTCCTCAGTTATTACTTCCAAAGAGTACTCATTCTAGATTTTAAATTCAGCTTCAAAGTTCATGGCACCTTACATTTACTCGAATATAGATTTTCATGTCTTGATTATCTTCAGTTATATAGCATGCAGATGATTTAATGGAATATGTCTATTGACATGGGTATCTTTTATTTTTGATAGGCCAATCTTCCTATCTCAAATATTTTGTAATTTTAGGATTTCATCAAGTTAAACAAGCCATTCCTAAATCTGAAATAACAGATGAGGACTAAGGTAGCAAGTCAAGGGTAATATCTTTTGGACTACTCTTGTCTGAACGAATATTGGGACTTGGCAGTCACTTATGGTGTCAAAAAAATCACAAATCCTCTGATTCATATTTCGAAAACACTAAATTTTAGGCTAAATTTACCCACGATTTAAGAAAAAAAAAAGAAGTTTTACATCTTGGAAGAGGAATTTGTTGAATTTCGCACAAAGCTACACGAGAGTTATCTTCGCCAACCGTCCATAACTTTGAAATGATAGGCTGGAAGGTAACTAGTCAATACTACCCACAGACAACTCTTGGAGTGTTCTTTATCAACATATACTGAGGATTGACTGTCACTTTATAATATCCTCACAACTGAAAGTGCGAGCATGTTCGGAGTTGTGATTCGAACCCGTGTTCCACAGATTGTGAATTGAGTTTTCTAACCATCAGGCCTCCAGAAAAAATTATCTTCCTTTATAAATGTTGTGGTATTCAGGTGCACTGAGCATGCCCCACAATACTGAGGTGTTGCAGTGAACACCACATACCTGCATGTAAAAAGAACAAGCTACACCAAAATGCTACAACTGTGGTAAAACACATACAGCGAATTATAAAGGATGCGATAAATATAAAAAGATAAAACAACACATTTACAAAATAAAACCAATACAAGATAATAAACCTGACACAATAACACAACAAACACACACAACTACAGGACTAATTATGCATGCACAAAAGCTGAAAGAAAATATTACACAACCAAAATGAATAACAAAATTCAACCAAAACAGTAAGCAATCTAAAAGAACTTAACAAAAAACAGATACAACAAACATCCAAGAAAATAACAATCTTACAGTAAGGGAAAACACAAACGATGAAACAAGTCTAAAAGTAAATTTAATTAAAAACATTCTTGCAGAGTTCATTACAGAATTAAAAAAAACGACCCAATCTAAACATATTATAGACCTCTTCATAAACATAGCTAAAAAACACATATCACCACACATACTACAAATAATCACAACAATCACAGAATACATGGTAAAATCTTAAATTCACAGTTCTGAGCATCAACATTCAAGGTGCACTATACTCCAGATACATGTTTCTTGGAAGCAAGCTAATATATTAATGTTCCATAAAGAAGGAAAACCAGCTAATAAGCCAAATAGTTATCGACCGATCAGCCTGACAAGCTGTGTAGGAAAAATTCTTGAAAGAATAATAAGTAATAGACTCTCCACATTTTTGGAGATTACTTCAAACTGGTCTAACTGGTAAAAAATATGGAACAACAACTGAAAACATCATCAAAATATGCAAAACATATATTAGACCAGCAATAGTCGATGCAACTCCTGCATGGATTAACCTAATTGAAAAACACTTACAAACCAAACTCCAAACATTAGAGAATACATTAATTACAGCAACATATAAAGTAACTAAAACCACTTTTTCAAAGTTCATGCACAAATACTCAAACTAGAAAGATACATACTAGATAGATATATATAATGAAGAGAGACCCAAACACCTCTTCCCGTTAAACTTGTACATTAGATCTTTAAGGTAAAATGAAGTTTAAAAAAATAATTACTGAAAAAAAAAAAAAAAAATATATATATATATATATATATATATATATAACAAAAAAATAGTGCTAAAATAAAAAAAGGGCACCTACATTGTAGACTAATTTAAAAAGAGAGAGAGAGAGAGAAGTGTGTGAGTATCTGGAAATAAACTGAATATGAACATTAATGATCTCTCTACTAACTTTGAAAACTATATAAAATTACCTATTACCTTTCCTTTTAAAATATATATCAAACTAATCCTGTCAGATTAACCTTTTGATCCACCATATCAACATTCAGTTTCAGCCTCATTCAATAGATTTCTCCCTATATTAAATGTTTCAAATTATAACACAAAAGTATTACCATGCACTTACTGTAATTAAAGGTCAATTGGAATATATTTGTCCAACTGATCCAAAGCATTGTGTAGTATCTTAACACAGCTAGAAATACTCAATAATTACCCTCATTATAGCATTAAGTTAATGTTATCAGCATACTTTAATTTACTTCTCCTATGCTTGTATTATTTATGTGAATAATAAAAATCAACAGCCCAAGCATTGACCACTTAGAAACTTTATCAGAAAAAGAAGTCAAGTTTGACTGAACTCCATTAATAACCTCTTGTTTTATCCATTTAAGGATACTACAATGTAATGAAATAACCTTTTCCCAGCTTTTACTAATGTAATTTTCTTAGTTAATCTTTACATGGCATCTTCCTACACACGTTTACTGCAAGAGCATATAAACATACTGTTGATTCTATATAACTTGAGTGGTCAGCAACTGAAGTATTAACTATTTCATGTCTGTCTTGTGGGTGGCAGATGGAGCATTACACTTAAAAGATTCCACCCTTTGAACTCCATTGGCCCTGTACTGAGGTACATCATCTGATTAGTTGTATATCTCCACCTCTGCAATGGAAGTCATAAATTCTGATTCTAATATTTAGTTTATGTCTATGATTGAGCTTGATTTTAATTTTTCTTTTAAGTTGTGAAAGACTCTCCCTACTTTTGCATGATGTAATCTTGTTTTGTCATCAGACCATAGTTGAAGTAGAAAACAGGAAAAGAAATTATACTGTGCATACACAAAATTGTAGTAAATCATAATTTCTTCTTATTTAAGTTCAGTACTTTTGTCTAAACAGTTTACATCATGAATGATGTAATGACGACACATAATGATACCAAAAATTTCCTCAATGCCAGCAACAAAAACCCAACAAACTTCTACTTTATTCAATTTAAACAAAACTTATTTTAAAACATAGAGTACATATTTTCCTTTACCCCCCTTTATGTATTTAACCTACAAAACCAAAGTAACTGGTAAGGAGCAATTTGTCTTCCATCATTATGTACCTAAAAATATTTATCTTTTTCAACCTTCTGAAAAGGATTTCTATCCAATGCATACTCAGACAGGTGTCTTTCTAAAGAACATATCATACATGTTATTACTTATAAACTTACTACAGAAATAATCTTGTTTATGAAAAGCTTAATGTACCAGTTTTAATCTGATCAATTGTATCTCACTTATGAAAAGTACATATAATTCTTGGAATATTCACAAGAGTTAAAGAGGATATAGAAATAACTTTCAATAAGACACTTTTCCAACTGCTAAAACTACATTAAAGAAATTTATATTTGTTAAACTACAGCCAATGGAATAAGTTGCACAAGTTTTAGACACACGTTATCAACATGAAGTAAATAACCTTTTGAATATACTCAACATATAGTACTCTTTAGTAGCTACCTGAAAGACTTAATTTTTGAAAAACAATATTTCAAATTATTGCAGTCCTCACAACTCCATGTGAAAGTCTGTATCATATTCATTCACTAAGCAGTATGAAAACCATGTCCATAACTTTTTATTTCGCACAAAAATTCAAACAAATACATTCACAACATTAAATTGTTTACATGAAATCCAAATTCTTCCCTCCTCCCCTCAATTCATATTTCAACTATGATCTAAACTACAACCACCCATATTTTATTAAGACTGTACATTACTGTAATTTCTTTTCATGTACAAAACTGAGTGTGAAGACACCACTGTTACACATTAGATCTTAAAGTATAATTTTTTTATCTGGAATAGAAAAGAACAAACAAACAAAAGATGAAGAGATATCACTATGATAGTAACAAAAGCTTCCTTGCAGTTATTTAAAACTAGGGTCATGTTTAATTTGAACAGCCAGTTTCATAGAGCTTAATTTTCACTTTTTTTTTCTGTTAGAGTAACAATATAACTATTGTAAGCAGACTGAGATTTGATAGAAAGAGAGTTAATGATTTCCTATAACTCTGATATTTAGTGTTTGAACTTTACATAAAACTAACGGTTATATAGGTTAAGCAATACAATTACCACACCTATATTAAATCTACTTTTCTATCAAACAACATTCAACCCACAATAAATTTATATTACCACAGAATGAACAGAGAAACACTGGTGTACGAACTAGAAAAAAAATTAACATTTACTTTAGTATCAGGAAACTGTTGTTAACTATGTAATTTGTTTAATAAAATTTAGAAGAACTAAAAAATAAACCAAACTAAGTTTTCTGATATGTAAAAGTTTTAATAATGCCATTAATGAATCTAAGGCTTTATTACAGAAAGTATAATGTATAAAGTATTAAATGTGTATTGCTATTAAAAAAACAAAACAAAAAACACATGCACAAGTGTACAATCTGATGATGTACTTTGTTTCACCGAGAAAACAAAACATTTTATTCATTTTTTAAAATTTGGACAAGTAAATGAGAATAAAAAGCTTCTACCAGAAGTTTTGTAGTGGATGAGAGACCTTTCAATTTTGATAATAATATCAACAAGACAAAATTGAGGAGAAAGTTTAGGAAGCTTATCTGTAAATTTACACTTTGCTTTTTACTTGGTTTCTAGTAAACGTATTAAAGTTTAGTTATCTTCTGATGCCTCAAGTATTGAAATACTGTAAGCAAGGTCCCAGTAATGTTCAACTCCATGTTTTTTAAAGTGCTCACGTGCAAAGCTTTCTGTTGGACAAACCTTGAACTTCATTTCTCCAAAACTACGGTTTTTAACGGTACCCTGTAAAAAAAGTTTTAAAAAAAGTAACAATAGTGTTAAACTTTCATGCTGAGGCCAAAAGGCTTTCTCAAACATTCATTTTATCACTGTACAAAAGTTTAAAAAAAGTCTTAATAAAACATATCCAAGGAATATTTACTTGATAAAGGAGGGTGTAACAATAATTTTCAAGAATGTGTATTTCAAGTGTTAAATCTGCATTTAAAGAATTTACTAGTTTATTTAACATTCTACCAAACAAAAATGAGTGTGAAAATAGAAATCTCCAGACCAGTGATGTGGTAATTGGAAGAACAAAACTATTATCCATGAAATAGAAAACCAGCTAGTACTCACTTCCCATACAAGCAAACATCGATTGTCAATCTTCTCTCCTTTATCAGCTGCAACAAAAGATCAAATCAATCAGGACTGTTATGTAATTTACAGCAAAACAGATGACCCAATAAAGCTTGAAAACTGCAAAGTGATGTAAACTTCATTACATTGAAGTAAAACTTGAGTAAAAATATGGGTCTCTACTCAGTTATGTCTAGATTAATAATGATAAACTGTTATAGAGATAATTGATGCTTGATTCTTCTAGAGTTTTTATAAATATACGTGACTGTGATGGTAACCAGATAAATCAACCCCAAATTCTAAAAGTTAATACGTCAGCTCTTAGTGTTTTACTCAAAACATCTACAAGCAAAAGTCAACTTAATATAAAAAATAATATTAAATAACTAATCTCTATTTTTAAAACAGAATTTTAACTGATTGTTAAGTAAATACACATAAATGTTAAATTAAGATACCAAAAAGTATACACCAAACAAAAGATCAACTTTCATTCATAACTTTGTTTACTGCAAACTAGAGTTTAGTAAATAAACATTTCAATCAATGAAAATTAAATATTGGCCTTTATCTATATTAGCTCAATATGACAATCTTTTAAACACATTTACCTACACTCAATTAACTGGAGATGATGTTCCATTTTAAACTAAATTAGCAAAATGATAAGTTAGTAATAGTTCTTAATTAAAAGCTATAATAGCAAAATATTGCACAAATAAAGATACTTACTGGAGATATAAGTAGTTATTTTATTTGCATTATCAGGAAAAGCATGTTTTATAAGCCACTCAAAAATTGAAAAAGGCAGCACATTTATTATCAAACTGTATCACTGATAAAGAAATTTATTCACGATATTCACAAAAAGAAAAAAAAGTCTAACAACACAAAAACTACTGATTTTTTTAAAAAAGTGAATTCATGACATGTTCCAGGAGTGCTTGGAATTTTTTACAGTAATGTTACAAAATTAATTGTCCTTTAAGTGTGGACTATATATTACAATAGGTATGTTGGTATGAATTAAAATGATTCTTGTTTATTACCACATAACAAAATCTAGGTATTTTAGCATAAGTGCTTTATTTTAAGAAGTTCAAGTGCCTCTTACAATGATTATTTAAAGTGTGTTAACACTGAAGTAGCAACCAGAATATTTAACATAAAAGTCAGTATGGACCTGTGGGTTTTCATAAGCATGTTCTGGACCACT
Source organism: Carcinoscorpius rotundicauda (assembly GCA_011833715.1). Classification (NCBI taxonomy): domain Eukaryota; kingdom Metazoa; phylum Arthropoda; class Merostomata; order Xiphosura; family Limulidae; genus Carcinoscorpius; species Carcinoscorpius rotundicauda. Next base: position 43,237,000 of record CM022395.1, on the reverse strand, counting down.
CGGAGTTATTTTAAAGACTCTTTTAAAGATATTGTTTAGTTGTTAAGTTTGATAACCTCATGAATTAACCCTTTCCAAGCCAGATGAGTATCAACGACATCTATTCTTTTTATTATTACAGTGAAACTATTATCAAAACTGCATGAAATATGAAGCAAAGTTTCTAAATAATGTCTAGTTTCTGTGTAAGAAAAGTCATAGTTTTATTTAATATTTGTATCACTTTTGGTTGAAAAATATTACCTGTGAGTCAGAAGCCCACATTTACAGGACCACTATAATGCTAATTTAATGCCTGAAATACTATATTTATATGCTGTAATATATATCAATGCCATTGATGCCACTTAGCAAACCTAAGCACCATATTTACAGGGGTATTATAATGCAAGTTTAAGACTTGAACTACGAAATAGTTGAATGAAGTTTTACCTTTGTGTAAACCTCTGGTCTATAGAACAATGATCTATCTATGTATATGACAGGGATTCAGCCACAGTGAGAGAGTTTAATGTAAACAACTGATTAGGTTAAATTTGTTATACAGTTAATGTGAACCCGTCTTATGAAATTTTACTATATTTTTCCCCATTTACTTTATGTTATCTAACCTAACAAGTTTTTAATTTGTAGATATTAGTTATTTATATAAAATAATACAAAAATAAATGAAAAAACAAGATATTTTGGCTTTAGATTAGTTAAAACCTATCACAATAAATTATATGTAAGAGTGAGCTTCCTTAACACTTAATTTTTTCACACTGTTAGCTCTTAAAAATCTATTTCTTTTAAATACTCACTTAAGAATACAAATTTATGTCTGGCTCTAGAATACAATGTTCCAAAACTACTAATTTAAATGACCTACTAACGTACAAACAGATGTAAAAAGTTCCATTACCTGTTTGGGGCTGAAAACATGGTCACAAACAATGGAACTTCAGCAAAAGGAAATAATGGTGTAAAAATATTATAAATAAAGTCACTTTTGCACTAGTTATAAATGATCTAATAACAATTACAACATAAGGAATGTTGTAAAAAAAAAAAATTGCTCTTTCTGTTTGTTATCCAGTAATAATGCCAGAGAGACATGGAAGGAGCATGTAAAATAAGATTTATATTTTTGATACTTTAGTACAGCAAGCAGCTTGAAGGTTCCAAATTTATAGAAATGTAAAAATAAAATCTAAAACATGTAATTTAGAGTGCAGACATATCTTGTGACACATAAAAATGAAGACTTAAAAATTATTTACATATTTACTTTTGATATTAAAACATAGGTAATATATTAGTTTGAATTTTAAACTACATTTCAATACCAAGCTTGACAAACATTAACAAGAAAATTTGTCATTAAATTTTTAATGTAACTATGCAAAAAAAAAAAAGTTGTGACAGGCACTTTTATTCTCTTATATGTAGTTAATGTACATAACAATAAAATAGCAAGCCTGTGTGCCTATAAACCACATTTACATGCTCTAATATACATCAATTTTATTCTTTGGTTCTGTTTTCAGGGAATCAATGTAAAAGTGTTTTTCCAGAATACTTCCCTTCCCCGAGAGGCTGGGTGAAGATTTAGCTTTGTGGAAACCTCGATGCCAAGACAATTCATTCAGTACTACTTAGCAAACATGTGGCCTAAGGTCCACATTTACACGGTTATTATAACCAGAGAGCACAAATATTGCCCAGATTAGCACAAAAATTTTTCCATAATACAACTTACATCATTTACTGATTAAGCTACTAAGTGACTGGGTAAAAGGTTTTACCTTTGTGCAAACCTCTGGGCCAAGATAACTCATTTGGCACCATTTAGTGAAATCATGGGCTTATGGCTGGCTCAAACTTATAAGGCTGTTGTAATGCAAATTTAATGTCTGAACTACTACATTTATTTACTTTAATGTTAAACAATGTCAAACTTAAAAAAAGTTCACTTTTGGGAAATTCATGCAAAAGTGATTTTGCACAATACCTGGGTTTCATAAGAAGATGGGTGAAAAGTTTCATGTTTGTGGAAATCTCTGGGTTGAGACAATTTGTTTGGCACCACATAAAAGTTTGTGAGTCCAAAAGTTTAGGAAAAGGGGCTTTAGGAAATCCCCAGGTTCCACTAGATGTAGGGTGAAAAAAAGTTTATATCTGTGTAAACCTTAAAATTGAGGAAGTAATTTGTTTGGTACCACTTAGAAGTTGGCACAACTAGCAGTTTAGGAGAAGTTATGTGACACTGAATCTTACCACACAAACACCTGACAACTAAAAGGTCATTAGTTTCTACATGTAAATTACAAAATTTTTGATTCTCTTAATCTCCTTACTTCCATCTTTTGTTGCTTGTTCTTCATTCCACTTTATCCTATGCATCATCAATTGTTTGAACTTTTTCTGTTGTTTAGGTCCTAAAAATACATGTAAATGAAGTACACATTAAATATTAAAAATGAAAATTATAATTGTGCTTACACTGAAACATTCATAAAAGTTTAAGACGAAGACTCAACGTGGCAACATTGGAGCTAGTAATATGACTCAAAATGTCAAATTTTTTGAATCTATAAATTATAATCTTCAACCTTACTTCAATAATTTAAAACAAAAGTTCACTTTTTGTGTAAATAAATGAAATTTCTCATTATGATTACAAGGAAGATAGTATAACACAATAAAAATTTGGATACATCTATTAATTGATTTATGCTGTACTAAACTTATTTTCAGTGAATTGTTTTTGCACACAGTTTTTAAATGCTCAAAAGCAAGGAGATAAACAGTGCATAAAGCTTACTAGCCTAAACACTTCACTAAAAAGATGTTTTTTATTTCAATATTAACTTTCATGCTTTGAGGTCAGCTGATTCAACTGACCTTATTACTATTTCCATACAACTTTTAATGCAGTAAGTATATCACTGCAAAATTTAACAGAATTTCAGTAAATATTACAAGTCTTTCATATCAATTTTTAATGAAGTATTTTGCTTAAGATTTGTCCATGAATAAATATAGTATGTTTTTACTAGTTCAAAGTACAAATTGATTTCTATGTTGAGATTAAAAATACTTTTCCTCATATCAAATATTTAAACTTCATTTGCATAATCTCTTAAACCTTCTCAATAGATGTCAAATGTGTTTTCCAGTAACACATTTCAGTTAACTATTATTTTTACACCCCCAATTGTATATGAGGTCGGTCCATTTCTGTGACTTTGTAACCCTTTCATGTCCTTTGAGATTTTACTCCAATTTTTTTTTTATGTCTCTAATACATTCCCATAAAGTTTCTTTGGAAGTCACTTTTGATTTTTCAAGTTTTTGATCTATCAAACCTCAAATCTGCTCAACTTGTGATAGGTTGAAATCAGGGTCCTGGGGGTGGACATTCATTACATTATTTGAATTACCCCAGCAGCTTCTTGTGCAGCTAAGAAATTTCTGTATAGGCTGGATGAGTGTTTAGGGTCATTATCTTCTTAACAGTGGAGTCCTTAACCAATAATACTCCAATCACTGGGTATACCACGATGGATCAGTATCTGATGGTACTTAGACTAGTCAGTTAGTCCATCTATTTTGCAAATATTCCCTTTTGCCTCAGCAGACAACACCCTCATACTATCATATATTGCCTTCCCTAGGCTTCATGGTAGGAACTATGCATTGAGGTAAGTACCTTTTACCTTTCTTTTGCCAGATGTACAACGTGCACTTTGAACCAAATATTTCACTCTTGGACTCGACCATCCATAACACCCCTTTCCAATCATCAACAGTCCAGTTTTTGAACTTCTTAGTAAATTTCAGTCTCTTGACAATATTCAGAGATTAATTCAGAGAGTAAACATTTTTTAAACTGTTACATGACCAAATATTCCATTGTTGTTAAGTCTTCTTGATAGTGCAGATATGGACATTTTTCTATCATTCAGTACACGGTTGTTTATCTTGTGCTTTAATTCAATAGCAGTCTTCTTTATGTCCTGAAGGCTGCATAAAGATACTTGCTATGAGTTTCATTGAGTTTAATTGCTGTTGGAGAGTTCAACCAGCATCACATAAAACTTTCATACAAACTCTCTGTTCTACTTGATAATTCTCTATGCTTTTTGGGCTAGAGCATGACAACAAAACTTAATACATAGTATTAAACACCATTTTCATCAAGGTGTATTTGTTGGGTGCTATTATACAGATTTCTTCTACCATATACCAGTACCATATTCAAGCTTCTCGGTAGCTTCTTTCTATTTAAGTAAACACATTGCACGGTGGTACCATAACAGTTATCACACCTTAAATTTGATCAGTATGTTCATTCAAACAGAAACCTTGACCTGCCCTTGTTATAAGTACACTGAAGTTCTATAGAATGATAAGCATTCTCACTCTGGCTTATTCAGCTGTCAATAGGGGTCAGTGAAATATTATCGCAATGCTGAAATTTACATTTTATAATGGCATTGTAGAATTAACCCCAGGAAATGGAAAAAAATGGCAAATATTCTCTTGTCCTAACAATTTCATACAATACTGTATACAAGATTGAGGGCTAGACAAATTATGCTTTGCCTGAGCAATGATGATATTACAATAAGTACTTTACATTAAATTTTGTGTTTCTTGAAGATGTTGTAAACAATCAGAGAAGAGATATGTCAAGAGATAAAATGTCACAATTATCCCACTAGGAGAAATTAAGGATTTTTTAGCACTGCCTTACAACAGTACAAACTTAAAACTTGTTTTCTATTAAAATATGGATTATTAGTTACTTTTTTATGCTATGCTTATTGGTATACAACAAAAAAGAAGGTAGGTTAATTGCATTTGGAATGTAACTCACTAAGACATTCTAATATATACAGAAAAGTATTTTAATAGAGAGAAGGTTAAAGCATCAAATACAATCATACTTTTATGAGATGAGAGTACATTTTATTTGAAAAACCTAAAACACTCTCACACACACAAATATATATAATTTCTTTAACTTCTACAACTGTAGATCGCCTTTGATGTAGTCCTCCAACTCCATAGTATTCGTTTTTACTATACAGACAATAAAATTCAATAAGTTCTGAAGTTTTATGAAAAAATAACTAACACTAAACAATCAAATTGATATCAAAATTTAAAACTACAAATAAGTAAAGAACATTTGCATTCTAAATACTTTTGCTTTTATTAAATAAGAATCAGTAAATTACAAAACAATTTTGTATAAAAGTAAATAAGTTAAAGTTCAACATAATATTAATAAAAATTTTGGAAATATAAACAATCCTAATTATATTTTAGAATATCACAATGAGTCTTTAAAAAGGTGAGTACATAATGGAGAAAAATATTATAGGTTTCCCGTGTTACACAGACATGTTCTATGGTACAATTTATATGCATGCTTAACTTTAAAAGACAGTATTTCTTCTTACCTCCTTCTACTACAACAACATTAACATTTCTATATAAAACTACACAGCCTGTCATGAATAACTGCTTGGAATTCATTTCCACTTTGAACTTCTTGGCTGGGTTGGTTAGGTTTAAAATCCTAGTGAGAACAAGAAACAAGTAAATCAAAATTATATCTAGTGCAAATACATTCAGCTTATTAAAAGAAATAAAAAGGGAACATTTTGAAGCCTTAATGTAATTATTTTTTATTTTAAACCTATGATATTTCTCCATGTACTATCTGAAAACATTTTATTTCCAATTTCCGGAAAATTGAAGCTCACCAATGACTCACAAAATAACATTAAACCAAAACAAAATTTTAAAATAGTACTGATGGCAAAAATACTTCACATTCACAAAATATCTAAGTGGAACAGAAACTGTGGTAAAAAGTAAAAGCAAAATTCATAAATACCACAGGTAGTCTGATCGCTTGATACACTTTTTTACAGAAACGTATTTCTTCAATTGAAATATTTTGATCACCAATTCTACCAGTTGTATAATTTCTCTTGTTCCAGCACGTAAACATTTTTCTATTCAGTCACTATTAGTCCAATCACAAAACTTTATTTATATATTCTGTTTTATCTTAAGCAATGCTCAAAAATTTAAAATATTTTGTTTCATTGAACAAGTTTTTAAAGAGATATTTTGTAACATTCATGGGCCAAGCTTTCTTATGCATCTACTTTTCAAATGCTTAAAAATTTTCTGCTATAAGTATTATTTATACAGCTCTTGAAAATATTACTACTGTAAAACCTTGTCAAAATTCTAGCACTCAGGCTACATTCTGTCGTATTTTGTCACCTTCACAAAGATGACTTCTGTTTTTCATGTGTTATCTTTTACCAGATTATATTGTACCTAAAATGAAAAGACACTAAGCAAATAAATTTTAAAAAGGTTTTCCCTTCTACTGGTTTTTTTTTCTGTGACAATATTTCACCAGCCGACTTTGGTTTATCATCCATTCTAAAAATAAAAATATAAAACCACATCACTAAAATATATACACCTGTACATTAACAAAGAGATATAAAATGTACTTTATTCAGAAGTTACAGGTCTGGGACCCCTTCAAAGTACTCTCCTTCCCAATGCACACACTTATCCCAACAGTGTTTACACTTGTTGAAACAGTCCTGATACACTTTTTTTGTAATGTCCTCCAGCTTCTTCGTTGCATTTTGCTTTAATCTTGGGAATCATCTCAAATCTTCTTCCTTTTAAAGGTCTTTTGAGTTTGGGGAACAAGAAAAAATTGCAAGGAGCAAGGTCAGGTGAGTAGGGGTGGGAAAGAACAGTGATCGAGTGTTTGGCCAAAAACTCACGAGTTCTGAGGGCTGAATGGGCACAAATTTTGCAGCAACGCAGTGAATCTTCAATCTTTCGGTGAACATCCCGTAACAAGATTCAACTGATATCCCACACTCTTCAGCAAGCACACTGACAGTCAGGTGTTGATTTGCCAGTACCAGGATGTTGATTTTGTCGACGTGGAAGGACGTCCAGGATGCTCATCATCTTCAATGGACTGTCGACCATCCTTAAAACGTTCATGCCACTTGAAACATGCCGTACTCTTCATAGCAACATCACCGTAAGCCGTGTTAGGTATAGCAAAAGTTTCAGTTGCAGATTTTCCAAGTTTTTAACACAAAATTTCACAGCAAGTTGTTGCTCCTTCATTCTGAAATCTGCCAAATGAAAAAATTGCACTTCATTTATAAAACTGCGTAGCTAATACACAAATAAAGATATATGCAATCGGGAAATGGCGTCATAATCAGCTGATCTGTGGAAACCTAGCGACACCAAGCGGATTTCCCTGGAACCAACTGGAGCCGCATAATTTAAATAGTCCGCATATTTTTTAAACAGACCTTGTATTCCAATCCAAAGCAAAACTAAAGTCAAGGAGAACACAAAGCATTCATATCATGATGGATCAGTATCTGAGAGTAGATATATTGGTCCATTATTCCACCCCATTTTACAAATATCTTGTCTCTTCAACAGAAAAACACCCCCAAGCCATCGTACTACCTCCCCTATGCTTCATGGCAGGGACTATGCATTGAGGTATCTTTCACTTTTCTTATGCTAGACATTTCACCTGTGCTTTGAACCAAATATTTCACACTTGGACTCATCCATCCAAAACATCCCTTTTAAATCATCAACAGTCCAGTTTTGTAATTTTTATCAAAGTTCAGCCACTTGACAATACTTGGAGATCAAAGTAAATGTTTTTAAACTGCTACAGGACCAAATATTCCATTTTCACAGAATCTACTTGATACTATAGATTTGACAGCTTTTCTGTTATTTTACAGATGATCATTTATCTCATTCATGAGATCAGAGTCTTCCTTCTGATCTGAAGACTGCTTAAATAAAAATCCTTAACATGACTGTCAGAGTTCAAGTATTATTACTCTTCCTTTCCTTTTTAATTTACAAATTTACCTTTCTTGGTCTTATGATCTATGCTGTACTTGACAGTTTAAAGAATATTTCAAAACTGTAGCAATTTGTCAGAGAGTCACATAAGGCTTTTATACAAACTTGGTTATATTGACAATTCTTGTAGCATAACATGACAACAGTACTCTATATATATAGTGTTAAACACTAGTTTTAACAAGATTTATTTTTGGAGTGCTATTAAACTGATTTATTCTAGAACATACCAATATCGTATGTTAGTTTGTTTGTATACAGTTAAGACACTGCACGGATAGCATGATAGTTATTTCAGACCCAAAGTTTGACCAGTATGTTCAAGTAGAACCATTATTACATGTCCTTTGTACAAGTATATTGAAATTCTAAAGTGAGAAGTATTCTCACCCTATCACGTTGAATTGTCAACAGGGATTAATGAAGCATTACTATAGTGTTGACATTTACATTCTGCAATGCCATGAAAAAGTAGCCTCATAAAATGGAAAGAATGACAACATATTCTCTTGCCCTAACACTTTTGCACAATACTGTAATTATCTTGAAAATAAAGAACTATACAGGAGAACTCTCAATTATGGTGACGTTGTTTTAAACAGTTTTATATGTGAAACAATAATGGGACAATCATATTATAACAAAGAAGTGTTCATTAACTAACCATAATAAAGGCTTGAGTCAGATTCGGAATATCTGTATTTGTTTTATTGCTGGAAAATTAAATTTTCATGCTGGCAACATTCTACTTTAAAACACCCCATCATTGGTTGTTTCTTTAGTTTGCTGGAAAAACTTAACACAAATTCAACATATCTGTTTGAAAAGATCTGTCCATTGTCTATCATTTAGATATTATTATGATTGTGTAAGGTACATACTTAGAAAAATTTACAGTAGAACAATGGCAACATCAAGTTGGACACTTGAGAAAGCCTGGCCCCTATATTTCAAAATTACAAAAATATCACGTAAAGAACACTTTCGGTATCACATTATGTTGAATATCTAGAATATCTTATATTACCTTTACCTGGTTATATATTCAAAACTGTTATTATTTGTTCTCTTTATGACAGTTTGTCTATAGTAATGACAGACTACAGAATATGATGGTATCTGCCAAAGTTTGCAAATTATTAAGAACAAAGATACACAACAGTCTGTGTGTGTTGAGTCCACTGGAAACAGAAAGTAGCTGACATTAGTGATCAAATTAACAATGCTCAACAAGAATAAAACTGAAACAATGTAACATGATAGTGTTTGTTATTTTATCTGTTCTTAGCAGTAAACCAGTGTTTTAGACTGAATAGGTTAAATGCTAGACTACTGCTTAAATTTTAAAGAATGTTAATGTGTACAGACTAACAAGAAATGCTGACCTATAGACAGTAACATGATTTCCAAGGCTTGTATCTTCTTTCAGTTTTTTTACTTTTTTTTCTCTTCGCTGTTCCACGGTAAGTTTTCTGGCTGCATTAGCTTCTTCATGGGCTCTACATTAAAAACAACTGCAGAAACTGTAATGTGCAAACTTTTTTGAAATTTTGAAAAATATTTTTTGAATAAACTAATTACAATATATACAATAATAATAATAATATTTCAGTATTGGATACTGTAAACAATATAACTACAGACTGACTTTTGTAATAGTCAAAATAAGTATTAAATACAACTTGTAACATTTTGTCCTGTGATTGTTTTCAATATGAAGCTAACTGATCTATAGTAAGAATTTTTAAATAGCCTTGAAATCACATATATCGGAAAACAACAATTTATAAATGATTTTTGAAAACAAATATATGTATAATCTGAATGAGCAGATGAAACGATGACTTACTGTACATTTAGTTATAAGCATAAACATTTACAGTTTATTTCATTGAACATGAACTAATGTACAATACCTACTTAAGTCACTTAATACAGTTGCTGCTGCAGATTTAACTCTACTTTTGCTCTTCAGAATAAATTGAATAATTATACATAAATGTAAAATTAATAAAGTAACAAAATTAGTTGTCTTAAAATACTGGACTTTAAGTAAAAAACATGAAAACCATCAACCTTTATTTGATAATATTCAAAGTAATATAAAGATGTAATAATGTCCAACAGGATGACAACCCCTGAAGTTCTGTATTATATAGAGCTTACAATATACCTGTTAGTGATATTATTAATCATATTGTACATCTTCTACAATATGTTATCTTGGTTGTTTGCACAGCTTATGTTAGTTACTTACAAAGCCACATTAACAATTGAAACATTCACTTACACATAAAGTAAATGTAAGAAATTCCTCTAAAGTATGTCACCATTTTCATATTCAAACCTATCACTAAGAGAAAAAAAATGTTAAAAACTCACTTCTGCCGTTTAGCCATTTGTTCTCTCACATGCTGTTCAATCTTTGTGGGGTCCTGAACTGCTTGTGTTCCCAAAACTCTCATCAAATTTGATAATCTTACTATAAAATTAAAACAAAATTAAAAATTGTATTTTCTTCTACAATATAAAGCATATATTTATTTAGAAATTCCACAACTTCCCACTTTAAACAATTTAACTCAAAAACAAGCAGAAACACAAATAAATTAAACAAAAAACACTGCATTAACTAAAAAAATCCCAAGGTGCAAGCTACAACGTGGAATTATAAAATGTACTTTAGGTTTTGGAAGTGATGAAGAAGTAGAACCTACACAGCGATGGGGATACGAGGGCTGATCAAAAACATACGTGGACTGTTTGAATTGCGTGGCTCCAGTTGGTTTCAGGGGAATCCGCTTGGTGTCGCTAGGTTCGCACAGATCAGCTGATTACGACGTCATTTCCCGATTGCAGATATCTTCATTTGTGTATTAGCTATGCAGTTTTAAGTGAAATGTGATTTTTTCGTTTGGCGGATTTCAGAATGAATGACCTGAAGGAGCAACGACTTGCTGTGAAATTTTGTGTTAAACTTGGAAAATCTGTGACTGAAACTTTTGCTATACTTAACACGGCTTACGGTGAGGTTGCTATGAAGTGTACGGCATGTTTCAAGTGGCATGAACGTTTTAAGGATGGTCAACAGTCCATTGAAGATGATGAGCGTCCTGGATGTCCTTCCACGTCAGCTGACGACCCACACATCGACAAAATCAACACCCTGGTGCAAGCAAATCGATGTCTGACTGTCAGGGAGCTTGCTGAAGAGTGTGGGATATCAGTTGGATCTTGTTACAAGAGTTTGACTGAAAAATTGAAGATGCACTGCATTGTTGCGAAATTTGTGCCTCAGAACTCACGAGTTTTTGGCCAAACACTCGATCACTGTTCTTCCCAACCTCTGCTACTCACCTGATCTTGCTCCTTGCAATTTTTTCTTATTCCCCAAACTCAAAAGACCCTTGAAAGGAGGAAGATTTGAGACCATTCCAAAGATTAAGGCGAATGCAATGAAGGAGCTGGAGGACATTAAAAAAGAAGCGTACCAGGACTGTTTCAACAAGTGGAAACACCGTTGAGATAAGTGTGTACACTGGGGAGGAGAGTATTTTGAAGAGGTCCCAGACCTGTAACTTCTAAATAAAGTACATTTTGTTTTATGATGTCAGTCCGCATATTTTTTGAACAGCCCTCGTACACCAGTCTCACATGAGAAATAAAGAATAGCAACAGATATAGAATTATAAATAAAATTGAAATATATGTAGCTTTTACTGAGTATATGGTGTAATAGAGTTTGAGAGTGCTCCAAGTACTTCAGTATTTGAACAGTTTACAAGGATTTTATATCATATTAAGCAAGTATACTAATAGAATCTATAAATATTTTATTAATAATTTAATACGAGAAACTTGTTAAAAAAAAAAAAAAAAAGAAGACTGGGATAAAAGTAAATTCTTCTAAACAACATATTAAATATTCTTTCATAAATTGCATTAGTTGAATTACAATGTAAACAAAAAATTGGGGGGCAAATAAATAAAACAAATCTTGTGTTTGGTTTTTCTTTCAATATATACTTACTGGGCAAATAAAAAATTTTTTACTCTTAATAATAGCACAAAAGTATTTTAGTCCAAAATCAAGATCCTTGTACACTATGCATTGCCTAAACCATAACTTTCATTTTTATCCTTCTAAACTATACATAAGTAAATACTATAAAAGTAATTTTAGTTTATATAAGAAACTAGCTTGTATCAAATAAAATCAATGCTATTAACTCTCAAAACTGGCTCAATAAATTTAGCAAACCATGTGACCCTTTTTATGCAATTGTCATGTTATGATCCTCTGACACAAAAACAGTGAAACTTTATGTCTTGCAGTTGAATAATTCTTGTGACAAAAAAGTTGCATGGGGTCCAGAACTCAAGTAATATACAGACTTGGAGCTCTGTGTCTTCATCAGGAATTACGTGTATGGACTCACAGAGGTTATACATTATGTTAAACAGTGACAACATATTTAGATCTCTCCTTAAGCAATGCACACAACCCACACAACCTACTTGAGAGATGTCTCCCAAATCCCCATGCAATGCAAAAAGGCACCAAATCTGCCTTTGTATATCTGAGATTGCTTGACACAAGACAGCATGTTGGTCAATGTGTTCCAGCAACAAAAAAAAGATGTCATCCTTGCCCAAGAATCATGGACAAGAAAGTCTGTCAAATCTGTATAGCATGTGCAAACTATGTCTGCTCTGATCACTCCACATCCAGTGTGTACAATGTGATAAGTGTTTGTAAAATGACTGGTAAAAGATATGAGAAACACTTCATGTTCACTCAGAATAAGTTTTGCTTACATGGTGTCCAAAATTGGCATTAGTTTAGCTCAAACAGTTTCACATAGTTTGACCCACTTGAGTCCGTTCATACCCCAAACACATTTTTGTACAATTTGTATTTTGTTACACATTTAAGAATTCTGTTTCGTCATTCACTATTTCATTAGTTTTAATTGTGAGATGTCAATTAGAGAAGTGGACCTATATCATAAAATATGTCAATGACAACAATTTTTTGTTTAAATATGAGAAAATGGATGTAAATAAATTTCATATTTAGCAATAATAAATCACGTTATATACTTATGGTACTCAGTCTTCCTGAAACTTTATCTGCACAATGCTATGAGAAGCCAGTAGGCTAGCTTTTCAACACCTAAATCATAGCTTCAACATTATGATCATTAAATATATGGAGTTCAGAAAGGTGGATATTTTAACATATGCTGATGGAAGTTAAAGTCTTTACAAATTTAACACTTTTAGCTTTCAATATACGGTGCACATTTTCACAAAACTTAGCAGTCTTTCATAATAAAAACTTCACTGAAGCATTTTGAAAAATCTCAAATTTCCTTCATGTAATCCTTAAAACCTCTAACACACATTTTGAATATGTTTTCCCATAAAATTTTATATTTTATCTGTTATTTTCATTACCCTAACTCAAAATGGGATCAGTCAAACTATAAAAAATGAGATAAATCTAAATTATCCTTTTTTCCTTTCTAGGATGATTTCAGATAGTAACATTAAACTACATATGTTTATCCTAAGTAAGTTTAAACTTATAACAGTATACATCTATTTATAATTAAATTTTAATTGTCTTTTGAACCATGTCTAACTACTATTCACACCATTGTAAGTTGTAAATTACTCAGAGCATGTGCAGCTCACATTACTCATGTGCTGCTCCCATGCTTACCTCTAGCCTTTTGAAACATATTTAATATATTACTATTTCTTTTACTTAAACTAATCTTAACCAACCTAAAAATAAATTTATTTTTAAATTTTAGGTACTTTTTTAACAATAAGTAAAGAATAAATATGAAAAACAAAAAATAATTTGCTTAACCAAACTTCTTTTCCTCCACTTATTGATTGTAGAAAATATTTAAGCTTACTTTTTATAGCAGTAATGCACTAAATTTTTTATTTAACTAAATAATGCATCAAAAAACAGACTAATAACGTGCAAAACATAGACAATATCCCCTATCTCTCACAATTTTTATGGTTTTCTAACAATACAAAAAGAGCCTTTACAAACTCATCCAAGCTAGTTGTTAAGTTTCTCACTGAAACATTGCTTGCACTTCGAGTGTATCTGACTATCATTGTATTATGCAATGCATAATTCGATTTTCTCTCAGTTATATGTAATATATACACTTCAAAAAAAGAAACGCAAAAGGCAAAATGTGAGACAAATTGTTAACAAGTTTATTCCGGGTAGTTCTGTATGATATATGTGAAACTTTGCACATTCACTGCTGAACATCCAAAGTATGCAAAGGCGAAGTCCACACTCACTAGTTGAAGTTTAATGTCACTCAACGTCAATAACGAGTATGCCCCCTGTGAGCATCAATAACTGCTTGGCATCTCCTGCCGATGGAAGCGATGAGATGACTAATCACATCCTGTGGAATGGCTGTCCACTCAGCCTGCAAAGCTGCTGCAAGCTGAGGTTTACGTTCCAAAGACGTTCAATGGGGTTTAAATCTGGTGATCTGGAGGGCCAGGGAAGAACGTTGATGTTGCGGTGTCTCAAGAAGACAGTGGTGAGTCAGGCTGTGTGAGGACGGGCGTTGTCATGTTGAAAAACGTCGTTGATGTTCACCATGATGGGTTGCACATGGGGCCTAAGAATCTCGTCGATGTATCGCTGAGCCATGAGATTTCCTCAAATTTGCAAAAGGTCTGTTCTGGCATTGTAGGCAATGGCAGCCCACATCATGATGCTGCCACCACCAAATCTGTCAACTTCCTGCACACAGTTTGCAGCAAAACGTTCAACTGAGCGACGGTAACCACGGGTCCTTCCATTCTGCCTATGAAGTATAAAACGTGATTCATCGCTGAACCAAACATGCCTCCATCGTCGATGAGGCCATACCCGATGTGCCCAAGTCCACTGCAGCCGTGCTTGATGATGTTGCTTGGAGAGGATGACGCCTCTGACTGGACGTCAAGGTAAGATTCTTGCATCTCGTAGACGGTTGAGAACGGTCTGATTGGAAATCCTATGCAGCCCTGATATGGTTGAGGCAGTTGATGTCACAGTAGTGGTCATATCCCGAAGGTGATGTAGTCGGATGTAACGATCTTGTGCGGGCGTGGTCCCATGAGGTCTGCCAGATCGAGTTGATCCATGTTGTTAGTGATGATTCCATAGCCTTGTGATGGTGCTTGTGTGGACATTCACAGCTCTGGCAACATCTGATCGAAATTCGCTTGCTTCCAAGTGACCAATGGCATTATTGCATCACTTTTATAGGGATTTTGCACATGTTGCACTTGCAGAGCACGCAGATCTCCCAAATAAATATATTGGACATGAATGCGTTTTGGCAAAAAATCGAATGTTTTCCTCAGTTTTCAAAGTGCACAACTTTTATTGTCATTTTGGTCTGACAATCAGTGCCTTAACGTGTAACATCACATACTCTGAGCTTGTAATGTTATTACATATATTTTTCTTTAAAATAACAAAAATATCCCTTTTGTGTTTCTTTTTTTGAAGAGTGTATAATTAAATGTAACAGAGAACTATTAACACATCCTGAAAGATAGGATGTGACTAGTTGGTGTGGCAGAAAGCATCTGATAGCTTTGTCACCAAACAAAATTGAAGACTAAAAATTTTTTTTTTTCAGAGAAATAATGATTTATAGTGATTCATTTTTGTTTAAGTTAAACAATTTTGAATGATTGGTGGATAAAACAGATAAGATTTTCTTTCTTACAGTCTAGTTATCATATTTCCTTTATATTTATTTGTACTTCCTTCTAGAATAAGGAATTTAAACCTTATATACTATTAAAATATTGATTGTTAGCTAAGATTTTGCACTATATTAATTATTATAACATAAATAATTTAATAAAATGTTGAACATAAGACACTAAAATCTCATGTCATGTGCAGAAAAAGGATACCTGAAAAAAACAAAGAGTTAATTAAGAAATAAATGAATAAATGAAGGTTTTTGAGTTTTATGTATATTTTATCATAACATCAAACCACAGTTATTTAACCTTTTGGTTCTGGTGGAGGTTCTAACCCAATACGTATTTTCTCCTGTTTTTCCTTCCAAGCTTCTCTCCTATTCTGTCTCCTTAGCTTCTTCCTCTCTTTCTTAGTAAGATATACGGGCAAATGAGTGGGTTTCATGGGATCAGCTAGAAATAACAGAAAACCTTTCATATGACTATGTTGCATGTGAATGTATACAGAATTTGTTGAATAGTGATGCAAGTAGAAACATTACATCTTCAATGGCATTTCCATAATGTTTATAACTATAACATAAAGATAATCTGTAAATGTGAGCTCACAGGTATGAAAATTCTCTGAATTTTACATGTTCTGATAAACACAAGTTATTAATATAAAGCTGGATCAACCAATACCTATTCATTGTAAAAACTTCCAAGCTTTAAGCCCATATCAAAAACTAATATTGTTTGACTGGTTCTTTGTGATATAAAGCAGTAGGGCTCTCTGCACCAAATATTTCTTTGTTACATAAACAAATATGAAATGAATAAATTACCAGAACAATTAAAACATAACACACACACACACATATATATATATATGTCTGGAAAATTAAAAAAATACATATGATCAAAATGCCAATGTCTCTTCTCCCAAGAAAACGTAAAAACATAATCAACTTGGATAGTGTCATTATTGTCTATAACCCTGTCCAGTGTTGAAAATCTGACTAACTACTGTTTATAACTCTAGTGAGTCTAAAATTAAATGTTGGCTACTATGCACATTGCTCACACAACAGGTGATCAGTTCCTTGTAAAGAAAATAATGTGCATGAAAACTATGGCCTCTGCAGAATCTTGCAAGACTCCAATTTCAATACAAATTAGACAGCCAAACAGTAACAGTAGGCTATACCGAAACAAGTTTGTACATTGTTGCTAACCCCAAATCATCTGCCAACTGAAGGTAAATTTGGTTGTGGCATCAGTAACTCTTTCCTTTAGATACCAACACAGTCAGAAACACAGAAAAACTGATGAAATGGAAAAATGGTCCAGTATTTTCTGTATATCCAAGAGATCAGGATTATAACTTGCAGGAAATAATACCACAGTCTGCAAAGAGATAAAGAGTCAGTATTAATGGTACAATTAGTGTTCCACTTAACTTGTAAATGATATAGAACAACTTATTGAAAATAGGTAGGAAATGAATCCTGCATTAAACAAGTGGAGGGCCAGTAAAAAAAGATCCCACTTTAGAAAGCATACAAAAAGAGACCAAAATGTGTGGAACCAAAAATGAAAATATCCCACCTCAGAACGATACTGCACCACATCTGATCCAGTATATTCTTTGCTCTTTTATGACTATGTTGCAAACAAAAAAGTGAAAAAACATGAAGGAATTCCAAAATATGTATAACTGATTGATGGTACTCGTGCGTGTCCAGTAGCTAACGTGCAACAGAATGTAGTTGTAGTTCGACCTCATTGAGCACCAGTCAGAATCTGGAATTATATTGTTCCATGGTAAGCAGAGGACCATCAACATCTTCACCTTGAAATGCAAATATATAGGGTAGACAAACTTCTGTACCAGAATCTGTCTCAACTTGCATGCATTCCCAACCAAACCAACCCATTATCCACCATGAACTGTGACATCCAGCAGATGGCAGGAATGAGGAAAGCCTTGGTGGGATAATGTCTCTGGTCCAATACCTGGTGTGTACTATCCCCAGCTACAACCAACACTGGATCCGTTAAGAACCAACATCCAACAGATGGAAGGAGGAAGAACCACAAACCTGGTAACATTGGCATTTTCCCTCCAGTGAGGATAAATACCAGCCAGAACACATGAGAACTTAGATGGACTATCTCCATCCAACACCTGATTCCCTGGGAACCACATCAGGAGGGTATGTAAAAGGAATCCTCAGTATAATAGACAAACTACAAAATACATACATGTGTGTGTGTGGCATTGCAGAGTGATTCAACCAAAACCTAGCAATATGTGGAATTGTAGGCCTGCAGTAGGAAGGGTTGCATGACATTAATACATGATTCTAATGAAGACTGAGCCATCCCCAACAAACACCAGATCCACTAGGAATGTACATTTGAATGATGGTTTGATAAAATAATGACAGTGGAAAAAAAGCAAAGTGTTATATATATACACTTTAATACAGTATAGTGCTACAATCGAAACTTAAGTGGTTTTCAGTTTGTTTGTTTGTTTAGAATTAAGCACAAAGCTACTCAATGGGCTATCTGTGCTCTGCCCACCACAGGTATCGAAACCCGGTTTTTAGTGGTGGTTTTCAGAATTGTACATCAGGTCCACTGTGAGAAGTGCTACATGCTACTGACATCTATGTTGCCACTGCCATACTCCTAACTGAGTGGTATGATGCACCACTCAGGAGAACTGTCCTCCATTTTCCACCTTCCCAGCAGCTAGGAAATGGTAAATGGCAAAGTCTCTAACACTCCACTAGAAGAAACGAGGAAAAAACGCGTGCATAGACAGTGCTGTGCATGATCACAATATCAACACCTTACTTTGAAAAGCAGAGCTACCATGTTGATAGAGTCAATAAACCAACACCAGGTGGCATATGTGTTGATTCATCAGGTTCATGGAAGGAAGAGTGTCAATGTCATGGAGTAAAAGAAATGGACAACAATCCCAGTCTGCTTTATTCATGTGTGTCCATGGGTGTACAGTACGAAAATAACATTTATGAAGCAAAAGAGAATAACTACTGGCCCTATGGAACACCCCATTTCTATGCCATACATAGCATAAATTTGCAACTTAATTGTTTCTACTTATACAACAGTTGAATACAGATACACAACCAACACCTGGAATCATACACAAGGTCTGTGGTAGGAAGAACTGCAGTGTAATTGGCATTGAGCACAGTCACAAGATGGACAGTGTGGATTTTCAAAAAAACACCTAGTCAGACACCATTTGCCACAGTGTGTGCTTCACAATACCAAAGTATAATGTCTTTTCTAAAGAAATAAGTGACAAAAACATAGTAAAAACAAAAAACCAAGTCTATGTTACAAAGTAAAATATTGACAAATTTGTAATTAAAACAAACACGCCTGTACAGTACAACTGCCAATCAAAAAGTAATTAATGAGTGCAAATGTAAAGAGAGCACTAGTTATGACTGGGGTTGTGTCACACCCTACTGGTGGAGAGATGCTGCATAATCATTCACGTGTCGATATGCAGAAGTAAAAGGTGCAATGCTACTGGCAAGCACAAAGATAAAATATCATATCAGAACTTACTTTTTAAGGCAGTTAGTACAGGACTTATTTCAGCTGCTTTGCTGTTTATACATATTTGTTGTTGTTTTTTTCAAAAATAGATCCACTTCATCCAGCTGAATACCTCTACTTTTTTCTTTTTAAAAATTTCAACTCCTGATGAAAATTATTTTGGTGCTAACAATTGTAACATTCAAGATGCAATCCTAAAGTAATCAAATTCCTAAATGAAACACTCAAATAGTTTTGATCCCACATAGACTAAGAATTACCTCTCAGTGAAAAAAAAAAGTAGATATGCAAAATCACTTAAGTAGCCTGTATTAATGAAGGTCGTATGTGATATAAAAGTCTTCTCAAAATCAAAAAGTATGGAAACAAGAAGCTCTCTCTTGAGGATTACTTTACTTCATTTAGAATTCTGTGCAAACTTACAAGAGGGCTATCTGCACTAGTTATAGTTAATTTAACAGTGATAGACTCGTGGTGGACTTGGTGATGGAGAGAATACTGCTTTAACAGAGGTACCAAACAATGTAAGTATTAACCATATTCTTTACAAGTGCTTGTGGACAGCTTATCAAAACAGCAGGTCTATAATTTGAAGAAATCTAAAGATCCTTCTCTAGCTTAAAAGAGGGGTTGACAATAGCTCAATACCATAAATATAAAAATTCTAATTCCTAAAAGTAACCAGAAGAAGACTGAGATGAACAGGAAATAAATAGTGCAGCAACTCATAATGGATGTCATCTGGTCTATCTTATGTACTGAATGATTGATGTGGAGAAATTTTATGTTTTGTCAATGTACATAATCAATTATAGTTTGGAAAAAGTTTTTTTTGTTCTTTTCAGACAACATCTTGTTCAATGTCTCAACTCATGCATCTCTTCCTTGTCAATCCATTTAGGAGTGGGAATTTGAGCAGTTGAAAATATACAACTCTTAACTTGCATTCAGTTATTAAGGCCTTAAACAACACTAAGTACAAGTGAAATTAATAAGGCAAAACTGTTTTGAGTGTTCAAATCATTGATGTTTAAAACAAATGAGATTGTTATAGATATAAGGATTGACTTTGCATTTTGGATATCCCATCTCAACAATGGTAGGTAAATGTTGTGTTGGAAATTTTAAATGAAAATCCTCATCAGCAGATATGTTCAATTTATTCCAATCTTATGAATGGAGATTTGCCTAACTGCTAATACCTATTGCCTGGAGAGACTAGTGAGAATCTCTCACACAGAAATATTGAGTCTTCTTGACAATAAATTTACATATAAAATTTAAAAATAACATGAGGTTACATCAACAGGTCCATCCCCAAAGAATCTAGACCTCAAGAGCAGTTCACTATTTTGAAATTATAAAATTACAATCAACAGGTTCTCAAATCTTAATTTTGTAACTGAATTCCAATTAATGGTAAGTGTTATACCAAACCACCTCATCTACAGACATTTATAGTATGTTGTAGTGCCTCATGCAGCACTCAACAACCATGATCCTCTTCTCCCCTTTACAAGCCACCATGAACGATCATGGCAAATATGTTGAAGGACGTTGAATCCTGCAAGTAAACTGTGTAAGCAGAACCATTCTTGGGCATCCCCTCACCACAAACAGTATTCCACACTAAAAGGCAAAAACTGTTATCATGCATTTCCAACATGTTTCACCTATTACAATGATATTCCTTGCATAGTGTTTAAAAATTATATTACAGAAAAATTATTGCAAAAACATCACTAATTGTACTGATGTATCTTAGAAAATTCAAAGTTTTTACCATTTTTCAAATACCTACCCTTCAACTAAATTCACAATAAAAACACTTACGGACTTCATATTAAAAATGAAATATTTCCATAACTTTCTATCTAATGTCTTTTCAGGTCTTTTTGTTTCACAGTAAAATTATCATAGTATGTAAAAATAAAACATATAAATTATATTAATTTCCTAATTTTCATGTATCTGAAATTCAAGTTGACTCATAACAAAAAAAATACACTAAATGTTAGATTTTCATATTAAATTGTACGGTTAATTTTCAAACAATTTTCTATATAACAGCTGAATTATCTGAACATTTATATAAATTCTATATTTCACAATATTAACAATAATCATAACATAAAGCTTATATTTATTCACTGGCTGTTAGGATATAATAGTTTGTTTTCTATTACTTACAAATGTATCAAAAACACTATTTTAATAAAAGCTGAATTTTCACATGATATGCAAACATCATGCAATCTACTGATGAACAGTCATGCAACAGAACAGTATCAATAAAAAAAAATGGTGCAAATACCATGTGTCCTCTTACACAATAATTTTTCTAATATTAATTAACTATTCTAACCAAACTTTGGAAACTTCAGTGACTCTTTCAGTTTGCATTACTAACCTCAGTTCTTAATAAATCAAAAATATTCATATTGGTTACTTTGCGTAAGTAGTGCTTCAGTATATATTTAAACAGCCATAAAATTTCTTCAGTAGTGCATATATACACATAGATACAGTAAAACCTGTCTAAGTCAGAATCGCAGGGAACCGACTTCTGTGTTAGACAATGAACATACATTTCCTTAATTACACTAATTTACAAAGAAATTGAGGTAAGCACAAAAATAGCTGTTTTAACCTAATTTAGGGGTGCTGAATTCAGATTTAAAATCCGTTTTTACTCATCACCTCTAGTTTTTTAGATATGCATACTGCACACTTTGTACACATACTGTACATAAAGGGGTATATGCATTCAGGGTTAATTTCTAATATTGTGTGACTTATGTCTTCTTTTTTAGTTATTATGCAATAAATGTAAGTGATAGCATTACATTATATATATATGTATATATATAGCTATATATCAAGACGGATCACCAGTTTCAGGAATCGGAACAAAGACCTTGCTTCATTTTTCGACATGGAAAACAAGTTGTGCTACTGCACAAATGTACCTGGCTTGTTCACTTTCTTTGGTTTGCCACCATAATCCTTCAGACTGGCATCTTTTCATAGACTCTTCCAAGCGAAGTCTAAAGGCTGTGCTTCTGCACAACGGGAATAAATACCCCAGCATTCCCACTGCACACTCTGTCCATCTAAAGAAGTCCTATGACAATATGGAGCTTCTTTTAGAAGCTGTTAAGTACAACCAGTACCAGTGGAGTCTGTGTGGGGACCTCAAGGTCATTGGTCTTCTTATGGGTATGCAAGCGGCCTTCACAAAGTACTGTTGCTTTCTCTATCTCTGGGATAGTCGAGCTGTATCCCAGCATTACAAGCAGAAAGACTGGGGATCTATAAGCACTTTTGTTCCTGGCAAACACAGGGTCAAGGAGATTCCTCTGGTTGACATGAAGAAGGTGCTTCTTCCTCCTCTTCACATCAAGCTTGGTTTGATGAAGAATTTCGTGAAGGCCATGGACAAAAATGGTGCTGCCTTCCAACACTTGTCTACTGTGTTCCCAGGTCTCAGTGCTGCTAAGCTCAAAGAGGGCATCTTTGTCGGACCTCAAATTCGAGAAGTGCTGAAGGATACTGATTTTGAGGAGCTTCTTACCTTAAAGGAACTGAGAGCATGGGAAGCATTTAAGTCAGTCTGTAGTGGCTTCCTTGGTAACACACGTGTACCAAATTACCAAGCCTGTATTGAGAAGTTGCTAAAGACTTATGAGGATATGGGATGCTGAATGTCACTCAAAATTCATTTTCTCCATTCCCACCTTAACTTCTTCCCTCCAAACCTTGGAGCAGTGAGTGATGAGCACGGAGAAAGATTCCACCAAGACATTACGAAGATGGAGAGCAACTACCAAGGCAAGTGGAACCCCAGCATGATGGGAGACTTCTGCTGGATGCTCTTGCGTGACATCCCGGAGGCAAAATACACCAGATCATCTGAGAAAACACACTTCTAACTGTCTGCAGTACTATGAATTGTGTACATTGTGACATCCAAGTATATTTATTCCGTCAATGTTCTTTATCTATCCTGTTTTATCTGTAATAAGCTGCTGCAACTGTTGAAATAAGCACGTATATACTCTGTATATACTAAAATGAGACTATTTAAAAGCCTGAAAACTAGAGGTGATAGAGCAAAACTGTTTATAAATTTGAATTCAGCACACCCAAATTAGTAAAAAGCACCTATTCACATTCTTGCCTCAGACAAAAAATATATTTTTGTAAACCAGTGTTATATATAATTTTTGAGTGGAAGGTTATACTTACTTGATTCAAGGGAAGTAAGACGTTTGTGAACAAAGTTATTAAAATAAGAACAAAAATAGACATTCAAAATATAAGTACATAAAATCTTTATCAAATTTATTTGAAGAAACTATCCAATTTCAACTGCTTTGTTTTTTAATGGGCTTTCTAAGAAAATGCCAGTTCTATGGCCTTTTCATCCTTGTCAATGTTCACAAAACTTTTCAACCTTCACAAAATCATCTGCATCAATCTTCTAAATCAGAGTTTGGATTTCACTAGAATCATCAAAACAAACAACTTCTCCACAATCTCCACAATTATCAAGAATAAATGTACAGTTTCGAAACACTTTATTATGCATTTGATTGAATGACTTCAAAATGTAATTGCATCTAACACGTCAGTTTTCATGGTGATTTTAGATGCTCTCTTGCAGTTGTACATGTTTGCAATAATATAATGAAGCATCAATTTTCTGTATTTCAGTTATATACACTGTATAATTCCATTACCTAGTGGCTGTAGAATTGATGTTGTATACGGAGGTGGAAAGACCAAATGAACATTTGAAAGTTGAAATTTTGGGTGACAAGTTGCATTATATAGAAAAAGTAAAATATTCCTATTTTCTTGTTCCATTCTTTTGTTTAATTGAACTGCAAAAATAATAATGGCACAAAAAAGAACAATATATTTAACCAATATTTACTGTAAGAATATGTCCAAGAATTTATTAATATATAAAGAAATTATTAATTAAATAAAAAATTTATATTTTATCAAAAACATTTTTTCCACCTTACTTAGGTTCTAATCCTACTTGTTGATAGATGAGGTCGGTGAAATATAGTTTTCCATCTGTGTTATGCAGGTTCCACCACATAGAGGGTCTTTTATAATAGAAATCTTGCCAAAATTTTGATATTTTAAGCTTGTACATGTATCCACCTTATGCAGTTTCTGGCTCAGACAGGTTTTATTGTATGTGTGTGCGTGCGTGCGTGCTTGTGAAGGGTAGCTTATACATAAGAATAGCTGTGATATGAAAAATAATTTAATACAGTACAATATAAGAAGAACATAGAAAAACTGCAGTATTTCTTTTCTGAATCTTCTATCTTTTTAATATAATATTGTTGATTTCAATAAAATGTATCACTGCACAGGAAACTGTAAGGATTATTGAACACTGTTGAAGCCTGTTTAAGTTAAATATTTGGATAGGCATGCTATGCTATCTGTAAATCATGGAAAGCATATCAAACATCCTGCACCATGTACAAACTTGTATGAATAAAATTTGTAACATGCAACATGTCTCTGGTGCAATTTTGTTATTAATTTATTTTTGTTTTTTGCTTAATACCACCTACTTGATATTTTTCGGACCAGGACTATAATTATTCAGATATTATAAAAATTTTCAAAGCATTTAACCAGCATTACGATATACTTTATGTTTTTCATAATGTGTAAAAGTACTTTATTTTATAACATTAAAAATCCAAATTGTATTGTTATGTTTAAGTAAAATTTGGTAAACAATTAAAGAAACAAGAAAAAAAGTCAAGATTTTTTTCCCCAAAATCAGTCATGATAGACAAACAAATCTTCATAATGAGAAATGTTGATTTAAAACATACTATCAATTACTAGACATGTTAAGAAAAAACAAACATCACAAATACAATAAAAAAATGTAAGAAATATCTCAATCATGAGTTTTAAATTCAATATAAGCTGATTTTATTAAAAAACACAGACTTGTGCTGTAGTTTGCATTTATATGCAACCTAATACACATTTTAGGCTGCTATAAAATTCTTGACAATCTGCATTATTTATGGAATTTCTTCCTTTGAAAAGGTAGATGAATTTAAGGTGAAATAGTAGCTTTGGGTGTACAGCGTAACACTTATATTTCACTAACATTACTGAAATATTTTAACAGGTTATATGTATTTTAATTGTTTCCATCACTTGTGCCATACAATTTTATTTTTGAGTCACAAACAGTATCTACCATATGAAAATATGCTCTGCGTCCATCTAAGGACTTAGAATTTTCAATTAGTGGATATCACTTGTACTTAATGGTTTTTAATTTTTGTTGTTAAATGCAAAGCTACAACTGACTTAGTAGCGTTAGTCAAATTTAGTAGTGTTAACCTTCAGGATTAGTACTGTACTATTTTAACAGCACTGAAGAACAAAGAAATATGGATCAACTTATATTTATGTTGCTATCTTATGACAAAAAAAAATGTTCTGAGAACTAAAATTTATAGCTGGTATCACTGTGTCGGTCCTAAAAGCATAATAAGATAACTATTGTTATCCTTAGTACATTTGATTTACAATTATTGTTGATTTCAACAAAACTACTTCACATATGAATGTGAAACTAAAAATCATTTAGAGATATGCATTTGTTTTTAAAATTTTAGCTTACACTATGTATCCACTTTTTGGAGACATACAAATAACTAAATTACACGTAACTGCACAAAGTTTCACAATTCAAGTTGAAGTTTTAGAAGAGATCAGTTACTTCAAAACAATCAAGATTCCAACTATGTCTATTTTTAACTGTAAATGTCTAATGATTTAAAAGTTTGCAACAAAAACAGAGGTAACTAATATAAAAACCTAGCTTTAAAAATAGCCTACACCATAACTACATGCACTAAGTTCTGATGATTTTTTTAAATTGTAAATTACTGACAATATACAGATTTCCCCGAAGTCCAAGACTACTTTCTGTAGTGTTTCTATTAAGCCTTACAATATTTACCAACTAAGCATAAAATACTTCATAAAATACTGGTGTAGCTTATTTAAAACAAATTATTGTATATAAATAGCTTCAAGAGACTAGAAATCTGCTAAAAACAAACAAATTTTTCTTCAAGCAGTTCTGATGCACTAAAAATATAGTACTTACTTGGAGCCTTCATCTGAGTTGGATGTTCCACAAAATTTGTAATTCCTTCAAAAATCTCATCACTCAGCTTCTCACTCCTCTCAATACTTTCATAACTGGAAAACAACAAACGGCTCAAAGGATGAGGTAAGTGTTGTTAGCTTTCTTACCAACTATAAAACACCACTGATATTCTTTTAATTAATTCCAACCTTTATACTGAAACAAGATCTCATTCTTCCAACTTTATCACTTGAAATTCAAAGTTACAGCTAATTGTTTTTGAAAGTGAAGTTTTAAAACCTATAAATTCAGGGTAACCTGATTATAACATGACAGGGTAAAATGAGAAAAGAAAAAAAAAGTATTAAAGTTAGAAAGCATCAGTCTACTTACACTAAAAAGAGTTAATTCATTTCCTTTTATTAGCAGACTGAACTGATAGTTAATTTGTGGAAATTAATGTATAACTGCACTTACACCACTGTTTTTCCACAGTTTTAAGGTAACAGCTATTTCAGTATCAGGTGGAATTAAGCTACAAGCAAGATTCTTTAGTGCCAAAGTAATAATTAATCATTATATAGCTGGCAGATGAACCTTACTTGTAATACAATGTTTTATAGTTTCAATTTGATGGTTTACATTGAAAATATAAAATATAAATAATATTAAACAGAATATGTAATTCTAATTCAGCTATCTATGTTATTTCAAATGCACACAGTCGGCAAGTACTCGGTTGCTCCAATTATTCAAAGTACAGAGGCCCATACAATAATAAAAAATGTATTGTGGATAAGTTTGTTAGCTTTGCAGTTATCAAGACCACAAAATGTATATTCTACCATCTCAGAGTTGCAAGATAAATGCTTCTCAAGTGTAACAAAATGTCTAACATATATAAATTCTGAGATTGTGTAAACTGGAAACTCCTGAAGTGCAAAAAATCAAGTAAACCTTAACAATTAGAATTTAATGATAAATGCAGTTAGTTTGAACCAAAAATAAATGTTGGAAAAATATTTTATTATCCTTAAATAACATTATTTTTATTTGTATTCTTATTGCTGAAGCTGCAGGTAAAATATCAGTTCAATATCACCATGAATTGTTAGTAATACAAACATGAATTACATGTCCTAAAATAGTTGGTGTGCCTTTCAAGTTTCAACTTAAAATCCTTGCAGAACATCTATGAAGTTCCATGGTATATGTTTTATGTACAAACATAGGTAAAAAAAATTATTTGTTCATGATTATATCTCCTTTAGTTAAAAAACAGTCTGGTATCTTTGTGTTTATTCTCAACAACATATTTCACTTTGCTAAACAGTGAGTAGTAAGGTAATCTAGAGAGTAACTGGCTGGTTTATTACAATCACCACAAGTCTATAAGACTATGCACAAGTTTTTGTAAACATTCACTGTCACAAACCTTTTTGCAAAGGATTGTATTTTTCATTTTGTGTAAGCATATGCAACTACACTGTTTATTTCTCGTGTAAACTTTCCTCATATTAATATAATAATTTGTCTTGTAAGACAAATCTATAATTTATTCTAATTCATTATTTAAGTTGTAGAAAATGGATTTGACATCATCTTAAACAATTTTATATTTTTAAATTAAAGACAGTAATACAAAATACAATTTGGTCATTCCAACTAATAGTTTCTAGCTACAATTAACAACCTGTAATAAACTGTTTTAAGATTTTATACTATTGTATTAATGTAAGAAAATATTTCTGGAATTCCTTCACAGACCAATTTGGTCCCTAACAAGTTCAAGTTTTGCTCTTGGAAAATGGTAATATGCATCTATAATATAACTGTTTATTTTTTCATATGTAAAGATCAGCCAATGTCTAAAAGTTCAGTACAAATCAAGTACAAGGGAAGAAAGTGATATATTTTTTCCATACTAATCAATAATAAGCTAAAAAAACTGTCATGTAAAGCAACAGTCATTTGAGTTGTTCTTTTTCTCTGTCCAAAAGTCTAATGATAAAGTTTCTAAGTTAACAAAAATCTGTTAGTTGGAATACTAATTGAAATATGGACTGAACAGAAAGTTTCATATTCATGATATAAAATGAAAAACTAAAAAAACAATTGTAATGAATTACATAAAAGTTATCTAAGATGCAAATGCAAGCTTAAATTGAAAGCAAAAAGTTGCAAGTTACTTCTGAAGTAGTCTAGTGTTTGTATACTGATCTTTATTTATACCTCGGTAGTTTTAAATCTTGAAATCTTTGGATCAGTGTCGAGTTTCCTTCAACATAGCTTTTCCAATTTCAAAGCCCAGACTATCAGCCAAGTGGTCTCTTCTGATTAAAAAAAATACTAATAAAGAAAGACCTTACCTCTCGCCTTTGATGATGTACCTGTCCCACCATTCTAGGTCTGGAATTTCCCCCTCTTTCTGTGTAGAAAGAAGATGTACCTATTACACCCACTCTGAGGAAATCTTAGCCAAACTCATCCGGTTATAACTGGCGAATAGTGCGAAAAGTCATAATACTAGAACTTCTTTTAATTTATATCTATTAAAATGATTTGAAAAGGGCAAGTGAACTGCGTAAAACAAACCCAGTTTATTTATTAAACAGGTTATAAGCTTATATAATACTGACATAACCTGTTTAAGATAATGAAAAATGGTATGGGTTATATATGTTACAGCAATGCTGCTGAAAGATATCACGGATGTCATTTTAAATTGTTTTACACTACTGAACATAGCACTAACAAATTCCAAACTATTTGTTAATTACAGTTCACTAAGTGAATTTCAACTTTTACACACTTCAGTTTAATAACAAGTATAAAGCCTTCCATCTATATCCCAAATACTGAGCTTTAGCTGGAGCTAAAATCTCCTCTACTTAGTTCTATTCTATAATGTAATCTGTAACTACAGGGTGATTAGAACATTCTCAACTGTAAATATCTTACAAAATCTGCAAGATCTAACAAACAGAAACCACTGCATATTATATTTGTGTAATATTCAAGATGCAGTTACTAAGAAATGCATTTTTATGTTCTTGAACAAGACAAATATTTATCTTTTCAAATCATCATACCCAATAATGATTACAATAAATCACCATTAAGATATTAACATATTTCATGAGAAAACCAGAGTATTTCTTTAAACAAATTTTCTTTTTATGATTGAGACATAAATTTATTTAATAATAACATCCTTGTTTAGGATTGTTCTAGATACAAGATAATACTAAATATAAATTTTAACATTAGAGAAAAATATTTTAATATTTTACTTTACCAGTTTTTTTTGTTTTGTTTTTTAAATTAATTTAAGAAGTTCAGAGAAGTTACATTACCGTGAAGGTAGCATTTTACTTTAATAATTACAACTCAATCAATTATACATTTACTGAAAAATGTGTACGGCCATCACAAAACAAAAATAAAAATTAAAAATGCTGTTTGCAAAATGGAATACTTTGTGAAAGAAACGCATACATTTGAAGGAAATTTGGATGATTTAACATTGGCTCCCTAGGCTATTTTACTGATACATTCCAGGATCCTACTAGTCATTTCACTATTACTTTTTTTAGGAATATTGTTCATGTGGCCACTGTGTCCCAGCCAATAAGCGACTCTTTTAAAAGAAAATAGAGCACAGCTCACTGGTGGATCATCTAAGAGCCAACGTGTTATGGACAGTAGAACATTATCCCATCCAAATATGACAGCAAGTTAGATTACATTTCCTGAATGAGATACAGAGATTTGTATTCAAAGTTACTGTCTACTTATGGTACAGATACTATTTGTTATTTGAAAGAGAATATTTTGTCTTGTAGGATTGTTTAAAATTTATTGGATATTAACTTCAGCTTATCTTTCAGGAGTGAAGTGATATCAAAACAATATGATATACAGTTTTGAAAAACAAAACATTAAAAATACTTCCTTTTATAATTTAAATCTTTATATTGTTAACCACAGAGTTATTTTAGATCTCCAGTTTCAAGTTGATCAAATGCATTAAAATGTATCTTTTAATACTTTATTTTGCCATATGAAGTGGTCACAACTTCCATCCACAAAATAAAAACATGGCAAAGATGTATCAGCAGCCTAGAACCACACCTTTCAAGATGGTTTTATCACTGCTTTTGTCAGCAAAGGTACTTGGAATTTTGTTAGCAATATTGTTTGTAATATGTATATATGAAATAAACAATTGCTTCTCAATAAAAAATAAGTTATTTTGTGTGCATTGTTTGAAAATAAAATTAACAATATTATTCACTAAATAAAGATGTATTGTCAAATAATAATATTTTTGAAGTTTTCAAACAGATAAAAAAACTTATTCAAAAAAACAAAGAATGTCTTCCACATTTCCCATTAGATTCACCTGTTTCTTCCTAAAGTTACTACAGTTAGTTAGTAGCTTGAAAAATCACACATTACTTCTCAAACTACTTTATTTATTCTACACTGATGTAAGCTGTAATAACACATTCCCTACAGCCATTTTCCAAACTATTGTTTAGACTAAAGGGTTGCAGTGATATAACAAAAGAGAATCCTCAATAACCACAGCACTTAAAATTCTTTAAGGCATGATTAGAGTAAATTAATCCGTGTGACTGTTTTTTTTTTATTAGCTTCAGTTTTGTCTGCCAGCAATACCAATCACGAGGTACACATATACCTGATTCAGTTTTATTACTCATCAGGATCTCTTACTATCCAACCCTCAAATTCAAATTTGTTTTCAAGCAGGATTATAATAAATTAATCTATGACACCCTTGGGCGTGGTCAAATACATCAACCAAAAGGGTCTGACCTCCTAAGGTCAAAACTGTAATGTTTAGAAAAGTCCATCCTAGAAATGTGTCAAAATTAAACAAGTGAGAATTATTACTGAAATATTTGTATATGAATGCACATTATGTTAATATAATCAATTTGTCACTGCTATTATTAGTGAATTGTTAAGAAATAATCACAAGCAATAATGGTTGTTGAGTGATAAAATATGCAAGAAAAAACTTTGTTTTCCAATAATAAGTTCAAAAAATTATTATAAAGATTGGCTGGCATGAAAGTTAATGACTGATAAGTAAATATGGTAGGAAAGAACATTTTACTAGTAATGGAGGACAAATATGTACACAGGTAATTTTAAAACTGATGAAATTCATTAGCAAGACCAGTTTGTTCATAAAAAAAAAAGTGGGACAGTACAGTATGCTACAATACAAGAATGAATAATTTATTATAATATAGGAGTCATGTATGTATATAGTAGCAATGTCTTAGAAAAAAATGTGATTTATTATTTTTTTACCTAAATGCAAGATTTTTTTTCTATTAAATATCAAGTGCTCGTTGGCACATTCTTATGAATAAAAGAAATTTACATTATAGAACAAAAACATGAAAACTCTTCCTTTAAGAGTCTACACACTAATGCTTCCTGACTATTTACACCGTATACAAGTGTTTTCATGGAACAGAAGATACTTGAAAAGGAAACTAATAAAGAATTCTGAGTGAAATTTTTGGAGTAACTAAGAGCAAATTTTTTTTTATAATAAGTGTGCAAGAGGTAACACTGTCCTAAATTGAAAACATGTTTCAAATAATTCTTACTTCTACTGACACTACAGCTATTTCTAGGGTTTTCACTCTTTGCCCATTTAAGCATTGATAACACTTGCTCCAGTCTTTTATACCCCCACTTTAATGCCTTAAACAAATTCTAATTTGCAAATTTCTCCACCAACTTCAATGTGCTTTCTATCTACCTACTATACACAAGTACCTCATTTCGATAATGTAGTCACTTATTTGAGACACAAGGTGGGTTTTAGCGGGGGAAGGAGAGTGCCAACACAGGTAAGTATTATTGACAGTACTCTCACTTTAGGAAAATGTTAACTTCCAAAACATACTCACCATCTGCTGAGACTAACTTGTGGAGGGGTTGGTGCAGGCACGATCCGTATAGAAAGTCTCCATATAGAATAGAAGTGTACCAAAAGGAAAAAATGATACAAAAATCAGGGTAGCACACTACCCAAAACAGGTATGCTATTCCCATGGAACTTAGTTCTTATATCAAAACTGGAATAAAATATGAGTAATAATCAGTATAGGCCAGCCCCAACTAGATATTCAAAGTTTCACAATTTGGGTTTGGAATTAAGGGGTCATGGTACCTATATCCCATGTTGGTGGTTAAGGTTATTGGAACACAATATTATAGGTATATACACTCTGATTGGAAATCAATCTGTAGAGTGATGCATTTCACATCATTGGTATTACAAGAATAAAGCAAGCAACACCTAAGTGGACAAACCTCCTCCTCCACTTGAAGTCCAAAAGGTAACATCACATGCTTAGAACAATAGTATCATATATGTCGTACTTAAACAAAGGAAGAGAATTCATCAGGTCTGAAATTATGAGCATTCCTCTTCACTCCCCAACAAAGTGGATAAAGAGTATTCCGAGAGCATGTGGAACCAGTGCTCAACCAAGGATCTGGGATGGAATCACTTCATGTTCAAAGTTATGATAGTGGACCACCTTCCATGAGTAATATACAAAACTAACATTGTACTTTATCTGAAAAAGCACATCAAAGTTGGTGGAGAAATTTGCAAATTAGAATTTCCTAAGACATTTAAGCAAGGTATAAAATACTGGAGCAAACATTCTCAAAGCTTAGATGGGCAAAGAATGAAAATAGCAATAATACCAGGTAATGATAAGTATGTTTTGAAAGATGCCATGTCACTAAAGCAATCTTTTTTACACTGGCATAAAAATGACTTTTTCCTTTTAAAGTCTTCCCTATGGTGTGAAATGATTTCTGTTAATTTCACATGGAGAGGCTAATATTTCATATATAACTTACAAAGATAATAAGACCTGGTGTGTAAATTAACAAATATTGTTAAATAAAATACACACAAAAAACCCTTGAATTCTAAGAACTGTATATTTTTTCAAGACTCCACATAATAGATACACGATTAATATTACTTAGAAAAGTATAAATGCAACTATTTAATTAAAACTGTCACATTTAGTTTAAGAACCTAATTCAGGAACAGCTGTAAATGATAGTACCTGCTAAAAGCCTTAGCAACTGTCCCTGATGGAATGATGACATAACCCCGCTGTAAAATA
Organism: Carcinoscorpius rotundicauda; assembly: GCA_011833715.1. NCBI lineage: Eukaryota > Metazoa > Arthropoda > Merostomata > Xiphosura > Limulidae > Carcinoscorpius > Carcinoscorpius rotundicauda. The sequence goes on along the minus strand of CM022395.1, from coordinate 43,203,352 downwards.
CAAAAAGTAAAAGTAGGAAATGTCCTGCTATGAGCAAGATTTTGTTTTTTTTAAAAAAAAGTACACATTTTTGGTTATGAATAATCAAAATAAAATTTCATGGACTTTTGAAAATAGTATAAAGAACCGAGGGCTTAATCATCTGTAGACAAAAGAAAAAAAAAAGTATTTTATGCCAATTATAATGTATAATTTAATAAGATTTTACAATAAAATGAGATTTTAAAACAAAAGAATCAAAAGCTACCACCATAGTCTCAGAAAAGAAAAAAATGCTTACAATTTCTTTCTTTGGAGTAATTAAAGCCAACTTTGTTGCTGAAGAAATACCAGTTTTCTTGGCTGCATGGGCTATTTCTGTTTGAAGTTTTTCCAACTGTGACTGAATGATTTGAAAACAAATTGCATTAGCTTCACCAACAGATAAAGAAACAGTAAGTGGTATCCTATTAAATGAACAGTGCAAAATTTAGAAATTAAAAAGACAAGCTTTAAGTTTTTGTTTTGAAATAGCCATCTTTGAGAACAGATCTGTCTCTGTCTGACTTAAGTTATTAAACCCATTTCAAAGTAATAAAATTCATATATCAGCCACAACAAAAATAAAATTTAACTTCTTTGATTGAACACTTTCAACAATATTTAAATTACATTTTTGAGTAAAATTACAAAAGATTTAATTTCAACACATTTTTGTATTATTTATTATTTCACTACATAACATCTCAATTTAGTTACAATACAAAATATTCAGAAAAGTATTTTCTTTAACTTTCAAATTATTTAAACTAATATACTAATACCACAAGTGCAGCTCTCTTTAATGTATTTTAAGTTTACCCTGTCACAAGCTCATGATTATACAAATAGTTTCTTAGATTTTACTCAGCATTACTAATGGTATTATACAAGTTAATTAAACACTAAAGATGTGCTCTAAAATTCCCAATACTAAAATGTTTGTTGAAATATCTCCTAATATATTTAAATGGAGCTGATTGTAACTTGCAACCTTTACAGTTTCATGACATATCACGTGTACACAGATAAATAAAGATGAACAAAACTCAATTTTAATTGTACAAAATTTTTCTTCTTATCATGCACTTATCAAGGGTCATCTAACACAACTTGTGGCATTGAAACGTTTAAGAAAAAACTTTTAAGTAAAGGTTGATGCTGTAAGACCCCATTATTCTATAAAATATGCCTCTGTTCATTCAACACTTCAAGTTAAACAAATTACTTCTTGTTTTGGATAACAATAATAAGAAAGTGTTAAAATAATTTGCAGAAGAAAATAAAAAATTACAGGAAAAAAAAAAGCATCTTACATATATTGTAAACCATAGTGTCTGTTTAAGCATTAACACTATCTCCCATTTTAAAAGCTCTGCCCAAGCAGAGAAAGCTCAACATTTTGAAATTACCAGAGAACAGGCATGAATAACGTTGATGCTGAATTTTATTTCATAAGCAGGATATTCTACACTGCATTGTTAGGATTTAATCACACTATAATTTACATTTCAAAACAAGATGTAAATCAAGGAATAAAAGTATTTACAAAAATGGAAAGAGGCAAAGAAAGTCACCGTGTTTCATTTACTAAGCATAATGATATCTCAGCAAATAGGAAAGATTGAATGATCATATTTTACACTCCAGCTTGTCAATAACAGTAATTTGAGTTTCTAATTTGAACAAAAGTATAGACTTTGTTTCTGAATACCACATATCTTATTTGAACCAGTGCTGCATTCAACATACCATGCGACTCACAAATTTCAATATTTAATTCAATTTTAAGTCAAGAAATTATTAATCATTAATAATAAAATTTGAATTTGAATCTACAATTTGATATCAAATCTATTAACATAAATTCCTGAAACAGTCATTCAATAAAGCTTTGAATGTAATAGACAAAAGGAATGACATGGTTTTTAACTCACAATGTAAGAATTAACAAAAACAATTTTCTAACACTAAATGTAGATTACAAAAACAATTACATAATTTTATTTCACACATTAAAACAAACATATACTTGCAACATAATAACAATATGGCCTGGCATGGCCTAGTGGTTAGGAATTTCAATTTGCAATTTGCACAGTTGTTTGCCAATTTAGATCTGGAGTCACTATAATGTGATGGTTTATTCTACTATCTCAGAAGTTTGCAGAAAATGATGCTGATATGCTGCTTTTCTTTTAGTCTCTTACTTCAAAATTACGGGTCGCTGGTGCAGCAGGTACATCTCAAGTAGCTTACACAAGATTTTATATTTTGAATTTAAACAAAACTATAAATGTTTATTTGTTGTTTATTATACTTTATAACAGATGCTTTTATTTCTATTTTAAAAATAAATATACATAAATGTAGAATACAAATCTTTCTCACTCACCTTAGTTCTTAATCTTTGAGCAAGATGTTCAAATTTGCCTTTTTCATGAAACTTAAATCCTCGTTTAGGTCGATGAGAACTTTTAATGCTAGGAAAGCACAAGAAACATGACAGTGTAATTACAGCTCACTTAAATTTAACACTCTAAAAAATCAATTTAAACATTACAAAAAGTCATTTACTTTCAAACTTCTACAATTTATCATTTTCATGAACACATATCCACACACAAAACAGTGAGAGAGAGAAAAAAAAGAATTATACTGTCATTTCAAAACCTTTTGCAATGAAGTGACACTAATCCATTTATTCACTGCATTCTATTTGTAAATTTTGGAAAACTAGTTCAAATGTGAATGAGTGTTTTCAGACACAAATATAAAATATGAATGATCAGAAACATGTGATAAACCTTAAATAAATATTTATATCTTACAAACTGAAAACAAATTTCAAAAATGGGATATAATTAGTATCAGCTTGTTTCATTACAGCAGGAACTATTTCCTTTTTGGAGAATGTGCATGTGTGACATTCTTCGTTTACAGGAATATTGGCACATAGATAAATTAACCCTGTATAAGAGGTTTGAAGACTTAGCACACCAATGGTATTGAAATCCAGTTTGTAGCATGACAAGCCTTCAGATTTATTGCCAAGCCAAATAAATTCTTTGACTGGTTAAATTACACAAAGTAAAACCTCAGGCTTCATGATCTCAATCAGATCTAGAGTTATAGAATTAAAATTCGAGAAAATATAATAATTATGATCAAGATGAAACTGTTTAAATAATGCATGTTACTCAATTTTTCATTCAAAAAAGAATGAAAGGTCAACTTTAGAACAAATTATTATTTATACTTATTTTAATAAAAACAACAAAAATTCATCACCCAATTTATGTGACTCATATACAAATGAAAGATTTCTCTGTTTACAACAATTAAAGATGTATTTAGTGAAATGCAACATTCTTATATGAAGGGGTTTAAGCACAACACTTCACAATGTACTCTGTCCATCACCTGTATCAAAATTTGACTTTCTGGTGTTATAAGCCCTCAAACTTACTGATGAACCACCACCAGCTAAAAATGCTTATATAAACATTATGTCTGCTCTTCTGAAAATATGATTTAAAATTTAATATATTCTAAATTTCAACAAAAAAGTAATATATGTTTAGTGTTGATTAGCTAACATCTTCAATTTTACCTACTGGCCTCATAACCTAAGTCATGTGTTGTTTTTTTTCACATACCAAACAACTTTGTCACAGCAGAATATAAAATGTCTATTAGGCTTTATATGCAATGTAATACATGCCCTTTGCAAAAATGCCACTACCATTCAATGAGTACACAGATCTATAGGTGTGGTTTCCAGCAAGCAGATAATAGCATCTAGGCATTTACTGCTTGTTGTAGGTTATATTCTAATGAAATACACTACCCACATTCAATTTCTGTTATTAAAAAAAGAAAAATACTTAATTTATAATGATTTGTTGAAATTAAAGTTTTTAGCAAGTGTTACCTTTGTGGTTCTAAGGCTTTAACTGAAAAGATTTCAGAAATTATGAAATGAGTTGAGTAATACATATTATAACTGATCCAAAAGGAAATTTGTAAATAAAAATAATGAACATTAATTCAGTTACATACACATGCATATGTAATTTGCACACATACCTTACTCTTGGGTCAAAAAAATTCTGTTCAGTAATATCTTCAGTGACCTTTTCTTGACTTAACTTGAACTGTTCTCTTTTCTGAGCTCTGATGTTAGCCTAACATGGAATTTATCAAACTCTACATCAAGTAGCAAATAAGATATTCATATAATACAAGTACTTGTTTTAATTCTTAAACAGTGGGAATGTACTAGGTAGCAGCATCAATTGATTATAGCTGCTGTTTAAGGGTTAATTTGTGTTTTCAGCAACTATTTACACGTTTCTAAGCAAGTTTCTGAAGTTTACAAAAAGGTTTTTAGTTTTTAGAAGCAAGTTAACAGTAACTGAAACTGAGCTGGCAATGAGAAAAATCTGCAAGTACAGAATCATTTTCACAGAATTTATAATCCAGTGTAAAGTTCACAAACAACTACTGACAACTAACCTTAAGAGTTGGCATGCGATGAACTAGCTGAACTTCCTTTCCTGTAATATCAACTGTTCTCCCTTCATCATTCAAAATGAGAGGTGTAGGCCTATAACAAAATCAATTATACATCAAAACAAAATTGCTTAGTTTTTATCATGAATATGCATGGCTTTATCTTTTAAGTAATTGAATATAATATTTCATTAAGGCTATATAACTTCAAAAAAACTATTACACATCCATATTTTAAGATAATTTAATCAGTAACATTTTACTCAATGCCTGAAATCGTTATGTTAGAATACAATGCATAGAGTAATATATTCACTAGAATCCAAGCCAATTTTATTTTTAAAATCTAATTTATTACTTTCTGGATATAGATGAATCAAAGTGAACATGCCATCATCTCTTTGTGAAATTACATTAGAAATCTAATTAAATTACTTTATTATCATTACATCAAAACATAGCTGATAAGTTAAATTTTTATACTATCTTTTAATTTCCCAATAAAAAGAGGACATATTTAAATAAATTATCAGACTGCACCTCACTGAGTTACATGATGAGGCAGTGCTGTGACATCTCATTTAACTGACAATTTAACTGATTTTATAACTCCAGATAGGTGAAGAAATTGTTAATACTATCTGTTAATGAAGGTTTATTGACATACACTTATAATAAAGTTATTCAATTAGATTCTGAATATAAATATAAAACATGTAGTGAAAGGATAAACAGTTATTTAAAAGAGAAATATTTCATCTCTATATTAATTTTAGGAAATATATGAAACAAACAAAGAAAGTAGCATTAAATGGAGTTCCAACTACAAGTAACATGATGAGAGATGTAGGGATATCTAAAAACTGGCAATACACAATTACTCAGTCAGAATGTAAAACAAAGTTCTGAATAATTTACTACTTTGTTATATTCATTTAAAACACTGATAAAATTACTATAAAAAGATACAAAAATTAGTAATGTTACATGTATTTAACTTTGATACTAGTCCTAATCTTCAAAGAAATGAAAAATATTACCTATCCCCAATTGCTAAATTAAGCAGATTTGGTTGGTTGGCAAGTCGATTTTGAATTCTAGCTGTCAGATCTGCTATTTTTGTCTTGTTATCTGGCTCAAAACTTGGTACGTGTTGCTTGGGAGCCACCAAAGGTATTTTTAAAGCTTCAGGTGGTATCAGTTCTGACTGCTCAGTTCCAGGTATGGGTGACACTTGAGCATTTACTTTGGCAATAGCATCTTGTAATTTCAGGTGCTATGAAAATACCAGGTTGTTTTTTGAAACATACATTTCCTTGGAATAATAATAATAACTTATGACCAAAAGTAAAGAAGAATGTAATAATATATTAATCACACTATACCTACTATATCCAATGTTAACAAGGTCTTCCACCCAATACTAGAACTCGTGAGACCAGTTGAGATATAACAGACATAGTAGTGATTGAGACACAGCTTATATCATTAAATATTTGAAGAACAATGATTTTGGTATGACCTGTATTTAGTTAGTGAATTTTAGCTTCAACAATTTTAAGTTTTACAATTAATTATATTTATTGAAAAAAAGGCTTCTGACCAGTTCTAGCAATGGTCAAATAGATTTAGACATTTTGTTTTCAGCCAAACCATTATTATTCATAACACAATCCAAATTATTGCTAGACTATTTTTTTTTTCTTTTTGTATATTTCAGTCTTTGTTACTTACAAAGAGGTAAAAGTGAACAGAAAAAAAAACAAAACTTGTATCTTGTACAATTTCCATGATTCATGACACTTCTCACGTTAAATGACTCCAAGACGGGAATATTCCATTTCAATTTAACATTGTAATTACACTCAATAACAATGGTGCATAAGCATATTTGAGGTATTATTCTTTCTTTTAAAACCACATCATCACCACAAAGTTTTTAAGAGTTCTGCCAGAAGAAATACTTCAAACACTGAAATATAAAACTAATACTATATGTGGTTATTTTCACACTATCAATGCAATTACTCAGTGAATTTCAGTTTAAATATTAACCTTTGGCCCATTATGCAACATATAAACATAATTATGATGACAGTACATTATATAGATATACAATGAACGGTCAGTGTGAAGTACAAAGACAAGTTTTGATATTTGACAAAAACAAAATTCTTAAAGACAAGTCACTTAAATTATACTACCTGGCAATATCTAATTATCAATTTAGAAACACAGTTATGAAGTGAATGTCTGTTCTGAGCTGGTAAAGTATGGTTATACTGAACTATGCTTATTATAAAATATTAGTATCAGGTTTACTACAGTAAACAAAACTACAATCCACTGTTGTTGAAATAGTGTATACTCTTCTTCAACAAGTCAAAAGGGAATGAACACATAATATAGTGTTAAAAATATAATAGGCCCAATACCGATGTCTTATGACAAGTATGACTAACTTACTTAGATATGTATATTTAATGCTACTTACACTGAGTGCTTTCTTTCTCTCTTCAATCATTCTCTGAGCATTAGCCATCATCTCTTTGATCTGAAACAGTCAATTTTTATGTGACATTTGCATGCCTTATAACTGAAAGGAATTATAAGATTATGTTTGTACTGTCTTAGTCATACTGAAATTAAACCTGTTTTGGGACAGCTTTTCTTTGGAATAGTTTTAACCAATAACATACAAACTTCATTCATTTTAGCATTAACCATTTTTCTCACACTTGCACACAGAAAAATGTAACTGCAAAAATAGTATACATTCTCAGCTGTTGGTCTAGCCATACTTCATTAAACCTACTCAGCAATGACAAAACATAAAAGCTCAATAAGGACAAATTATTTTCTGACAGAAGTGAACATTTGTAAAAACTACTACTACATTAAACAAAGCAATAAAATCAGTAAAATTAGGGTACAATATTGGAAATAATTAAGAAAACTGGGAATAAACTGGGCACACACAATACAAACATCTCAGGATTACTCCCTCTCTACTTTACACAAATAAACTGCACTAGAAGACAGTCCATATTGATATCTTTCATTGTGAGTGGTTGGTATCTCACCCAGAGAGACAGAACCATAGCAGCATAACAGATGTATAATATAAACCTAATTTCAGTTAAGTCCATTAAAACTGCTCTCATTATGTTAAGACTGCTATTATTTACTGTTTTTAACTTGTATTTTAAGAAGTTTTTTTTAAACTTTTTTCACCTTCAACAAGTTTTGTTTCAATAAATTAACTTTTGTCGAAGTTAAAAAATCAAGCTGTATTACAAGTACACATATATTAACCTCCATAAAACTGTTAATCCTACGTTTAGCTTCTTCAGTACAAAGTATCTAAAGAATTAAAATTTATTTTTAATAAATGACATAATATATCTTAACACATTTGAACTTTCTTGATAACTTCAAATCACATTCACTTAATGCAAGCTTTCAAGCTCATTCCTGAGCTATTTTTCTAGATCTGAAACAGGTTTAATAGCAATATATACATTACGGTAAAATGTATAGGGTATTATCTAACATGAAACAGCAGTGTGATTGTAAATTAGTGTAACAAGTGACAAATTCACTAATGTATATTTACATTAATATCAATGTTTATTTCAGTTTAATATATATTCAGAAATATTTGTAACATGCTTTTGTGTATTGCAAAAGTCCCACTTATTCTCTAAATTTGTAGAAGATTCTTGAGTATAAGAATCAACAATATTTTTCCCATTGCTTACTGAGATTTCTAAAACTTTGCCTAAAGATCATAAATCAACATGCCAAGACAGTTTAAGAATATTGTTGGTCTGCTATAGTCAGCATACTGTAAGTCTTAGAAGTTATAACTAGGGCAACACTTATTAATTGGAAACTACAAATATCTCACCAGGAATTTTTACAGATTTCAAACATTACAAACTGTGTATCTATGAATGTTGATATTTCTAAGAGGACATTAGATATTGTCATCAGTGAAAACCTTAAAAGTGCATTAAACTACTAAGCCATCAAGAGAAGTGTGTCTGTGTATCAACACAGAATTAATTCACTTTCTGTGAACTTCAATAAACAATTCAGTTCCAGAGAGACAGAAAAAATTAAAAATGGGCTTAAAAGCCTGCACTAAATAAATAAAAAATGTTGAGTACATTTTTTCCATAATTAAAATGAAACTTAAAACTTGCATAAAATATTTTTTATCCTTAAACTTTCCAACAAAAAATTATATTTTTTGCTATTTTTAAATACAATTTGAAATATTTTACTTGAAATGTTAATAGAATTAAAAGTAAAAAACATTTAAGTTATGATGTAGATGGTGTTAAATTTAAATTCACACAACAAGAAACAAATTTTTAAAACCAAATATTCTTTTTGATATGCACATAGAAATCATTAAGTAATATATCTTAATAGGTTTACCTGAATTGCTGTTAGCTGTCCTGGACTTGGCTGGCCAGGCGCAGGAATTGGAGTTTCTTCTTCTTTAATTTTGACCTTTTTTGGATCAGCAGACTCAATTTCATCCTAAATACCAATTCAAAATACATATTGTAATGCTTACAATTAGGTTGGTTTGCAAATAAGCAATTAATATTCAAATTTATACATAAAGAGTTTTAAAAGTCTAAAAAGTCAATGTCTCAAAACATAATGAAACATTTTACTGAATAAAATGTGTAATTTTGTTGAGCTCATGATTTCCCTTCAATTACATTTATTTTTAGAAAGATATAAATTTCTAAAGAAAACCTGAAAATTTGGGCATATCAATTTATGAAGTTAGCAATTTAACTCTTAACATGACTGAATAAAACAAACTTCTTTATTTTGAAATAAATATTTGACTACTATAAATAGTGGTACATCAAACATTACTCTTTGTGCACGTGAAATTCCTATGTTTTATTCAAGTTCATTTGAAATACAGTAACTTTGTGAGAAAATAATGTAAAGAATTGTATCTAGACAGACAAAATTTAAAAACTTTATGGGCTATCTATTTTGGATTAGCATCTCATTTATGTATGTTTTCTCTCATGAATAAATTTGAAACTTATCAACAAAGAAAAAATATATTTTCAACACTTAAAAAAAAGACTGATTAATTTGATGTCATCACAAAAGCTGAGAGTTCAATCATGAACAATGTTTCAGGTTTACATTTCAGGTGGACAAAATAGCCTTAAAATTGTATATATTTTCATATATTACAGCATATTTCAATCTTTTCCATAGTAACACTTTTCAAGATATTTTATTTAACTTGATTATAATTGTGTATGTTAGGTGTGATTGTATGACAAAGAAATCTACACCACGTAAAACTTCACTGATAAAAATTTCAAGCCCTTCTTTTCTCTGCTAATTGCCCAGAAAACACACTACAGAGGGTGTAAACTCACATAAACAAAAGAAGTTAAGATGTACACAAGAGATTACAAGAACTTGATGCAACCATTCACGATAGAAGTATAATGTGTCAAACGGTTAAAGTAAAAAAAGTACCATAAATAACCAAGAATAAGTAATAAAACAGGGGAAGTATCCAGTGCAAAATGGAAGGAATATTTATATAATGGTGTTTTACTTTTTACATTCCATAAATTTTATAACCTTAGCATTAACTTAAAAAAGTAGAAATCTTTCATCGTCTTTTATTTTTTTAACTTTTTTTATAGCTGAGTTTTAAACTAACAAATACCAAGCACTGGTACATACCAGACCAATGTTGTAATCTCACATAAAAAGTTCTTAAACATTTTGTCAATTTGAGAGGCTGTAAATTTAACCACAGAAAATTTGATGTTAAAGCAAGAATTAAAATAAATAACAATACTGACACTAATATCTCTAGAAATAATATGAACAATAAAGTTTTGTAAATGTAAAATCATATTACAATTGTAATTTGAAAATAAGTTAAAATTTAGTGAAATATCACTACAATTCTACACTGTTTTTGAAATAGTTTAGATACATGCACTACATATTAAATCAATGTTAGATGCTTAAAAACATCCATTACAGATGATGAACTGTTCGTCTCCACAACAACAGAACTGAACAAAAGTTGAAACTGTATCTTTACAATTTTAATTAACCAATTAGTGAATTATCTATAGTAATGCACTAATAATTCTTGTGGAGACCCACACAAAGCCATCTGGTGGAAATGTTCAGTTTGTTTCCAAATGGTTCTTTGATTTCATAGATCACAAGTACTAAACATAAATGCTTTTGTCAAAGGCCTTTATATCTTAATTTGTCAAAAAAAACATTAACTACCTTTTCAACAGGCAATAAAAAATCTTTCAAGGAGTGTAATAATCATTTGATTGTTCTGAATTAGCCTTTTTTGTTTGTGAAAGTTAAATTATTTGCCATAATGCTCAATTAATTCTCAAAGTAATTTTTCAACTATATTGTTTTTCAATCTGTGTCAAATGAAAAGCACTAGTTTATAAAACTATGTTACTCACCTAAATTTTAAAACTATACAAACACACAAAATTATGCTGAATTACATATATAGATTTAGTTTAGATGGCCTAATATTTTTTTGGAATATCATGGATGAGCAAACAAGTGATTCTAAAAAGGCCATAAAGATATGATTAGAAGGAATTCCGTTTCTTATAACTTACTAAAACATTTATGACTGAAAATAAACTGTGATATCAGTATTTATTTATATTACCTTGTGTCTTTTTCTGCTCTTGGTTTTCACCTTCAAATCATCCAGAGTTTCAAAAAGCTTTTCAGCAAGTTTCCCAGCTTTTGACTCATCCAATAGTGAGGAAAGCTTGTCTAAGTGATATAAATGTTTTATATTCTCAGTTAAAACTATGAATATGTTAAAAAATAAGATATCATAATAACAACAAATCTTATTACAGCATTTTCTTAGTCACATACCCATGGGACACAACCTTTATTAAATATAAGTAATAACTTAAATTTATATTATATAGCAAAGTAAAGCCGATTAATTAATTTGATTAGACAATTGTAAATAATTTGAGATAAAATAGCATAAGTTGTTTTGGTTTCAATAACAAATTTACCATAATTCAGCCATACATATTTCAAAAATAATATCCTATTTTTTCTATCATGTATATAATTTTTACAAATAGTGAAGAAAAAACTAAAATTATTTTGTTAACCACAATGAACATTGTTTTTATTATTATAAACAAAAATAAAAACAAACTGAAGTAAAGGGAAGAACATCGATGCCAAACTAATATGCTTCCTCACTGGTCTTAATTTTGTGTGTGTGTGTGTGTGTGTGTGTGTGTGTGTGTGTGTGTGTGTGTGTGTGTGAAATATATGTCTTTTAGTCTCTAAACAAGATATTGTGGTCTTTCTTTTATGTGTTTGGTCTGGAGCAACTCATTTCAACAACCAGCAGAAATCAGCCATCATGCTAATGTTCCACCTTCTCAGATACTTCTTCTCCATTTCCCCAATGTCTTAATGAAACCTTTCCTCTTGTTCTTTGCTGACTGCTCAAAGAATTTCAGAGAAATAGTCAACATGCGAGTGTGAGAAAGGAGCTTTCAAGCTCATACTACAAGCTACCTCTGAATTTATTAAGCATGTTATTGACAATATTTTTTGAAATTTGAGTTCTTGTTGTTTCCTAACATTTTTTCTACATCTTTAAAGGCATTCAGTACTCCTTTTTAAACTTTCCTCAATGTTCTTTTGAATTGTTTATCCAAAGTCAATTTCCTTATTTGAGGCCCAACAAAAATCTCTTCTTTAACTTTTACTTTTGAAAGAGCTAGGAATTACCAACATAGATGCTTGAGACAGTTCCAATCTTTGTCTATCACCTTCACACACTGCTTCAACAAACCCAGTTTTATTTAAAGTAAAGGCAATAGGACTCATTATGTCAACAAATCTTTCACATTTGTTGTTTTTCAATCCTGGTATCAGGCAAAATCTCTGTGACCACTGCTTATTTATCCAGTGCTGATTCCATGCTCTTGTGCTTACTTACACAAAAACATGGAAACTTTGTATAATTGGATTGTTGACCCAAAAACATACAAAGAACTTTTAAGTCTGCACAAAGTAATCAACTTTTTTTTCTGTTTTATCTCATTAAGAAGCAAGATTCTCATACATTTACAAGATACACATAACATGCTTTTTGGACACATTTTGTAATGTTTTGTCTTTGTATTTTTTATAACAAATTCACTCCAAATATTGCAAATGTGTTTTGATCATTTGCATGCCTTTTGTTGCTATAACGGTGAACAGGTAATATTGAAAAGAAAAAAATAATGTCAGAGTGCATATACAAACAAATGCTATACAAAAATGAACCATGCTGTCAGTTAATAATTTATATACCAGTGGTTTGTTTCTTGTAGGTTCTAAAATAGGCCCAGAGGAGAAGATCCAATGTAGAAAACACAAAGATCTCTTGGTGATTGATATGAACCCTACCCTTCATTGGTGAATTATCAGAATGATCATGACCAGATGATTATTGGAGATTGGAAGAAACTGGACAAAAAGTCCAATAAAGAGCAAGAAGTTCAAGGATGTTGATACAAAAATGTTCTCCCACAAACCAATGACACAAAGCCTCCAGGCAATCAACCCCCAAACTCCAGCTCTGAAGGGTTACATCTGTAAACAGGTATAAATATCACTGCAGAGGAGGAAGCAGGACACATGCCAATGTACAAGCCTTATCTAACTGCAATCAGAGATCTTCCACAATGTAGGGAGGAAGGGTGAAAGTAGCATCCAAGGGATACCAAGCAAGGTACCATTTGATGAGGACCCACTGAAGGGATTGCATACAATCTCAGCTGAGAGGTATGAAAGAAATGATAGAAGATTATATTCCCAAAAGCAATAAAACCTTAAAAGCAGAAAAAGAGTATCAGGCAAAGAGTTCTGAAAAGCCATTTCCACAGCACAGAGCTGGAGAGGAGAAAATTATATATGATTAAGATGAGTGTTAAGAGAAAACATCCAGATGAACAACGTATTAGATTGAATAAAGGAACGACTTCTCCAATTTAATAAACCAGCTCATCCAAGCAGCTTCAAGGAGCTATCAAGTATGACAGACTGACTCCCATTTGGAATGAGTGATAGGAAGCCAATCATCTATAGAGAAGTGAAAGCACAACCCCAGGGCACAAAGATGTTATGTGAAGGTTTGTACTACCCGAAAGAAGACATATGGCACCACAGCCAGCCAGAAGGGTAGGGCACAAAATTGATACACCACCCCTTGATGAACAAACCAAAGATAGAGACAAGAATGCTCTAATATGGAAATATGCAAATAAGCATTGGAGATGTTAATCTTTGTCATTCTAAGACCTAGAAAAAAAGTCTACCAAAGAGTAAAGTAAAATTCCATGGTGAAGCAAGGAGTGAACACATCAACTGAGATGGGACACATCGATTACTGGTTTTCAGTTTCCTGTTACTTTGGATGCTATAAACAAGTAAGAGTAAAACCTCCAAAGCCTTGAGAAGCAGGTTCAATAGCCTGTTGCGAGAGATGATGCATGATGATTTGCAAGGGTTGAAGATTGGAAGTACTTTATCAGAAGTATATCATCACTGTTTCATTAACTATTACTTTAACAAGCCAACTTATTTTTTATTTCCCTAATATTTAAAAAATCACATCTCTGTAAAGAATTTTAACAAGATAGGATAGATTAAATAACAATGAGACTTTTAAAATATAGAGTTACAGTTTATATAAACAAATTTTAAAAGTATTAATAAGTTTGTGTTCAGAAAATATTACTACAATATCAAGAACTTTAGACCATGGCATCAAAATTAATTTGTTGCAACTCAAGATAGACTAAGGTGAGATGTTTGCCTGATACATTTCCATAATATTTATTTTAAAAAATGCAAAAATCCCCTAACTGATCTCCTGTAAATCAAATAAATTGATAATTTAATAATGAAAGCATGTTTCACTATCACTGATAACAATAATACTTTTTATTTACAAACAGATCATGGTTGCAATTAGAAATAATTAAGTTGACAATTAACCAACTCATTTGTGTAGATTGTTTGAATATTATGGACACAAAAACAATATTCAATACAGATATGAATCTTCAAAATATTTTCTGCCACCTACCATATTCACTACCCAGTGATTTTATCTGACTTGACAATTTTATTTAGTTAACATATTCAAAGTAACAAATAAAACTATTCCTTATAGCTGTCTTGGACCAACCTTATAACTAGTTTGTGCTTGTTGTAGCTTTCATTCTTTAACTTTTAAATTAGCAAGCATATGTTAACAGAATTTGACAGATTATCAGTAAACATTACAATACTTTCATATGCAAGATAGCAAATTTTTCTAAATTGACCCTTTGGCAATGGGTCACAGTTCAAAAGTTATGTAATCACATTTGTTAACTTGTATTCAAAATTTTATTGAACTATTTTATGAATTTATGACAATAAGTTTCAATCAAACTATAGATTATAATTCAAACTTTGATATTAAATACGAGTTAATTTGTTAATTTAAAAGTAAATATAAATTTTAAAATTATTATGGATTTTAGTGAGTCACATGGTATATTGAATGCAGCACTTTTTAAAATTAGATGTTTATAATGTCAAAATACTAAGTTTATAATTAATAAGAACCTCGTATCTTTTAATTTTGCTGAGACATTTTGAAAAGGTGCTTTATATACTCTTACTATAGTATATGACATGTGAATAACCAATCAACAGCTTAAAATGTCTCCAGAGTGATTTTCTCAGCCATTTTAATCTGTGAAAAAGCTACCACATTATTTTGATCCACAATTTCAAGGAGATAGGTTGTGTCTTTAGTCTACTGAAAAGTTTCATATTTCTTTAAAATGAGAATACATCTTAGTTACTAAGCTTAATAAATTATAGTGGAATTCTATAGTAGCAGGATAATTATTTATTATGTTTTGGTTATTTGACTGTATATATACATAAAACATAAAAAAATGTTTGATATCCTCCACGTGTGAAAATTTAAGACTTAGCAACATGTCCAACAGCAAACAAGTACAAAGGTCATAGCAAAAAAGATAGTCTGCTTCACTTCTTGATTTATTGTTCTATATTTTAAGAAAAATAAGTTTAATCATTTATTTCTGAATAGTAATTATATATACAGTATAATAATTAAAACATGACTATATATTACAAAATACTAGTCCACTAAAATACAACCAAGACAGGGAAGACTAAAAGCCAGTTTTATATTATTGAATACAAGAGTGCATATGCGAGGCATGACTGGAAAGTCAATATAATAATAAAAAATAAGTGTGTGTAAATATATATCATTATGAGACTTAAGCTGCTTAGACTAGACATTTGTATTTTCATGTTATAATATATAGTAATTCTCGCACGAAAAAAGTAAATTTTTATTTCTTAATTTTTTATGATGGTTACTGATGTTGGTCAAGTGACAGACCCCACACAGAGCATAAAATAACAGTCTTACTGAAAACAAATATTTGAAATGTATTCAGAAGAAATTTAGAGATTACACAAATAATTTTGGAGGTTTGAGAGATTAAGAATAGTTTTTTTTTATCACAACATAAAATCACTGTACTCAGGATAGTAACAAAACAGTTTTACTGAAGACTTGTTTGTGAAAATATTGATTGATTGATTTAGTGTTTTATGGCACAAAGCAACGAGAAAATGGTCTGTTTCAATAAAAAAATCTAATTTTGCATACAAAATACTTGTAACCTTTACTAAAAATTGACCAAAAATTTTGAAGATACAGATGCTGTATCAAAAGTTATAGTGCAAACACTTAATGTTCGCAAATCTGAAGACGAACTCGTGTGTATATTATATCAACCCTGTAATGAAAGAGCCAGGTTTTAAGGTTTGTAAAGCAATGGTTTTTTATACTTGTTTTCTTTTTGCATGTTGCCAATCCAACATGCAAAGAAATTTTCAGTTTAAAACACTTTTACACATACAAAAATTTTCAAATTTTTGAGTCAAATCTGGGTCTGGAAGATTTCATCAATTTTATAATCATAAAAAATTATGCCTTGTTTGTTCTAGAATCATTACAAATTATAGCACAAACACAAAAATGTTTATACTAAACAGCTTAAATCTCATAACATTATACATTTATATATATATAAATATATATATATATATATTTATTTTTAATATATTCATTTTTCAGCCATGCCTGACTAACAGAACAGAAGTTTGAAAGACAAGTGCACTTGTGCTACCGTATCAAATAATATAAAACTGACTTTACTAAGTGACCTTCTCTTGGCTGGGCTTTAGTTATTAAACTTATTTTTCTTAAAATATAAAAAAATAAATAAAAAAAGGCAGACAATTGTCTCTTCTAGCTATAACCTTTGTACTGAGTTGCTGCTTGTAGGTGGCTAAACCTTTTAAAATTTTGCACATGAAAGATATGAAACAAAATTTTTTAAAAGTTATATATATAAATATTAAACTTTTGACAAGCTAATTTCATAGTGTTCATATTCTCCCTATTAAATGCTAAAAAATTTTATTTTTATTTTTCCTTTTCTTATTTTCATCTATTGAAGCTCTACTCAAATAAATGCTTAAGTCTAAAAATGCAAAATGCATATTTTTTCTTTACATTCATTGGCCTTAAGATTTTGGCCAGCAGTGTATTTATGGACATTTCTTAAACAGCAGTACTTCACGTGTGGCATCAAAATACCAACACTGGATCTGATCTCTGTCAGTAACATGTTTAGACTGTCGGACCATGGTTTTACTCTGTTAATCAAATTTTTTTTGATTTTCTAAACTTTGCAGACTCCAACATTCATTTCACCCTATATCTTTCAATTGACAAGAGGAATATAGATTTTCCTGGTTTTACTTTAAGGATCAACAGTGACAAAAATATACAATCTACCTTGTTTCACAAACCAATTATAAAACCTCTTTTCCTTAACTTAAACTCCCATTATTACAAAGCTTCCAAGAAAAGTATAATCATGATAATTAAAAAGAAATTATTGCAACTGTAGCAAAAAACAAAACTACTTGTGCTGAGTTAAAATCACTTTTTTTGAGTAACAAATATCCACTTTTTTAAAACAAATTTTCAAGGAGAATGATGCACAAAAATTGGCATTATACTTCATTATGAAAATGCATCTGCAAACAAGAATGAAAAGAATATTCTAAAGATAAGACAAAAACGATTAGTTTTATGTTCTTATTAATGAAAATATCTAAAAAAATAATAAAAGCTATAACCAGGAAATCTGTACTTCCAGGTCTAATCCTCAAAAGTCTACTTTGAAAATCTCAGTACACTACCTTACAATGTAATAAAGCCAACTGTCTTACAAAAAACATGTTTACAAACTAAAAACTTGTATCATATCTCCATTGTTTTACAAGCTTCTACATAACACTTGCCATTGTACACACATTGTGGAAACCTGAAGAAACCCACACACAAAGATAAAACATACTGACTCTCTTTTTATATAGCAGCATTTATAAAGTGCAGTCACAGATAATTTTTAAACTAACCATGGACAAATAAAAACTAACAAAACTACTATTATCTGTACAACTCCTTTCCAAAGCCATCAAGTACACTAACAGAATACTTAAAAAGTTCTTCTCATGAAACAATTATGATCGCAGATTAAGAGAGATAAAGGATGGAGTTTATAATTATCATTACTTTATGCTTTCATCTTTTGTAACTTGGGATATAATTTTTTTTTGAAGATTTGTACTGTCAGTTATTGTTTGAAGAAACTGTAAAGCAAAATGTTGAGTATACATTTAAATAAAAGCAAATTTAATGTTGTAAGATCATTATTTCTAATAATAATATGTCTTATACACCAATATGCACCACAGCAAGTAATAATAAGTTTTTCTTACAACAAAACTCTTTGCAGATGAATATAAATAAAAAAATGAAGTTATTTATTTTCTTCATGTATTACACGTAATGTAAAATGCTGAATAAACATATAATAAATATGGAGATATGTCAAATTAGTATTTTACCAATTTAAATTAATACTTATTTTGCATTGTTGTTGTGTGTGAAAAATAACAACTGTATACCAATGATAATCATATTTTCTTCCACCTCTAACAAGTGAAGTGACACATGCAGTTAAGTTTGCTGTCTCAAAGTACAATCCTCTGCTGAGACAGCTGTAAATTTATGGATTTATAACACTAAAGTCAGAAGTTCAATTCCCCTCAGTGGACAGAGCAGATAGCCTGATTTAACTCTGCTAAAGAAATACACATACCAAAAGTTGTGACGATACACCTACATACTTGTGTGCTTAATCACCTATACAGAGTTTTGTATAAAATTGTAAACTAAATCCTCAAAATAAGAAATAATTAAAGTAACTTATGTTAACCTGTATCTAAAAGTAATAACAGTAGTCACTGATACATAATCAATAAAACAATGTTTATTTTCATTAATAAAAACACTCAGTAGTTTTAGCAAAGTACTCCTCTGAAAATTTGTAAGAAAGAATCCAATAGACAGTAGTAATCATATGTTCAACTTGACATTACATGTATAATGCAGTTTCATGTACAACAGTTTGGGATTAAATAAATGAGGTGTTGTTCAAAAATGTCTACAAAACCCAAACAAACTAAAACAAAATTATGTTAGTCTCAGGTATCTCTTAGTTGAATATTTGATTTTCATGAACATGACCATTTACTAATTAAAAATTTCCACTAATCATTCAGCTTTAAGCTTGACAAATATTTAAATGATCAGGGTTGAACACAAATTTTCTTTTAAAATGGATCATCAGGGCTTTATGCAGTTAAATGTTATGTTTCTATGTTTTTATTCCTTTTACTATATTACACTACACAACACTCAGTGAAGCTCAACATTATAAAGAGTTATAAGAAAAGTTTAAATACCATCAGACAGAATGTTAGGGTGAAGTGAATAAAATTGTGTGAGAAGTAATGTATTGCTTCATGTGAACATGGCACAATAATTACTGCAAGAAACAACAAAATACAATGAAAAATGTATACAAAACCTAGGTTTTTTATAGATATTCTGTTATTAAATTATACTTGTGTAATTGAAAGATACAGAAATCTTTACTGTGTCAAGATATCAGGTAAGCTTAATTAGGCTTAGCAAGTACAGTAGGTGATAGAAAAATATTTTCCAAGAACTCAACCCTCATTTAGTGAAGAACAATTTTGATGAATATGCCATACTCAAACAAATCACGTAAATAAGTAAGGTTGTTATTCATGAAAACAAAAGTAAATGTATTACATAACTTAACAAATACAGACCAAGAATACTGACAACAGAAATACTGTTACCTAGTTTGACCTAATGTCATTTTGAAAGCTCAGATCCTCAGTCACTGATCATTTTCTGTCAAAACATGCAGGATTTTTATGATTTATAAACAGAAATGGTAATTACTACAATTAGTCAAATAAAGTATCAGATGTAATTTATTAAATAAAATAAATCAAGTCAAAACAGACTGGTTATATAAAATGGTACCTCCTCATCAACAATGGGGAAAAAACTTTAATTAAACACAGTATAATTAATGTTGTTTTGTTTTTTTGAAATGTCTCATCACACAATTTTGAAAATTTCATAGTTGACACTGTTTAGTACATTTGTTCTAGAGTTCATGCAATTTGTATCTATATTGTGAAAAGAATAAACTCAAGGGTCCATGAAAGACTAATATATATTTCAGGATAATTCTTAAGACTCTTAAATACTTTAAGAATTATTAAGTGAAATTTCCTAATGAATAATGTAAACTGCAGAAATATTATTCAAACATGTATAATTGTTACAACAGTTTAATATAAAAAACATTAATAATATTCATGAAGTACTTAACACTTAGTGACAGTTTAAGAAGATTTACCTGTAGTTTTTCTCTTGTCATATCCACTTGAGAGACAATTTATTGCTGCTGTTACCAGTGTTGGTTCACTAAATCCAAGGAACTTTTGTACAGTTTTGTCAATCCATGGTTTTAATTCTTCAAGATCTCTTCTTGACAGTGCCATCTAATAAAAAAACAACAAAAAAGATATAACTTTGAATTATGTTTTTATATTTCCAAATCTATTGTGTGTACAATTTTGAGAATTCTATTTCTGGGAGATTATTTATGAAAGCAGAAGACAACAACTGCATAAGTGTTTCTTAGTTCACCAAGTAATCAGTTTGCTTCATTTCTGCAAAACTGTTTTCCATTGATTATATTATCAATAAAATTATATTTACCCTCCTCCCAAGAGATAGAACATTTGGGGAAATATATTGAGATAAAAATGAAATTTTAGTTTCATAAAGTTCATATTGAGGTCATGAAATAAGTCATCAGTAGTAAATTGAACAAAATAAGAAAAAAGGTGATGTGGTTCACATTTAAAATATATTCTAAATTGATTTTAATTCAACATGCATATTTCTAAAATATGGAAAAGAATGATAAAATTGAACCTATTTAAAGAGAAATAAGAAAGAAAATCAAAGGTAAGGAACATAATTTAAGAATTTAAACTGAAAACTAAGATGCAAGATTTACAGTGTATGAGAGCATACTAACGATTACAAAAAAAAAAGGTTAAAATTGAGTTTAATCCTTGAAAGATGCTAATTTCAAAGTTTTTGTTTAAGCTTTTAATTTTTAGTTTCCATTGGGCCATAAATTTTAAAATAAGCAATAACAACAACAAAAATAACAAAACTATCAATATCATTAAGAAACTTTTTATATGCAAAAACGGCTCGTTTGGATTCAGAAAATATTCTGAATCCAAACGAGCCGTTTTTGCATATAAAAATTCTCAACAAGTGGGTTTCTCGACATCACTGATTAAGAAACTTTCATCTTCACGATCAGACTGAGATTGCAATACTTAATCTAGGCCATTAACAGTACAAGTATCATGCAAGCTACGACTCCAGTATCGAAGTTAATTACAATTTACAATGTAACCGTTTTAAAATTTTAACACAATTTCTGCAAAACAACTACTGTTTAATTACTAATCAATAACATTGTGCTGTGATGTACTTTATAAATTCAAACAGACAATTAACTTTTTTATAAATTAACAACTGATATTCCTAACTAAAATTACGAAACAAAGTTAGAATATTTTTTCTTTAATAAAAATCCTTAAACCTAGCCTACAATACCTTAATTTAAATTATAATCCTCGAAAACAAAACAGGATTACTTATTTAACACAATTCAACCACCGCATACACCGAACGATTAGGCTTAAAAATGTTATTCACACTCTCAACTACAAAACGCTACTTGAAACCACTACTAAAAGTATGAAAATACAAAACATTTTGCGTTTCATAACATAAAGTAAAAGCCCGGGAATTGTTGGTTTACGCGTCTGAGCCAAACTAAAACTACTAAATAAAAATAAAGCCAGTCCTTAACATTTATATATCTCTCAAGCTTTCTTTAAATTCATTCAAAATTACTGCCTCTACAACATCCAAAAGCAACCCACTTCACAGGTCAACCACCGTATTTGAAAAATAGCTTTTTATTATCTGAAAAAAGCTTTAACCTTGCCTAAATCTGTATTTGTGTATTCTAGTTCTAAATTTATCGCTGTTAAGTATGAAAAGCATTGGTGCATCAACATTATCAGTTTTTCTACAATCTTAAATATTTTAAAAAGCTCTTCTATAACTCTTCATTGTTCAAGAGAAAACAATTATAAATTCATATATTATTTATTTGCCCAACTCACTAAATTCCTTTGTAAAGCAACATCCTCTTAACAACCAGCAACACTCAATACTTTAATATCGTCAGGAAATATTAGTAATTTATTAACCATTCCTTCACCTATGTTATTAATGTAAATCAAAAACTGCAATGGTCCTAAGACCAACCCCTGAGGCACACCATTTACAACATTAATGCAGATTGACCAAACTCCATTTATAACAGCCCTCTATTTTATTTCATTAAGCCACTTTTCTATCCAATTAATTAATTTATCTTCCATACCTCAAGTTTCTTTATGCGCGTTTTATATGGCAAATTGTCAAATGATTTCTGAAAATTCACGTACACCAAACCTACACGCATACCCTCATCTACAAAAGCAGTAACATTCTTAAAGTATGGAGCCCCGCTCGGTAGATGTATAGGATCGATATTACTAAAATGGCTCGATATGGCCAGGTGACACGGGTACTCAACTTGGAACGTTATAATTAATAATAACTTTTGTAATAACAAAATTATACAAATAATTCAAATGATCATTTATTGCTAAAGAAAAAGTCACACAATGATCTATCTGTGCTACCCCAAAGCGGATATCGAAAGACAGTTTTTTCTTGAGTTATTACTACTGAGTCACTGTGGTGTGGGTTGCTTAAATGAAACAAACACACATATTTTGGGGGAGTTTTCACATAACATAAAAGGATATTAGCCAAAAATGCATCAAATGAGATCTACTACATCTTCATATAGTGGTTCGGCATGAAAAGGTAGTTAGGGCGCTTGATTCGTAATTTGAGAGTCATGGGTTTGAATCCCCATCACATCAAACTTGTTCACTCTTTCAACCGTGAAGGCGTGATAATGTTACGTGTGAATTCCACTATTCGTTGGTGAAAACGGAGCTCAAAAGTTGGTGGTGATGACTAGCTGCCTTCCCTTTAGTCTTGCACTGCTAAATTGTGGCTGCTAGCGCAGATAGCCCTCGTATTTGGTAGTCTATTATACATTTGATTATCTTTTAAATTAAATATACAAACAAAATAAATTCACTTAACGATGTATGAAATAATCAAATAGAAATATGAAACTAAATTAAATTTTCCAAAATTAACATTATTTCAATTCTATTTTATTTATATTTTGTATGTTTTTAGAACTTCTCGCAAAGCTACTGGAGAGCTATCTGCGCTAGCCGTCCCTAATTTAGTGTAAAACTAAAGAGAAGGCAGCTAATCATCACCACCCACCGCCAACTCTTGGGCTACTCTTTTACCAACGAATAGTGGGATTGACCCTCACACTATAACGCCCCCATGGTTGAAAAGGCGATCATGTTAGGTGCGATGGGGATTCGAACCCGCGACCATCAGGTTACGAGTCGAACGCCTTGACCCACATGGCCATGCTGGGCCTTTATTTAAATATTTGTATCATCTGTAATATCTATTGAAATTATATTACTTTGCACTATAAACTAGCGTAAAATACTCCTTCTCATGGTTTATAGAGATCTCAGTATACCATTAAACACTTCCAACATTAGCAGTAATAGCTACCCCAGTGAAGTACGTAATCCCCAAGAAACCGTTTTAACACTCGTATGTCATGTTTGGTCCCTCCATCTTGGGAAAGTGGATTGAATATGGTTACAAGCATGGCATTACTTGGTTCCAAAGCGCATTCTGTAAGACAGAGTAGTGTCAGATTGAATAAAGCAACCATGAATAGCTAGCTATCTCTTTTTTATGTGGGTAACCTCTGAGGTCCTTTTTCACCCTTACTTGGAGAAGGGCTATGTCATAGAGATGTGGACATATCCTGGGCCATTATGAGTTTACCTGTCAAGTTTCATACTACTAGCTCTAGAATTTGGATTTGTTTGCTTCTTGAATCTTATTAAATGCTACCAGATGTCTATCTGCACTAGTCATCCGTAATCTTGAAATGATAAATTAGAGAAAAATCAGCTAAATAATATCACTACTAGGTAATGAGAGTAACTTTAGCATATTAACACCTTTATAACTGAAAGGACAAGTGGTAGTGGTGCGATTCGAGCTCACGAAATGAGTATTGTAGCTTCTATATCTTGCTAGACTCTCCATAATTGTTCGAGAAATTAGCTGGACATCTTTACACAAATATAAAGCTTAATACAGGAATGTTAAAACAAATGAAAATTATCTCTACAAGCTAATCTTTCGGTGGTTTTAGCCGTAAGCTTGGAGGCTTTTAACAGTAGATTTCGGGGAACGATACCCGCAACAGACAAAACAGAGGTTGCCAAATATATTAAGTAAAACAAAGACAAAAACGTTTTACTGAATAGTCAGCTGAGCAGTTTCTAAAAGTTATTTTGCAGCACATAAGTGTATGTATAGAAAAGTCCGAAGTTGATAAAATAAAGCAATTAGACTATCAGGTATAAATAACTTAAAATAAAACGACAGCTGTATTCGATTATTTTGGCCATGTTTTAAGCGACAGTCTTTTTTAAGCCAGAAACAACCTGTTGGTTAATTGCAAACTACTTGGGCCAGTCTTTTCAATTCTTAGTGCTGTGTGTAAGAGAAAAAGGATTTACCAAACCTACCAGTTTAAGACAATAATAGAGATTGTGTTAATATAATTCTATTTCAATTTTACATATTTGCAATATGATTCTTTAGTTTTGCTTCAAGCAATATTATTTTTTGATATATGCGCGTTTGTGTTTTTTTTATAGCAAAGCCATATAAGGCTGTCTGCTGAGTCCACTGAGGGGAATTAAACCCCATGATTTTAGCATTATACTAGCGGGGGACTCTTTTATATACAATTTTATATGCAAAAAACGGCTCTTTTGGGCTCAGAAAACACTTCAAATAGAAGAGCGAACAACGTTTTGACCTTCTTCGGTCATCGTCAGGTTCACAAAGAAAGAGGTAACTGGCCGGAAGCTGACCACATGTTTGGAGGGGTTGTATAACTGAGTGTCGCAATGTAGAGGGCGCGGTTTGATGTTTGAATATATAATTTTATCTATAATATTAATATAGGTATAATGGTGTTCCTTTATATTGGTTTATTTTGGGTTTAAGTTGTTGTATAAGTAAGGCTTCTTTAATTTTTCGTTTGTTTATGTTTGTTTCTTTATTTAGTATTTTAGTGTTTTCTATGGTTATGTTGTGTCCATTTGACTTGCAGTGTTCGAAGGTGAAGGTGACTTTTTATGTTCTTTGAATCTGGTTTCCATTTTTCTACTTGTTTCTCCTATATAGAAGTCGTGGCAGTTATCACATTGTATTTTATAAATAATGTTGGTGTGGTGTTTGTCAGTGTAGTTCTTACATTGTTTTTGTTTGTTTTTTTGGAATTTCGCACAAAGCTACTCGAGGGCTATCTGTGCTAGCCGTCCCTAATTTTGCAGTGTAAGACTAGAGGGAAGGCAGCTAGTCATCACCACCCACCGCCAACTATCGGGCTGCTCTTTTACCAACGAATAGTGGGATTGACCGTCATATTATACACCCCCACGGCTGGGAGGGTGAGCATGTTTAGCGCGACGCGGGCGCGAACCCGCGACCCTCGGATTACGAGTGCACGCCTTAACGCGCTCGGCCAAGTTCTTACATAGTATAGACCTTAGTTTTGTGCCTGGTTTTTGAATAAATTTAGTGTTAACTGGAATGTTATATTTTGTTACTAGTTTTTGCCAAATGTTGGTAATTTGTTTGCTGATGTCAGGAATATATGGTATACAGCAGTATATGTTTTCGTGATTTTTTGATTCGTGAGATATATTTACTTTTGTTGGTTGATTTTGCTTTCTGTCTGGGTGTGTGCGTATAATGTTTTCTACGGTTTGTGGAGGAAACTTATTGATGTTGATGAAGTATTGTTTTATTTTATCTAATTCATCGTTAATTTTATCTGGTGAGCATAGTTTTATGGCTGTGTTTATCTGGTTTCTTAGTATGTTGAGTTTTTGTTTTCTTTCATGTGCTGAGTCCCAAGGAATGTATAGTCCAGTATGGGTGATTTTTCGGTGGATTTCTGTTTTGAATTGTGTGTCGGTTCTTATAATTTTGAGGTTAAGAAATGATATTTGATTGCTTTCTTCCTGTTCACATGTGAAGTTAATGTTGGGATGTATAGAGTTAATGTGAGTGAAAAAGTTAAGTATGTGTTCTGTAGATTCGAATCCTGCAACCGTGTCATCTACATATCTGTACCAGTATAGTGGTGGATGTAATGCTGTATTAATTGCTTGTGTTTCAATTTGTGTCATAAAAATATTGGCTAGAACTGGCGATACTGGGTTGCCCATGCTTAGGCCATTTGTTTGTATATAGTTTTGGTTGTTGAACATGAAGTTTGTCTTTATTGTGGTGAATTCTATGAGGGTTGCTAACTGGTTACTGGGAATGTCTATAATCGGGTTAGGGTCTCGAATATAGAGTTCTAAGGCTATCTTGCAGGCTTCTGTTGTTGGAACTTCTGTGAAAAGGGATATAACATCGAAACTGGCCATTAAGGCCACAAACCTCCACAAACCGTAGAAAACATTATACGCACACACCCAGACAGAAAGCAAAATCAACCAACAAAAGTAAATATATCTCACGAATCAAAAAATCACTAAACCATATACTGCTGTATACCATATATTCCTGACATCAGCAAACAAATTACCAACATTTGGCAAAAACTAGTAACAAAATATAACATTCCAGTTAACACTAAATTTATTCAAAAACCAGGCACAAAACTAAGGTCTATACTATGTAAGAACTACACTGACAAACACCACACCAACATTATTTATAAAATACAATGTGATAACTGCCACGACTTCTATATAGGAGAAACAAGTAGAAAAATGGAAACCAGATTCAAAGAACATAAAAAGTCACCTTCACACGTTTTCGAACACTGCAAGTCAAATGGACACAACATAACCATAGAAAACACTAAAATACTAAATAAAGAAACAAACATAAACAAACGAAAAATTAAAGAAGCCTTACTTATACAACAACTTAAACCCAAAATAAACCAATATAAAGGAACACCATTATATCTATATTAATATTATAGATAAAATTATATATTCAAACATCAAACCGCGCCCTCTACATTGCGACACTCAGTTATACAACCCCCTCCAAACATGTGGTCAGCTTCCGGCCAGTTACCTCTTTCTTTGTGAACCTGACGATGGCCGAAGAAGGTCGAAACGTTGTTCGCTCTTCTATTTGAAGTGTTTTCTGAGCCCAAAAGAGCCGTTTTTTGCATATAAAATTCTCAACAAGTGGATTTCTCGACATCACTGATTCTTTTATATACATTTCTTTCAAAACATTTTTGTATCTTCGTTCTTTCCTTTGTTATTGATTTTGTTAAGTTACTTTTAGCCCCAAACATTTTTTTATCTTTCAAATTATTTAATCATTATGATTAAAATACTTGTATATTTAAGGAAATACGCATTTTTATAAACGTTATCTATATCTACATGCTTAATATTGAACATTGAAGTGGCTTAGTAGTTAACATACTGGGGTATTGAATGACCCTACGACGAAGATGTAATATTGTTAAATGTGGTTTGTGTTTCAGTTATAAACGTGACAGTCAGTCTCACTGACGAGCTCAAAAAACCAGAAAAAGTCCCTGTAGGAGAATGATATGTAATCCTCCTGACAAGATATATTTTTTTGTGGTTGCTGTTTTGTGGCTCAATGGAAATTTCAAAAGCTTATAAAGCTGAACGTCGATGCACAACAAAACCATGAAAAACAATTATGATTAGTTGTTCAAAACTATGGATGATTGTAATGGTTGAAGTATCTATCAATTTTACCGTTCTATAATAAGTATAGAATATAATTTTATAGAGGTATATTCACAAAATATATTTTTTTATAAATGTCTATGCAATTTCTACATGTAATCATGACAATATTTTAATTGGAAGTATCGAGGTCATAAACATGTGCTAATAGGTTTACTCAAGTAAATATTACGCACTGTAGCCTTTGTTCTTAAGTCTAAATGTAGTGAAGCATTCTTGGGTATTTCATATGCTTCAAATATTGAATTCTGTACGAAATAAGGAGAAGTGTGATGCAGTGAAACGTAGGCACAGAACTATTTGAAATGCTTATATAATGTCGATTAAAGAAGAGGAGAAATATGTTGAGAAACTTTCCACCTGCAAGTTTATATTGTAACAAACTGATGCTATCAAGGCCAGTTAAGGGTTATGAAAGCTATGGACGCTTCATTAACAAGACTGAACAGAAAAGATTCCCTGAAAGGGTTGGAGATACCATAGTGTGGGTGAATAATTAATTGTTTCGATGCATGAAACTGACAAAAAAGGAAGCAACTCGGATCTTTGAAGAAATATCGGTAACAAAGAAAACAGTTTGATGATTTACAGGGTCTATCTGCAACAAATGGATAAGCAGTTTTGTTTTTGTTCTTAGATGTTACACACGATTGCAGAATAATTGATCAATTAAATATCTGAACTACATACGGGTAGTTGTGTACACTATTTGGTACATCATGGAAATACTATAGAAAAATTGAATAAAACTTCATTATCGAGCGGAAAATGAGTTTTCCTGCACCAAGAAGACAGTACTGAAAACGTCACGTCAGTTTTCTCAAACCAACCATTAGAGACGTATTTAGGATTTCGGCGCCCCTAGGCACAAGGTTAGGTTGATACTTTTAGCCGCCCCCCCTTCCGTGCCACAACTTGCACCAAGCATCACCATCACAACAACAGACAAACACAGTTGTTATCATTCAAAATCAACACAACGTTTATTTTCCAACACAATAAAAAATGAAACATCAAAATCAATTATCACTAAATATTATTCTGCGGCTGAATATACAGGCTTTCTCCTGGCCTTCTGTTCCGAAAACATGTTTATTGCATCGTCATAGTTTATTCTACAAACAATATCACTTTCAATGGCGAGGAGTGACATGGCATTTAGTTTATCTTCTGCCATTCTTGATCTCAAGTAATTTTTCACACGTTTGAGAGCCGAGAAAGATCTCTCTGATGTACAATTAGTTGCTGGAATGCACAGAAACATGCGCATAGCAATATCCAGGTTTGCATATACAGTTTGAAGTCCTTTAGCTCACAGATTTCTGTATGCTGCTAACGCAAAAGAGTCATCATTTTGCACTTTCATACTCACAAGATGTGCGCGGAAATGTAGACATTCATCTACGAATGTTTCTAGCGTTCCTAATTTGGAAAGAAGTCCAGCGGCCTTATTCCTAGCGGCTGGATTTTCCATAGCATTTCCCTCCATGGTGGTGATGGCATCAAACACTTGTTGCGGCTTTGACAAGCATTTTCACGAGCGGACCACCGAGTGTCACTGAGTTTCTTCAAAGAGGGACTTTCTTTATTTGCGGACAGGTGTTTTTGTAGAATTTTCCAACGATGGGTTGAAGTATTGAAGAAAACATAGAGACTTTGTAAGAGTTCGAAGAATGAACATGCTTCTCTGCAACATTCAGCAGCACACGTTCCTACAAGATTTAATGAATGTGCTGAACATGGGATATACACAGCTAAGGATTTTTCTCCATGATACGAGCCTGGAGATCACTGTACTGACCAGACATGTTGCTGGCGTTGTCGTAAGACTGTCCACGACATTCAGAAATGTCAAGCTCATATGACTGAAGCAGGCTAAGTACAATTTCTGCCAGCTGTTCAGCTTTGTGGCCCGGATTGGGTGTAAAAGTCAGGAAACGTACCTGATGATGAATGCCAACTGGTCAACATGGGATATATCTGGCGTCGAGTCCACGCTGATTGAGAAATATTTTGCAGTTTTGACGTCCTTTAAAATGTTCTTTAGAACAAGGTCTGCCATAAGCTGGATTAATTCATCGCAAGTACTGAAAGACAGGAAAGACGTGGATCCCTTGCCAGCATTGCCATATCGGTGAATGTGATCAGCGAGGAAGGGGTCAAACTCCGCAACTAGTTCTAACGACATCATAAAGTTGCCGTTGTGTACTGAGCCAAACTTATCATCCCGACCTCTCAACGAAAGCCCACGTGAAGCCAATCTTTTCGCTACAGCTACCACACGAGTGAGTACATTTCTCCAGTATTTGATTTCGTCGTGCAGCTGTATGGCCATCTAGAGATCTACATGTCCCAACATGTTGCCCCTTGCTACTAGAAATAAAACTGAAGACCGATGCTCAGGAGAGTTTTCATGCTCATTCAGCTGGACAGTAGCATTTTTCCAGTCATCAAAGCCTTCATCAGCCAGTTTGGATTTTTTTCCAAAATCAAATAAACGACAAGGAGCACAAAACAGTCTACCTTTGCTCTCTGAATAAACCAAATATGTCCGCTTACTTTTTCGCCATTTTGCAGTTTTCTTTCAAACATGCCTTTGGTTACAGATCTGATTTTCTCCCCGTCCTTTTTCACAGAGTTCTTGAAATCCGAGTCATCGTTTTGAAGGATGGCATGTGTGGCAATATAATCTTCTGTGTAATCATCTATTATCCACTCTGCTGGATCTCAACTTACTTTGTCTGAAAAACTTGCTGGAACCATTGACGTTTCAGGCACGCAACCGCCAGATCTTATTAGGCCTGCTGCTGATGACTCACTTGTTCAAGCTGCAGTTTGATATGTTCGGGTCGTTCAGATTGTTCAAAACTGCTACTGCTAGGCCCGTCATGTGTATTCCCTCCATCGCTGTTGGTTTGAACATCATTGCTAGTAGGCTGTTCTTGCCTTTGTTTAGCAAAAAAGGCCTCCATCGTCGGTGTCTTATCCAAAACATCACGTGTGTTTTCATTTTTTAACTTTGCTATCTTCCTATAAGCTGCTCCACTCAATTTTCGGCGTATGTTACTCATGACGATATCACTAGAATCCACTGATCGTATATTGAGTATTGACAGTGAATTTGTTACTTTCACATCTCAGATCATCAGGATCTGAGTCATTTTCGTGGGATCGAGCTATTTATGGCAGCCAAGCGAACCTCACAGAGATCCGTGAGCCGTTTGACCCCCAGTGACCCTTGCCCTCACAAGAATTGTGCTTCTTGTGGAGGTTTGGACACTGACAACACGATATAACTTACAGTAAGATATTGGGTGACGGAGGAATAAGTAAAAGCATAACGAACTCTAAATTTTGACACCAATATCGCTTACCACGTTGTTATCTATACTGTCGATTATATTGTAAATATGTTGGTGAACCATATATTCGTCCGGCAGATAATGAGTTTTATGGTAGTTGGTAAAACAAATATCGACTTGCAACCATAAGTCCATAACAAAATATACACGAAAAAGGGGAGCTTCTGCACTACTGATTTATATTACTACCGATGTATCCATGTTAACGGGTGCTGGGCTATTGACAATCAAATTATAAATTCTAACACACTTTACTATTTCAAATTCTATACTACCAGTAACAAATACCTGTATCGCCCAAAACTATCTAGACCCCGTGCGGTACAACCGCGTCCCCTGGGAGTCAACTTCATTGATAGAGCGCGGTCGGCGGCCTGCAAAAACGATTATGCGTGACACCCGCAACCGATTCCGCCGACGCTCACCTGCTCCAGTGTCTGTGCGCCTTTCTGTTCTGGTATTCTGAAGTCTGTCACTACCCCTTCTTTATTCTAACAAATGCCTATAATTGCTAGGGAATTTGAAGGAACTATTCTGTAAGGACTACATTGGAATCTAGACAAGCGCATATTCAATCAATCAATTAAAAATAATCAGTTAAGCTAAACTGTGAATGATGAGGAAGAATATTTCAAAATATATTTTTCCAGATAATAGCCTGAAGCAACCGAAAATCCGAATTTTCGTATACGCAATTTCACAAAACAAAATACGATATTAGGCCATGATAAAATATTTTTTGTGTAGACGTAGTACACTGAATAGCAGGTAATTCATTGTTTGGTGTGTCAACATGAGTAAAAAATATGTTGGGGGTTTTGAAAAACACAAATAAATAACTGAGGTGAGGGCGGATGGGTTGATGATGTGGGGAGGGCGAGGCGTATTAGGTGGGACTCAGGGAGGGAAGGTTAGAAATCTTTTAAACTTGAAGCGACCGACCCGACGGTGTGGTGGAACAGTGTGTGTGTGTGTGGGGGGGTCTAGATTCAAGAGGTTATTGGGGCGGCATAAATGGCAGAGGGAATTAATAACCAGGGACTACATTTTAAAATGGTGTCCATTCTTTTTCTTTTTTTTTGGTCAGAATTTGCCGCCCCAGGCACGTGCCTCGTGTGCCTATGCGTTAATACATCTCTGCCAACCATGGCTACTGAAGTGATGAATATCCCAATTGTTTCATGTCTAAACTCTTTGTAACTTATTGCCATTATTCTTTACACCATTTGACATAGTAAACTGTCGTAGAGTTGATGTGTGTAAGTGGCGGCGCCTGGATATTTTCGTTGGGGTGGCTGAGTTAAACTGTGGAGGGGCTGACTGCTAGTACCACTTCTTACTTTCAAGTTGTGTTAGTTTATATGAAAGAAATGGGAATTTCTCTCCTTATATTGGCATTAGGGCTTACAAAGGATATTCATTTTTAAACATCGAAATCTAAGGGAAATGATATAACATAATACTATTGGGTCATTTCATGAATAAGGAACAAATAACAACTAAACATAGTTCAACATTATGAACAATTGTTCTGCAGCATTGAAATCACCAAATTATATTATTAATAGCACATGAAGATCCAAAACATACCAGTGAAATACTGTTAGAGAAAGTGTTTATATTTAACCATATAGCACAAGTACTCAATTATAAGGTAGTGATAATGTAAAATTACAGGGCTAATTTGGGAACAAAAACACAGCTTTGATAGGGCATGTTGTAAAACTGTGGGCAGCTAATGGGAGTGAGTGGCTGGCATCTGGATCTCGAACGGGCTGAGCTGATTGTTAGCCGTATACAGACTGTACACCAT
Source organism: Carcinoscorpius rotundicauda (assembly GCA_011833715.1). NCBI lineage: Eukaryota > Metazoa > Arthropoda > Merostomata > Xiphosura > Limulidae > Carcinoscorpius > Carcinoscorpius rotundicauda. Next base: position 43,169,950 of record CM022395.1, on the reverse strand, counting down.
GGTCAGCGGATCATACGCTTAAAGGCGTTTCAGGCAGGAATCACGAGCTCAAGCAAAGCAAACCTGTGGCCTGGATATTGAATGGTCATAGCAGCATCAAAACAAAATGTCTTAATTGCAGATGACCTTCACAGAAGAGCTGGTTTCTTCATAAGTTCACATTATTCATACAGGCCAAACTGTTATTGTGATATTGTTCTTATTATCATAAGTGTGACAAGCACCTGTTACAATAATGCAAGTACTATATTACATTAAATCAGGCACTTCTTAATAGTCCAATGACAATTTCAAAATTCAGTCTAGAATTGCTTAGAAATATTATTTGGTCAGTTAACATGTAAGGTTATTATCTAATCATAAGTATAACATTAATTAGATTGTAAGTCACAATTTTAAGTGTATGCTACAACAATCAGTACAATTTTGGATAGCTGATACTCCATCCAAAATGATCTCACAGAGGACACAACACTGGCTAAATGTTTCATAGTTTTTATCCATACACAATACACTTATACATGCATGCAATGTTTTACTTTTCAATAAAAGGTAAATGAAATTTATGAGTAAATACCTGTGAAACCTTTGGTTTATCACATAAAATCCCTGATGATTTGTTGTGACTTGAAATCAATGTGGTTGTCTAATCTTCGTCAAAGCTCAAGATAAAGTGACATTACACAGGGAACGGCAATACAGTGCACGAGTTTCGGTGCATTCAGTACGTTACTATGGGACACATGACACATACTTCCATCTAAATAAAAACGTTGAGTTCTACAGATCTATGTCTCTTTGATGTTAATTATTAAGCAACAACGACGATTGTGTTTTCAATATTTTATGAATATATGTAGATAACAATATTGGGGCGGGGGGGCTTGGCTCAAGCCCCTCTTGGCGCTGCTACTGATGTGTGTAAGTAATTGTTTAAAAGAGTTTTATCGTACGAGAGAAGTTATGAAATTTTAAGTGGAAATCCTAATATATGGAAAACTTATTAAAAATGCTTGTTCTTGGAATCTTTGTCTCAGAGTTAATCCTTTGCTTTGACTGTAAACCCTCGAGTTAGTTGGTACTTGTGTTCCATTCGTCTATCGCATTCCTCAGTTAAAATAAATAACAATGTAAAAGGAAGTATTAGAGGAAGCTACAACGGCTAAGCCGAACCCACTCAGCTTGTTTCTGTTACAGTGGCGTTCATCTATACATTTCTTGAAAGATAACCTATTTATACGAGTAACACAGAAGCGCATACAACTAGGTCGTCGTAATATTGCATGTACGCCGTAAGTTGAACCACGTAATTTCTTGATTTGTGTGACACTTGACTTTCTTTGTTTTGCCATTATATTACTAGTGTTCTATCTCTTGATTTTTTCGATTTTATTCTCCTGCTTTTCATACCGGTAGAAAGAAGAAGAACGTTCAGTTTCGGTAAAAGAACATTGAGTTTGTTAACTAAGGGGTTTTGTGTGTAAAGTTACATTTGTGTTTCTCTATTTTTGTTTGTGTTAAATTATTATTCACTTATAGTCCTGAATTCGCACTTTGACTTTATATTTGTCCGAATACTTGATCTTTTAGCCCATAATTTATAACATTATTGCAGCAAAACTTCCCAGGTAAAATTAAAAATTTATATTTTCCAGAAACTCCTAAAAACAACATCTTAAACGATTTATCAAATATTTTTCTCACAAACTGTCAACATAATTTCACAAAACAGAAAGCTAAAAAACAATCTTACAAAAAGAGACATTAATTCCATTAAAAACCTAAAACAAAACAAAAACATAAAAATTCTAAAAGCTGATAAAGGTAACGCTATAGTCATAATAAACACGAATGAATACATCCAAAAAATGAAGAACATCCTATCAGACATGAACAAATTTAAACCAATACACACGAGACGCAACTAAACAAATTACTACTAAAAATGGAAAAAACCAACACAATTTCACAAACACTTTATTCCTACCTACGTAAAACCGACTCACACACACTACAAATATGCGGCATTCCCAAACCTCATAAACCAGATTGTCCATTACGATCAATAATGTCCACATATGAATTGTTTAATTCCAATCTTGGTAATTACATAGCATGGGCATTCTCCAAATATGTAACATTAGCCTGCTCATTCATCAAAGACTCTTTTAATTTCAAGTCTAATCTTAATCAACTTAATCATAAAGCCTTAATGGCCAGTTTCGATGTTATTTCCCTCTTTACAGAAGTTCCAACCACTGAAGCCTGCAAGATTTTGTTTTGTTTGTTTGTTTTGGAATTTCGCACAAAGCTACTTGAGGGCTATCTGTGCTAGCCGTCCCTAATTTAGCAAAGACTAGAGGGAAAGCAGCTAGTCATCACTACCCACCGCCAATTCTTGGGCTACTTTTTTACCAACGAATAGTGGGATTGACCGTTACATTATAACGCCTCCACGCTGGGAGCGCGAGCATGTTTCGAAGCGCACCTCTTAACGCGCTAGGCCATGCCGGGCCCAAGCCTGCAAGATAGCCTTAGAACTCTATATCCGAGACCCTAACCTAACTATAGACGTTCCCAGCAATCAATTAGCAACCCTCATAGAATTCACCACGATAAAGACAAACTTCATGTTCAACAACCACAACTATATACAAACAAATGGCTTAAGCATGGGAAACCCAGTATCACCAGTTCTAGCCAATATTTTTATGACACAAGTTGAAACACAAGCAATTAACACAGCATTACATCCACCACTATACTGGTACAGATATGTAGATGACACGGTTGCGGGATTCAGATATACAGAACACACACTTAATTTTTTCAATCACATTAACTCTATACATTCCGACATTAACTTCACATATGAATAGGTAGAAAGCCATCAAATATTATTTCTTAACCTCAAAAGTACAAGAATCGACACACAATTCAAAACAGAAATCCATCGAAAAATCACCCATACTGGACTATACATTCCTTGGGACTCGGCACATGAAACAAAACAAAAACTCAACACTCTAAGAAACCAAATAAACACAGCCATAAAACTCTGCTCACCAGATAAAATTAACGATGAATTAGACAAAATAAAACAATACTTCATCAACATCAATAAGTTTCCTCCACAAACCGTAGAAAACATTATACGCACACACCTAGACAGAAAGCAAAATCAACCAACAAAAGTAAACATATCTCACGAATCAAAAAATCACGAAACCATATACTGCTGCATACCATATATTCCCGACATCAGCAGCAAATAACCAACATTTGGCGAAAACTAGTAACAAAATATGACATTCAAGTTAATACCAAATTTATTCAAAAACCAGGCACAAAACTGGGGTCTGTACAATGTAAAAACAACACTGACAAACACCACACCAACATTATTTATAAAATACAATGTGATAACTGCCACGATTTCTATGTTGGAGAAACAAGTAGAAAGATGGAAACTAAATTCAAAGAACATAAAAAGTCACCTTCATACGTTTTTGAACACTGCAAGTCAAATAAACACAGCATAACTATTGAAAACACTCAAATAGTAAATAAAGAAACAAACATAAACAAACGCAAAATTAAAGAAGCCTTACTTATACAACAACTTAAACCCAATATAAAAGAACCCCCTTATTCCTATATTGAATATAATAAAATAAAATTAGATATTTAAACATCTAACACTGCCCTATACATTCCGACACTCAATTACATAACCCTTTCCAAACATGTGGTCAGCTTCCGGTCAGTTACCTCTTTTTTTTCTTTGTGAACCTGATGATGACCGAAGAAGGTCGAAACGTTGTTTGATCTTCTACGTAAAATATTTTCTCAACCCAAACGAGCCGTTTTTGCATACATATTTCTCTACAAGTGGGTTTTCTCGACATCACTGATTGCATGACTAGTTTAAAAAAATATTGAGACTTTTCACTTTTAAATGTTAAATGTAAGATAATACAATTTACTAAACCTAATGGTTTAAAATAAAAATGAAGACTATGTTAGTACAATGCAAAATAGGATGTAGTACATCATTGTCGGCTACATTTTTAATATTCTAATTTAAACGTTTTGTAGTAACGGCATGTAATATCTAGAAACTTCCTGATTATCCATACTTTCGGGAGTTTGTTTAAAAATAATCATTGTATAAGAACGCTGCAGTAAGATTGTAAAACATGTAGTTAGTCTGTTAATCAGCAAGTTTTGAGTTGTGAATATGAGAAGATTAGTGAGTAATTGCTCAGTTTTAATTGACAGTTACGTTTATCACTTGGTTATCGTTGGATGAAATCCAACCCCTAAAAAAAAATCAACTGCTCTTTAAGAAGAAGCAGCTTAATAGACTTTAAAATTAATGCATTATTGAAACTTTTTAAAAATAATGTTTGAGATGCATAGTGGAATGAGATGGAATAAATATTTAAGAATATATACGTATATAGGTAAATAGAAATGAAACCCTTTGCTCAGTGTAAAAAGAAGTTAAAGCAAGAAAAATAAAATACTTTCATGTAAAAATTACTACCATAAGGAAATGGAACATTTCACTTTTTACATATGCACATATACACTGCTGGCCAAAATCTTAAGGCCAATGAACATGAAGAAAAATATGCATGATAATCTGTCCTGGCTTTTAAGTGGACACTATCGTGTCAATTTTATAAATTCATACGAGGTAAGTGGCAGAAAAATGGCCCATGAGCTTGCTGTCTCTTCTACAGGATCAATAGTAATAGCAACAGTGGAGACACTGAACCAGGTGACCATTATGCCAAGTGTCATCTGGGAACCAGTCTCTCTTCTGCCTTCTTGAGACTTGATCAACTCTTGAGGAGATTCCTCCTGTGGAAAGATGTTCTTGGGCTTAGGGAAATAATGCACACATCAAAGGTGTGAACACATTTTACAGCAACACTGGAACATTTGATTGGATAGCCATGATTTTTCTTCTCTACTGCTGGCTGTTCTTTTAATAGCATCAATAGTGGAAATGTGAAGAGTTCTTTGAATATTTGCAGGATGGGCATCTCTGGAAAAAGTATAATGCCCTTAAAGATGAAATTATCCATTGTTGAAGAGAGCTATCTCTTGGGAACTTCAGGACAACTTAATGACTGAGCTCTCCCATACCCAATGCATTGGTAAGCAACAATCTTCATCCATAGGCTCAACAACGGCAAATGTCAGACCAGCACTAGGAGTTCAACAACCTCATTAATTCCATTACTAAGTAGGAAGTTCTGGGTATTCCAGATATCGTTGTTAGCTTCATAGTTGAAGAAGTCTGTAATAGCAGAAAATGACTTCAAATCAAGGATAATCACAGCAATGAAGAGGTACAAGCAGGATAACCACTGGTAGTTTGTATAAAAAGATTAACTGTGTCTAAAACTCAACCTTAAATACTGAAAGTCCAGATTTAAATACAAAGGCAAACTTTAATTGGTCCAAAACTCATCCAAATAAATGTACAAATGAAAATGAACACCAGTTTGGGCAGACTTGTTTAATTATTTATAATACTCATGATAATCATTAACTTATCTCTTTATTAAATATATGAATTTATGTTATTTTAATGTTCCAGTATTCAGGATTGATTACGTAAAATGACAATACATTTATTCTTTTTCAGTTTTGATACACATTCCAAAATAACTCAAGAGCACAGAAAATTACATAAATAAAATTACATTTACAATAAAAATTAATGAAAGAAATAGATCTTTCTACAGTTTCTAAACTGAAGGGGAGATAAAAAAAAATCAACTACTTGTATGGTGAAAAACAGTATAAGCAGTAACTACATTTTTAAAAGTATTATTCTCACATGATGACTTACTGATATTTATGACAAGACTGGCTCAACAAATAGAAATTCACAAATAAAGCACAATCTCAAAGAAGAAAAATTATAAAATGTTCTGGTGACTTTAATGAGTATTTATGGAAATGTCTTTATGCAATAGTTTTAGTGAAAGAAATATCATGTATATAACACAACTGTGCATCACCTAGCAATTAATTTATGTGCGATTATATAAAATATATACACATAAATGGCACTTGATAATTAGTAAGAAAAATTATTCTTTACAAAGTTGAAAAAAGAATTTAAGTGAATAACCTTAATTTAGAAGCAAGAATATACTATAAATAAAAACACAATTACTTTCCTAAGAATTACAGTGAAACTAGGTTTGATCCACTTCAGAGAATTTTCCTAAATGGAAACTCTTCAGCAACACATACAAAAAAAAATTAAGATAATCAGTTACTTATTGAATGCATTTTGTTAACAAAAACAACACCCAGTTGTGTCTATTTCAGGTACATACTGAGTTTGGTGTTTCAGAAGCCATTTCCACTTAGATTTGAATATCAATAATAAGTGTCATTATTTATGGTACAAGAGGAAACAAACTGTTAAGCTAATCACTGTAATAAGTGCATTAATATTATCCAGTAGAAGGTCACTTTAGAACCTCCTTCACTAATGTGATATGAGGATTTACTAATAAATTCTGTACGACCAAAAAACTAAATCTTGAACATAAATTATTAGGACTTACATACAAAAGGTTTTTTTTTCCTTTTCAAGGTACATACTGATAAGGTAATCTTGAAAGATCAAACTTCTAAGTTCTATACCTTTCACAAGGTGTTTTTTAGGATTCACAAGTTGAACTGTGAATGTTCTAGGTAAATGAGCTTAAATTCTTGACACAAAGTATTTCGTTATCTTGATGCACTGTGACCCCAGGATATAATCTCACTAGGAAGAAGTGGCTTGAAAATGTTTACAAGTCTTTGGATGAATAAAAGCTTCCCACAAAAAATATAGAGAATCACTTCATTAAATAACTAACACAGCTCCATATCTATTTTCAAATTCTTTTACCTATAATCATAAAATTCTTTTGGTCCATAATCTGTTATCTAAAAAAAGTTCAGTTTTTAATGAAGAATTTCTGTGTTATAATTCAAGAAATACAAGAAGTGTCATCTTTCTCTGTCATGAGTTTTGTGCATGAAGTCTTCAGAATCTGACTGACTTATAATGGTATTTCTGTAAGCAGTTAAATGTTAATAACCTTAAAATACAACAAATATTTCTTTTGCAATATGAAAATCTTCAGCATTCAAATTCTGATGCAGTTATGGCATTTAGATCCTTCATCAGACCTTCCAAGTTTGCCATTTCTTGATTGAGCTCCTCTGTACTACAGGATGACTAAGAAGTAAAAAGGAAATCAAACTTCTAAGTTAACAATAAATAAAATCTGATAAAATGAGGAAATCATGTTATAAAAACAATATGTATTTTTCCTTCAACAACAGAATGTTTTCATATTTTTTAAACTGCAACTGTTGGAGCTAAAAGGACTGAAAATTGGGATGCATAATCAGAGAATTAATTACAAAATTAAGACGTCTCCAATTAATTCGAGTTTAATGGAATAGATGAGCTATTTTATAACAGCAAATAAAAATAACACTGAAATGAAAATTTCGCTATTAAGAATATTTTATTGAAGTTATTTTTTTGTTACTATATAACTTGCACAAAACCAAATATGTTCTCTAATTCTATTTAATTTATTACTAATTGGTGTTTCCAAAACAAGTGAAAAAGAAAACTATTAATTCTAATTATTCAAGCTGATACATCATACATATTTACTGCTAGTTGTGTCATTGTACATTTAATACATCAATAAATATTATGTCAAACCAAAATAATGTATGACTTTTTATTTTGACATATTTCAAAGAAAAATCAAACAAAACTTTTTTGCCAATAAATGGATGTTTCAAAAACTTAATATAATGTTATGATATAATTCTCTTTTTAAACAGAAAAGAAGTTCTAGGAGGACAGCATGCTTTGAACCCAGAAAAGCGTAACTGTAGAGGTGCTTACTTCCACCCCAGTTTCTGTATGTCATTACGTATTAAACGAGGGTTCCAACCAACTTCTCTGAGAACCTCTCTGGTTCTCTCTGGAATTTTGGTGGAGTGTCCGAAACAAGGGAGGTTAGCCATTGATCCTGTAAGCTTAAAATTGCCAATTATGCTTTGAACAGTAGATTTCGGCACATTAAGTTGTGTAGCAATACCGGAAAGAGACACACAAAACTTATATTTTACAATAATTCGGTTTTTTAAATTACTGGACAGTTGTTTCCTGTTCGCCATGATGATCAAGCAGATAATTGAGACGGCACTAAATTGCTAAAAGCAAATGTTTTACTGGCTAAATCCCAATAATTATAAACCCAGTGTCGAGTTATGGAATCATATAATGTAGTTTATTTGCCAAACTAAACAAAATTTTTACGGGAATATCAGTTTTTTCATACGTTCTGAAATGTACGAACACTTTCTGCTCATCCTATTTTTGGTTATTTGTTTATAAACAGTTTATTTGTCAATTAATATACATAAAACGTTATGTAGATGTGTGTTAGTATAATATTTATAATATACTATACTTTCATTTTCCTAATTGTGATACTTTTTAAGTTATAAGGCAAAAACTACTCACAATGCAGAGGTATGAACACTTTCTGTTATAACTGTATCAGTATTAAAATTAAACTTAGTTAAGAATAATCTTGTTCATTTCAGCAGAGGAACCTTTGTAGAAAAGTACCTACAAATGATTAAATTATTTTACTTGGAAACATAAAAACCCTCAGTAAGAATATTCATAGTTAGCTACAATAAAAGTACATTTTCATTCAAAGACATATATTTTGTTCTTACAGCTATTTCATCTTCTTTCTCAGGTCTGGAGGTGAGATCTGGTAGGTTGGGTGTGGCAGTAACTACAGGATGTTTGCTCACTGGTATAGGATGTGTGGAGGTACTCCTAGTCAAGCTGGACACATTTGTGTCTCCAACATATCTGGTCTTTTTGAGAGGGCTGGCAACTCTTTGTGGACAAACAGCTACAGCAAAAAACAAATTTAATAATAATATCAAGATATAAGTAGATTATGAAACTAATATAAAGGATAAAAAATAACAAAATATGAATATTACAGAATTTGGTTGAAGGTTGTCTTTTTCAAACTTTCATCCTTTGCCTTTTTTCATTCAAAATTTTTTAACTTAAAACAAGAGTACTTATGGTAAGATTTTAGCAGTCAGATACTAACTCTTTTCATTGGTAGAAGTCTATAAGATCAACTAAGTCTAATAATTAATTCATAACATTTTCTTATTGTTCAGAGATTGGTATTGGTGAGTCTAATGTTATGCTTCTGACTTCAAACTTTTGTTGGTCTTTTTATTTCCTCAACGTACAAGTATCTATGTTCACAGAAGGTGTTGTATAATTGGTGCTTTCATTTCCACTGGGTCTTTACAGGTTGTTTGGTGTGTTCCTTTTGTGATCATACAAATTGTATTGTTGATTTCAACTATACTTCTGATTTTATATTGTTTACACATTCTCTGTACCTCTTTAGAAAAATCTCTGACATAGAGGAATAGGACTTTAAGTCTGTTGTTTTCATTTTGTTGTCAGTGTTTGTGACATCCATTGCTAAGGAGGTTTGTAGTGATATGTTTTTTCCTCCTTCTTTAGTATTACAAATTGTGTTCTTTCTTGAAACTAGGCAGTCTATGATACTTGTTTGGGTCATTTGTACCAATATCTACCGGTTTCTGATAATGGTATAGGTGTGTATAATATATATATATCTTGGTATATGAGTTACATGTGATGATAACCATCATGTCAAGGAATGGAAGCTTGTTAATATTTTCTTTTTTGTTTTTTCATTGTATTTTGTAACATGGGATGTTGTCTGTTTACAGTTTATGACTTCTCCATTCTTATCTGTAGCATATGGCTATATTACACATGCATATATTAACAAATTTTGGGTTATATCCAACTTCATTAATGTACCATCTCTCAACACTCAGAAAATACTTTGTTAGTAGAATTGAAAATGTTAGAACTCTTAAGGAATGCATCCAAATGAAAATTTTTATAAGAATAGAACTCACAGTATCAGAATGTTTCAACTAATTCCTATAGTTTTACACCACATGTATTATAACTCAATATTTCAAGCTTAAAATTTTGATTATTCTCAAATACTGTACTTTCATATATATATTACATTTACATACATAATTAGATATCCATAAACTGGTTTAGATATGTGTCAGAAGATGTGTACGTGTTGTTGCACTTATGAATCCATCATAACATATTAATTATCCAATATGCACTTGTAATAATTGATGTAAGCATTCAGTAGTTTGCCTGGTTTCCACAGAAACTGACTTGAATTTCAGTTACACTTTTTGTGTGCATCAAAGCAGATGTTAAGGCTACCAAACATCCCCCTCAAGATCTAAAAATACTCTAACTTTAACGATGTCACAAAATCAAAATTAACATTCAAACAAAATAGTTATAACTGTCCTATGCTACAACACATAAACATAACAATCAGACCAAATCATCATGATTATCCTGGCAACAATCTTACCCGCAGACAGTGAAAAACTCTCTTTATCAAAGAAATGTGAAAAATAATTCAGAGAAAATCCAGTAAGATCCTAAGTAGAAGCAAAGAATAATATATAATAATATTTCAACCACACTACACATGCCATATCCAGCACAGACAAGGCCATCCATTCAATTAAACTGGATGGGATACAACAAACATGGAAGTGGTCATGATTAAATTTCATAAACAACAACATTGATGTTGTGAATTACATAAAGTAAATGAATTGTAATTATTACAAACATTTATAATTTACAAGTCTGAATTAGGGCAAGGATTAATAACATGTTACACATTTCACTTCATTTATACATTCCATGGTAATATTTTATGCTGTGTTATCTAGAGCACAACTACATTACTACACTTCAGAAAGACTGGTGAATACTAATGAGATTATCAGATGGAACCTCACATATTAGCATAACACAAAATAATATTATCTTACATGCAAGATTACATGTTTTGTCAGGGAATTATCCATTTGATAAAGATTTGTGCTAGCTAGCAGCTCAAAACTTCATCCACAACTTTCTAGGCAGAAGCAATCCAAGAAATGCCTTTCATGTATCCATCAACATGTACATAAAAACTTAATTCAAATGCACAGAAAGCAAGGATTGTAAAGTCCTTTCAGCATTTTTGTTCATCAGAATTTCCAGCCATTATAAATAGTTACCTCCAACCATCAATTACCCTAGGGGTTTATCTTCCAACTTTAGTACTCCTACCTAAGTATTGAGCAAATATTGCAAATTCTGCTTCTCAGGAATTCTACAGTATCTTACAATATAGGTCAAGCAGTTATCATTAAAAGTTAGACTGTCTTTGTTATTAACTATCACTCAATAGCATAGAAAGTGAGGGTTGCAGCACTGTTTCTGTTAATTTTTCAACCAACTATCCTAACTGCAAAATAATCAAGTGGCTATTGCAAAACCTATTGCACCTATAGCCTATTATTAAACACACCACTTGGTAACCTGGAAAGCAAAGAACATCACTTCCTTTATTTAATCATATATCCTTTAGTCAAGTGACAACTTAACTACAAAATAATAATCAACCATACAACATAAAGCATACATTATACCATAGACATCAACCAAATGCCATCCTAACTGTTTTACTCCATCTTTACTATTCTTTACCTGTTCTATGTCACCCTTATACTTAAATGGTAATTTACCTGGGTATTTACTGTCAACTTCTTTACAGCTGTGCAACTGAGAGGCTGTATGAACTCAGTAAGACTTTTACCTTCTTCCAAGTGTCCAGAGATGTCTGCAAACTTGAGTGATGTCTTGTGCAGTATTACCCAATGCCTGTATTTGAGCATCATTGTAATTGAATGATACATTGGGATATATGCGTCTGTCACGTTCCTTTTTCATTTCAGCCATCAGATACTGTTTCAGGGTATCATCAATGCATCCCATCAGCAAGGAAAGCTTGTGACTGACTCCAAATCCATTGGACTGTGGCAAAAACTGTCCTCCACCTTATTGTATCAACTTAATTGTCCTCCATCTAATTGTGTTTCTTGCATGCATCTCATCAGATTCACAAACCACTGCCTTGTGAAGCCTAGACTTGTTAATAAGTAACTCGATGTATTACACAGACCAACCCACTAAATCTCTAAATGTTCAAGCAGTTCAACAGAATTGTGAACTTTATTTATCATTCTGAGCTACAGAATATGGGAAATATATAACCTTTATAGGTTGTATAACAGTAGTTGGATATCTCCTACCTACCCATCAACCCCCTCAATTGCAATGATGAAGTGTGAACAAGGACATATCTCACACTATTGCTAGCAATAGCTCTGGGTCTAAAGGAGTTCCTTTACTATTCCTTACAACATTTTCATGATCGTGTTCTTACTTAAGATAGTGCTTCTTTCAATCTGACTTAACTTCTACTTGGTCTAAGAGACCTTCCATGGTCACAATTATTAAAAGATACAGGAAAAGAAGCATATTTAAAATAAACTGTACAATAACAAATCCTGGTCACAGCATCAAAATTTTACTTTTTAAAATATGTGGTACTCCAGTCCCTTTACAACCAACAATTAAGTACAAAAATATATGTACAACATAGATACAAGAAAGGTACTGCAGACAATATTTTTGAATTCAAGGAAAAAAGAAAAGAAATAAACATAAATACAAGCAAATAAATTGTAAATTCATAATTCTTTTTCTAAGTGTCTATTTAACAAACAAACTGAGTTTTTTTTTCTGCAGGCAACCAAACATAAGCTGTTGCTTATTTTACACTTTATTGAATGTGTAATAAAGTGAAATAGATAAAGCTAAAAGGTGTAAGCCTTTTTCCCTAGCAAGCAAAAACATTTTTTTTATATTTTTGATCCTACAAGTATCATAAATCAGTGACAATGTAAACAGTTTGACAAAGTGGAAATACTAAAACTGGGAAATAAATAGTCTTTTACACATAGGAAAGGTGATCAACCTAGTTCATGAAATTTAACAAGTACTTAAGTTTTACATACACGATTCTTATGTCTTAATAGTATACATTTACCAATATGTTTTGACTGTGGAGTTGATGGTGCACTTTCTGGTGGAGGTGCAGGCACACTAAAACTCTTAAGGGGGTGTTCAACAGGGCGTTTTCCTGTGGTATTCTCTCCACCTATGTTGGGGTGATGAGGACTGGTATATGTTGAGTACTGTCCAGTGCCCATAGTAATTGTTACTGGTGGAGAAGAAGGAACTTGTTCATAAGTAATTGAAGAATGTGTTGAAGTAGGTGAGGTCATGCCAGCTGAGTCTGTTAGCAAGGAAGGCAATGTGGATAGAAACACTTCAAATATAAAGGCAATAAAACTAAAACAGGAAAGTTTAGTATTAAGCTGAAACAAAATCACATTTTAATTCAATAAATTTTAAGTTAGTTTTATGTATATGCTTTAATAATACACAAAAATGTTTCCAGTAAAGAAAATGTTAAAAAAATAACTTACTTGCTTCAATTTTTAAATATATAAATGGTTTTAAACATTATTGAAAATTCATAAAATGTAAAACTCATTTTAATGTACACACTTTCTTCTAATCAAAAACCTGTTTGGCCATATAAAGGTCTCTGTGGTAAACATTTAATTCAACCTTAGCTTACAAGTTTACTTTTATTTTCTACTAGTTAAATTCCTACTCACACACCATTTCTAAGATTTATCTACGCAAAATTAAAATTCTGCCAATTAGAGACAATTTATTCACATGATCTTTATTGCTTCTTCTTATCTGTATATAACAGATGAACATTTACTAGTTTATTCACCCAAAAGATTCAAATTTTTATCTTTTCTTATCCGTTAGATTGAACCAACAAAAACTTCAGGCTACTAATCTTTGTACCAAGAAAGGATTCTGAAAATGGCTTCTTGTAATTGATTGGTTAATTTTAATGTCAACTTCAGCCTAACTAGTCATATTAATGTATATATTTATTTAATGTTATAAAATTTATATATTAAGATTTTCTACCTGCATGAACTGAGTCAATGGTAACATGAGCTCGAGGTATATTGTACTGGGTTCGTGGATAAACAGTTCTCTTCAGGCTTGATGTTCCATCATAATGTTGTTTGATATTTCCATTAGGTACAGGAGTAGCTGCACACATGATAAAAGTTATTATTGTGGAAATAACACAAATGTGTTCAGTTAATGTTCTGTAAACATCTTTCATAAGCCATATTTTTTTGAAAATAAATTAGAATATGCTCAGACTGAATTAAGGAGAAGGCATTTGAACCATTGAAAATATAAAATATGTTTTCCTTAATAAAGACTTGAATAAATGAAAAATAAACCTGAAAATATATTTATGTTACACTGATGACAACATCTGTTGCATGCATAAAATATCTCTGATAATTTCAAAAAGCACATGAAGCTATGAAAAAAGCTGTAACACGTCATCACCAATTACACCACTGCAAATGCTATGTGTATACATAACCTGGAAATTGAAACCAAATGGGCCAATTAATAAAACAAGAATGTGCACATTTATACATATGCATATATAAAGCCTATTAGAATGACAATATATAATCTATAAAAGGAAACCATTAAAACGTCTTTTGAAAAAAGCCATAAAAAAGAAATAAGTAATTTTCACCATATATTTCTGTGAAAAGGTAGGAAGAAAAATGAACAGTTTAAACAACAAACATCTGATCTTTGTAACATCAAAACCAGAATATAAATTATGTGTGAAATAAGTATTTACACTTGAAAATGGTTACTAATACAATACAAAAAATGTCACATAAGATTTAAAATGTATATAGAGAGGTTGAATACATTATATTGAAACAATTTTGGAGTCCTACTATGTCATTACAGTCTGTTACCATGTCCTGTCATGGTCTATTTTACAATTGTGAATACTGACAATAGTCTGTAAAATAGTCTTCATTGCAAAAGGTTCCCCATAAGTTTGTCATGCCCAAAACATACCACTCTTCCCAGTTCCCCACAATATATTTTATGTACAGGGATGGTGACTTTCCATTACCCATTTTAACCATCAAATTTTACAGAAATTCATCGGCACTGCATCTGCTGTCTTGACAGATTTGTCTCCATATGGATTAGCATGAATGCCCAATTTATTTTCCAGATGCTTAAGGTATGTGATTATTGAACAGGAAGTATGACTGCAAGGAAGCCTTATCTTGATAAACCAAATTCTGCTGGCCTCATTTTGAAACAGAGATTTTTCTTGGTTATGTTGTGTACCATTACTTGAATATGTAAATGGATTTTACCACTGTTCTTTCTGTACATGTATTTTTACTTGTTACAACACAATACAATTTGCATATTATGGTTATGGTACCGTTTGTTGCCAATCCATTTTTCTTTGCTTTCTAATGCCATTAAGTATTAAGGATAACCCTATCTTGGAAGTTTTAAATCCCCAATATGAAGACATTTTTATGATCTGAATGAATCAATATTTTTTGTTGGAAAGGGCTATTACACAACTTTGCCAAAAGTGATCATAATTCATTGGCACCATACCACCTATGAACAACAAACATGATCCAAATGTAGTTCTGATAAATGCCATCATATAACAATATTACATCATTTGTGGTTATATGTGATTTGGTGATGTTCATATTCAAAACACTTTTTAATACTTAATACTCACTGTAAAACTCTAAAAAAAATAAATATCACAGCATATATAAAAAAAACTAAAACATTTATGCATGCTAATTTTTTATGAATGCATTTTTGATATGATTTTTGCCTTTATATGTTATTGATAAGCTTAATAGGGTTCTCTTCAAACTCCAGAAGCTGCTTAGTATGGTAAGCTTTGCTTTGTTCCTTTACTTGTTTAAGAATTATTTTCGTATATATTTATTTTGGTACAGTGATGTACTACTTTTGCAAATCCAGTTAATGATAATATTTTAACAGTAGAAAGGGATCAAGGGTCTGTGTTAAATGTGAAATACAATCGTCAATAATCCTTGACTCTAAAACTTACACTTTTGACTGGAGTGATGCTGCTGAATTCTCTTAATTTGTTCTAGGCTTCACACTAAAAACAACCAAACTGCTCCTCATCATCAGCTCAATACACCATGATAAAATTTTCATTGATGATATACATATTATGTTTTAAAATACTTGATAAAACTAAACTTTCCTAGGAATACCCTCTGTTATAGACACGGTGAAAGAGCCAAGGTATTCTTCTACACATGGAGATACTGATTTGTAGTTAACAAATGACTCATTATTTGAAGGTGTTACAAATTTTAAAAAAAAATCTAGTAGTGGTAATAGTGTTACTGTAATTAGGAACAGTTAAATATATATATAGATATAAATGTTTGTAGAAATTAACAGACTTATGGAAAAGTTAAGAATTTAACAAGTATTGCATCTTAGAACTTGATATATGTATCAGCAGTGAAAATTTTATTGTGTGTTGAGATGATGATAAGCAACCTAATTACCAACTTGAGGGAGTTTGAAAATTATCTAAAGCATAACCAATCAACAGAATTTAACAGTTTTATTCCCTTCAAAAGTGTACATTAAAAAAAAATCCTTAATTTATTGAAGGAGTCATAACAAATGTTTATGAAAAAAAATTCTTTCCTGAAAACTTTTATATTTAAACATAAATGACAACTATGTTTGTTACACACACTATATACCAAACCATCAGAAAGTGTTATCATTCCAAACTTCTAGATTTTATTTTAGAATGCTAAATCCCAGAAGTTAATGTATGAAACAGATGTTGTGTTAAAAAATATGAATACAGAGGTGGTTCCAAGTGTAATAAGGAAAGTTACATAATGGAAACAGCTCTTACAAAATATGATTTGTAGCATAGTATATGAATACAGAGGTGATCTCAGGGTAATGAGGACAATTCTCTTAATGAGAATGGCTATTACAAGTTACTTATAGTTTCCAAAAATTTATTTGAAGTGAAGTTTCTAGAATAATATCTGGTAGAAAATGGACCAAGTTATAAACAAGGGATTCCTATTTTAATAAATTCCATTTTGAAACGTATCTGGACCTGACATATGGCTGTGGTGATTAAGACATTTAGCTGGATGACTAAATAAGTTGATTCAAAATAGTTTTTCTGAAACTTTATGAGAAATGCAGTCAATAGTCAATTATCCACACAGATACAATATATCTAAGTTTTCTATAGGATAAATTAAAAATTAGTTAACACAATTTTAAAACTTTTCAAGAGCTGGAATTCAGAATGTTTTGCATCCAGACAAGGTCATGTACCAGTTCAGTCTCAGATTTTACATAAGCCAGAGAAGGATAAGTTCAATTTATTTTCATAATTGTATTATACTCAAACATCACCTTAAATGCAAGGCTGTTTTACAGCTATTTTAGTGGATCAGTGATACTTCTGGACTATTACAATGCAAGTTGTGATTAGTTAGTTACAGACAAAATGTGAAAGAAAAGGTCAAAAGATGAAGCACATTCTATAATTATAAAAAAAAGAAGTCTTGCTAATCCTGATAAATGGGAATGTATAAACAAATATTCATTATCTATGTTTTAGTAACATCATTAAACTTGTTGGATAAGAAAAAATAATGATTTGGCACTATCCATCATGAAAGACGAGGAAAGAAGTAAATGTTGATAAAGGAGAGGATAGTGATAATATTGTAAGAATTCATACATTAAAACTAACATTTTCAAAATAGAAAATATTTTTTGATCCCAATGGCATTTTGTTATCATGTAAATAACAATAAAGGAAAAACTATTTTGAAAACAGTGGACAAACCTTAAAAACTTGATTATTAAAATAGGAATGTCATCTATAGAAAGCATTTTTAAAAGATGGAAAAACAGGAATGGGAATATCTACTTTATCATCAGAACCCAACTTATAATTAATTGTAATTGTTACTGTAGACTTTTAGCATCTCTGTTGGTAGAAAATATATATTTAAATTACTTTGATGTGCAACAAAGCATATTTACTAAAACTAATGAAAGTAAGACATTACTGATGCTATTTAACATCATTTAAATGGTTTCACTGTAAGTGCAATTACATAAGGCATGTAAAAACTTCATTATAAGTTTTCTTCTAGTACTGATCAGCAGCAAACTGAACTGAGCTAATCATTTATATAAAATTACTTTACACACTAAATCCAGTACATATTATGTATAGTTTGCAGGTATATAAGGATACGTCAACTGACGTGGTGAACTAACAGGGAAATAATGACTTGTGAATTCTGTTTTGTTTTTACTGCCTACTGATAATAAAATGAGTGAATATAGTACAAGTACATAATATACAATCTTTTCATTTTACATACATTTACAAATTTAAGAGTTTTAAATAGAAAATACCAAGCTAGAAATTCAAATACACATTTTATTCCAACCTACATACTATATATAATTGAGGAATAAATCTAAATGTACTATAAATCAATTACAAATAGGATCTCTGATAAATGGAGGTTGATTATGAAACTTAACAATCTTGGAAGCAATAAATTCCCACAGCTCTCTTATCTAAAGCATTTAGTACATTCAGGACTGTTTAAACTTGTAACAAATACCCTCTCATCATGGACCCATAAAGCCGAAATAATCAGTCAAAAGTATATCTCAGAACAGCTGGTATGGGTATTAACACCTTTACTAATAAAACAGAGAATGTTCTGACCTTCCTAGGTAATCTTCAGGTTAACAAAGAGAGAGTTTGCAACTGACTGTTATCAGATACATATCTTAGGGATGAGAGTATTAACGAGAACAGGATTGTATTGGGCGTTCTTGTAGTTAGATGTTAGATTATTAATTAGTGTAGGTATAAAGGTGTTCCTTTGTATTGATTTAACTCTGATTTGAGTTGCTGTATAAGTAGGGCTTCTTTGATTTTGCATTTGTTGATATATGCTTCCCTACTTAATATCTAAGTGTTTTCTATGGTTATGTTGTGTTTATGTGATCTGCAGTGCACAAATACGTGCGAAGGTGTTTTTTGTGTTCTTTGAATAAAGTTTCCATTTTTCTGCTTGTTTCTCTAATACAGAAGTTGTGACAGTTGTTGCAATAGATTTTATAAATTATGTTGGTGTAGTTTTTACATAGTATAGATTTTAGTTTTGTACCTGTAAAAAAGAATGGGAAAGTGTCGAACCCACATGAACTTGGAATCTCCTGTCCATTAAAAATTTTTAATAAGCATGGGTAGATGGCCACGTAACTCATATGTATGGAGGTCTCGCAAAATGCCATACCTCCATGTTGTGTCGTAAGCCTTCTTCATGTCAAAGAATATTGATACAAGATGTTGGCGGTTGAGAAAGGCTTCTCTGATAGATGTTTCAAAACAAATTAGGTGGTCTGTGGTGGAGTGCTGTCGATGGAACCCACACTGGGTGGGCGAGAGGAGGTTGTTTGATTCAAGGAACCAAACAAGACGAGCATTAACCATCCTTTCTAAGGTCTTACAGAGACAGCTCGTCAAAGCAATTGGATGGCAGTTTGAAGGAATCTTGGGATCTTTCCCTGGCTTAGAGAAAGGTAAAATAATAATCTGGTGCCAGGCATCAGGAAAAACATTCTCCTGCCAGATCTGGTTGAAGACAATCAGAAGGACATCAAGAGAAGCAGGAGATAGATGGTGCAGCATGTCATAATGAATATCATCAGGTCCAACAAATGTACTGGCAGACCAATGAAGGGCCATTTTTAGTTCCACCAGGATAAAGGGGCAATTATAATCAAAGAAACAGTCAGTTCGAAAGGAAAGAGGTGATCGCTCTGCCCGAGTCCTGATGGCCAGGAAGGTGGAGGAACAAGCAGAGGTGCTAGATACCTGGCAAAAGCTTTCACCTACAGTGTTAGCAATGCTCCAGACATCAGTCACCTCCTGACCATCAGAGAGTAAGATCGAGAGGGGGACAGAAATGTAGTGCCCATTAACCTTTCGAATCCTGTCCCATATGATCTTGGAACTGGTGGTAGAAGATATGCTAGTTGTGAACTTAATCCAAGATTCCTTCTGGCTTTGACATCTTACCCACTTTGCATGTGCACGGGCCCGTTGGAAAGCAACACGGTTTGAAAGTGTGGGATATCTACAAAAAGTATCCCAGGCCCGTTTTTGAGCCTTCCGTGCTAAGTGGCAAGCAGGATTCCACCACAGACGAGGATATCATGGAAAACGTGTCAAGCTTTTAGGAATACACTGAGCAGCTGCATGTATGATACAGTCAGTTACCACTGCTACACAGTCGTCTATTGATGGCTGATTTACGATGGCAGGATCAAGTTCTGCGAGAGCAGTGAAAGTTGACCAGTCTGCCTGATTTAGCTTCCACGGGGGCACGCATATAGGATGGCACTGACCACGGCCAGTCTCTCTCAAAAGGATCAGAAAATGATCACTGTCTAGTGGATTACTGTCAACCCTCCATGAAAAATAGAATAATGAAGGGGAGCAAACTGAGAGATCAATAGCGGTAAAGGACTGACCAGGTGCATGAAAGTAAGTGGAAGAACCAGCATTGAAAAGAGAATGATTGTTATCAGAGAACATCTGCACTACAGATCGACCCCTCACACCAATAATAGCACTTCTCCAGAGGGGATGATGTCCATTAAAATCCCCCAAGATTAGAAATGGAGATGGCAACTGTTCAACGAGAGCATCAAGGTCTGATTGATCATATGTCTCTCCAGGGGACAGGTACAGAGAACAAACAGTGATGGTATGGCCCAAGGAAACATGGATGGCTATGGCGTCCAAGGGTGTGTTGAGTGACAAAAACAGGGTAAGCACATGCTGATCAACCAACAGTGCCACCCCTCTATGTACTCAACCTGTCTTTTCTGTACAGAGAAAACTGTCGAATGGACACTGTATCAGCAGATTTGAGAAATGTTTCTTGTAAAGAAAGACAAACAGGGTGGTAGGAAGCAATCAGCGTTTTGATTTCATCCAGATTAGACCATATACCTTGACAGTTCCATTGTATCAAGGTGGCCATTTTTAAGAACGGGCAGGTGAAGTGGCTGAAGAACCCTTCAGTTTATGACCACGTCTTGTTTATTTACTGTCTTTAGTCGGAGGAGGTCTATCAACCTCCATGGATTCTGCTCTGGGTCGAGTGGGTAGGTTTTTGTTATTGGAAGGGGAATCCAGTAACTGAGGATGCGAATGAATAATTGTTTTGTCTCTTGTGGTGGGAAAAAAAGATGTATCAGAAGAAATGCCTGTATTTGAAACTGAAGGATGTGGATCTTGAGGTTTGTTGGAAGGTATGGGAGGAACAGAGATGGGTGTGGAAGTCGAATCATTAACCTTTTTAACCACGGAGGTCAAAGGCTTTTCATTTGTTTTGAAAACGATTCTTTTGGAGGCACAGAGAGATCTGTTTGCACTCCTACTGTAGTTGTGGAATGAAGTGCAGCAGCATATGTCCAAGATGGAGTTGTGGACAGCAATTTCCGAGCCTCAGGATAATTAATGTTATGTATCGTTTTCAAACGCTGCACCTCTTTTTCCTCCAACCATTTTGGGCAAGAATGAAAGTAAGAGGGGTGAGAACCATTGCAGTTTACTCAATGTGGGTTCATGTCACAGTCATAGGCATCGTGGTCCTTGCTTCCACAACGAGCACATGTCAGGGAACCATGACAAGATGTCTTTGAGTGGCCGAATCTCTGACATTGGAAACATCGAAGAGGGTTTGGAACGTATGGCCGAACCCTGCAAATGAGATAACCTGCCTTGATGGTGGCAGGTGCACGTGGTGAAGTAAATGTTAAAACCAGGGTATTTGTTGGCAATGTAACTCCATCTTTGCAAGTGGAGATGCGCTTCACTGCAGAAACTCCTTGAGTGGAGAGACCAGCGAGAATCTCTGAGTCAGGAACATTCTTCAAATCCCTTTCAACAATAACTCCTCGTGAAGAATTCAAAGTAGCATGGGGTGTAACCTCAATTACCTTTGAATTCAAGAGGAGTTCACTGTGTTGGGATGTGGATGTTTCAACCAATATGTCACCAGGTCAAAGCTTCTTTACTGACTTTGGAGAGCCAGCAAGTCCCTCTAGTCCCTTCTGAATAAAAAAGAGGACATTTGCCCTAAAGGTTTTCCCAAAAGAGAATGTAATATAAAAAAATGAAGTATGTGTGTTACTGATGTTGAAGATTGCTGTTCAGAGTATTCAAGACGTGGTCGCTTACCTATTGACTGTTTTTTTACAATTTTATTTAAATTTTTTGGAGGATCCATAGGAAAAAGGAAAAATTTCGGTACCCACTGACCCCACCCACCATGGAGCTCTTCAAGGGTACGCACTACAAAGTCATGCAAGAACAATGCAGCAACGCCACGGTTTCATGAGCACTATACCCAAACACCAGCATCAGGCACAATATCCACAACACCCGTTGAGAACTTCCAACACTGGTACTTGGTTGACTTTAGCCCAAGTGGACCAGCCAATTGACCTAAGGGGGCCACCCAAAGGCTGCCCATCTACAGGAATTCGAGGCCAAAGTGGTGTGTTAACGTTGGACCCCTTAACCACCAGGATCCTCTCCTTCCCTTCACAGGTCACCACGCATGGCAAACACGTAGGTAGATGTTTAGATCCCAGAGAAGGTAACCAGACAGAACAGAACCTTTCCTGGGAGGTCCCCTCACCACATACAGGAATCCACACTGAGGGGGATTGCATCAAAACTGGTTTTATGGTTTAATTGATCAAGAATACATTTAAAGTTAAAAGACTCTTTGAAAAAAGAAGTGAGCTTACATATTTAGAAAATGTCCACGCTATGTGTTTATCAATGTTGTAGTTGAATAACAATCAGTGATATCGAGAAACCCACTTGTTGAGAATTTTATATGCAAAAACGGCTCGTTTTGGGTTCAGAAAATATTTTAAATAGAAGAGCGAACAAAGTTTCGACCTTCTTCGGTCATCGTCAGGTTCACAAAGAAAGAGGTAACTGGCCGGAAGCTGACCACATGTTTGGAAGGGGTTGTATAACTGAGTGTCGCAATGTAGAGGGCGCGGTTTGATGTTTGAATATATAATTTTATCTATAATATTAATATAGGTATAATGGTGTTCCTTTATATTGGTTTATTTTGGGTTTAAGTTGTTGTATAAGTAAGGCTTCTTTAATTTTTCGTTTGTTTATGTTTGTTTCTTTATTTAGTATTTTAGTGTTTTCTATGGTTATGTTGTGTCCATTTGACTTGCAGTGTTCGAAAACGTGTGAAGGTGACTTTTTATGTTCTTTGAATCTGGTTTCCATTTTTCTACTTGTTTCTCCTATATAGAAGTCGTGGCAGTTATCACACTGTATTTTATAAATAATGTTGGTGTGGTGTTTGTCAGTGTAGTTCTTACATAGTATAGACCTTAGTTTTGTGCCTGGTTTTTGAATAAATTTAGTGTTAACTGGAATGTTATATTTTGATACTAGTTTTTGCCAAATGTTGGTTATTTGTTTGCTGATGTCAGGAATATATGGTATACAGCAGTATATGGTTTCGTGATTTTTTGATTCGTGAGATATATTCACTTTTGTTGGTTGATTTTGCTTTCTGTCTAGGTGTGTGCGTATAATGTTTTCTACGGTTTGTGGAGGAAACTTATTGATGAAAACACTAAAATACTAAATAAAGAAACAAACATAAACAAACGAAAAATTAAAGAAGCCTTACTTATACAACAACTTAAACCCAAAATAAACCAATATAAAGGAACGCCATTATACCTATATTAATATTATAGATTATTATATATTCAAACATCTAACTGCGCCCTCTACATTGCGACAATCAGTTATACAACCCCTTCCAAACATGTGGTCAGCTTCCGGTCAGTTACCTCTTTCTTTGTGAACCTGACGATGACCGAAGAAGGTCGAAACGTTGTTCGCTCTTCTATTTAAAATATATTTTCTGAACCCAAAACGAGCCGTTTTTGCATATAAAAAAAAGTTGTAGTTGAATGATCCATAGGTCAACATTATGAGTCATAGTGGACAATTGGGTTTGTGAGGTTTGGGGGTGCCTTATAGTTGTGGTGTGCATGAGTCAGTTCTACGTAGGTAAGAATAAAGGTTTTCTGAGATTGTGTTGGTTTTTTTCATTTGTAGTAGTATTATAAAACAACCAAAACCAAAATTAAACCAATATAAAGAAACACCTTTATACCTTTTCTAATTAATAATCTAACATCTAACTGCAACGCCTTCTACAGTCCTGTGCTCATTTATACTCTTGTTCCTGAGACGTGTCCAGTAACAGTCAATTGCAAAATCTCTCTTTGTTAACCTGAAGATGACCTAGGAAGATCAAAACATTCTCTGTTTTATTAGTAAAAGTGTTAATACCCATTCCAGGTGTTCTGAAATGCATATTTACTTCAAGTGGGTTTCTTGTCATCAAGATGGGAATTTTATCCATGCAGTTGGCATAGAGAAAAAGCCTGTTATATAGCTTTATGCTTAAAACAAACAAAATGAAATAAGAATAATAGAAAAAAGTAATATTTTAGAAAAATGTTAAAATTATTAAAAACTTTTCTTTTTGCTGAATCCCAAATTCTATTTTTTTAATATTTTAAGGTTAAGTAAAATTTTACCATGGTAGTTAATATTGCACTTTAAAATATATTGTAAGAATTTAAATAATTTCAAACTTGTGATGAAAAGAGAAATTTTTAGATAATGCTCAACTAGAAAATATAGTTAATATAATTATAGATTAGATTTCAATAGTTTGAGAGCACACTGAAATAATGAAAAGAAAGATTTAAAAACAAGCAGGTGTAGTTAAAAAACAATGATTTTAAAAATAGTGTTAACAAAAGGCTCTTCTCAAGTTTAAGGATTTTTATAAGAGTTACTGTTCTCAACTTGTATTGATTCATAGTTGTTCATAAAGAAAAGGTATTTGGTTACATTTTATAAAATTTATGAATTAAAAATCTATTTGATTATGAATTTCTAACTTATTCCTTGGAAATTACTTAGTTCTTATTTCTTCATTACATTACTGGACAAATTTTCAACTGCTGATAGTGACCATTTTGTGACTGATACAAAGTAATGAGCTTGATTAATTCCATGCAAAAAAAAATCACTGATATAGTAACATGAAAATAACTAACTGTCATGAAAAATGATTAAGTTACTGATTACCTACTAGTTTATAAACAAGATTGACACTGATATTATGTACTTTAAGGATCTCAACCAAAATAAGAGCTTTTGAATGTAATTCCTAATTTTATCTTTAAAAGAACTGATTATAATAAAACTAAAACAATTCGAGTTAGTAATCCAACATGTTTATTGTTTTGAGTTAGTTACCATTTCATGCACAGAATGTTTCTTTAAAAGATGTGTTTAATTAAAAAATAGGTCACAGCATTTGAGAAAATAAAAATTCATTAAAATCTCTTTTATAATCAGTCGTAGTTTTTGTGATTAATATCCAGATGATCTGAATTTTAAAGGAAAAATATAAAATGTTTTTTATCATACAATCTTAAATTTTTGTGGTAGTTGTATTGTTTTTGCAAGTTGTATTAAAATTAAATTATTGTTCTTCATGTTTTGTATACTCACGCTCTTTTGGGTGTGGCTTTTGAGAATCAACAGGAATCATTATGGGTTTGGCTCTTACAGCCTTCAAGGACAGGGAGGATTTGTCTATGGTTTTAGTATCATCCTCAAGGGAAGGGTCTGACAGTTTAGAAGGGTAAAAAGAAAAAAAATAAACACTAAAAGAAAATTAAAACAATAAAGAAAGTTCAACAAAAGTTTTAAATAAAGAATAATACAGGTATAAAACAAAAATTCACAATTATACCAGAATAACATACGTTAATTATTGGTACAATAATTTTTTTATAAAGAAAAATTAATTGAAAAATAATCCAATATTAACTTTGATTTCATAAAGGTACATACTATTGTACAACATACTAATCCAAAGTGTCGTGACCTCATGCATATTATTAAACAAATAAGTATTAAAAATTAATGAATAGTAAAAGTATATTTTTCTGTTAAACTTCTGGAATCTCAGTTTGTGTAACTCAAATTTTTATAAAATTCACAATGTTTCCTTCATTAACACATTTTTTATTTTCAGTTGAAAATTAAAACAAGGAGAACACTGAAACTGCAGAAGTTGTATGTATTCAACATTATGTGAGAAACAATGGAAACAACAATGGTTATTTAGTATTCATACATTTAACATGAGGAACTAGCAGTGGTTATTTTCATTCAACACCCAAAACTATTTTCACGAAGAACAGAAGATGTTTAGTATTTCTTGATTATTTCCTTTCTTTTTCACGTCTCCAAGCTTTCAAGTTTTCAACTGAAATTCCAGATTTATAATAAATAACTAAATAAATAAAATAACCAGGTTATTTAACTGTAATAAAGCTTCAGTACCTCTACATGAAGATCCTGTATTTCTTTCCAGAGTACTAATTATAGGTCCACTATTTAGCTCTTGTGAGTGACGTGGAATGGGTGTAACAGTCATAGCTGTTGCAGTACTATGCCCTTTATCTAAAGATTTCAGTTCCATTTGATCATGATGAATCCACAAGTCTGGAGGCATGAGATCTTTATTTACTCCCATACCTTTGACTACTGTTTTGGCACTGTTGAGAAATTTATGTACATTATTCTTGTCATTACTTTCAAGGTACATAATGAGTTGAAAATGTAACCAGCTTAAAACAATAAAGAGGTAATTTGATTGATAAAGATACTGTCACATCAATCAGCAAAGACGATTTAGTTTATTTCAATATTTAGATACCAAATATAAGTTATAGTTTCTACTGCTTTTTGACTTTTAAGTTTGGTTATAGTAAATAAACAACTCAAAGAGAAATGGATAATTATCATCTGTCCCAGAAAAAGATACAGTGGTGTTAAGTACAGGTAATAGGTAGAGCTGTATCTTAAACTTGTCTACATGGTATGTGAATACTGCATGCCTTACTCTTCTATTGTGTGTCTGTTCTTTACCTTATACAATTTTAATTTTACTAAGCTCTAAGGTGGAACATTATAAATCTGATCAAGTCATGCATTCAATTCATCTGTTAGTTCAAGGGGCAGTTGTGTGGTGTTTTACTTTATCTTGTGTATATAGGACATTTCTTTAACTGTTAGACAAAACAGAAATAGTTTCAGATTTTGAAGATTTAATTTTCTGATTGATCAACTGCAGAGAGATATAGTTTGCAATTTTGCAATATAACTGCAGTTTGGCATTTCCAAGACAGTATTTTTCTGACTTGGAAGAACTAAGACTTGCTGGTTAAGTGTCATCTATTCAGTACTTTATTTTTACTTTTGACTTCAACACTGCCTTATTTCTTACCAAACATTCTATCAAAACAAATCACTACACCAATCATCAGATCTATAGCTGTGTAATAGATCAAGTAACTGTGTGCTAGGTTAAACTTTGAATTTTCATAGATTGCCTCAATAAAAGAAATTTTGTAACTGTTACCAGTATTTAATTGTGGAAATAGCAGCTGATTTGCACTCTTAAGTTACTTTTTCTCTTATGCTCTTAAACAGAAAAATATCCAAGAGAAATCTCTTCATTCTGGCAAGAACTTTAACAGTTAGAATGCCAAAATGATCTGAGGGCAAGAAAAGAGGGCCATTGACTTATTCATAGAAGCCCTCTACTGAATGTTGAATTCTCTCTGTGACAGGAATTAGAAAACTTCAAACTCCATCTTCTCACTAAGATAAATAAATTGTAGCCTGGTTAGGTAGGAACCACAAATAATAATGGTTGTTTATGACCAGATCAGTTAAGCTTAAGAACAGAGAAGGAAAAAAACACACAAAGACTAGTAACCATAATTACATTAGGACCTCCTGTGGAAGTAAGTACAGAGATTGATGTAGGTTGAAATATAGTAATCTAAAAACCTAGGCTGAATAGCTCTTCAGAAATAAAATGTTTGCCAACCCCACCCACTTTCCAAGGAATAGTCATCATCATGACATGTATGTGACGGATAAGCCTGGAATTTTACTGCATTAAGAAGAGTGTTCATGTTTTGCAGTGACTAGAACCTCATGTTTGTGCAGTTTCAGGAAGAAAGGACAATGAGGTCAGGTGAGCATGACTAGGAGTTCCATATTCAGCAAAAAGTAAGAATTCCATCTACTGGAATGGAGAAAATGCCTATGTTGACCAGTAATTCATACATATGAAAGGTTTTTTGCTCTTGTTGTAACCAGTAGGAAATAACAAAGGGAGACTTAGATCAGTTCCTTAATTGATTTTGGCAGATTAAGAAGCTAAAATAGATGCCACATGGTAACATGTTTCAGTGAAAATGGCTGCCAGCTCATTGGCAGAAGTACACAAAACATGTCACATCAGTTTTGATGATGATAATGCAGATGAAAAGGTATCCTGGTCCATAGTTAAAATAGGATAAAAACCTATTGCAACTGTAAATATTTAAGCTACAGATAGTGGCAGTGTCTCTTCCCTTCACCCTAAAAGGAGTTCTCACATCTGATGGATATATCAAAGCATCAGCAACAGGTTTAGAGGAGAATATATGCTATTAATGTAATCAGATACACCAATTTAAAAGAGAGGCCCACATCTGGATACTATTCTGGATAAAACAATCATCTGCTTGTTACTTAAGGTGTGGTTGTTGGTATGATGTCTATAAAATTGAACATAGATTAGCATGTCCTGTAAAACTACATTGATGAAAAGTGAAAATTTTAGACGATACATATACTACCAGAAACTATATTCAATCTTATAATACAACAAGTACCATAATTTAAATTACCATACTGGCCATTGGATGCAAAGTTTTCCTCACAAATGGTGACTGATTAAAAACGAAGACAGAAAGCTGACTCCATATCACTGTTGTGAGCATATATTGGTTTAAATATTAGTATCTTTGTTTTAGACATCTTACATTTATCTAGTATATTCTGTACACTAGTGAACTACAGTTCCTAGATTGCACTGCTAGCTAATGCTGTAGATGAAGTGATCCCCAGAACTAAGGATTGTGATTATGGAAATCCTGATCACAGGAACCAATATACTAACAGAGTTTCTGAAGGATTGCAACCCTAATTAAAACACTGTTTTCTTGCAAAAACAAGTCATGCTTACCCAAACAGTTCTATCTCCAGACCAAGATATATTCTAGTTATGGCTTTAAACTACAGAAAACAAGCAATATAGGTAACAATCTGAACAACAGTTGGCATAGTCATGAAGATAAAGTAAATAAAACTAGTGATTTACTGTTGCTTAGGCTGTACCATGCCAATTAACAAATTCACAGTTGTTGGAACTTCTGGTATCACTGATTAAACATTGTTTCAACAGACAAGCAAAAAATTTCTGGAAGGTTACTAATGGAATTTGCCAATGTAAGTTTTAGAACAGATGTCAGCTAGGGAGAAAAAAAAAACTCACACTGCATCTAATGTATATCAGAGACATGTTCCTTATAAAGCAACCACCAAACAGGCTTCACTGGAATACAAGGGACACAGCTGTTGTTGAGAGAGACTGAATGCTAAACATAAGATTCATTCTACTATTAGAGTGTGTAGTTTTCACCAACAGTGAACAAAATAACAAAAGGAGGCATACTGGGAATCTGTGAAAACTATAGGTTGGTAAAAGTGATTATACATATCAAGTCATTTCTATTACCATGAATGTCTTGATGCTTTGAAAAGATCCTGGTTGTTTAACTCACTTGATCTTGCCTCTGGCCTCTAACAAACTGAGCTAAAGACAGCAGCAAAGACAAGACTACAGTGCTCAAGAAGGCTTGTATGAATTTCATGTTATGCATTCAACCATTTTGATATACCAGCTACTGTTAAGCAGCTGATAGAATCTGCATTGTATTGTTTCCAGTTGGAACAGCATCTAAGTTACATTCATAAAACTTGAACGTTTGGTTGGAAAATACAGGCCACAGTTGAAAACCTAGATACAATTATCAGTGTTTGTAACAAACAAATCTAAAACTGAAGTCAGTTTTCATTCGTGAAAAAAAATACATAAATAGTTATTAGCTGTATAGTGAGAAAGCATAGTGTCTATGAATCCTGCTAAAATCAAAGCAGTGGTAGATTAGTCTCCATTTCCACACACAAAAAAGAAAGAAGTCCAAAACTTTCTCAGTTAAGAATTATAATATAGTTGGTTTTCAGCCATTTATACATAAACTTATTTTGTTCTGGGGTATTTAATTAATCAAACTGTGAAATTCAGCATTTATTCAGCACCCAAACATGTGTAGAATGTGTCTCATATTACTACAAAGCCCATATGGCACTGATTTTACAAGGAAGTAGACAATTATATAAACACTCTTTTAAGTACTTCTCATATTCAGTGGAAAAAGAAAAGGAGAACAACCTTTAACTTTCCCTGGCTATTTACCAATAATCAAATCAAGAGGTCATAACTCCATGCACTGGTGACATCACCATTCTAGTCATTTTAGCTGGAAGAAAGAGTGAGATAGCCCTCTACAGTTATAACGGTCAACTGATTGAGAAGTCACGGTCACATGGGTTGTGTAGCTCTTATTTTCTAAATATTGAGTGAAGAGATGCAGAGTTAATACACAATACATATATATTTCATATTTAAATTCAATAGCTTGGACAGCTCATGTTAGATCTGATGACTAAAGCATCAACATTTTATGTGGAAGGAGATGATAGCTAGGAATTCATAAACATTTGTTAGCTGAAAGTGAGTTTATGGGTGGATTTGTAAATTAAAAACATATCTCATATATTTTGTGCTCTCCAGTCAATTTCAGTTTACACAAATAGTGTTTGGTGATAACTTAAGTTGTTATACTGCTAGTCCAGATGAAGATGTTATGGAAAAATGCTGGCAAAAGTAAAAAGCTTTATTATTGTTAGTAGAGCACATGTAATGTTTTCTAATTTTATTGTCAGGATACAGAATATAAATACTAATCACTAAATAAATTTTAATTCCTTATCACACACACACATATATATGTGAGTGTGTATATCATACTTGAGCAATTTCACTTTGTGGCTTCCAAAAATTATAATTTTGTATTTAACTTAGTTATTTTTACTTGGCTGTTTATAGATATTTCCTAACAATAATATATTGAAGAAGTATATTTTATATTTAAAAATTATTATAAAAAGATCAACAGATATATTCCTTTACTCTTAAAGAGAACCTGGAATTTCTCTTAATTGTATATCAACTGTAAGAGAAAACAATGTGCTTAAATGAAAAACAAAACGACTTTTTGTCTGGATCTAAAACAAAAACTTATGAAGATATTTCATTTATGATTATGGACACAAGAAAAAAAACTCATTTATTTTATGTTTAACAAGACAAAGCAAAGAGATAAAGGACTTCTATGTTAGATAAACTGATGGAAAAGTTATATCATTGACAATACCTTTTATTTTGTCCTTGTTCCAGGTGCACCTGGCGTCTTCGACAGACAAAAGCACTAACTATTGTTATAACAAGTAAAGTAATGCTTGATACACAAGCTATGATAATGTACAACATGTTGTTGGCAAGTCCACCTCCATCTAGGAAAAAATATGTGAAAAACATTGAAACCCATAGTTAAGTGACTTTTTTAACGTTTCAAATTTAACTTATGACAAAGAAAAGTAAGCATATGAGGTAAAATATAAGTAAAAAACAAATTATTATTCATTGTGTTTTGCTGTTTATCCTTAAAATTTTATTCATGCAACAATAAAACAATTTTTTTAAAGACTTGTTGAATGTTTTCAGAATAATAATAAAAGCTTTTTCTTGTTCAGTTGATTTCATACTATTAACAACCATGTGACTTCAAATTCTGAATGATTTTGATGTAAGGCAAAAATATGTTAACTCGCACTGAATTCTCCACTTCCTCATCTGCACTAAATAATGTATTATACATGCATTAGGTGTATATATACAAGGCAGATTTCTTTGTTTACAATCATGATGATATACTCCAGATGGTTTTGGGAATATGGATGAAAATGTATATAATTAACTGCTTAATATTCATTTCATTTCTAAAAATCTTAAATTCAAATCACATGGAATTATCTCTGAAATACCACAAGCTAAAATTACTCTCAATAAATTGGAGAAGGGAACCAGAGTGTGCCATAATTAAGTTGCATTGGTAAAGGAACAGGGAATAGAAAAGAAATTTACTGTTCTGCTGATGATGTATTCCACCTGGTTTGAAGATTGACAACCAGAAGTGAACATAACCATGAAGCTGAGAATGTCATTAAAATTTCATTAATATGTTAAGATTCACCTGCATGCTGATCTTCAAGATAAATTCTAAAGGGGCTTTGACTGGAATGCCAATAGCATCATCAAATGGCAAATTTTGATTTGTGTTAACCAAAGCTTCATTTCTAAGGTATTTGGGAACATCATAGTAAAGAAGATAAATCAATTGCACAAGCCAGTGTGTCAAAATGGCCAATGAAAAATCTAAGAAATGTGATTCATCATATGGATATTAAATATTTTTCACCCTTCCTTAAACATTCATTATATGCAAAAACGACATTGAATAGTTCTGACTGGACATAACAAGCTCTTTCATCAAAAGAAAATTCAAGACAAGACAAGATAGGTAAAACATCAGGTTTAAAATGTTGTTTATTTTCTCTTGCAGCCCAAGTTTAGGTTGAAAAGCATGAACTGGATAAAGGTATAAAGTATTTCAAGAAAATAAGATATATGAAACATGTATCAAAACCAAAGACACTGGAAATCCTTTGCATAATACAAGCAATAAAGTAAAATGTGTTTTAAGTGATAAATGCTACAGTAAACAAGTCGAGAAAGTGTCAAAAGAGAAGGAAGTCAAGAAATGTAGGAATGCTAAACCCAAGTCTCATCTAGTAACCTGAGGTTATTGAGGACAAAATTCTTGAAAGAAGTCTTTAAACAATGAGAAAATCAGACTAATACCTTCCATGTTATCTGAAAGTGGGATATTATGTAGCTTTGTAACTCAATATGGAAGAAGCTGATAGGCAATGGTCATGTCACAAAAATATGACAAAATAAGCAATTTATTGAGAAGTTGGAAATCTACAAGAAAATACCATGTTACAAACTCTGCAAAGTAACCTGATGTGATTTTTATTATGTAAAGGGAGGAAGGGCAATGGTAAGAGTAAGTTAACAACTGAACCACTCTAGAAGAGAATTCAACTTCTTTGATGTCTGACAACAGTGTGAAAAATAGATGTTTGAGGTTATCAAAAAGATTTTCCAAAGATTGTAATATTACTGGCTTGGGCAGTCTTAGCCATTCTGGAGCCCTGAGCAGAATTTAGTAAATGGGGATCCTTAATGATAAGAAAACTAAAAGTATATTGAAAGGGCCCTACCTTTTGTAGAGCCTTAGGAAATTGTCCAGTTTGCCCAATAGGTTAGACTGCCTGTGATTATTGGCTTTCAAAGAGAAATTTAATGTAGCAGGAGAAACCATGACTGAGTTGGCAAGGTGAAGTGATGAAGAGAACATGCCATTTTATGTAACTAGCCTTGGTGAACATTCAAGGAAGAAAGCATAGATGAGGGCAGGCAAAGAGAAAAATAGTCTCCAAACAGACTTTCAGCATCCATAGGCAGAATAATGGGTGGATGTTTCACAACTAAGAATCTGCATGAGTGTGAACCTTCCCAGTGACATTAGTACACAAAAATGGAAATAATCACCCAAATACCTGGTTCATAAAAAAAAAGAGCTAACAATACAGCCATGGAATTTTCCTGCATACTAGAGACATATTATGTGGAAAAGTTTTTTTAAGAAGTTGTAAAATTCTGAATGGTGTTACACTCGCAATAGCAATTAATATTGACTTGAGAATACACACTGAGTGAAAGAAACAGCATAAAAACACAACTGTCAAGAAGGAAATCTGGCTTATGGTAAATCACATGAGAGTGGAATATTCTGGGTAAGTTGATGCATACTTTGCATTACATTAAGGATATTCAGAATGTGAAGTCACAAGATTGTTGACAGAATGAGAGCAATTCAATAAGGAAATGCTTCTTATATTTCAAAGGTAAATCTACTTGATTTAAAATCTCTTTTTCAATTATTGAGATAATAAATGCTTTGAATTTAGTGAGAAAAATATAAATTTATTAGATGCTAACATAAAAAACAACAGAGAAAATAATGTGTGTGTTTCAAGGAAAATATGCATATATAACAACTAGCCATGACCCACAAATAATGTGAGTTAGTTTGCATTTTTTTAAACTATCATTTTCATGCATGGCATTTAGGCTACACTTTCTTTAATGCAGTACATGTTGAGATTGTAAATCCTGATCTCTTTGAAGAATATTTATGCTGTCACACCAACAAACTCATATAGATAAAAGTTTATTTAATAAAACATCACATAAAGTAAACAATAATGTAAAGTAATGATATTTATAGTGGTGTTGAAAGCATGAATCAGTTATGAGGGTTCTATTTATGACACAGTTTACAAGTCTAAACAAAGAAATTCATGAAAAACCCATACTATGGAAACAAATGTAGCTAAAAGATGTTTAAAGCAGTCTATGAAATGAACTGAAGCTAAGTTATTGTGAATTAAATGTTATGTTGTAGTTAAGGCAAACATAGATGATTATGTAAATACGTCTGAATGCGTGATCGCAAAATGATAAGCATATGGTTTTGAACAAAAAAGGTATAGATAACTTATTTTGAATCAAAATAAGTAAAGAAAGCACAAAGAAATTGTATTTATTGTAATTTTAATTTTTTTAGGAAATTACACATGGGTTGAGTGCTTTTTTTGTGCGAAATACTTTGCAAATAAAAGATCTGAAGTTGAAATTGTAGTCAGTCATCACATGATGATGATGACATTGTATAATTGTGTGGCATTCATTGTATCAAGAAATTCAATTTAGCAAAAAACAGGTAAGATGATTCTGGATGGAAAAGCCAGCATGAAATCTTGACTCTTCAGACAAAGGCCATTCTCATTATATGAGATTTGTAGCATATGATCAAGAAATTTGCAAGAAATGTTCTGAATAAACAAATGCATGCATATTATTTTTATAACTATATAAAAAAATCTATAATCAGAATGAAATAAAAGCTTCATTAAAAGTGCATGAATGCAAATAATGTTTTAAAAATACAATAGTATGAATAGCCAGTGCATATCTATAAGTTTATAATAGTTGAAGATAATGAGCACTCCAGAAAACTTGGAAAATCAGTATTTCATTATACCTGTGAAAACAATTACAATTGAAAAAAAAGTGAGAATAAAAGAAAATAGATACTAGCTGTGTGATAAAGCAGTACTGCTTAAAAATGTGGCAGAAAAACCAGCAGTGCTCATGACTTAATATCCTTACCATAGTAAGTTGCTCCTGCTGTCCTAGTAAAACCTGTTTCCATAACAAAATAAATACTTTTAAAATGAGCCAAACACATGCAAAAGAAAAAATCAGATATTTTTGTCAGAAAAATACCAGAAGAAGAAGAAAACAATCAGGATATGAAGAAACATACTAAACTTGAAAACAAAAACTAAAAATCAAATGATATTTTAAGTAAAACTGACTTGTAGAAATGGATCAACTGAAAATAAGGGATGAGAAAAAGTTTTAATTTCATAATAATCATTAACTTAAAAACAAAACAAAATTAAGCCTTATGAAAATATAAAGTTTGACACTTATTCAAATTGCACTTTATAAAAACAATGTTCAAAGTCATACACTGCCTATGGAACTTCTTTCTTCATAATACACATTCTCAATGTTAATGTTAAGAGAAATTACTCAACAACAACGTTCATTGTAAAAATGCTTTTGACAACTTCATATTTGTTTTTCAAATTGTTTATTTCTTTGTTTTTGAATATTGTGCAAAGATACTTGAAGGCTATCTGCTCTTGCCATCTCTAATTCAGTAATGTTAGACTAGATGGAAGGCAGCTAGTTATTGCCACCCACTGCCAACTTTTGAGCTACTCTTTTACCAATGAATAGTGAGATTTACCATCATGTTATAATGCTCCTACAGCTGAAAGAACAAGCAAGTTTGGTGTGACGGGGTTGTTTTTCAAATACTGTAGTTTTTTGAGTTAGAGGGTTTGCCTTCATATTCACTATAGCCTTCCCTTGCAGATAATAGTGTTACTCAGGACTTGTTAAAAGACAGTGTTCTGGCACTACATCTCACACATGATGCAATACTTCAGCTTGTACTTGTATATACAGATCACTTAAACAGTTTGATTAATTCCTCTGTATATCTTACAAAGTTTCATAAATGTCTAAAGTAGCTATACTTATAACATGTTATGCATTAATTCACACATATGAAAAATTACTTAGGTCTTTTTTTTTTAAAGTGACGAGATTATATGAAAAAAAATTTCTTATATTGCCTCTTCATGTTTATGAAATGAGAAGACTAGTTTTATCTTTTTACTAAAATGACACACTAAAAGTCACATGCTTACTTGATCCAGTCACAAAAATAACCTCGGATGACAAAGGACCATACCCTTTGTTATTACGAGCTTGTATCTTAAAATAGTAAGTAGTATCTGGTGTTAATCCTCTAAGAGAAGTAGTCATTTTATCTCCAACAACTCCTTCAACCACCCAGTCTATATCCTTCTGGGTGTTGTCAGTGGTATAAAAAATTACATAGCCTGAAAAACACAGGTTTGTACATTTTAGGGCGAATTTAATTTTAGTTCAGTTAGAAGTAAATCTTTTTCAAACTCTTAGATTAAAACAAACATTAATTTGAACAAAATTATAGTACAAATTTATTTTTATGTACAAAGAACTTATTTTGTGTACATGTTAAATTCATATATTGTGTCATGTCTTCACAAATCTGAATGCACACAAAATATAGCATAAATAATTTTATAAACAAACTCATAGCTATTTGTATGTAAATTGCCTTTTGCTTTGTTCCTTCTTTGCCAAGTTACACAAGTATCTTTAACCTGAATGTGCTGGCTGAATGCTTATATAAATTTAATACCTATCCTCTTGGTATCTAATTTAATTAAAAAATTATGGTTATGTACCAACAACCTCAGAAACTAAACACATGGTTTAAATGCAAATACCTGTAATAATTCCATTTGGCGCTTTTGGTGGTTGCCAATGAAGATTAATGACTGATGAATCATCATCCAAAGGAACTACAGTAAGATCTTGAGGTGGAGATGCAGGAGCTATGATAGTATTAGAAAAGTCTCAAAATATTAGATATATTATTAATAATAAAGCTAAATCCATAGAAAAAAAAATTATGTTTCATTGCTGACAAGTACTAGTACTTAGAACAGTTATTCAATGGACAATGTTTCTCGATTGCTTCCCTTAACAACATAAGTATGACATTCCAATTGTAATTCATTTACACTGAAATTTTCTTAGTTGTTTGGGAAATTACTACATAGATTATTACAGTCATTTGTTTTTCATTTAAAAGGTACTGTTGATTTTTGAAAACAAAAACAGAAAAATCTGAACCATAAGTTCAACTAGTACATAAACCAAAGAAGAAACTAAAAAAAACAAACTCTCACCTCATTACATAAATAACAACCAGATAAATGTAAATACACCCAGTATACAACCACATGATGTCATCATATTGGCAACTGTGCCAATAGAAATGTGGTATATGAACTTGACTGTTATGCATGTTCAATAAAATTTATACATTTAAACAGTGACGTTTTTCTGATAGAAAATACAAATTCTTTACCCACCATAACAAATCAATATGTGCAAAGGCTACAAAGACTAATCAATTTGAAACCTTGTATTTTACAAAGTGTTGTTCACGAAATGTATATTATTTGTAGATCAGACATTACTCTTTGTCAATTATGAATTATTTATAGCTGAGAAATGATAATCACATGCACACATCATATATATATAATTATTCATATGAAGAAAATAAAATAAGTTAACTTCTCAGACTTTATCAAGGTTTACTGACACATGTATCCTCTTTGTTAAAGTGTTATCCATGGAAAAGTTACTTCTTTTAATAACTAGCGCAAGTCAGTACCTGTAGTGTGGTAGTTACTATTGAAACTTATCTTAAATTTAGTGTTAGTCAAAATATCAGTTAAATGAAGTTTTGTTTGGAATATTAACTATTTTTAATGGTAAGATGAGTTCTTAATTCCAGTATTCATACCACATAAAAACAATCCCATTACATACTTTTCTACCATAGAATATACAACCTGGAAGTATTAAACTTATTAATTTAATTGAATTAATTAAATACAGTAAATAATCAGTGTTCCTGATTAAATTAATTACCACAAAAATATACTTGGAAATATAAAAATGTAAATACATGTACTGACATAAAGGATACCACAGTTTTAACTTTTGTACATCCAAACTTTAAAATAGCATTTGCCTATTTCTGTGTATGCTGTCCTTAGGAAGTAACTATTAACAAAACAATGTTTAGGGACCCATTGATCCATCTCATTTGTCTCATCCTCAAAGCCAAACTTAAATTTAAAGCCAGTCCTTATCATCCACATTATTAATTCTTTTTAAATTCTTAAACACTTCAATCAGATCCTTAGGTTATTGAAATAAAATAAAACAAAATCATCTAGCTACCAGCTTCTTGAGTGGTGTTGAGGACACTCATACTCCATGTACTCTCCTGGTGGCCAAGA
This sequence comes from Carcinoscorpius rotundicauda, assembly GCA_011833715.1. Taxonomy (NCBI): domain Eukaryota; kingdom Metazoa; phylum Arthropoda; class Merostomata; order Xiphosura; family Limulidae; genus Carcinoscorpius; species Carcinoscorpius rotundicauda. Next base: position 43,130,972 of record CM022395.1, on the reverse strand, counting down.
ACAACTTTCACAGAAAACTCATACTGTGTGTTAGGTATTAGGTTGTCAATCATGCAGTTCAGATCAGTAGAATTATAGAGTCTGTAATGCATGTGACCAGAATAATCATATGGAGCATAGTGTACAGTATAAAATCTATTATCTGTAATCAGCTGATTTCTGGGAAGTGTGGTATCAGTCCAATAAAGAACAACAGTAGAAGATGACAGAACAATTGCTTTCAATCCCACAGGTGGAAGCATTGGAGTCAAAGGTTCTGGAGCTACAAGGAACAAGACAAAATGAACATTACAAACTGTGCATTTCTTGCAAGCTCATACAACACATGCATTTAAACATTTATCAGAAACATGCTCAATCTAATTAATCCAAATTATAATGATCATATTACAGAAAGCACAAAATTTTTACTTCCAGCTAATAAAGCAAATACCTAACTGAATTATTTCAAAACTTACTTCAAAAATGATTAAATGTTGTGTTAAAGAAAAATCACTACAAACAAAAAAAGAATATACTTACTGCTTTCAATCAGAGTTCGCACTGTATCATATATTGGTCGACCATCTCCAACTTGATTAAATGCTCTTAAACTTATAACATACTCTGAAGAAGGTTCTAAAAAACAAACAGATGCATAAAATAATTAAATTTGATACACATAAAAACTGACTCTGATCTTAAATACAATTTTTTCCTTTTTCTTTTTTTGAAGAAACAATATGACTTACGAAGATCTTCAATAGTGTAGTATCGTTGCTTGCCATCAAGAACTTTAGAATATACATCTGGAAAACCAACTCCCCATCCAATGGTATAGCCTCTAATCATGATATTTTGGTTTCTTGGTGGTGTCCAACTCACAAAAATGGAATTAGTAGTGGGTTGTGCACGAACACTTTGTGGACGATCGGGAACTACCAATTCTTATAAACAATATAATATAAACTGTTAATTATTCCATACACAAATCACATAATTCTTTTGCATTATTAAACAATTAGACAAATAGTTATTAATATTGCTTAATGACGTTCATGTGTTTAATAATAATTAAAGGCTAATACTAAGTATTGAATTAATTTTTAACAAAACTAAATTTTTTATAAATAATAGATTTTTTTATGGTACTAGATATTAAAATTCTCATTTGTTATTTTTTAAATGCAATAATGTCAAATATAACTTTCCCTTGTTCCCTTACAGTAAAAAAATGAAAATTGCTCATTATGGTAAAAAAAATATGTAATGTATTAAGTAAAAACTACGTTTTGCAACATATTATCACAAAAAGTACACATAAAATAAATGTTTTAGCTTTATCTTACATAAAATCAAATTTTAACAAACAATATCTGTTTTTACAGTAGTTCTTTAATTAACACTTAAATGTTTTCTCTTATTTCATTCTAGTCCATGGTTTACGTTCCCAGATTTTATTGCAGGTGGTAATAATTCTTTAATATTACATCATGTTTTGTCTAGTTTATCTTAAAGTGAGTCAAAAGATACCTTATGGTTTATTTGTATAAATTATCCAATGATATAGTGATAATTTAATTGAATTAGAATATATATCAGGAACATAGAACATTTTATCTATGTTTTATAAATAAAGTCTATTTGTAATGGTATGATTGATGTATTAAAATATTTCAAACACAATTATAACACAAAACTAATCTTGTAGCAAAAATTTCAGATGTATGTATTTGTTTTTATTTTATTATATCAGCATAAAATTTATTATAATACAGCAGGTCAAGAAAAAATGTAAATCACTATACTGTTAAAATATACATTTTTTGGAATTTATCAAAATATTGTAGGTTTATGAAATAAATTAATATCCTTATAATATAAAAATGCTCTATTTCTTATCTTCTAGTTCTAACTACTCACCCCTTTATTATATGGTTTATATATTTTTACAATGACTGTTCTTTAAGACTTACAGATGCTTTATATTTCAACTATGTCATTTCATACAAGACCTATTTATTTTCTAAATGTTGTTAACTGAATTTTTTTACTACAGTTTGATTTTTACTTCAATATTGATTTTAATGAAAGCATTTAGAAAAATTCCCATATATTCACCATTTAAATCATTTTCAAAAGTTTCTGTTGAGAACCAATCAGTACTTGGACCACTACCATTTATGGATAAAGCTGCAATCTTAATACTGTATCGTGCACCTCGTTCCAAGCCTGTAAAATAGTAATAAAGATGACTTATAAAAACTTTGAAAGCATGTAAAACAAATAACTTACAAAAAGGTTAGTGCTTGGCACTTAAAAATACATACTTATCAGTATAAACATGTTCCAGCAATGTTAAACCTATTTTCCCACCAACAAATCTTTCAAAAAATTTATATATGTGGCAATGATGTTAAAAAAAAATTACAACCATGGTGACTTTATGATGTATTGATCTTCAATAAAAGTATATATATATAGAAGTTTATCAGAACTCTCTGATGCAAGTGTAAATGCATATACAAAAAGTAAATAAGAAAAAATTTGATTGTAGATTATCTTTTAATTTATACAGTGTATGTAAGACAATAGTAAGAAAAAAGGAAGCTACAGTATTGCTTAGGAAATTTTTCCAAACTTTTTACATTTGAAATATACATGGAGCATGGTTACCAGGTAATACTGATTGTGGCAAAACATTCATACACGTAGAAAATGTGAAAAACAAAACGTAACATTGCTTACACTGTTTTGTTCATTCAAAATATCAAATAAACCTTTTTATCCCCTTTCACCAAATCCTGATTTGCTTAGAGATTGCTTTTCATACCCTCAGTACTATTTCTTTAATTCCTAAGTTCTACAGTGTTCTCTATACTATTTCTCTACCTACTAACTCAAACGCTTAGAAATTTCTACAAAACATATATATATAATCTTTTTTTTCAAAACCTAATTGAAAAAATTAAAATAAGTAAAATTTTTTTTTTATATTCACAAAAACTTTGGTAAAATATCATTAATTTCTGGCAACCTACAAGGTTTTGATTTGAAAAAAATTATTTTATTTCCTTCAATAATTTTATTAATGTGGCATTCAGGAATATTGTGCTAATTTCTACTTTAATGTTTTAATATAGTTGTTTTTTAATTTATCACTTTTTTTTCAGGTGTGTACGTGGGGGGGACCCTTTTCACTTAGTGCATAATGAAGAAAATCATTAAGTTATTTTTACTTTAGTAACCTTTAATTTCGTGTCATTCCCTTAAGGTCACTCATTCTTTCTTTGAACTTATAATCCTAAGAACCAGGTTTTGATAACCATGGTGAGTTTGTTTTTGCTTTTTGAAATTTCGCACAAAGCTACTCGAGGGCTATCTGTGCTAGTCATCCCTAATTTAGCAGTGTAAGACTAGAGAGAAGGCAGCTAGTCATCACCACCCACTGCCAACTCTTGGGCTACTCTTTTACCACCAAATAGTAGGATTGACCATCACATCATAATGCCCCCATAGCTGAAAGAGCGAGCATGTTTGGCACGACCGGGATGCAAACCTGTGATCCTCAGATTACGAGTCGCATGCCTTAACATGCTTGGCCATGCTGGGCACCACGGTGAGAAGAGTACAGATCACCCATTGTACAGTTTTGTGTTCAACTACAAATAAACGATCATTCCCTTGATATAACATCTAGTCTGTCTACAGGGAAGATAGATGGAAAGTTGCCTCTTGTGTATGGAAGTAGACAGCAGTTTCCTTCAGTGGTAGGTCAATGGATATTTTAATGGCAATTGATATTCTAATGAGAATGACGTATCATGTAGATAGTGCTAAATGCTCAAGGTAAACCTGAAACTATCGAAATGTGAAGCTCAGTTAGTCTGGAAAAACGTTTTTACCAAGGTAATATGGAGAGAAGTTTAATCTAGTAAAAATGGCTGTATGTTGTGTCAAGCAAGTACGTACACTCTTTATTTGAATAAAGCTGGTAAATTTTTTTATCAAAAATTACAATTAATGATAATTAATCTTAATTATGAGTGAAGGTTAACTACAAAAGCCTCTGTGATCACTCTGCCTTTGACCATAAAAGATGTGACCTTATTGCTAGTAGTGTTTTCAGCCCTTAACTGAAAGGAAGTGGCAATCCTTTCTCCCCAACCTATTAAGTGGTATTTGAAGGTACAATGTATGCACTATATTGTATAGTTACCAATCAATATCTATAGTTAGGGCAGTTTGTTAATTTTAATATCAGTTGGACCAAAAGGGCTTTGGAACCCTTGCATTTCAAGCTATTAGGCAGTGTTTCACTATAACAGTTATTCACAGGTTATTAATCGCAGGATTAATACAGCTTAGAATGGTTCATGCCAAAGATGTAATGTTTAGGATATAAAAAGTTTAAAAAATGAAGAAAAAAGCTGTAAGTTCCAAAACTCAGTTGAAAAATTGTCCTAACCTTTATGTTTCAAGCTACAGAGATATTTCCTCTGGTGAATTGTTGCCTGCACTTTTCTAGAGCCACTTCCTTTATCTAAGTGAATAATAAGCTCTCTAAGAAGTGAATGGCATGATCCTTGCTATATCTTCCTCACTCTTTCTGGTGAGTGAATAACTTCTCCACTTGCAGCAAACAATGCATTCCCTCAGAATATACTTTGATATATATTGTAGAGCCAGCAGAGATATCAATCCTGAATTATGAAAACTATAACTGAAAAAGCTCAGTTTAGCTGAATTTTGTTGAAAATTATATACTCTGGAATGCTTGAAAAGAAAAATGTGTGGCATTTGACAATTCCTAGGTAACAATACATTATTGTATCATGTTTGTCAAAATCTAGCCTGCATGATGCAACCTTAAAAGTTACAAAATTGTTTGATAGGAGTCTTTTTTTATGTTACTAGAGTATGTTACAATCCATAATAATACTATATGCAATATATATTTGTATAGATAAAGAGATGTTGGTGGTGTTTACATGCATGTATGGAAATTATGTGAAACGTTTGTAAGTGTTGTATAATGTGAATTAATAAATTACACAAAGAACACAACTATTAAACAGCATGTGAATGGAAACAAAGGAATCGGATCTGAATGTTATGACCTTCTAATATGAGATTAACTGTGATTACTCATCTCTAAGATATTAATTTAGGATATATTACACCTGTTATTTTCAAGAATATTATTGAGAATATATTTCACTTTTAACATTGAAATATTTCACAAGTAGTGAATTTTTCATGGAAGAATGGGATAATCGTAAATATGAGACTCACACTATGTCTGAAAGGAAACATAATTTTACCTGATGTTTTTTGGTATGAGTAGTGCAATATATTTCTCATGTATTCATATGTGAATGAAAATTTCAGTTGTAAATGAAATTATTAAACAATAGTTTAGATATTATAACAAATATGAATTTAGTGTATCTAATGTTTTATTTGGTTGTAATGCAATATTTTCAATCAGGCAAATTGAAATATAATATATCCACATAGTTTTATCAATATTTTCCAAAAATTGTTATATTCAAGGTGCAGTTAAAGACATATAAAAAAGCAAGTAGTAAGAGTACTATAATACTAGAACAAAGTAACCCAGGATATGAAACTCTGAAAAACTGCACCCAACCAAACCTAAACTTACTCATGCAGGTAGAAACTAGTTATTGTTTTTAACTCTATTCCTTTCCGAATGAAACTGTATATTGTTCACTTAGTAGCCAGATGGTAATTAATGTATTGGTTCTGGGTTGAAGAGTAAGCTGTGTTTGATGATGTCACAGGAACGACAATAGGGGTATTAATGTTACCAGTACTGGTCAACTAAAACCCAATTAAACCCAGGGACTGAGAAATCCACAGACATTAGAGATACATCTTCTGTGAAGTATGTAAAAATGTTTCTTGACCAAGAAGGTAATTTGTTAAGTTCTGTCTCTAATGGTAGGTTGTAAAGAAAGAAAGTATTGTTGTAACCAAAATACCGACTTTCCTTACAACCTAGTTATTTGGATGATATTATGGCTAATTGCAATTTCTGACCTCACAATTTTAATTGGGTTTTTGCTATTTATTTCATTCTATGATCTCTTTGATATAGGTCTTTTTTATTTAATCTATCCTTTTCAATGAATGGGTACTTCATTTTGATGTCTTGTATGTTGTTGATATCTTAATTATGTATTCAGGAGTGTTTTGCTAAGTATATCATGATGTTTCATATTTTACTCAATGAAAATATTTCAGCTGTAATGTTTCTGAATGATAAGGTGTGTTTAAATTAATTAATGTTAAAGGAAATTCTTGTAAGATCAGATGTAAATTACTGATCTTTGTTGAAAGGTATTTTATTATTATTATTTCATTATTCACAACCAATATTATATTATTTCATAATTTTTAAAAGAGTTCCTTTCTTTATATAGATGTTGTATTCTTGTGTTGCCTTTTTTGCATATAAGTGTCTGAATGAACAAGATAAGAGTACTGTACTCCTTGGCTAGGGTGTGTTTGTGTGTTTGCACAGTTTAAATTAACTATTAGCTTGACAACAAGCTGGAAAAAGGGAGACAGGGAAAGTGTGGTGTTTAAATGTACTATGCATTTCATACCTTCCTGTATTAATATTGCATTATTCTAAATTTATGTGTTGTTCTGAGTACACGCAATTTCTAAATAACATCAGGGCAGAAAGTAACTTATTATGTTCTCGATGTCTTTGCTCATTTGTTATACTGATAAGGTCACATGTGTTCTGTATGAGGAGCATGATTTTAATTGTTGTATTGTGGTACAAAAATGCAGACAGTAGTGTCCTTCAATGGTAATTTGGGTTTTATCTTGAGGTTATAGCCTTCTCTATATTTGAATGAATGAAAGTGACTAGTCATGTGTAAAGTCTTAGTCAATTCTGAGTAAAGCCAATATTACTTGTGAAATAAGGAAAAATAAACTTAAAACAGTCTGGTAGATGATTTTGGCCTGATTAGTTTAAAAGAACAGTTCAGATACAGTACAAGTGGCAGTTAATCATATTTGTCTTATGCTGCAATGAAAGTCCTCCCTTTGCTGCTATAACAGTCCCTACTCTTCTGGGAAGGCTTTTCACTAGATTTTGGAACATGGCTGCAGGGATTTGCTCCTATTCAGTCACAAAAGCATTAGTGATGTTGGGCACCAATGTTGGGCAAGAAGGCCTGGCTTGCAGTTGTTGTTTCAATTCATACCAAAGATGTTTGATAAGGTTGAGATCAGGGTTCTGTGCAGGTCACTCAAGTTCTTCCACACCAACCTTGGCAAACCCTGTCTCCATGGGTCTCACTTTGTGCATGAGGGAACTGTCATGCTAAAACAAAAAAGGGCCTTCCCCAAACTGTCGCCACAAAGCTGAAAGCACACAATTTTCTAGAACGCTATTCTATGCTCTAGCATTAAGATTTCCTTTCACTGGAACTAAAGAGTTTAGCCCAAACTATTAAAACAGCCCCAGATCATTATTCCTCCTCCACAACACTTTACAGTTGGCACTATGCATTCTTCTGGCATCTGCCAAACTTAGATTTGTCTGTCAGACTGCCAGTTAGTGAAGCACAATTAATAACTACAGATAATACATTTCCACTGCTCCAGAGTCCATTGGCAGTGTGCTTTACACCACTCTAGCCAATGCTTGGCATTGTGAATGGTGATCTTAGGCTTGTGTGTGTGGTTGCTTGACCATGGAAACCCATCTCCTTAAGCTCCTGATGAACAGTTTTTGTGCTGACATTGCTTCCGGTGGCAGTTGAAACTCGGTAGTGAGTGTTGCAACTGTGGACAGATTATTTTTAAGTGCGAAGTGCTTCAGCACTCAGCAGTCCTGTGCTGTGAGTTTGTATGGTGTACCACTTCGTGGCTAAGCTGTTGTTGCTTCTAGACATTTCCACTTCGTAATAACAGTACTTACAGTTGACTGGAGCATCTCTTACAGGGTATAAATTTGACAAACTGACTTGTTAGAAAGGTGGCATCATAGAACAGTGCCATGTTGAAAGTCACTGCTAATGTTTGTCTATGGAGATTGCATGGCTGTATGCTTGATTTTATGCATCTGTTAGCAATAGATGTCATTGAAATAGCCAAACCCCCCTAATTATAATAGGTGTCCAAACACTTTTAGCCATGTAATGTATCTTGTCTGATCTTGTTATTTAGTGGGCCCATCTAATTACATCAGAAAGAAGATTCAAGTGTGCTTGAGTAACTTTATGAAAAGTTGCAAAACTCTCAAAAACAAACCAAAATTTTAATTTTTCTTTCTGTTCCCCAAAAAATACTAAATTAAATTATTTTATACAAAACTAAAAATTGATTTTTTCTTTAAAACCATTATATTAAAAGAAATCCATTTTTGAATTATAAATTTCTTTATTTCTGGCACATCACATTACTCTTCATAACTGTGACAGACATTACTATTTCTGTCATGTTTTACTGATGTTTTAAGACAAATCTGCCATTTTTTGGCCTGTTTTTAGACCTTTTGGTGCTTAACTTTGATTGTTTTGTTTTGTTTGTTTTGGAATTTCGCACAAAGCTACTCGAGGGCTATCTGTGCTAGCCGTCCCTAATTTAGCAGTGTAAGACTAGAGGGAAGGCAGCTAGTCATCACCACCCACCGCCAACTCTTGGGCTACTCTTTTACTAACGAATAGTGGGATTGACCGTAACATTATACACCCCCACGGCTGGGAGGGCGAGCATGTTTTAGCACGACGCGGGCGCGAACCCGTGACCCTCAGATTACGAGTGCACGCCTTAACGCGCTCGGCCATGCCAGGCCTTGGTGCTTAACAAACACATACTTTACTTTCAGTGAATAATTTAGCATATTTCATGAAAACTTTTATTAAGTATAATTTTAACTTGGATCAGATCTATCTGACATTAAATAACAAAAAAAAACCTTCTTGAATGATTTTAGTTTGTTTGCTTTATGATAAAGCTATTAAGGCAGTTGTGATTGTACTTAAATTTAAACTGCTGATCGTAGAGAAGACAACTGGCTGGTAGGATCAACTCTTAATCAATGAGCAATATAACTGACTATCACATGTTGGTTGTGGGTCACAATCCAATGATCTTTTGTAGATTGTAAATCAGACACACTAACCACTAGACTATGTTTGGCCCGTGAATGAAATATTATTGCAATCCTCGAAAAGTGTAAATTCTACTATAACAGTTTGAATAATTTAACCTTTTATTTGAAAATTCTACGTTCTCTTTAAAAAAAACATTTTGAAAATATTCCATTGCAAGTAAATTTTTCAGGATTTCCTTCAATTTTACTCCAGATTATTTCTGTTTATTTCTCTTCTTAAATATCATAGAATATTACATATGAATGCTTACTGTGATCTTATAACAAACCAATCCTCTTCCATACTCAGTCATTCCATATTTCATCTCATATGTACTACTTTCAACTACTTTATTTCTTATACTATTTTCTTAATATTAGTTTAATTATTACTTTCTCCAAATATATCTTCAATTACAACCCTTGCATCCTTAAATTGTATTCAAGATTCTGTTTTCAACCATTCCTGACATATGAGATTAATTTATTTTTTTTCCTGGGTTCATTTCAACATCATCCAGTAATATTAATATCATGATACAGTTTGCTTCACTCTTAAGTTGTTATATATAAATTCTTCAAGAGATTTCTACCTCATAAAATAGCAGTTTTTATTTTGTATCTTTGAATATTCATTCCTATATTTTCCTGTGATAAAAAACCACACAGATTCTCTATATTTAATGTAGTTGTTATATGCTAAGTATGCCACAAAAATACATCTACACATTAAACAGAGTCTCATAAAACTTTCTAAAATTTGTATAATAAAATGTATATTTTGAAACTAAAAATAGAGGTGCCTGGAGGAGCAATTCTTAATTTTCATGATTATAGAAATGAGCACTTTATGTTTCATTAGATATCCAAGAAAAGAAAGCACACTTTAATAGTGTCTAATTCTTAATCTTTGTTAACATACAATAAAAACAAAACAAGAGTATGCAATCTGTAGCAAAGCTTTAGGGGTATGATTTATGATGTCTGTATTAGGCAATCATATTAATTATGGAGTGGAGTTTTTGTCTTTTTAGCCCAAATATTAAAATACTGTTTTAACTTTATGTAGTAACTTTACATCCTGTTATGTAACAATTTTCAATGTATGACCATTTCATAATTATAAAAATAAAGATTTCAGAAAATCTTCCTTGTTTATTAATTCAAGTATTTACTTTACAGAAGACAATAACCCTCTTGTAACAAATAAATTAATCAAAACATACCAGTTAAAGCATACAATCTTCTATTACCATCAGTGGTAACGGTGTCTCCTCTACGACTGCCCTTTAACTTATATCGAATCTTGTAGCCAGTGATAATGGCATTCTGTAATTCTTTAGGAGGAGGCTGCCATCGAACAATGATACTCTGCGGGAAGTTTGCTGAGATTTTAAAATCTTTTATACTTTGGTTTGATTTTCAAAAATTATTTTCTTCAGAAATAGGAAGTTTGTAAAAAAGGTAACAAATAATGACACCATTACATTTAAAAATCTTAACTGCAGTTTAATATCATACAATAACACAAAATATATCACTAAAGATATTTCCCATGGTCTATTGAAAAAGCAAAATAGATTAGGTAGTATAAATGAATTCTGATAACAAACTAATAAAACAAGGATACATATACACGTGTTACTACCAAATCATTTTTATTTCAGATAAAGTATAGTAGAAAAAGCATTTGAAAGACAATGAATAACTACTTCATTACTATCATTTTGCAATGAAATATAATAAATGAAATGGCTTGAGATTAGTGTTACCAAACATCTAAACAATTTTATTAAAACAGTGGTTTGTAAGAGAGTGAATAGATATATCAGGATATGAGACATGTATTTCATAAAGTTCAACATACAACTGTATCTACATATACATATACTATACACACAATTAGTACTCACAGTTGAGCTTGCAGCTTCAACAGTGACATTTTGTGGTGTTTCATCTGGAGCTGTACAAACAAACAGTTTCAGTGAAATATCTTGTTTTTATATGAAGAGAAGATCAATGAAAAGTATTTAAATAAATTTCCCTGCAAATAACGAGTTTGACAGCAATTAATTCATATTATATTTATACTTACAAGTAAACAATGGTGCAATAAGATAATGAAAATATTGTTTAACATTTTACAACCTGCCAGAAATATCATTTCTACATAATTTTCAAAAAATCTTAGACAAATGCCAAACAAAGATATGTTTCATCATGAGCACTTAATAGACTGAAACATTATTATAAGACAATTTATTATAGATTTAAAATAAACTTAGAGAAAGTTACTCACCAGTTATAGTAACAGCTTGCACAATCAGTCCCCTTGTCTCAAACCATTTCCATGGCCTGTGACTATAGGTCAAAAGCCTTAAATACTTGTTACAATTTAGTTGATGTTTGGTGATTTACAAGTGCAGTTGACGCCTAAATTCATCTCTTAATTTTAAGTGTTATATTACAGGGCTACCTGGGGTAAAGTTCTCCATTTCTGTGTCGTAAAACTAAACAAGGCATGAAATTTTAACATTTTAAAGAAAGGGATATTTATAGTGTTAACCCAAGTAAATAATGGAAGGAAATATGTGATTCCAACATGAAAAAAACAGGCTACTTCACAAACAGTTATTGCTCATAACCTGGGATGGTGAAAAAAGTTAAATGGGTAAATACAGCAGTCCATTAATATGAAAGTAGAAGCCTCCCTTGAGACTGCAAACAAGGTAATTCATATTGGTTAAATCTATAAAAGTAACACAAGGGCTCACAACGATTTTCCAAAATGCACACAAACAAAAAGGAAGACCAAGCACTGAAAGCTCTATATGTGGAATCTAGCTTATGACAAAAGAAACATGTTATGACATTAGTTTTAATATACGTCTACTTATGAGTAGACTGCAAAGATGTAGGCCATTTATTACTATCATATTGGTGATGCAACATTTCTGTTATATTACAGACTATATCATGGAAACTTTTCTATGTAAATTATGGTGGTTGAGAGTTACATATATAATGCCACATGGTAACTTTTGTATTCTATCAGTCTAATAGAATGATACCTCCATATTATGAGAAAATATCTTTTGTACATGTTGATGGTCTCTGAAAATTATGTATAGTGGAGAGGGAATAACACTGACCTCAGTGCACTGCAAAAACCTATAACCAGAACCATCCCAGAAAACATCAACAGCAGTGCATGAAGAGGTTTTTAGGACTAAGCACTCATACTTGTGTCACTGTCACTGATCATTGAAAATGTTTTACACATTTCAACCTATGCATTACAAATTGCACAAGATAAAATCCATGTAAGAATAAAAAATGATCCAATATACAATGAAATAAAGCAAACATAACTGAACTATAGAATTAGTAAGGCATTCATTCACTAACTGCACACAAACATACAGATAACTGGGAATAAAAATAAAGACAAGAAATATTACTTACGTCTTTTCCTTATCAACATTTTATTTCAGTAATTTACTCTCTACTGTGTTAATAAGGAGATTAAATTCTTATAAGCATGTATTAAGATTTACAATATAAAGAGTAACAAATTATGAGATTTTTTTTGTACAACTGTTAGAATAATGACCAATAAATGAGTATTCATCAGTTCCCCTACTAATGTTCCAATCTACTGAAGGTAATAAATTGAAGAACTGAAAGATTATTGATTTTGCTTGTCTGGAGTATCAGCTCAGACACCCAAATTAATTACTACTTTGTCTATACAAACTTGTAAAATTTAACTGTAAACCTGGAGTTGAACTAATCAACCAGGACTTTGATGGGAATACAAAACAGCTGCCCATAGGGGATTTCTTGCTGCTGAATTTCATGGAATGAGCAGCTCATAAGCCAGTTATTACAGCCATAGGTTCCATAGATTGGTTCTTCTGATAGTGCTCTGAGTATTTAAACTTCAAAAACTAATACTGAAAAAACCATCATACGATTAGGAGTAATGTTATTTACTGTTTGCTTCAGATAAACAAGTCTGGGTTTTGGTGATACCTTAGAGAATTCTTTTGATATGGTTAATCCATCCCAATCATATAAGTGAAGGGACAGCACCATAGTGTGGGTTTAATTTAGTTAGTTTTAACTCAGTTTTCTGGCAATAGTTTTATGAAATTTTGTATTCCTTGTCATGCTTTAACATACTGAGCATTGCTCCGCAACCTACACTAATGAAATTATACAGTAACAATTCACTGTACTTTTCACTGTGATTCAACATATTATGTCTTGTCTCTGCTTTTGCATCTGATAATTCAAATGTGAAACAAGTTAAACTAACCTAAGATGTTTTGGAATGCAGCCAAGATGGATCAAAGTGATGTACCACAAAACAATTAGTTGGTTTATTTGGTGTTTTATGGCACAAAACAGTTCAGCTATCTGTGCCAAATATCCAGTAAAAAGTTAAAATTAAAGTAAATTTAGTAGAATTCATAAAATAAAATTAAAGTAAAACAAAACAAAGTTTTAAAAATATAAATAGTATAAAACCAATGTTTACATCTAGTCTACAACATTAAGAGAAAAACTAAAGTAATACAAGTTGTAAAGGACTTTCTGTAGAATAATTAATTATAATTATCATAACTAACAGATAAGTACAAAAACCACTGTCATTCACCTGAAGTTGGTTTTTCCAGTTCTGGTTCCCAGTTATTGATGTAATGGCCATTTTCAAAAAGTAATAAAAGTTTTAAAAGACTTTTAGCAAAATTTTGATAATAACTCACTAGGATGACTAACGGGTAGTTCAAACAGCAGCATTAGTCATCTTAGTTAGCCTTTCCAGTCCTGGTTTTAAGTTATTTGGTGTTATGGCTATTTTCTAATTTCAAATCAAAATAGATGGACTGTGATTCTTAAAAGGGAATCACATTAAAATAAGTCTAATGTATAAATTAAAAAACATAAATGGCATTAAAAAGATTAATGGCCTTTAAAGAACTAAAAAATTTCCAAGGTGGACAGTGTCACCATTACTCATAACAATGTCTAACGTTATGGACAAACCTTGGGACAGAAATATGTTTAAAGTGGTGTTGTCACTGAGAGTCATAACTATGGCAAGAAAGTAAACTGTCACTTATGGTGACCTGAGTGTTACACAATCTACATATTGGTGCATCAGTTCCAGAAAAAAGAAAACATTGAGTAAAAAAAAACTGCAACCAATGCATAGTCTAGTTAACACAGTTTTCTCTTTCTGATCCTTATGGAAGCAAGATGGCCAAAGTACAATATATGGCTTTATTTGGAAGAGCTTGATTTTGTGTTGCTAACTTGAAGTCGACTGCCAGCTGGCAAGGAGCTGAGCCTTGAATACAGGACCATAGTCCATGTATGGAACAGGTAGAGATGTGATAGTGCCAGAGCAGATAGATTTAGCTGCAGTGTAAGTGAGCTCATTCCCACAAATATCAATGTGTCCCAGTATCCAGAAAAAGTGGATAAAAATAGATGTTAAAGAGAAATGGGCCAGTCAAATTTGAATATTGGAAAGAAAAGGGTGTGAACTACCATGAATTGATTCCAGGGCCAGTAGAAAACTAAGCAAGTCAGAATAAATATTGCAGTTTGAGTACTGCTAAGCTTCTATGTAATCCAGGGCAAGAAAAATGGCATACAGCTCAGCTGTGAACACAGAAGCTGTAGAGGGGATTCTGTGTGCAACCACCAAACCACAACAAACCATGGCCAAGTCCACACAGCACCTAATTTTGAACCATTTGTATAAATAGAAATAAAAGTATGGTTCAAAAGGTGTTCATCAAATAACAGACAGCATTTCCAGTTGGGAGTGTCTGCTTTTCTCAGATGACGTAAAGCAGGTCACATTTAGGGATCATAAGAAGCCATTGTGGAATGGGTTGACCAGTGGATACAGCAATGTTATCCAAGAAAAACCCAATTCATCCCACTGTGCCTAGATACGAAGGCCAAAAAGAGCAATGGCAGACCGTCTGTTCTGAAAAAGTATGGCCCACCGAGGAAGGAAAACACAATCAGTGATGTTGAGAAACCCACTTGTTGAGAAATTTATATGCAAAAATGGGTCGTTTGGGTTAAGTAAAGAAAGCCCCAGTGCACAGCCAAAAGTCTTTGATGATGAATGGGGTCAAGTATTTTTAAGGTCAAGGTTCTGGCAGAGCAACAGACCAGTGATCCGTATTCAAGTTTCGATCAAATAAGAGCACTATATATCTTTAGCATAAAACAAAAGGAGCAATGGCAGATCGTCTGTTCTGAAAAAGTATGGTGCACCGAGGAAGGAAAACACAACTCCAGGTGGGATGCTTTGGTAAAGAATGAAGTGAACTTGAGGATGACCAAAGAAGTTCGAAACATTGTTCGCTCTCCTATGTAAAATATTTTCTCAACCCAAACGAGCCGTTTTTGCATATAAATGAAGGAAAACACAACCCCAGGTGGGATGCTTTGGTAAGAAATAAAGTTTCACAAAGCATACAGTAAAGACAGTTGTAAATGGCAGAGGTGCAAAGAAAGTTCATGAGACTCTATGTATAAGCTCCGAACTGGGGAAGTGCAGAAAGCCTCAGTGCACAGCCAAAAGTCTTTGATGATGAATGGGGTCAAGTATTTTTAAAGCCAAGGTTCTGGTAGAGCAACAGACCAGTAATCCATATTCAAGTTTCGATCAAATAAGAGCACTATAAATCTTTAGCACAGAACAAAAGGAGCAATGGCAGATCGTGTGTTCCGAAAAGTATGGTGCACCGAGGAAGGAAAACACAACTCCAGGTGGGATGCTTTGGTAAGGAATGAAGTTTCAAAGCATACAATAAAGACAGTTGTAAATGGCAGAGGTGCAAAGAAAGTTCATGAGACTCTATGTATAAGCTCTGAACTGGGGAAGTGCAGAAAGCCCCAGTGCACAGCCAAAAAGTCCTTGATGATGAATGGGGTCCAGCATTTTTAAGGCCAAGGTTCTGGCAGAGCAACAGATCAGTGATCCATATTCAAGTTTTGATCAAATAAGAGCACTATAAATCTTTAGCACAGAACAAAAGGAGCAATGGCAGATCGTGTGTTCCGAAAAGTATGGTGCACCGAGGAAGGAAAACACAACTCCAGGTGGGATGCTTTGGTAAGGAATGAAGTTTCAAAGCATACAATAAAGACAGTTGTAAATGGCAGAGGTGCAAAGAAAGTTCATGAGACTCTATGTATAAGCTCTGAACTGGGGAAGTGCAGAAAGCCCCAGTGCACAGCCAAAAAGTCCTTGATGATGAATGGGGTCCAGCATTTTTAAGGCCAAGGTTCTGGCAGAGCAACAGATCAGTGATCCATATTCAAGTTTTGATCAAATAAGAGCACTATATATCTTTAGCATAGAACATCGATCAGCTCCCCAAGTGGTGGAAGAGAGGATATGGAGGATGTTCAGTGCACTTATACATTTCACCTGTAGCTGCTTGATGGATTGTATAAAGGTCAGCTTACAATAAAAGATAAGGCCTAAGACCTTTGTCTCAGGGACCACATACAGCACAACTTCACCAATATGGAGTTAAGGATCAAGGTGAATACCCTGTTGGCAACAAAAGTGCATGCAAACAGTTTCAGAGAGAGAGAAATTAAAGCCGTTTGCTGTGTTCTACTTCAGTACACGATCGAGGGCAGTTTGTAGTTGCCGTTCAACATATCTCATGTTCGACAACTGACATGAGATGTGAAAGTTGTCAACATAAAGCCTGTTTGCAACAGTGAGAGGGAGTTATTCAGTGATGGCATTAATCTTTATACTGAAAAGTGTGACTATCAAAACACAGTGATGAGGGACTCGGGGGGCTTCAAGTTCCTGTAGAAAAGAATGGGAAAGTGTCAAACCTGCATGAACTTGGAATCTTCTGTCCATTAAAAAATTTTTAAATAAAAATGGGCAAATGGTCATGCAACCCATATATATGGAGGTCTTGCAAAATGTCATACTTCCATGTTGTATCATAAGCTTTCTCAATATCAAAGGATATTGATAAAAGATGTTATTGTTTGAGAGAGACTTCTTTTATTGACGTTTCAAGTCAAATCAGGTGGTCCATGGTGGAGTCCTGTCACTAGAATCCACACTAAATGGGAGAAAGGAGGTTGTTTGATTTGTGGAACCAAACAAGACAAGCATTAACCATCCTCTCTGAGGTCTTACAGAGACAGCTCATCAAAGCAACTGGACAGTAGTTTGAAGGAATCTTGGGATCTTTCCCAGGCTTAGAGAAAGGTAGGAATAGCCTAGCACCAGATATCAGGAAAAAACATCCTGCCAGATCCAGTTAAAAACAATCAGAAGAATAGCAAGAGAAGCAGGAGATAGATGGCACACTAGTTCATAATGTACATCATCAGGTCCAACTGATGTACTGTCAGACTGATGAAGGGCCAGTTTGAGTTCCACCAGTGTAAAGGAATGATTATAGTCATAGAGACAATCAGCTAAAAAGGAAAGAGGTGATCGCTCTACCCAAGTCTTGATGGCTAAGAAGGTGGAAAAAGAAGTATAAGTGTTAGATACCCAGCAAAAGCTTTCATCCACAGTATTGGCAATGTTCCACGTATCAGCTACTTCCTGGTCATCAAAGAGCAAGATCGAGAGAGGGACAGAATTATATTGCCCACTGACCTTTTGAATCTTGTCCCATATGACTTTGGAACTGGTGATAGAAGATATACTGGTTGTAAACTTAATCCAAGTGTCATTCTAACTTTGATATCTTATTCACTGAGTGTGTGCACAGACCTTCTGGAAAGTGATGTGCTTCAAGACTGGGATATCTATGCAAATTATCCCTGGCCTGTTTTTGAGCCTTCCGTACCATGTGGCAGGCAGGATTCCAACTCAGACGAAGATATTAGGGAAAATGTGTTGAGGTTTTAGGAATACATTGAACAGCTGCTTGTATAATACAGTCAGTTACTTCTGCCACACAGTCATCTATTGATGACTTTGACAATGGCAGGATCAAGTTTTGTGAGAGAAGTGAAAAGGGCCAGGTTGCGAGTTCCAGCTTCCATCAGAGCACGTGGATCGGGTGGCATCGATCATGGCCAGTCTCTCTCTAAATTATAGATAAATGATCACTGCTTGGTGGATTATTGTCAACCCTCCATGAAAAATGGGAGAACAGTGAAGGGGAGCAAATTGAGAGATCAATAGCAGTAAAGAACTGACTAGATGCATGAAAATAAGTAGAAGAACCAGTATTGAAAAGAGAAAGTTTGTGATCAGAGAGCATACGCTCTACAGAGCAACCTCTCCTATCAATATCAGCACTTTCCCAGAGGATATGATGTCCATTAAGGCCCCCCATGATTAAAAGGGGAGATGGAAACTGTTCAATGAGAGCATTAAGGTCTGATTGATCATATGTCTCTCCAGGCAATAGGTAGAGAGAACAAACAGTGATGGTATGACCCAAGGAAACACAGATGGCTACAGCCTCCAAGGGTGTCTTAGGTGGCAAAGACAAGGTAGGCACATGCTGATCAACCAATAGTGCAACCCCTCCGTGCACTTGTCCATCACACAGCCTGTCATTTCTGTACAAAGAAAAGTGCCAAAAGGTAAATGTATAGACAGGTTTCAGAAATGTTTCCTGTAAGGAAAGATATACAGAATGGTAGGAAACAATCAGTGTTTTGATGTTATCCAGATTAGAACGTTAAACCCCAACAGTTCCATTGTATCAAGGTGGCCATTTTTATTTCTGTGTAGGCAAACTGGGTGGAAAAACCTTTCTGTTTATGACCATGCCTTTTTCTTTGTTGTCTTTATTTGAGGGGGTCTATCGACCTTCGTGGATCCTGCCCTGGGTCGATAGGGCAGGTCTTTGCTGTTAGAAGAGGATTTCAGTGACTGAGGATGTGAATAAATGATTGTTTTGCATCTTGATGTGAGAGAAGAAGATGAATCTGAGGAAATGCTCATACTCCAAAACCAAAGCAATTCTTTTGGAGGCACAGAGAGATCTGTCTGCATTCCCACTGTAGTAGTGGAATGAAGTGCAGTAGCGTACGTCCAAGATGAAGTGTTGGACAGCAACTGTCGAGCCTCAGGACAAGTAATGTTTTTAATCATTTTCAAATTCTGCACCTCTTTTTCTTCCAACCATTTAGGGTAAGAACGAAAGTAGGACAGGTGAGAACCATTGCAATTGATGTAATGAGGGCCCATTTCACACTCACATTTATCAAGATCCTTGCCACAGCAACAAGTACACGTCAAGGACCCATAACATGATCGTTAAGTTTCCAAACTGCTGACATAAGAAACACTAGAAATGATTTGGAAAGTATGGGCATACCCTGCAATTAAAATAAGTTGCCTTGATGGTGGCAGGTGGATATAGTGATGTTAATGTCAGAATGAGGATACTGTTTGGCATTGTAATTCAGAAAATCCTTGAGTGGAGAAACCAGTGAGAATCTCTGACCCAGGGATGTTATTCAAATCCCTATCAACAATAACTACTCGTGAAGATTTCAAAGTAGTATGAGGTATAACCTCAATAGATGTATTTCAAATTGCCTTTGAATTCAAGAGGAGTTCACTGTGTTGAAATGTGGATGTTTCCACCAATATGTTGCCAGATTAAAGCTTCTTTACTGACTTTTGAGAGCCAGCAAGTCCCTCTAGTCCCTTCTAAATGAAAAAGGGAAACATTTGCCTTAAAGGTTTGTCTGAAAGAGAATGTAGGATAAGAAAATGAGGTACAACAGGAGTTACAGATGTTGAAGATTGCTGTTCAGAATCTTCAAGCCATGGTCATATATCTGTTTTTTCACTATTTTATTTAAGTTTTTATTTGGAGAAGCCATAGGAAAAAAAGAATATTTTAGTTCCCACTGACCCCACGGACTTAGAAGTCCTACGAGGGGATGCACTACAATGTCAAACACTGACACTGCAGCAATGCCAGGGTTTTGTGAGTACTATACGAAACCATCCAACACTGGTACTTGGTTGACTCTAGTCCTAGTGGACGAGCAAAATGACCCTAGGGAGGCCACCCCAAGACTGCCTGTCTATAGGAATTCAAGGCCAAAGTGGTGTTATGGTTGGACCCCTCAATCACCAGGATCCTCTCCTCCTCTTCACCGGTCACCATGCATGGCAAACATGTGGGTGGATGTTTATATCCCAGAGAATGTGAACTGAAAGAACAGAAACATATTTGGGAGGTCCCCTTACTATGTACAGGAATCTACACCGAGGGGTACAACAAAATATTGCTACACTTGCATATGCTTTCAAAGAGTGGTGATCTGTTCTGAAAGTGTATCATTTAGTTGGGTTCAAGTGTTAGTGACAGTAATTTCACTCCCTATTAAGCTGGAACTCAAGTGTCAAGCAGCAAAATATTATATTTTATTTATCACAGTGTACTTATTGGCTTCATGCTTTATGTATTACAGTATACATACTGTATTTAAAATAAGCATATCCTGAATACAAGAATAGTAGAATTTCCTTACATCTGCCACATTTTAGTTAAGTCTAGAAAATAAATGGAAACACAGATTGCATGTTGGGGACTTGAATTAATGTACCACCAATGGCTGGTTTTGTCACAAATAACCTTTAGTTCAATTATACACTCGTTACTCTCATGTATCATTGATGGTTGGTAATGTTTCAAACAGTTTATAAGTTACTTTATACTCGAAGTATTTGGAATTACAACAACATTTCACAGAACATTCATGCTCAGTTATTTTTACTATATTTATTCAATTAGAGAAATTATGTTGGCTGTGATATGAAAGGGTTCTGAATAAAATTAATTTTCATGTGTTACTAAAGATGAGAATTCTTGAACCAAGTGTCCAATCATCAATTATTATTTTCATTGTTTTTGAATAATCATTTCAATTTTTCAAAATGTTGTTGAAATCTTTGCTTAAATAGTATTTTTTTAGTATGCTGATGTTATATATTTTCACTTACAAATATACTATATTAACAAATAAGATTTGCTGTACTTAAGTAGGTGATCATCCACGTTACATATTTTTTTCTCTCATGATGTGTAAAGTTGAAAAATACTTACTATCTGAGTAGGTCCTTGCTGTTAGTTCTTCAGTGCTGACTCCTGGCCCATTCTGATTAAATGCCACAACCCGGAAACTATACTCTGTATATTTCTCAAGTGATTGTAACAGATAACTGGTTTTTTGTGTGGTAATTTCATGCTCTACAGATGTCCCTACTTTCATGTAATATAGCTGATATTTTTCAATTGGACCATTGAGCTTGTCTGGAGATACCCACTGAACTAAAATAGATGTTGGTGATTGTGGAAAAGCCTGAAGATCACGTGCTGGGCTTGGAACATGAACTACACAAAATATGTAAGAAATGTTTCACACCTACATTAAATAATTTGTGTGAAAAATCACAATTGTTAATCATATGTACAATGTTTTTTCTTTACATTCACTCATAGCAAAAACAAGTTTTTTAATATGGAATGTATGATAATTTTAATAACATGATAGGTCACAGACCTGGTATATTTACTGACTATCTTATATTAGAATCTTAAAAATATTCACTGACTTCTACAAATAAAATTCTGGATTATATAATCCAAAGTTTCATTGTGTACAAAACAACATCCTAGAAAGGAAAAATGATAAAAATCTGTATCTCATCAATCTGAAAACTGTGAGAAACAATGCTGGATTTTATATTAATTATAGAAATTAAAAAGTACACTAACACTACTTGCTAAAATCAAATGAGTGTACTCACTTCAAAGGTGTGCTCTATTGAGATGATTTAAAGATAAATCCAGAATAGCCATTTCAACACTTCGTTATATCCTTAATTGCATTTTATTAAAAGCTTAACTCACAATACTAGAATTAACTGGAATTGCATACTTGCTTAAAATTTATGCATGTAGCCCAGTTATTCAAGGTAGTGGACAGTAACATACACCTTGATAAATCAAGAATATGCAAGTTTTTATGCAACAAAATTGCTCTAAACTGCAGATGCAACATTTTGAAATTGTTTCTTTGTTTTTTGTTTTTGAATTTTTCACTAAGCTATGCAATGGCTATCTGCACTAGTTGTCCCTAATTTAACAGAGTAAAACTAGAGGAAAGGCAGCTAGTCATCACCACCCACCGTCAACTCTTGAGCTACTCTTTTACCAATGGATAGTAGAACTGACTATTACATTATAATGCCCCCTCAGCTGAAAGGGCAAGTTTAATGTGATGAAAATTTGAACCTGCAACCCTCAGATTACAAGTCGAGTGCCCTAACCACATGACCATTTTTAAAATTGAAGCATATATGTTTAAATCTAAAAATTTTGTTTAAATACATATCTAAGTTTCATCTACAGATGAATTCAAAAGAGTATGTGACATTTTTCATTAAAATGTTATCTTGTGTAAAGCAAAACATTACATTTGAAGAGGTTGGAAATTTTAAACTCTAAGTTTTTGTTTCAATAATGCTTCCCCTATCTCACTTACACAACTGCATAAAACTTTCTAAGTTTTGAAGGAATGGTTCAGCGTAATTCATCAAATATTTTTCTATGGAAAAATTATGCTATTTGGCAACTTAAAGTCAAAGTCCTTGTGTTTAATGCTTGCTTAAAATTATTGAATTATATATGAACTTGGAAATGTTGGTAATTATTATCATATAATTTATGAAAATATGAAATGCCAATGTTATTTTAAAAAGCGAATGTTATTTTGTGTGTTGTAATATTTGTAAAAAATAAAAATTGTGAAGAGGTAATTTTAATTTTAACAATATTACAAAAAATTACGTATTTTGAATTATGCTTCATGAGTGTAAAGATACAAGATAGTAGACTAAACATGCCTGCATTCCTGGCAAGCTTTTCACATTTCATTAACACATTGGCACCCAAGGCTATTTTGCTAATATTTTCCATGGTCCCACTAGTTATTTTACAATTACGTTTTTCAGGAAATGTGTATATGTAGCTGTTGCATCCCAACCAACACGTAGCCCTTTAAAAGTAAAATAGAGCACGACTCACCATTGGGTCATGTGGGTCTTACTGGAGGACTATCATAACCCAAAGGTGGGTTGTATGGGAGCTAAAGTCTTAAACTATGAAAAAGTAAAATTAAGAGTAGGAAAGTAAGGTTGATGTCACTATATGTTGCATCCCAACCAATAAGTAGCCCTTTAAAAATAAAATAGAGCACGACTCATCATTGGGTCATGTGGGTCTTACTGGAGGACTATCATAACCCAAAGGTGGGTTGTATGGGAGCTAAAGTGTTAAACTATGTAAAAGTAAAATTAAGAGTAGGAAAGTAAGATTGATGTCACTATATGCACAAGGGACAGTAGATGTATGTAATATTATTCATTGCAAAAGAAAAGATATTTGGAAATGTGATTGTCATCCCTCAGAGCCAGTCTTAGTGTTTATGTGTCAAGGTTTTATGTGTGAAGCTGTTCATTTGTTTGAAGACACTTAAGAGTACCAGTATCAGACAGTTGAGTAGGGAACTGGAAGCAATGTCACTGAATTTTAAAATTTTCCCCAAATACCCAGGTTTTGAAAATGCCAATAGATCTGGAGTCTTTTACTAGATTACTTACTTCACTTCTTTAAATATATACCCCCTTGACAGATAATGATAAAAGAACAAATACAGTATACAGAGATACAAATTAAAATTAAAATAATGAACACATACATGAAAAACTAGTAAAAACTTTATTATAAGCATCAGGGCCAAATTAAGAGGGGAAAATGGGTGCAATTATTCTAGATTTCATAAATCAAAAAGAAAAATTAATAAAAACCTGAAAGTCTCATTGAATGACGTGTTTGTAGCTGTGACACTATGTAAAAGTACTTTTGGTCATTTCATATAAATTTATTCTGTAATTTTTCATTTACTTGTTATTACAACTTGTTGTTTCATGAATACTTGCTCAGCCATTCAACTAAAAACATTCACTATTATTGCTCTACATTCATTACAGAAATTTATTTTCATTAAAGTTGTTATAAATATTAGAATTAGTATTCTGCATGTTATCTACCCATTGCTTGTGTTTGTATACTGCACAAAATATAGTTAATAAGTTGAACTGAATTGCATTTGACTTATTTACGAAGTTCTGTTATGAGGGACACCACTATAAAATTTGACCAGGTCTCCTACATCCTTGATCCAGCCCTGATAAGTATAATAAATCCAGATCACAAATTATGTGAATGATAGTTAAAAAAACAAAATACTTCATTTAAATTGGCTGATTGCTCACATAACTTAACTTTAAAAATCTATAGGTTTATTAAAGGGTTCAGATCTGTTAATGTATCAGTGTTGACCTAACTAAATATAGTTTATTTTTTCAAATAACACTGCACATATTGCACAGTGAATATCCAATTACCATCAATGGTAATTCCCTCTTCTATAAGTTTGTTAAATAATTTTACCATTATCTAGACTGAGGTTGGTAAAAAATTTTTTTTGCAAATTAGATATCACCAGTAGATACATTACTGCTGTACTTCACCTTCTGGATGTGTCTGTACTGTTATTTCTTCTGAGCTTTCACCAGGCCCATGTTGGTTATAAGCCACAACTCGTATAATGTAGTGTGTTGAAGGTTGAAGTCCTTGTACACTTATATCTTCTAGTCTTGGCCATGTAGTATTCAGAACTCTCTCTCTATTCATTAATTTGAATATTATTTGGAATCACAATCGTAAATGTAATCCTTTTTAGAAGCATAGAAAGTCATACTAAATTATTAATAATTAAATTATGGAGCATGGCTCATCAATACAAATAGAGACCTTCTTTAATCCCACATTTTTTAATATTTTAACTTTCCAAAGGAATAAGTAACCTCAGGTGAATTAAGTCTAAGCATATTCTGGAATAAACCTTTGTGCAAAATATTTCAAATCTATTAGACATTCACAGTTCTGTTGTCACATAATAAAGATGGATACTGCATTATAATAACATTACAGCTACAACAATAATTAAAATGATCTTTCTTTTTCTTGTAATTCACAATTTCATACTTTGTTCAATTACATAATGAACTTAACTTGTTCAGAGTTTCACAATGCATCTGTTGTCTTAAAATATAGTTAATAATTATTTACTATTTTTACACTGTTATTTGTAATCAATTACATAGTTACATGCAGCACTCTGTCCACCACTGGTATTTGAACCTGGTTTCTGGCATTGTAAATTCAAATACCTGCTGCTGTGCCACTGGAGAAAGGGGAAGTTTTCACACTGATATTTATTACTAGAATCCATTTAAAAGTCCAGAATGAACTTCTTTCCATCACAGTGACACAAATATCTTGTATTGTCAAACTGCTGAATGTAACATATAATTAAGAAAATATCATTAGACAACAAAAGACATTTTATTGTGTCTAATATTTACTGAATTTGTAATTTTTTTACCTTGCAGATGATCCCTCTTTATAGTACACAGAATAGGCAAAAATGGCACCATTTGTCTTCACCGGCTCCTGCCAAGAAAGAGTGACGAAACGGGTAGACACAATAACTGCTGACAACTGGCGTGGTGCAGAGGGCACATCTTTATTCTTTGGAAGGCCTCCTAAGTTGTTGTTTGAATGAGAGATAGCAACAGAAGCATGGGTAGTAGGAGATGCTACATGTTAGTTTTGTTAATGGATTTTATAAGACCCCATTGACAAGATAATGTTAATTACATTTAAATTAACACAGTCCCATGAAAAAGAACAGAAAGTAAAAGTAGCAAGATGCATATATGTATATCAGAAAATATATTTTGAGCAATTAGTAATTCCACACATTTTATAATCATGAAAAACAGTTTTATTCACATGCATTAAAATTAAGTAAATCCAAGCAGAGTAGTAGTTTATTGAGCATGAGGTAAAACATGAATCAGAAAGTAGAACAGATTAGCATAAACAGTCACACAAGTGTGGATTGAAGAAAATCAGGAAAAAAAGAATAAACCATGAGTGACAACTTCTAAACTTAAAATAAGTATGTATAAAAATTACAAGCAATTTTATTCATTTATGCTTTATGGATAAATGCTTATTGTAACTCTTAACCTTAAGTAACTTATCGTTATTAAATGTGTATTCAGTATAAATTTCTACATACTGTAGCTTGGTGAGCCAGGTTGTCTATAACAGCCCAAACTGTACTATGTCTATGCTACCTAAGGTACTGTTGAAACAACATATTCAGTTTTACAAGTATTATATGTATAAAAGATAAAAAAAATCAAATCCAGAAAATTTGAAAAGCTCAATGCATAAGCAACTTATGCTTACTGTAACAATCCACATAAGTCATATCCCTTTCATTATGCAAGTAACATACTTGTCAATTGTGAGCATAACTATTTATAATCATAACAGATAAGTAGATTACTTACATAATTTCACTTATAAGTAGCAATTTATATACCGAACTGATGTGAATATTTTGTGAACTCAGCTTAGAATGAACACATTCTTTTGTACATTGATATACTATTGTTAAAATTTTAAAAATAATATGAATAGGTGACTATACCAAGCACTAAGGCATAAACTTGATTTATTCACTGTTCTTAAGCTTGCCATATTCTACCACTTATGCTAGCAGCCTTCTTGTAGTAAAACAAGGATTAGTAAATTTATAAGCTACATGTGATGTTTCCAATAAAGAAAATAATTGTTATATCTGAAGAAACACTGCAGGTATGTTACCAATTTTTGCATAAAGAGTTGGGTAACAGTAAGAAGTTCTTATGCAATAATGATTTCCCAACTATTTATTTTGACAGAATAATCTGCAAGAACTTGGATGAATGAAACTCCACAAAATTGTCAATGTATGGAGTTCCAAAGTGATATTTGTTAACATTCTGTGTTTGTGAAAAATAGATATACATCCTAGTTGTAAAGTGTATCTTCAAGTACCACTGTGATGAAATTCTAAGTCAGGATGTTACTTGCAGTATTTTTTCAGACATAAAGTTCATATATTTCTTCACTAAGTATTTCAAATTTACTCTAGCAGGTGTAGTATATAAGCATAATAAATGTTTTCTTTAGTTTACTTCATTTGTATTAATGTCCACATTTTGAAAATATAGTTATGCAGGTATGCAGCTTTCAAAATATTATTAAATTACTTTTGCTACAGCTACCTATTATTCTAAGTAATTCACCTAGAATAGCACCTCTTGTCTTTTTACAGGAAAGACAACTATAAAATCACACACTAAATGTAAAATTATACAAGTATTCTTTCCATCAGATGTCAAGTAATCTCTTGAGGAAACAACCTTTATTTCATGTGTTTAGCAATGGCTGTTAAGAATAAACCTAACATTATTATCTAAAGTAGGTAATGTGAGAGTCATTCAAGCCTTAAATGTTATCTGGAGAGATACAGTTGCAGATCATGAAATTAATATAGAACTCAGTCTCTAGTAAAGGCAACTATTTGTTACAACAAGTATACATTTTTACTTTGTTTCTCTTAAATAAAAAGTATTTATTTTAACTGTACACTTTTGATTAGTTTTTGTAAATTTAACATGACTTCCATAGTCAGACAGTATTGAATTATTTCACAGTAAATATCTTATTAATTCTTCTGTTATTTAGCAGACCTGTTTTGTCATACTTAAAGTAAATCAATCTTACATGTTGATAAAACACCACACAAATTGTTTATTCTTGTTGTTAGCAAGATTAAGTCATTTTTATTACACAAATTCAACTGACTCAAGTGAAAGAACATGCAAATTTAAGAACATTAAAGAAATCATGTGCATTAGAGCATACCATAGGTGAGTGATGTGGTTGTCCATTCTGATTATTTTATTATTTTAGCAAGAGCAAATACAAAATCAACCTTCTCATAAAAGAAAGCCTTTTCATTCATAAGCAGAGACAAAAATAATTCAACTCAGTTCAGCATACAAACTGTTACTTGTACTTATCAGTATACCTTTAAATGGAAACTTTCAGAAGTGCTCAGTAAGGTAATGTTTTTCAGCTGCAAAAATGATAAAAATATTTTACACAATCACAACACACAATATAAACTAAACTGTTCTATTACTTTTCAATTTTCCTTTACTCTTTGTTGTTATAAATAATATCACAGTAACCATTATTCTTCAGAAAATATTATTGATATACGAAATTAAAGTCTTAAAATTTATGCTTATTTATAACTTTGAGAGTGATTTGAAATAACAAAAAATATTATATTTAATTTATCTTGAACTGAGAAAATAAACATTTAGGTTAGATAGAAGACACTTCTTTTAGTTATTACAATAATAAATGATTACAATCTGTGATTATACTGGTAAATGTTATTTGTGCTGAATAATACACATGCAAACAAATATATAAAGTATATATATATATAATGTATATAAAATATACATAAAGTAGTCAAAAGTTTTTACCTAGGCTTAAAATGATAAGCTGGGCAGATGCCTGGATATTTCCAGCAGGATTTATACCAATGCATTGATAAATCCCCATGTCTGACTGCACTAGTCCCAGTATACGGAGATTATGTCCATTTACAATTTGGAAGTATTCACTCTGAATAATGACATCACCATTTTTTATCCATTGAAGAATGGGTTCTGGTTTTCCATAAATTTCACATTCAAATTCAATATCTTCTTTTTCATAAGCATATTTGTTCTGTGGTCGTTTTACAAAGTGAGGTGGCACTTGTAATAAAAAAGTAATATATATATATGGATATACATAGATAAAGATATAAGCTATTAATAAATACATCAGAAGTATGTTAACTGTAACATAAAGTTAAAAAAGTGTTTTTGTAATTTCAAATAAATATCAGTTTATCTAAGTTTACCTAAGTCTTACATCTGTTGGCAGTGATCAGTCTTTAATAACTTATTCAATCATTCATGATTCTTTTTCATTTCCTACCCATGTTTCCTGAAGCTGGTTGTATGTGAATGGAGTTTTGTGTGTATTTCCCTGCAGTCTTGGTAGGACATAAGCCAGTTAGTATTTAAATTAATAAACAGGAGTTAACTGAAAGACTTCATATTCCTACTTGTTTAATACTATCTATATTTATATACACTTCTTTACAAATGACACATTTTAATTTTTCCAGATGAAGATTAGCTCCTGGTTTTAATTGTTTATGTGTATGGTGCATATTGTGTGTTGTTGTTAGACTAAAGTTACATCTACACAATTGTATTTTCATTGATAGCAATCTTATGAAAATACATTATACAATCAATGGATACTTGAATTGCTACAGGTACGTACGCCATTCAAACAACAAAGAGTTTTAATTAGTGGCTGAAATAATTGTTATATACAAAAGTTCCATCAAAAAGTTAATGATGTTTGTAATTTGTAGCTTTAGAACTTATCCAATTCTTACACTGATCAATTATTTGAAACTTGTGTCTCAAAATAACATTGAATTAATAGTTCTTATTTTTGTAAAATAAATTACTTCTTAAAGAGCATTAGATTAGGTACTGATATCAACTACCATAAATGTTTTGCAAATATAACTTTTCAAATACAGGTTTAGTCTATTGTAACAATTATAGAAGATAAGTTTTACAGCACTGCTCTTCAAAACAAATTTCATTCTGTAACTAATATTGTGATATTTATGAGTGTAAAGTGCTTTATGGCAAATATTAAATAGATTTGATTGTTTGTAGTTTAAGCACTAAGTTAAATGATGGGCTATCTGTGCTCTGCTCACCACTGGTATTAAAACCCAATTTCTAGAATTCAACTCCACAGACATACAACTGTGCCACTGAAGGCACTACTAGAGAGAAAAAATGCTATGTGATCACAGTTAAAATCTCTCCAAGCTTAAATAACAAAAACAATAAAGAAATAAATTCAGGAGCTATTAATTTGAAACCACCTTGCTAAAACACTTTCAAAAAGTCCATTCCAAGTAAACACAATCATAATGAGGGGGCAAAGGGAGATATTAATATCCCTAAACACTGCAGTTTGGAAAGTTCTTTACTTCAAACTAAATATGTGTCACACTTAAATAAAAGTACTTTATTGACCAAGGGTCTACATTTTAGTCTGATAAAAAACTAAAAATCACTAACTTTGAACACATAATGCTGTTTATCCTTAATAGTTCTGAAAACAAACAATTCTGACATAACTGAAAATAGTTAAACTTGATGTGATAAATTTTTCAATTAATGGAGAGTGTTTTAGTTTGCTTTTAAGAAACTTTGTTTTGATTACTGTTTTACTAAATGTTTGGAACAGAAAGACAGATGTTTATTAAAACATCACACAGAATTAAGGTCAGTAACAGTAAATAAGTGGCTTTTTTCAACTTCCATGTTGCCAGTCTCTACAGTTTCACTTTAATGTGTACCTGTATAAAATGTGATAGAGTAGATATTGTTTTAAAGTTTGTATAACTGATACTATAAAAAAACAAAATATTTAGTAACAGAAGAAAAATATAGAAGAACTGTTTGTTTGTTTTGTCACCAAGCCACACAATAGGCTACCTGCAGATAATTGAGCCCTAGATTTTAGTATTGTAAGTTTAAACTTACAACTGATTCACAAGGAAACTTGTACAAAAAACTATAATAAAAAAAAGATTGAACTACATGAGAACAGAGACTTTGTTTGAACCTTTTAGCTCCTTTATGAATGGTAAATTGCACAATTTGTTACTGTTCTTAAATTGCAGTTTTACTTTATAACAATGACAAAACCACAGTCAAATAATTCCTGTGAACTGAAATTGCATTAAAAATAATAAATGTTAAATTCAATCAATATTTTTTCTGTAGTCATATAAAAGAAAAACTTAACATAATCATGAATTTAAACCCTGACCAGCTTCTTTAATTCAAGAAATGGACATAAGGTGGTAGTTTTTAAAATATATTTTACATGTAACTATAATTTTTTTATTTGGAAAATGCACCTTGTATTTCAACAGTTGCACTTGCATCCTCTGAGTCAGCATGGTTCTCAGCACGACACATATAAGTACCTGCATCCTCTTCATCAATGTTCTCAATCTGAAGGCTCCCAACACCAATAGTATGAAAATGGCTATCCAGAAGTCTAAGCATAAAAGTTATTTCAGAAACAAAAGATATATAAGTACCCAACATCAGAAAATTTACTAGATACATTTATATGTCGCTGTATAAAAAATAAAGCTAAAAACAACTAACTTCTGATCAATGAAATATTTCATCATAATTTGCTAGCATAGAACCTATCAAGCATAGATGTCAACTGCAACCAAATATAATGCATTTTCAATTAAAACAGCCAAAAGTATTCTGAACAATAACATTAAATTATGATCATTTGAATTTATATCCTTACAAGAAGTACTATATTAACAGTCATAACTTTGCAACAGAAGAATGATAGATGTATTTTAATTCAAATATATCATCTAAATAAGAACATGACAGTAATGATGTAAAATTTACTCAACTTAGTTTTTCAGTTCGCTTTCTTACAATAGATCAATGCCAAAAATGCCAAACATAAATAATTTTAGACGATTTGCTATTATCAACTAGTGATGTGACAGTGGAATTGAAATTATGAAAAATCTTAGAAGAAAAATTTACAAGCATTAAACTTACGCAAGGTCAATAGTGGCACCATTTTTCAACCAAGTTAGTTGTGGTCTGGGGTTTCCATTGGCTCCACAGTCTAATGTTATATTACTACCTTCTGTGGCTACAACACTCTTTGGAATTGCAATAAACTGAGGAGATGTTATTGTGTTGGCTTTACCTAAAATATTGATAAAATATATCAGTAATTTTCAAACTATAACTTTTATTAAATGTAATTGAAGAGAAATATTTTCTGTGCCAGTATTTAGCAAG
The DNA here is from genome assembly GCA_011833715.1 of Carcinoscorpius rotundicauda. Lineage (NCBI taxonomy): Eukaryota > Metazoa > Arthropoda > Merostomata > Xiphosura > Limulidae > Carcinoscorpius > Carcinoscorpius rotundicauda. The sequence goes on along the minus strand of CM022395.1, from coordinate 43,098,861 downwards.
AGCTAAAATCTTCAGTTCTTCCTCTGAGAAGCAGGTGATGTAGTTATTCTTAAATGAGGAACTACAAAAAGCCTATTTTATCAAAATAAGTGCAAAATTATTTTTTCATAACATTTTAATAATAAAAAATTTACTGCTTTGTGAAATTATTTAACGAAAAAGATCAAAATTTTGAACCATTTTCTGAGCCTTCTTCAAAAAAAGATTTTCCTTTAAGTGGAGTCTCCCAGTGGAATAATAGGTAGTTTATGGACCCACAGTGCTAAAATCTAGATTTCATTCCCTGCAGTGGGCTCACCAGATAGCCCAATGTGGCTTTGCTCTAAAGCAAATAACATTTGAGTAGAGGTTTACCATTTCATTTCATAAATTAAATATTTTTCCCACAAAAAAATTCAAATGAGATTTCTTAAACATAAAACATTTTCCATTATTGAATTGCTGTAAAACAAAATGAGAATAAAATTCTGAATGATTTAACACAAAAAAGAACATGATTGAACTTACCCATAGTTTTCAAGTCTTCACTTTCCTACTTGCCATATGATTTATTGTACTTTCATCAGGAGGATGTATATAAGCTCTTATAGTTTTCTGCCAAACCCAGATTTTCTCATATACAGTCATGTTGTTAACTTTGCAACAATGAAGTTGTAAGTCACATTAATGCAGGTGCAAATAGTTCCAACAACATTGGAACCTCTACTTCTTGGGAAACATCTCTCTGGCAGTGTATTCTCATGGCTGCATTGTCTTTCTTTATTGATTAATATATTCAGGTCAATAATTGAAATTGTTTGTTGGTGTCTTTGGAGGATTTCATGATTGCGAAGATCTTCAAGTTGCACTTGAGGTGAAAAGTGTCATGTTAGATGACTCTCTACTTGAATCTTTATCTATTACAACTTCTCTTCCCTGTCTGGTTGTTACTTATGCTTTTAGAGACTAAAAAAATATTAATAACCTTCATAGTCCTCACAGACTCTGATTCTGTAATTCAGTTTTACAAGGTATTCATCCTTCATGCAACATTTCAGCTGATTTTGAAAGAGATTCTTTCATGCATCATTTTCTCGTTCCAATTATTTCACCCACATTTGTTTCAATTCAATAGACCTATCAGCAGGAGTTCTGATGCTCATCTCTCTTCAAAATTAACTGCAAGTAATGTCAATCCCCCTGTCTTACCTTTACTGCTCACTTCTCAATTTATCCTTATTACATTTACTTGTACTTTTTTATTCTTTCATGTGGTCTAAAATCCAAGAAGGGAAGGAGGATCTTTATGACCTACTTATTGACTCTCTTTTGTCCTAGAATCTTAGGTCAGTTGTCATCTGTGAGATATTTAACTTCAAGATCTTTGGGTCTCACAGGTCATTTAGTCTGGTATTTGCTTGTCACGTTTTATGTATAGGCCAAATTTTTTACAGTATATGTCTGGAACTTGTTGGTGATAAATTTCAACAATAATAAACAGCACACAGTCTATATATACATATATCAAATTACATATTAAAACAAGTCAAATTTATATACAAATTTTCATAACACTGTTGATTATCACATTTGTATCCAGAACTTTACATAATTTTCTTTTTCATCAAAGTCCACAGAGACTGTTTCAGTTACTTTAAAACACAGTTTGACAAGACAAATCCTTATTCTTACTCTGTTATTAGAATACAGTAAATGATAATTTAATATAAAACCATCACTATAGCTGTTGATTATCAAAATTGGATTCAAAGCTTTAAATAATGGTCTCTCTCTTTTTGTTTTTTAACAAAATCCACAATGACTGGTTGAATTACTTTACAATGCAAATTACAAGACAAATTATTCTTCTCTACTCTGTTATTAGAATACAATATGTGATAATTGCATTATAAAAATTGCCATCATATGCTCTTTCTGGCTAAACTCACAATCATGCACTCGACATTTATCCCTCAAACTACATTTTTTTACATGTATTTATACTCCAACAAAGATCTAAAACGTTCCATGCAATACTAGATACTATGATGTAATAATATTCAAATGAAACAATGAGAAAAACTCAGAGTTCTTTTAACATTAAGCAATAATATAACAATTACAAATTCTTAAGTATTAAACTACACAATGTATGGTTTATCAATAATTATATAAATAAACCTGTAATAAACTATCTAAGTCATAACTCTTGTTGTAAATTTAATCAAAAACAATGAAGTGTATCTAAAATTACTTTTACTTTCGTCCTTCTTTCCAATTTCAGTGAAACTACTGTTTTATTTTTCTCTTTTTCAGATTCTGTTTGCAATGTTTGGATCAGGAAGTCTTAAATCTTCTTCAGAATAGTATAAATTATTTATCATGCTTCTATAGGTTTTTACTGTCATTTTTGATAGTTTGAAGAAAATGGTGGTTGAAAATTTATTATATCTCAACAAGATGCACCTTATTTCAAATGGAAAACAAGTGGATGACAATGGTGAATATATATGGTGTTTGTCTTCATATCCTTATTCATTTGCTATAAGTTGATTTTCTTTATTTTTGCCATTGAAGGTGGTTTATAAGCACATTGTTTGGCTCAATACCAGATATTTCTTGTTAACTAGTCAAAACATTCTATTGCTCTCTCATGGATAATTGGCTGATGCCGAATCCTTCTTTAACTCAGTTTCTTATAAATATTCGTTTGACAACCCAACTGGTCATATCTCTTTCGTGGATCATTCATAAAATCAAATCCCATTTAGTTCCAATACAGTGTTTTGTAGATAAAAAATTTTTGATCAAAACACCCCAAGGAAAACTTAAGCCATCTCCTACAAATGTGCAAACTTCATTATCTCAATATCACACTCTTCTTTCTTACACACCCACTACTGAAGGGTCTTTATTTTTATCACCAAGAGGTCCTAATAACTCTCTTCAGTTTCTTCCTTCATTTCAGTGTAGGTATTTTGGCTTTTCATATTTCAGAGGTAAGTCTGCCTATTTTGAATTTTACATTTTTAGAATTAAAATTAATTTCAAACAAGTATTTACCTCTGAAATACATTCACACCTATCTCCCCAGAGCTGAGAGATAAGTGATTCCTATCACAATTGGAACTAACAAATCTGGATTATGGTGGAAAACTAGAGCTCAATATACATCGTTGAAATGTATATTGAAAGTGAAAGAGTGAAGAACTATGAATAAGTAGTTGTATGCTCTGCATTGTGTTAAAAGCATTCAGAATTTTAGTTCTATCTTTCTTGATGTATGAAAGCAACTCAGCAGAGTTTTTCTTTTGTATTTCAGAAGGCTTCATATTTTGAATTTTGTATATAAAAAAATTCATATTATAAAATGAAAAAGTAAACCTCTACAGGCAAGTAGTTTTGGAAATTTATCATAATTCTAAAAATTTAAAGTTTAATAAAGAAGTGTTTAATACCACAGTTTAAGTTTCTAATACAGCAGTTACTTTCTCTGTATATAAAACATTATCTAGCACAAGGATCTAAAAATTATTCAACGTTTCCTGCAGAACATTGAGAATAAAAAGTGCATTCACAGTGTACTGAATAAAACATGCTGCACCCCATTCTTCTTTAAGCTTAAGTGAATCTTTTCCTCTTTGATATTTTAATGATGTGCAGACAGCAGCTGGGTGAGCCCTGAATACGGAATTTCCTTTGAAACGTTTATTGTGATATAAATCCTATTTCACTATGCTCCAATGGTCAAGAATGAAACAAATGTTATGATTTACATACAGAACGGTATCACACACTAGCAGTCTTCCCAAAGGATCAGGATACAATTAAAGAAGTAACAGAAAAATCCTGTTTTCATAGCTGACTACTGATTTAATGCTTTTCTAAAAACAACAAATATAATTTTTACATTTGTATAATCTGTCAGGGTCTCATCTCCAAGGGTCAAAGGTAAAACGATATTTCAGATATTAAAATGTTTAAAATGTTAATAAGATGAAAATGACATTATTGGACTTTATAAATTATCACAGCTGTATCAAAATTAATTACCAATTGATACAAGACATTTGTATGAGAAAGTTCATTTTAGAATTTATTTGATTATGTAGATAAAATATTTAAAATATAATTGTGCATTGTTTTAAACAATATCCACAAAAAACATATTTTAGACTTTACAAAAAGTTGATTGTGAAAAGTCCATCACTGAGAAAAGTACTAATAATTGTTTCAAAAATAACCACTGAATTACTGGAATAAACAGTGCAATATAATGTTAAAATAAACTGCATTGTTTAGCACGTTAGCCAAATAGGGCACATAGATGATAGAGATGAAATTGTTTGATACATAAATGAATAAAGTGAGAACAAAACACTTTCAGTAGCTATACAGCTGACCGAAGACAAATGCAATAGAAACAAAGATAAGTTCTGATTGCTGCTTGCATTAATGTATATTCAGTTTAATCACAAGAGACTTCAAACTGACTTAAACTATGGGGTTTATAACTGGATTTTGTGTCATACAAAGGTGGAATGTGACAAATGACTTTTTTAGAGAAGACAGCTTCTTAGGAAGTAAATCTTCAGATGTTATGACTGGAATGAATATATCAGGTTTACTTTGATGTTATTTTCTAAGTGAAATGATCAATTCTTATTACTCATCTGAAGAAACAGTCTTCAGATACAAAGAAACTACTATGTGTTGGAATAATTACAAGGCATTTATGGTCACTCTATTACAGTACTTCAGACTGACTTACCAAAAGAATGTGAGCAGCAGTATTAAAAGAAAAAATATTTGGCAAACGTTTTTGCGAGTTTCATGAAGGACAACTGATTATTTTTCTTAAGATCAATAGCTTCAAAAATTAAACTATGTGCACTACAGTGAAGAAAAGAATTAGTTATATTTGAAAACTGATCAACTTTTTTTTTAGAACTAAAGTCATAGTTGCCAGAAAAATTACTAGAAGTTCTATACATTATTTCAAAATTTAAAACTGTTCCTAGAGTAGAAACATAGAAAATAAAAGAAAAAGCAGTATTTCACTAAAGATGTCAACTTTATTCAAGAAATTGTGTCAAAATTGCAGTTCTTCTGGTGAGAAAGAGCATTATACCCGTGAATGTAATAACAATAAGGAAAAAAAAGGTAATTGTGATCTTAAATAGGAACATAGATGACTGTTTTAGACAAAACCATATAACTGTTGATGAATTGTAAATAAATCTAAAATTAAGAGAACTGTAACCTAAATATTATAAGCCATTAGGGTTACTTATTGAAACATGAACCCAGCATAGATCTTAAAACATCATCAAAGGAGAAGAAACATGTCAGGTAATTTCCTTCCCTCTAGAAGGTTTCTTAAGATACTTGATAGACTGAATGCCTATCTTATTATTCTCATAATGTTGTTTGTTTTTAAAAACACCATGAAAGTGAACATTAGGAGGTTGCCATTGCTGTAACATTTTTCACACTATGCTGTGTTTTTATTTTTTCTGGACACAGTGTGTTGTGAACTTTGATTTTTTTATCTCAACATAGCATTGTTGGTTTTAATATGTTGTTTACTTATAGACAAGTCCCATGCTGATACAATGATAAGTCTAAGGATTTACAATGCTAAAATCAGGCGTTCAATTCCCCTCAGTGAACTCAGCCCAATGTAGCTTTGCTATAAGAAAACACACACACTCTTACAGATAATCTTGATGTGTTTAAATTTACATCAGTTTCGATAATTCTGGTGTTAGTTTGGAAAAGTAAAAGAAACTCCTAAAATCAATACAAGATTACAGTCACATGATTAAAGAACACAAAATACTGCCTAGTGCCAGTTTTGCCAACAAGAAATCATGAACAAAGAAACAAAAAAACAAATGTTATAAACAAATTAATTACATTAACTATGAAATCACTAATAAAATACCTGAAAGTATAATGTATACTACAAAGCTTCAGTCTCTTATGGTCCTTTGTCTTCATCCAAATGAATTCTGGACAATCATAGTATCAATGTAGCTAGGTTCATGACAATAATACCATGACTGTTTGTAAGTGATAAAATTAAACCTATATCTCTGTATTAATATTAGTTATTGTTCTTTAATAAAAACAGTAATTATTATCCCCAATTAACATCCCTTACAGTTTTTATATATATATATATATATATAAATGACATATTTGAGAAAGTATTGTAGTAGTATTGCAGACTTATAGTTATACTACAAGCTCATTTGCTATATTCTTGATGAGTAATAACACTTATTTTACTTTTCAAACTTTTTTTTGCTTTTGGGAATAAGAAAGCAAACAATACTGCAATAATTTTATCTATGTTTCTTATTCCTTCTCTGTATTAATTTTCAAGACATCTTTGCACACTAATAAAATTTTTCTTTTTCATGTTACACAACCAAAATTGTCCCTTCTTTTTTTTCATCCCACAACAATTATTTGTGCATTTAAGGACCACATACATACATAATAACATTCAGCATGGCTGAATAACAGTAATAAATAATGAGAAAATCAAAACTAACTATGCACTGAATGCTCTACAGAAGAATCACATATGTGCTGCTTATTACTTTATTACTTCCAGTTCAAACGTATCTAAGTATCAGAGGTTATCACCAGGCAGTGGCACACAGGACTGATACCTTGATTCTATCTGACACCGCCCAAAATTCCCACCTGATGTCTTGAAAAATCAGAAAACAAAACCATGATAGATATCATAGTGAAATGGTAAAATTTCTGTGCTTGTGGGCCTGAGCCTTAAATCTTTTAAGTACCTAATATCACGTCTATCAAGCACTGTTCCATAAGACAGAGCACATGGCATTTACTTTCTAGATTTTACTTTTGCAGGTTTGTACGACCTTATTTATAAAACAAGTACCTTTAAAAATAATGCATGTTCCATAAGATTCTTTACTACATATACAACATTTTAAATGGTAATTAATTGTATTCAGCTTATTTATATTTCCTTTTTACAGGCACTGTCAATACCAAGAGGTTCAGAAAAACAGATAGAATCAGCTTTGGGAAAATACTAGTGATTAATTTCATGAATCAAGTAAAAAATTCAGTGTGCTTAAGTGAAGAATTGTGTTACTGGATTTAACATTACACAGAGGAAAAGTGAAGAAAGACATCTATCTTTCTAGTTACAAGGTAGCTCTGTACAGTCCAAATACTAGAATGCAGCAGATTTGGTATAATTGTTTTTAACACTTTGGATAAAAATAAGAAAATGTAAAAAACCACAAGAAGTAACAACAAGAGATTGTACTACCAAGACCACCTAAATAAAAAGCACTTTCTTATTTTTAAAAAGCATCTGACACTTAAACAAAACTTTGAACGGATATTTATAATAGTACCATATTCAATCATGACTCAATATAGCAACTACTTATGTTTTTGATTCCACCACTAAAAGAAAGTGATGGAAACAAATTATTATGGTAAAAATAAACAGCTTTAATAATTAGTTAAGAAGTTGAAATATTAGTTATCAACACCATCTTAGTAGGTATAAATCAAAAGTTTGAAGATTGATATTTATCTGATTCATCGTCTCTTAAATTATAGTGAATTTTGGGAATCAATAAATAAATAAACCATATATTCTTATTCAGATAAAATAGCAAAATAATACATTAATATGATAATGAACCAGAAAGCAATTAATATGGATGAAAGCCAAAAGATGCTGGACTATTCTTCATGAGGTGCAGAAGCATCTCAAATGTTTGAATAAAAATTAAAAGTGTCATTTAATCTCAAAAGTATCATGATAAAAATAATGATATAAAAAAAGTAACAAAAATAAATCTTACAAACTAACAAGCTACATCCAACCTATTTTAAGAAAGCTGGGAACAAGTCCAACTGTACACTATGAAAATTCTTATCTATTTTGTAAATTCAGTAAACTGGCTTTTATAGGTTTACAGGTTATTCATAATATGGAATTATATAAGCCAAAGATCACTTCCACTTTGTGATAGTTTTAAAATAAAATTTAAATTTGGTAATATAGTCAATACTTTTTTCATCAATGTAGTTCTAATTTCATAACATTTTACTTTTTGTAAAATGAAAATCACTTAAAATCTAAGATTATTATTATGCATACTTCATTACTAATTATGTCAGACTGTAAAACTTAGAATTTTGTAACCTATTCTTCAGTTTCTTATTATAGTAATACACATATTGACATGAAGCAGAAAACTTCCAGTTTATGTATTTTCATAAGTTAGTTTAAATTTAAACTTTGAAGAGTATCTTTATAAATTACAAAATGTTAATTAATCTCACAATATGAATATTCATGCATCATTAACTTCTTTCTTACTCACCATAATTCAGGCTCAATGTTAATATTCCTCCTGAACTGATTCGAAACTTATCAATGTTAGATACATTGCATTTATAAGTGCCTGAATCTGAAATTTGCACAAGGTCAATTTCTAAAGCACCACTAGGGAGAACTACCATTCGTGTGAAGTCTAATATTAAAGACTGTTCATCTTTGAGCCATATTATGTCAGGTGGTGGAACTCCCTGAATAGTACAAGGAAAGTATGCAGTCTGGCCTGGAAATACAGTCACATCCTGTGGTTCTTCTTCAAACCTAAGTAAGGCTAAAACACACTTATACATTATATAGTCAGAGAGCTCAATAAATATATATGCAACTTGTAATATTAAGAGATTTTCTTTATCAATATTTTAGATAGAGATTCTTTTTCATGCCAGTTCATGTATGAGGTGAATGATAATCTTCTAAAGAAACTAACTTTCCCAGAAATAGCAATGACAAAATTAAACTTTTAAATTCTGAAATTTAACAATTTAACTTTTCCTTCTGAATGAACTGCATCCCAAGGTTGTTATTATTAATTTTATAAAAGCTTACAAACATGTTAATCTAAACAACTAATATTAACTTATTCAACATCATATAATGTTTAGGAACAAAAAGGGACCTTTTTGATCCACTTATTCTGTCACATCCTCCAAACTAAACAAGCCAAATCATTGCTAACCAGGATCCAAAATATTGTTCATTCTGGTTATCATCATTTTCACTCCGTTTGTTAAGCTAAGACACTTCCCTTTTATACAAAGAAGACTAAAAAAATGGTATAAGCCACTTTATTACATTTAAAATTTATGGACAGATATCTTGCTCATCTGTATCACTCTTTCTGTTACAGCTCACAATTAACAGAATACTTGTTAAAGTTATGAAAATTATTAGAATTTTCCCTCATCTTTAGAGCAGTTTTAAGCTTTGGGAAAAATGCAAGGGAAATGTATTAAAACAAAATAATGTAGTGGGTGGATCAGGCAGTTTGAAATATAATTTATTTTAAAAATAAACACAGGTGACATTATTATCAAATTTTAATGGATTATTTTACAGAATGCAATAAAAAGCTTATAAGGTGTTCTGTTTTACTTTACATAGCCTACTCAGAAAATTATTAATGTTTATATATGATTCTAATGTTACATCAGCATCAAAAAAAACTATTAATTAAATCTTAAAGTGACAGAAAAGTTTTCAATGCAATTAGTAAATTTATTTATTTTTATCTTATTTTATATATGCACAAAAATCTGACTTTAATATACCATAAACATGCTCAAAGTAAATTCAGTTCCGAATATATTATTGTTCTATGCACACTATTTCCTATATCTCTGAAATAAACCTTTTATTATATTCAGCAAATTAAGAATGTTGTTAAGAACATTATTGTTTTTAACAAAAACATATAATAAATGTTGTTAGCAAACGATCCAAAACAAATTATTTCAAATTTGTTATATAACAGTATCCAAGGAAAATTAAACTTTGATACATTTTCCATATTGATATAAACAGTACCTTATCATTTTAAGAGCTTCTTTTAACAAAAAACAAACACACACACACAACAAAAAACAAAACAAATCTGAGCTATATTTGGTAGAACTGTCTTCTTAACCAAGGACTGGCAACATTTACTCCAGTGGAGAACTAAGTCTTTTGTAACTATTCATACTTACACAAGGTACTGTAACATTTATTCCAGATGTGAATAAACTTTTCCCAATCTGGCTATTTCCTTTCCATGTCTGGTAACATTTACCCCAATTCAAACCTAATCATTCCAAATTTGTCACAAGTATGATTTTGTTTATTTTAAATCTTAAAAATACCTTTCAGATCTGGCCAGAGCTAATCAGTCTTTATGTGATTCAGGTTAGGCAGATACAACTACATTTAAGTGCTTTTTATGAAGCTTTCAGATCTGGTACATATATGTTTAATTCCTCATATAAGACAGATCTACTTTCCAAGATTTGAATCAAATCTATTTTTGTTTTGTTTTTGTAAAAAATTACTTAAGAACAAACAATTAACAAACCACCTATTTAACAATCTAATATTCAAAACAAACAATATATAAAACCTAAATAACACAGTATTAACAAAGTGAAATTAGAATATGCATCTTGTATTGAAATATGTGGGAGAATAAATATCAAAGAACAAAATTTTTTTTAATTTTCACGTGTTTTCTTATTTAACATAACAGTAGAAATGTTTCAAGCTCTAAATAGAGCCTGTTCTCACTATCAATGTGCAGCTTCTAAAGTATGAGTCATTAAATGCAATGATCTATGTAGCAGGACTATTCTCATAAGCACTTCATTCTTGTGCTTATGCAAGTTTATGACTGACACAGGAACCAAAAATATGGCAGTGTCAGGCACTGATGACAGTACCTCAGTCCATACAGATAAATAAAGGTAAAACCTTCATGTGCCAATGTGACCATGGTGACATGTAGGAAAGGCCCAAGCTGTAACAATCCCTTCTGATCTACAACAACATATGGATATATAAGCCATCTTTAACTTGAATGAGACAGAGCCAATAATACATCTGAGGATGGAGTTCTAGGTTTGGATAATGTAAGAATATCTCTACCCTTAAGAAGCTTATTAAAACCTATCTGTTGAAGTTACTGCTGAAGTATCAATACAACTATGCAATGGGTAACATCCCTGAAGAATAAACTGATGCTTTCAATTTTTTTTATCAAATCCTCACCTGTATCCATGGATTACTCTTACCATAAAGGACATTGATTTATCATTCTACAGAACATCACTGGAAATATCCAAGGGAAAGTTGTAGCATGAAGGTTTACCGACTAGATTTAACCAATACTACTCTCATTATTAGTGCTTATATCAATGGAAAAGAGACCTGAATCAATGCTGCTGAATTCATAACTGATATATGGGAAGGGTATGATGCTAGTCAGAACAACTTTGTAATAACTTTAGATTTTGAAAGAGACTACAACAGAGTCCATTTTCTACTTCTTTTTGGAAAAAAGTGTTCAAAATAACTATCAGTGTAGCATGTATAAGATAGGCCAAAGCTACACTAACTACCATAACATGCATTATGAAGCGTAGAATCTAGTAATCAGATTGAATCACCATTAATATTGCTCTGCCTGAAGTATCATCATTCTCATGAGTCCTTTTCAACATTTACACTATAGATATACCCTCTTCAGGTAGTCCAACCAGATGTTCTGTGCTAACCTTTGTTGACAACATTATGGCATGCAGCAGAGAATCTAGTACAGCTGAAATCAAACATAAAAATGTAGAGATAATTATTTATAAAACTCATACCAGTTACACAGTGTAATAATTGTACACTAAAATAAACCATACCATAACTTTTTGATCCAATTTCTTTGACAAAGATATAAATGTGTGTACAAATCTACTTTGCAGTAAAATGAGAAATGGTGAAATTATGCTGGAATGGTCATCAATCTTACCAAAATCATGGATGGCTGTGTAAATACACAACACCAAACATGATAAGGACAAATTATCACCATTCTTTGTGGGCACTGTTATTCCTTTGAAAGAAATTCTAAAGTACCAGTGGGGAATAATCTTTGACAGGCAAACCCACTTCCAGCCATTTAATACCATGATAAATGGAGTAACCAAGGCCATCAATGCACTGAAAGTAGCAGCAGAAAATATAGCTGAACAATATTACCTGCTTATGCTTTACCTAAGTCTCATCCACTCTATCCTGAGTAATGCATCACTGAGTGTTACACAGCCAGCCAAGATTGAGAAGATGTAAGATACCTGATTCAAACTGGTCACAGAATATACTTCAGCTATCCTTATCAAACCATTATTATATCTCATGAGCCTAGGCAGCATTTTGGAGAACCAACAGTGCTTGCAAGTAAGATTCTTCACTTGAGATTTACAATGTAAAGACCATGCATTCCATGCTCAAGCTCACTCCAGGTCAAAATTAACCCTGCCAGGAACCAATCAAATATGAGACTAAAACATGATTCAGGAGAAAATCATGGGTGAATATTTCCTATCTAGCCATCACAGTGAAAATCTGTTACCATCAGATTTCAGATGTTCCCCTGTTAAATAAACATCCAGCACCATTTGAATCTGAGGATGTCACCTCAGACATACGATGTAAAGGTTAGACTGAGAGAAAAGCAAAAAAAATCCACAAAAAAAACTTCTCAGTACCTATTTAAAGGCCATGTCAGACAGTCACCTGCTATCATAATCACATAATTCAAAGCTAAATAGAGTGTGAGAGATAGTTGGGAATTCATCCCCTTATCTTGCATAAGGCTGGTGGAGTATTTAAGCTCCCAAAAGCAGCTTAAGGATGGAGCTGGAAGCTATAGAATAAGCTCTCCTTTGATTTGCTGAAAGCATTGAGTTACAAAAAGACAGTGATAGAAACTTAATATTTGCAAGTTAACTGCAGGCAGTATTATGTAAAATTCAGAATTGGTGATATCCAGTTACATGGCAGAAAAAAAAAGCAATTGTATGACACAAGCATTACCTGGATGTACGTGTCAAACCATAAGTAAAGGAAAGAAATTGACAACTATGCAAGAGAGTTCCTCTGTCAAATTCCACACATGTTTACTGAAATATTATCCATCTCTGCACTAATAAAGTGAAAGCAACAACCATGGAAGGTATTCATCAACATTCTGAAGGAAAAAGACTTCTATAAAACAAAGTGCTGTGTGGGGAATCAGTAAAATGGTATACAGTCAGAAGGCCACTAGTGACATCAATACAGGGATTATATTTCACCTCCTGAGTAACAACATGTCTCTACATGAAAGGTCAATGCATGTCAGCACAACCCATAATATTGTTACTTAGTATTAAATCCAGCTTGAGCTCATGAATAGTTTATACACTTTAACAAATTTCTGTTCCTTGTACACATGCAAACAAATGAAATATAGATATAATTCTACAAATATTGCAATTATCCTAATAGATTTTCTTTGAACAATTACTTTGAAATACTTACATGCAACTTGCAGTTTTGCTGAATGACTAACAATTGTTCCCAAATTATCAACTGTTGCCATACATTGGTATACACCTTCATCTGGCCGTTCTGTTCTAGTATGGTAAATATTACTGAAGTATAAAGAACCATTTTGTAAAATTGACCTAGGGAAAAAAGTGGATAAATGGGATTTTAAACTTTTAGTCAAGATTTAATTATTAATGAAAAACAGTGAAAATGGTTTAATCTAATTTAAATATAACAGTTATCCCTTCTAATATTTTTAATAGCTTAAAGAAATTCAATGAATTATTTCAACAACATTGAAAAACATTTTCTTTATGAAAACAAGTGTATTTAATGAATATTTTATAATTTATTTACAGAAACATTCTTTTCCAAATGTTACTGCAATATCAGGAAAAAAATATCTATTCTGAAAACATTTACCTGAAAATAACCAACCTGGAATTTTCAAACCTATATTACTTTTTAAATTCTGAAAACAATGTAAGTATTAGTCATCATTGCAAATAAACCTGATCTACTTCTTTAAAGATGAGTATGAATTTTTCTGAACTCTTATTTTTGGTCCACGAAAAACGTATGTCTTTCAAACGCTATTTGAGACTGAAAACATACTAGTAATAGGAAAACTGATGATGTGATTACTATTTTAAAAATAAATAGTTAAGAGAAAGACATGGAAATTATAGACCTACTTGATTAATCTATTGTCAAAGTAACTTGAAAATTATCTTTGAAAACATTGCTTATTGTGGGTTTAGATGTCCTTTTTTTTGCCCCTTCATGTGCTTTTGTAAAATAAATGCAATCTCATTGAAATTGTACACCTTAACTTTCAAAGATTATAATATTCCTTAACTGAAACCATATTTCTGATAGGTACTTCCATTCTCTCACAAGATTAACTTTTCCTGTTTTACGTTGTCCTACATCTGTGAACTTTTTATAATGCATGTCACAACCCCACTATGCCTCTTTATTGAAATAAAAAGGCTTTCTCATGCAAATCCCCATGCATAATTTCTCTACCGGCAGGAAAGCACTACCCTCAGGTGACACATGTAACTCTTTCCATGTACCAACTACTGAACAATTACTTCAAATTTTAACAGAAGACTTAAGTACCAGAAGGTTGTGGAGAAAATGGAACTACCTATCAAAAATACATTTTCATTTTAGGAAAATTATAACTTCTGATAACACACTGAAAAGCAACAGAAGGATACCTCTGTATATGAGAGAACCACAGCAGATGATCTGAATAGGGACACTGCACCACTTCTGAAACAGGTATATTCTTGAAATGAACAGTTATGAAAAAACATGGCAGAAAAGGATGAGAGAATATCTCAGTGGGAGAGGATACGTCAGGAAAGTAATTTCAATCAGATAAATAAATAACTCAGTTCCAAAGAAGGAGAATGGATAAAAAAAGCTGCATTCCATGGTGTAGAATAACTAGAGCACAGTAGACTGTATTTGGTAAGTCAACTACATCCAAAACCTTGCTGAGTATTGACATCATTATGAGGTAGGATGAGGTTCATACCATCCAAACCTTAAGCCCTAAAATTGTGAATGTGAGAAACTAACTGATTCAAAGGCATGACACAGGAGTGGCACTGAGTCAGTGATTCGAAAATGTGGCATCCAATATACGAGGGAAGAACACTACATTCAGTCTTCTCCTGTGACCACGAGCTTGGTCTAAAATGTCTAAAGGTCAATAATATCCCTGAGGAAACCAGGAAATCACCAGAACAAAGATAGAAGCAACCAACAACCCATGTATACCCTCCATGACCCATGACATAGAGGGAAAAATCGAAGAAGATGGACAACCCCAAACTTATCTGAAAACTTATGTTGATTGCTTCATTTGATATTAAAAACAAGCACACAGGATACCAACACACAAGTGAGAGCACCCAGTCAAAGGGGTGAACTGCATTAATACATCTCACTCTGTTGTACATGTCATCAAGGTTGGTATGCCTTCTATAGTGGCAGAAAACCTGTTTCATTCTGAACTAAATAGTTATAGCCATCTATGTGAAACCCAACCAACAGGATATCTCCTTGGTCAACCACTCCAGTAGTTTGAAACTGGAAAATGTTAAAGATTCCCATTCTCCACTGGTCAAATGGGGAGAATGAAAAATCATTGGATAAACCAAAGGAAGTGCTTCTTCCGAGAAAGTTCAATGGGTGATTATGAAACTCTACTCTCAAAAGCACATCATACCAGTTTATTCAATCAAGGCATTCTACTTTATCCATGCTACCCATAGGTGGTAAAGTCCTGGATGGGCATATTTATCAAGCACATGTCATAAGGTTTTTGACCCTTCAGTGACCTTGTGAAACACCCTATCTCAAGCGTTAGTATGGGGTGTCATGGAAATAATGCACAAATGAACATGGCATACAGTACAAATTTGTGTAGAAGAAAGAATACCTGGTCAGGCATCACTCATCACAGAGCAAGATCCAAGAAACAAAATTTGAAGCAAGGACCCCAGAAAAAAAAGAAAGAGTTAATAAAGTTATACCTAGTGTCATAGCTGCACCGAAGTATGAAGTATAGCCGCAGATGGTAGTCAATACTCCAAGGATGCAACTGGGAGGAAAAATGCTCAGCATGAACTTCAGTATCAGGGGATGGAAAAAAATTAAATAAGGTTTGGAGGCAGAATCGTGTAAAATAGAAGGACTTGGTCATTTATCCAGAGGATTTGAATTCATCTTAATGATTGAGTCACAATGCACAAAACATTGCACAAAAAATGTGTTAAAGATATATTCTGATAGAACTTTCTTCTTGTATAAAAGAAGCACTGATATTGTTAAAAAAATGGTGGCTATTGGAATAATTTTTCAAAATTTTTTTTAATGAAACTGGAAAGTGAACTTGAAAAGAAATCTAAAGTTCTTAGTTCCTGAAATATTGTGCATAAAAATATAGTATGTACATATATTTGAAATTCTTTTATACATGTTTGATAGACATACAAATATGTAAAGTTACAGTTGTGTTTGATGGATAAAAGGTTGACTTTAATAGGCTGAATGGTCTTATTTTCATATGATGTGAAAATTCTACCAGAAAATAGCTGTTTGCGTTATAATGAGCATATGTAAAATACAAAAAAAATAATAAATAATAAAAAAACAAAGAAAAACATCATCTTGATGCAGGTAGTTTGAATTCTCCATTTTATTTCAGGTTATGTTACTTGATTCAATATTTGTTTGAATTTTTTACCTTATTCCTTAACTAATGCACTATAATTTTAAGTGAGAATCAAAGAGATTTTTTATTCTAAACACAAAAATACTGGCAACTTAAATAAATTGCAAGACACACAGCAGTTTGTATACACCAAGCTTAATAACATATAAGATATGGAAATATCTGAATACCGTCTTTTGTCTCCAATAAATTGTAATACTGTTCCTTCTCTTTTCCATTCAATTTTAGGAGTAGGTGGTCCTTCTACTTGACAATTTAGAATTGCAGGACTATCTTTCACAACAACCAAGTCAGCTGGTTCCACAGTGAAGTGAAAAGTTGTGAAATCTCCTGGAAGAAAAAAAAAAGTTATTTCAAAGTGTGCTTGTGAGTACCAACAAGAATGTTAAACACTGATACAACTGAATAACTTAAGCCTGTTACTATGTTTTTTAGAACTGAGGATTTTTTACTATCTTCTCAGGAGTGATTAATTTTAAGTATGTTGAACAATAAGGATTTACAAGGATGTAAGAAATTGATCACAACTATGCCATCAAAACATTCTATTTATTAAATAAAAGTACTTATAAGAGATAGCAATTGGTTCTATTTATTAAGCACAAATATTTGTGAGAAATGCCATACAAACTCCAAATGTGCTTACACATTCTCTATGTTTTAAATGTAACCATTTAGAAGCTAATATTGTAAAAAGCATGAATTCAAAGGCTTTCTACAATAATTTAAAGGACATATGGTTGTGTGGTGAAACAAAAAACAGTTAAGCAGAAAAAGAAGTTTGCATGATCAAATTTTCTTCAATATTTGGCATTATATCTACACATTATGTAATACTTAAAAATATTTTGAACTAAAGTGATAATAACACTTTTAGTCATAAATTAATTTCAATCCATCTGCTCTACTTCATTAAGGAACCTGATTTTTCATACACATGGCACACAAAAGACTTCTCCTACCACAAACCTGTCCCCTTGTGACACAGTAGTATATCTGCAGACTTACAATGCTAGAAACTAGGTTTAAATACCTGTGGTAAGCAAAGCACAAATAGTCAATTGTTAAGTATTGTGTTTAATTAAAGAAACAAACAAGTCTTAAAAACCCAAAATTTCTGTATTTAGAATTCAAGATTTAAAAATTTTCAATATCTATAAAAATATTTGCAGAGTATTAACCCACTTCATGAGCTTACTTAAATCTCTTTAAATTACAGATACTCTCTCTCCACAAGTTCCAGTTACCATAGATGCTTCACAGTTCTAAACCAACTGTTTATTCTGTTTAAAAACATTATTTTCCACAACATCAATTCAATAAAGGCTAAATCAACAACTTACAGACATTGTTACTCAAAATGTCAGTGATATACACAACAAAAAGTCAAAAATACATGGTTGTAAAGCTCTGGCTTAACATTTTAGATTACATATATAAAGATATTTTACTTTATGGACTAAATTAGATAAATATATCAAACTGATAACTTCCTAACAAGTTATATATTTAGGAAGTAACTTCTCAAATCTTAAAATTCAAGAGAAAGATGATATTCATATTTATTCAATGTAAAAAAAAATGTATTTTTACCTAATATTTATTGCCTATGAAATGGTGGGAAAAGCTTCTCAAATAATATTATAAATTAACAACACCAGTTTTTTTTCTTTCCTAAGTAATTTCAGTAGGAAGAATTCCAGAGAGTCTGTTAAAATAAGCTTTGCAAAATCATTAAGAGAAATGTGGCATAACAGAAAAAATCCAATATGGATTCACCAAAGGGAAATCTTATGTCCCTTGACATTTTTATGGAATGGTATTTGTTATTAGGAGCATCTATCACAAAAGGCTTCAGGGAGAGGGCAAAGAAAGTTGACCACACATGTCCCCTCCTCCATTCAGCTGAAAGCCACATGCTATGTATGTGCAAATACAACCTGACCAGAAATATCGTAACAAAACTCCATTAAACTTTGGAGGCAACATGGCCCTTTTTCCCTCTCTTGTTTGTTGCAGGGATGAATGAAAAAGTGTGGACTTCATGTATTTAGATTTTCAAAAAGCTTTCAAAATTTTCAGTGGTAAAATGAACAGTTTAAAAATAAAGTGAAATAATGTTAAGCTTTAGAAGCTTAAAAACATTTATTTATTTTTTGTTAGAGTTATAATTTTTGTGGAATGGTTCACTAATTATGGTTTCTGGCATTTAGCTTAACAATTTTAATAGAAACAGAGAATAATGATTCAATTTATTACAGTGGAAAAATGGCACTTGGCATACGAATAAATTATAATAAAATATTAATCACTGTTAATAAATTAGTTGAAATAAATATTTTACCTTGTACTGAAATTTGTTATTAGTTTAACATAAAATAAGTATGTGTAATAGTACAGTAGTGATTTCAACTATGGTAAAGTTCACCAATTTAAAAAACAAAAAAAACATAATATAATGTTCAGCAACAAGAAGGGGCCTACTGGCCCATTTTAGCTGTCCCATCCTTTATGCCAAACTATAACTACTAAAAAATAAATAAATACAGCTAGCCCTTATCATTCAAATATCTATCAAGCTTATTTTTAAATTACTTTCAAATTTACTGCCTCCACAACATCTGAAAGCAGCCCATTCAGATGGCTTCTACCTTGCTTAAATCTATATTTGAGTTTGCTAGTTCTATAATTCTTGTGGTTAAGTATGAAAAAAGTTTATGTATCAACATTATTAATGTATTTTACAATCATAAACATTCAAGTCTTATCCCCTCTATCTCTTCTTTTTTTCCAGAGAAAACACTTTTGAAAATCTTAATCTTTCCTTGTATGACAACCCCTCTATCCCAGGTACATTTTAGTAATCTTACTTTCAACTCTTTCCAACAATTAAATGCCTTTCCTAAGGTACGAAGCCCAAGAGTGAACATAATACTCCAAAAGTAGCCTAAATAGTGACTTAAGCAAAGAAATTACAACTTCTTTAGACTTGTATTCAATATTTCTGTAGATACAATCTAAATTCCTATTTTCCTACCTCTGCCACTAGCAAGAGCACTCTGCTAAGATCGCCTTAAAGACTGATAAACCATTACACCAAGATCCTTTTCTTTCATGACTGTTAAGGTTATTCCCATTTAAATCATACCCACAATTCAAAGTATGATACTTGACATACAATATCTTGCACTTATCATAATTTAAACTCACTTGCCATTTATTTTTCCAACTCATTAAATGATGTAAATCCTCTTATAAAGTAGCGGTGCCCTCTTCACAGCCAGCAACACTCAATATCATCATCAAATTTATGTAATTTATTGACCAATTCTTCATTTATATCATTAATGTAAATCAAAAAGAACACTGCTTTCTTCCATCAAGCTATTCTTCTATCCAATTAGTCAACTCATGTCAACATCACCTATAAAGAACAGTTTCTTTACAAGCCTTTTATGTGGAACTTTGTCAAATGCTTTCTGAAAATCCAGATATACCAAATCTACACTATTACCCTCACCTACACATGGTGTAATATTTCCAAGCATGTCAAAAGATTTTTGATATTAATGATTTCATTAATTGCTGAAATCTTAATTTCACTGAAAAGTTTCTCCCTAATTTTATCAGTTTTATCTGGTGGTCTGTAACAAATTCCTACTAAGAGTTTTTCCCTTGATACTGACTAACAGAAACCCAAATGGATTCAATATCCTTTTATCCTTAATAATGTCAATTTCAACAGGTTGTAACTCACACTTTACATATAGAACTACTTCTTCCCCTCTATTTACTACTCTTTCCCTATTAAATAACTTATAACCATGTGTTTCAAATAATTTTCTATCATAAAAATTATCTACATTTAACAGTGTTTCAGTTAATCCAATTACATCAAAAATCTTCTATTCCTAACAGTGCCCTAAAGTCATCTATTTTATTTCTTATACTTCTAGTTTTACAATAAAAACAATTAAGCCTATTCTTATAACTACTTTTATGTTGATTTACTATTATAAACTTTCATCTAGATTTCAGCTGTGTTTTATTTAGTTGATCTTTTTCCTCACCACCATCTAGTCCTGGTTTAAACCTTCCCTTACAGTTGAGTTAATAGCCATTGTAAACATGCTTAAGTGTAAATTATCCATTCCAACTAAAAGTTCCCTCCTCCAGTTGAACTGATCCCACAAGTCTAACAAGCTAACCTGCTCATCCTTACATACAACCTTAGTGAACCACTTAAAATTTTATCTCCACAATTAATTCTTGGCAATGGCCTTTATATTTCAATGTTTTTTTTATCAATCTCATGTACTTATTAATTAGCTCCTCTGACTTACTCTTCCTTATATTGTTAGCCCCAATGTTCACAACAAACGCTGCATCACTGCCAGTCCCCTTCATTATATCTCTTGTTCTGTCAGTTATGTCTTCCACCTGTTCCCTAGGGTGACATAATTTAACTCCTTCTCCCTATTCACGATATAGACTATTATGTGTCAAAAAATCACCTTCACCTATAACCTTTTAAGTTCATAATATGTATCATTCTCTATTCCTTTTGTTTTCCCTCCCTCCAATAGTTTATTGTCTACATACGTCAAGAACTGAAATATGCCACTCGATATAATTGTCTTTACAATTAAATTCACTACTTTTAACCCTAATACTACCCTCTTCAACTTTTTTCTGAATGTCACTGTTATCGTCGCTGATGCTTCCCTTGCATAAGCTTAAGATTCTCTTGAAGTTCTTCTGTCATTTCCCACACCTCATACTTCTCTTTATTTATTTATTTCCTCAACTTTAATTAGTACAGTTTCCAACTGTTCCTCCAACCTGTAAATTCTACATAAAAAGTTGAACATTCACACTGCCAGCTTCTTTTAATGTGCATAGCAATCTAGAGTTCCCAAATAAAACCCATTCGTTACATCTATCGGCCCTAACAAACTGAAAACGCTTAACCCCCCACTACTCTTAACCGTTGTATTATTTATAGAATTAAACATTGTTACGTCTATGCTCGGCAATTAACTAGTTTTTAGAGACTGTATTTTATCTATCTTACATTCTTATTGCAACTTGAATTATAACTAAGCTTAAAGAACAATTAGGCACGTACAATGACTAATCTAACACCATACTCTACGTTACACTACTAAAATTGTTTGTTTGTTTTTGAAGCTACCCGAGGGCTATCTGCGCTAGCCATCCCTAATTTAGCAGTGTAAGACTAGAGGGAAGGCAACTAGTCATCTTCCCCACCGCCAACTCTTGGGCTAGTCTTTTACCAACGAATAGTGGGATTGACTGTCCCTTTATAACACCCCTACGGCTGGGAGGGCAAGCATGTTTGGTACGATAGGGATGCGAACCCGCAACCTTCAGATTACGAGTCGCACGCTTTGACTCACCTGGCCATGCCATGCCATACTAAAATTGAAATTAAAAGCATACATTTGCTACTCTAACCCTCACTCTTACTAAATTTGGCTTTTGTTATTTAGCTCCAACTTTTAAATATAAAAATTATATAACCAAATAACAATTCACAATATTACCAAAGTTTAGCTTTCTAAAGTCTTCTCTTTTTAAATAGGTTTGATTTGTTTTTAATTTCGCGCAAAGCGAAACGAGGGTTATCTTCACTAGCCAACTCTTGGGCTATTCTTTTACCAACGAATAGTGGGATTGAACGACACATTATAACGCTCCCAGTGCAGAAAGGGCGAACATGTTTGGTGTGACGAGGATTCGAACCCGCGACTCTCGGATTACGAGTCGAGTGCCTTAACCACCTGGCCATGCTGAGCCGTATATTAGCAAACAGAACTTATTTGTCGTACCTAATAAAGTTCTGCTTCTACGATTCCATCTGGTAAACATCAGGCTTTCGCTATTATAATTTAAGAGTTCATTTTCAGTTGCTGATACATCGCGTAGTTCCCCGCTAGTACAGTGCGTAAGTCTACGGATTTATAACGCTAAAATCAGGAGAGCGATTCCCCTTGGTGAACTAAGCAGATAGACCGATGTGACTTTGCTATAAGAAAACGCTTACATCGCAGATAGTCCATCGTGTAGCTTTGTACTTGGGTTGGTTCGAATTTCGCGGAAAGCTACAAGAGGGCTACTTATGCTAGCCATCCCTAATTTAGCAGTGTTAGACTAGAGGGAAGGCAACTAGTCATCACCACCCGCCGCCACTCTTGGGCTACTCTTTTATCAATGAATAGTGGGATTGACCATCACATTCATAACGTCCTCACGGTTGTAAGGGCGAGCATGTTTGGTATGACGAGGTTTCGAACCCGTGACCTTCAGATTACGAGTCGAGCACTCTAACTACCTAGCAGGGCTCGTAATGGCCATGTGAATTAAGGCGTTCGACTCGTAATCCGATAGTCGCAAGATCGAATCCCGGTCACAGTAAGCATGCTTGCCCTTTTAGGTGTGGGGGCGTTATAATGTGACGGTCAATCCGATTATTCATTGGTAAAAGAGTAACCCAAGAATTGGCGGTGGGTGGTGATGACTAGTTGCCTTCTCTCTAGTCTTACACTGCTAAATTAGGGCCGGCTAGCGCATATAGCCCTCGAGTATCTTTGCGCGAAATTCAAAAAAACAAACAAACCACCTGACAATAGCGAGCTTAAAACTTCTTGTTCGTCCATGCATGGACTGAGCCCTAAGATAGGCCTGAGTATGATGTAATACTTTTACTCTGGGCCAAAGCTATAAAAAAAACAAACAAACCTCAAGACAGACGCTATAATCGTTCGGGAGGGAGGAAGAGGTCAAATGTACCTGACCTTCCTGGGTATTTAACATCAATACCCAAATACCGACACAGTGAAACCTTGAATAGCAAACTTAAAAGTAGCAGAAACATACATTTAGTGTTTTGATATAATTTGTCTATTACAACTTTTTATAAATTTAAACCAAGAGCGTCTTGGTTATATCAGATATACCAAATAATGTATTTAATATTCAAAATATCCGAACAAAAATTAGACTTATTTTTTAAAAGTAGGTTCTTCAATAAAAAGCATAATTGTCAACAAAGTTTTACTGGTGTAATCTATCCTTCTACATCTTTAAAAGATTAGTGTAGTAAATATCTGTGTTTTTGTTGTTTTTACAGTAAACGTAAACAGCTAAAATATTTTAAACACTTTTAGTTTAACGCAAAGTTTCACAAGAGGATATTGACGCACTGATAGTTGGGTTGAAATTTATTATTGTAAGGTCTGAAACTTACAGGCGATCTGCCGAGGAACTGAGGCCCTTTTTAACTGTATTAACCTACATATTCTAGACCAGTGGTTCCAAACCTTTTATATGCCCCGCACCCCTAAAAAATTGTAATATGTTCTCGCACCCCTCAGAGTAATTATTTATTTGAGAATATAGATGAAGATGGCCAAAACAAATGTTATTTCGCACCCCTGGTTGGGAACCATTGTTATAAACTTACTAAATATTTCTTCTCTCGGAAGTAATTTCAAACCTCATTAAAGTGGAATCTTTCTTTTTTTTTTCGTTATTTATATCACTGTGAAATCAGTTTTTTAAGAAAAAAGTTAAAATGGTAAAATAACTCTAATTCTATTTTTTTTTCTTACATAATAAACTTAACGTATTTTGCATTTTTTAAAGAAGCTTAAAGAGATCTATCCAACTGTTGCGAATATCTCATTCTTGTTTGATCAAAACACCAGCAAATGGTTTCAATTTGTTAACATATGTTGTAAAATGTGATTCTATTGAAGATAAAAATGATACAATATATGAACCAACATTGTAGCAGAGCAACCTAAGCACAGGGAACAACAATTTCTAGATGTTAATTTCAAGAAAGCTGGTTATTTTGTTCTATTTCCTGTACAATGAACCCTCTGTTCCAAGATTTACTTACGTTCCTTATTTTCTGTCCGCAGTTCTAAGAATACCCCCTAATTGTTTATCTCATAATTGGTGTGCACGAGGAGGGCATACGAAGAAGGAAAGCGATGACTCACCCGCTGAATTTGGAAAAGCATTATTGATCCAAGTTGAAACAATTGATATGAACAGTGACGTTGATCAAGTTGTGTCTTGGTAAATGTGAGAGCCTTCATAACAGCCATTACTCAAATTATTGTGGCCCAGTGTGATAAGCAAACAACATATAAATTGTAAAACACAATTTATTTTTTCATCAGTTTCTATAATGTTCAGAAACTGAGAATTAAAGTCAGATACGAATATTCTATGGGTAAACAGTTAATGATATTATTATTATAAGCATTACGTTTGAAACAGTGTCAATGATGAACATTTCGTACGAGAGGCGTGATGAAATACTGATAGGTGTCTTAGTTTTGAATCTCCAAGAAGGGAGAAAAAATACCATAAACCATGATATTCTAAAAATAAGTAAGAAAAAATGTATATTCGTTATTATTCCTATTTTTTTAAAAACCATATTATCGAAAAATAAATGAACTGATTAATTCGGTAATGTTCTGGTTTAAGAAACGTTAGTTCTGTAATTTAAATATCTAAACACTTAATATATTGACGAATCCTGAAGTCTAAACCAATTTTAAAATGTTCTAACAACAGTCTGGCGTATTTTATGCACACATATTTGCAAAATATGTTTTGATTTTTTAATGTTTATTTTCTTTCAATGTAGGCATGGGCAGGTGGTCAAGGCACTCGACTCGTAATTTGAGGGACGCGGATCCGAATCCTCGCCACACCAACCATGCTCGCCCTTTCAGTCGTGAGAGCGTTATAAAATGATGGTCAATCCCACTATTCTTTGGTAAAAGTGTAGCCTAAGAGTTTGCTGTGGGTGGTGATGACTAGTTGCTTTCTCTATAGTTGCACTACTAAATTAGAGACAGCTAGCGCAGATATCCCGTGTATCTTTACTCAAAATTCAAACCAACCTTTCAATGCATATAGTTTTGTTCAAAGTTTAAAACAAGTAATATATTTTTCTACATTTTTTGTAAAATAAATAGAGAACATTCATCTTGTAAAATACCAAAAGACGATTATTTTTAATGTATTAACACAACATATACATTAAAAAATTGCAGTTCAGCTTACAGGATTTGTATATTCTTTCTCTGATAGATCTTTATTGGTTGCCCCCCAGTGGCTCAGTGGTCTGTCTGCGGACTTACAGCGCTAAAAACCGAGTTTCGATATCGGTAATGGGCAGAGTACAAATAGCCCATTGTGTAGCTTTGGGCTTAATTCAAAACAACAACAATCGTTATTGTTTAGTATTATCATAAGGAGATCTGAACATATTCCAAAGACAACTAAGTTTGTACGAAAGTATAAATTTTAAATGCAATTTCCGAGCGCTAAATTTGGGATTATGGCATCCAAAAGTAATTCCCTCAGAGAAAATTAGATTATTTAAAATGAATTATAATGTACATCTGGTTGACAAGAGCAAAATAGGAAGTATTATTATCTATAGGAAGATTAAAGTCAGTATTTTTGGCCTTCAAATGAAAGCTGATAGAACCGAAGTTATAAATTTAAAAGACAAGTTGACAGTTTCAGGTAAAAAGATAAGTTTGGATTATTGTAAGTCCACTTTCTAGTTCCACACACACATTTATGGATTACTTTTAGTCTTCTTATGAATGAACTGGGCAAACATATCAATATGACAGGAGAAATTCAATTATTTGTAGTGACTGATTCTGATTTACACAATTGTTATAATATTTCATGGAGTGCTAAATAAAAAAATCCAGTAAATTTTAAATTTGTTTCGAAGTTTACTGATAAAGTTCTTATGTACAAAAATCAATTAAGCTACAGCCGTCTATCCAAGAAAACATATATTTGGTCAAACATTTCAAATCGGAAAGTGGTGTCTTTTTTGTGTGTGGTATAAAATCCCTTTTAAAGCAATTTTCTTGTTGTATGTTGAAATTTAATTAATTTCTAAAACAGTAGTTAGGGATACAGTGTTTTTAAAAAGAATTATCACACAAGAAAAAATGTATAACTGTAGGTAATACAAACTTCATAACGTATCGTAAATGTGTGTGCGTTTTTTTTATAGCAAAGCAAGATTAGGTTATCTGCTGAGTCTAGCGAGGGGAATCGAACTCCCTGATTATAGTGTTGTAAATCCGTAGACTTACCACTGTACCAACGAGAGACTCGTGGATGTCTAACGTGAAATAAATATGGCTGAGAAAGTACATTCCTCATTGCATTTTGAAGCGTGAAGCAAAATGCAACCGAGTAAGTATATGTCTTTTATAGGGTTTCGCAGAAAGAGGTAAAATGTAACCTAGAAAGTTCATCGCTCATAACGTATTGATGCATGGAGCAAAACTTTACCCAGCTGATACAGCATTTTCGTGGACGAATAATAAGAGTTTAAATAGATGATGATACAAAAGATTGAAAGCATTTGTTGATTCCTCGATAATAGCCAGTTCAATGACTACCGGGAGATTTCTTGTGGAAAGAGGACCCCATTACCCATTGTTTCGTTACTCAAGTAGCCTATCAGAAAGGAAGAGTTGGGTATTTTATGATTATTCACTAGTCATGATTAAACAATGAATAATTCTATGATTCAGCCTCTAGAGAAGAATTAACTTTTGCTGACTAAAATTCTCACAGAATGAAAGGAACAGCCAGGCAAAACAATTAATGAAACGGTAACACAAGTTATTATTATATCTGTAATATATATAGGTGAGTACCTACAAATCGACCTTTTATTTAGATATAAATTTTATTTTCTCCGAGTTTGTAAACAACTTACAAAACATTATGTTCACGACTTAAAATCGTAAAATGAAGAAAGTTGGACAGAACAATAATTTACAACGCCACAATTTGAATTCGATTTATCACGATGGACAGAAAGCAGGAAGCCCATTGTGTAACTTTGCGTTGATAAAATAACAAACAAAATCAATTTTTATGTGAAAAGTTACTAGAAATCAATTGAATACAAACGAGGATGAAGTTGAATGGAAGTATGCAAGAAATGAAAATCTGTGCTTGAGAACGGATTTATAAATGTAAGCTAATCAACCTGTAACAAAGGAACACCTTGATTTTTTTGTCACCAATACGCACAAAGTGAAAGTTTCAGATGTGAGAGAGCTGATGCTCGTTACATAGCTAAAATGACAAAAGAATAGTGCTGATGGACGAATGTGAAAATTGGAAAATCGGTTATTAATATATAATTAGATACTTTAAAATTTAAATAATAAGGATATGAATTAAATTGCGCGATCGAAAACCTGTTTAACAACATGGCTTTAACCCTAAAGCATATTTTAATGCACTGCTTCTTATAACTTGAAGCCAGACGGGAAATATTTTTATAGAAAAACAGTGTGTCCATTCCATTGTTCATTTTATATCGGTGTACGAAATGGGATATTTATTTTAAACTACACTCAAAAAAAGAAACCACAAAACTTCTTAATAATTTCGCTTCCCCCAACAATTGGCTTTTGACATTAAAGTTTGAAGTTTCCTTGTGGCGATCATTGTAAAGACAGCTTATAATAAAATCTTGCGATTAACTAAACACAAACATTAATAATATTTTTCTAGGGAAAAAAGTTTAATTTGTGGTATGGTAAAAAAAAGAACGGAAGTGGCTTAGTGTTAGCATTGCACATTTACACAGTATAAAACATTTAAAATTAGGTAAAAATACTTGATTATCTATTTGTTTCAAAGCTATGAGTAAAAATGCAACTGCAAGATAATCCAGGCTACAAAATAACTTTTCAAAAATTAAAATATGTGTAAATTGAAAGGCAAAACATACTCAAAACACGTTCAAAGATGCATTGTGATGCCCCGGAATAGCAGGTGGTTAGGACGCTTGAGCCGTAATCTGAGGGTAGAGGGTTTGAACCTCCGTCAAACCAGATATTCTTGCCCTTTTAGCCGGTATGGCGTTATAATGTAACCGTCAATCCCACTATTCGTTGGTAAAATACTAGCCCAAGAGTTGGTGGTTAGTGGTAATGACTAGCTGTATTCCCTCCAGGCTTACAGTGCTAAATTAGGGACGGCTAGCACAGATAGTCCTCGTGTAGCATTGCGTAAAATGCAAAATAAGCAAACAAGAAGTACAGTTTCAATCTTTAAAAACTTTAACTGGCCAACAGAGATCGATGCTGCAGATACGTATATATCCAAACGTCTTTACATAAAGAAAACAACTTGGTATATATTTAGACAAAATTAACATCAAAGGTTAAATTCCTAAAAATCGTTCTTGTTCAGGTCTTACGTAACCTGGTGGTTAAGGCGTTCGATGGCGCAATTTCCAGTTCGCGGGATCAAAACCTGTCACTAAACATGCTTGCTGTTCCATATTACTATTCATTAGTAACAGAGTAACCCAGGAGTTGTTGGCAGGCGGTGTTGATTAGCTGACTTCTTTCTAGTCTCTTACTTTTAAACTAGCTGCAGCAAGAGCAGATAGTCTTCAAATAGTTTTGTGCCAAATTTAACAAAGAATTGGTTTGTCCAATAACAAGGCTCTAGAACGGAACAAACATTATCATTCGACGATTCAAGTTATTAAAACAGTACATCGTTTTCATGTTTTGATCGTAGCGTTTAAATATAAATATAAGCAATACTATTTCCCTCAACTTTAAGTAACTTAGTATTTCTAAACTTTTTATAGAATGTATAGTACAACTTTAAAATTCTTTAGCGACGTCAAAAAGGTTTTTTTTTCACAATTATTGAAAGTAATTTCTCAAGGCATTTTTAAAATTTAATGTTTTTTTTTGGGAGGATTTGTTGTTGTTGTTGTTTTGAATTAAGCACAAAGCTACACAATGGTTATCGGTGCTCTGCCCACCACGGGTATCAAAAACCGGATTTCAGCGTGTAAGTCCGCAGACATACCGCTGAGCCACTGGGGGGCTTTTGGCGAGGAACTTGTAATTAAATTAATAAATGATATAACGTAAAAGTGATATATGTCGAGTACAAAAGCTGGGCCTAACTTAACAAAATATGATGATTGACAAGTAAACTTGATTGTAACAGACTGTATCTTAAGTGTTTAAAATTGTATGCTTAAAGCCCATAAATCGCTGGTACTAAAACAAGGACGTGCTAAAATATTGATTTATACTTAAGCTCTGCCTCTCGTGTTGAAATGATAATTTTATTTCATTTTTATTTTTGATGGACATTTTCAATTCCAACATATTCAGAATTTTATGAAATGACGTGTGCTTCTTCTCTGAATGCAATGATTTGTCGTTTATGCGAATTTTATGGTAATCAACATCGTTACAGTAATATATCATAGATGTCACTTTGTCAAAGATCCATAATCAATTATATGTTATTTCAGTTATATATATATATATAAAAAAAGCTTAATTTACATTGGCGATATCACCATCAATCATCATTAATCTATAAAGTAGAAAAAATGATAAAATGAGAAGCGTAAACCTGAATTTTCAGTTGATTTCAAAAACATTTATGGGTGAAGACAACCATTGCTATCTACTTCTTAATACTTCATAAATTTCTGCCTTTTTTAGAATTTAAGCAACGATCTTTTACTTCTTGATGACGAGAAACTTATTTGAAATAAAAATGTATCTCAGAACGGCTGGTATGAGCATTTACACTTTTACTGATAAGGAAAGAACTACGTCTTGACCTTCCTAGGTCATCTCCAGATTAAGAAAGAGAGAGTGTTTGAATGGGATGAACACATGTCTTAGGGACAACGGTTACCGGATTGTAAGGGGCGTTTCAGTATACGTTAGGTTATTAATTAGTATAAGTATAAAGGTGTTTCTTTGTTTTGGTTTAACTTTGATTTGAGTTGCTGTATAAGTAGGGCTTCTTTGATTTTGCGTTTGTTTATATATGTTTCCCAATTTAATACCTGAGTGTTTTTTATGGTTATGTTGTATTTATATGATTTGCAGTGTTCAAAAACGTGTGAAGGTGTTTTTTGTGTTCTTTAAATCGAGTTTCCATTTTTCTGCTTGTTTCTCCAATACAGAAGTCGTGACAGTTGTTGCAATGGATTTTATAAATTATGTTGGTGTTGTGTTTGTCTTTGCAGTTTTACATTGTATGGACTTTAGTTTTGTACCTGGTTTTTGAATAAGATTTGGTGTTTACTGAAATGTTATGTTTTGTTATAAGTCTTTTCAAAATTTTTGTTATTTTTTTGCTGATGTTGGGAACATATCTTAAGCAGCAGTGTATCTTGGGATTTATTATCGTTTCTGTTTTGTTGATTTACGTGTGTGCATATATTTTTTTCAACTGATTTTGGAGGAAATTTGTTGATGTTGATGAAATGCTATTTAGTTAGTTTTTCTTGTTCACAGGTGAACTTAATGTTATGGTGTACAGAGTTAACAAGGTTGTAAACACTAAGTGTGTGTTTTGTAGATGTGTATCCAGCAATTGTATCATTAACATACCTGTACCAGTATAGTAGTGGGCGTAAGGTTGAATTGATTACTTGAGATTCAATGTGTGTCATAAAAATGTTGGCTAGAACTGGTGACATGGGATTCTCCATACTTAGGCTATTTAATTATAGGCAGTTTTGGCTAATGAACATAAAGTAAGTTTGGTGCTAGTGAATTTTATAAGGGTTGCTAATTGTTCCTGAGGATGTGTATTAATGGGTTTGGGTCTTTGGTATAAAGTTCTAAAGCTATCTTTCAGGCTTTGGTAGTTGGAACTTCTGTGAAGAAAGAGATTATATCAAAACTGGTTTTATGGTTTAATTGATCAAGAATTCATTTAAACTTAAAAGAGTCTTTGAAAAAGAAGCCAGCTGATGTTACATATTTAAAAAATGCCCACCCTATGTGTTTACCAATGTTGTAGTATAATGATCCATTGATGGATAATATGGGTCGTGGTGGACTATCGGGTTTGTGAGGTTTGGGGGTGCCTTATAGTCTTGGCATGTGCGAGTCGGCCCTTCGTAGAAAAAATAAACGTTTTCTGAGATCATGTTGGTTTTTTTCACTTGTAGTATTATCATAAAATAACTAAAATCAAAATTAAACTAATATAAAGAGATACCTTTATACCTATACTAATTAATAACTTAACATCTAACTGCAACACCCCCTTCAATCCTGTGCCCGTTTTTACTCTTGTTCCTAAGACGTGTCCAGTAACAATCAGTTGCAAACACGCTCTCTTTCTTAGCCTGAAGATGACCTAGGAAGGTCGAAACGTTGTTCTTTCCTTATCAGTAAAAGTGTTAATACCCACACCAGCCGTTCTGAGATACAATGAACCTTTACATTTTAGAATGCGTCAGAAATGTTTTATTAAACATCCAAGATAAGCATAAATAATTAAACTTCGAGAATATATATTAAACAAAATACATCAAATAACATTATGTCTACAGAAAGCAATACTACTAGTTTGAAGAAAGGCCCAGCATGGCAAGGTGGTTAGGGTGCTTGACTCAAAATCTGAGGATCGTTGGTTCGAATTCCTGTCACACCACACATGCTCTACCTTTTAGCCGTGGGGGTGTTATAATGTGATGGTCAATCCTACTATTCGTTGGTAAAAGAGTAGCTCTAAAATTGGCGGTGGGTGGTGATGACTAGCTGCCTTTCCTCTAGTCTTACACTACTAAATTAGAGGTAGATAGCCCTCGTGAAGCTTTTCGGGAAATTAAAAAAAAACAAAAAACAGTTGAAGAAAATTCGATTACACTGGTTTACAAAGAAATTGAGGCAAGCACAAAAATAGCTGTTTTAACCTAATTTGGGGGTGCTGAATTCAGATTTGGAATCCGTTTTTACTCATCACCTCTAGTTTTTTAGATATGCATACTGTACATTTTGTACACATTCTGTACATAAAGGCGTATATGCATTCAGGGTTAATTTCTAATATTGTGTGACTTATGTCTTCTTTTTTAGTTATTATGCAATAAATGCAAATAAATCAGATGAAGAAATGTCTCCAAGGGAAGATTCTGCCAAGTCAATCTCTTCCGAAGATATTGACTCTTCTTATTCAGGCAACAAGCCACACTGGATCACGCAAGAAGACCTGAATGACCTTGCTCATGATTTGTATCTGTCAAAACAGCAGTCAGAGTTCTTGGCTTCTCGGCTTAAACAGTGGAACCTAGTCCAGGAAGATGTAAGGATCACCAGTTTCAGGAATCGGAACAAAGACCTTGCTTCATTTTTCGACATGGCAAACAAGTTGTGTTACTGCACAAATGTACCTGGCTTGTTCACTTTCCTTGGTTTGCCACATAATCCTTCAGACTGGCGTCTTTTCATAGACTCTTCCAAGCAAAGTCTCAAGGCTGTGCTTCTCCACAATGGGAATAAATATCCCAGCATTCCAATTGCACACTCTGTCCATCTAAAGGAGTCCTATGACAATATGGAGCTTCTTTTAGAAGCTGTTAAGTACAACCAGTACCAGTGGAGTCTGTGTGGGGACCTCAAGATCATTGGTCTTCTTATGGGTATGCAAGCAGGCTTCACAAAGTACTGTTGATTTCTCTATCTCTGGGATAGTCGAGCTGTATCCCAGCATTACAAGCAGAAAGACTGGGGGTCAAGAAGCACTTTTGTTCCTGGCGAACACAACGTCAAGGAGAATCCTCTGGTTGACATGAAGAAGGTGCTTCTTCCTCCTCTTCACATCAAGCTTGGTTTGATGAAGAATTTCGTGAAGGCCATGGAAAAAATGGTGCTGTCTTCCAACACTTGTCTACTGTGTTCCCAGGTCTCAGTGCTGCTAAGCTCAAAGAGGGCATCTTTGTCGGACCTCAAATCCGAGAAGTGCTGAGGGATACTGATTTTGAGGAGCTTCTTACCTTAAAGGAACTGAGAGCATGGGAAGCATTTAAGTCAGTCTGTAGTGGCTTCCTTGGTAACACACGTGTACCAAATTACCAAGCCTGTATTGAGAAGTTGCTAAAGACTTATGAGGATATGGGATGCTGAATGTCACTCAAAATTCATTTTCTCCATTCCCACCTTAACTTCTTCCCTCCAAACCTTGGAGCAGTGAGTGATGAGCACGGAGAAAGATTTCACCAAGACATTACGAAGATGGAGAGCAACTACCAAGGCAAGTGGAACCCCAGCATGATGGGAGACTTCTGCTGGATGCTCTTGCGTGATATCCCGGAGGCAAAATACACCAGATCATCTGAGAAAACACACTTCTAACTGTCTGCAGTACTATGAATTGTGTACATTGTGTCATCCAAGTATATTTATTCCGTCAATGTTCTTTATCTATCCTGTTTTATCTGTAATAAGCTGCTGCAACTGTTGAAATAAGCACGTATATACTCTGTATATACTAAAATGAGACTATTTGAAAGCCAGAAAACTAGAGGTGATAGAGCAAAACTGTTTATAAATTTGAATTCAGCACACCCAAATTAGTAAAAAACACCTGTTCACATTCTTGCCTCAGACAAAAAATATTGTTTTGTAAACCAGTGTTATTATTGCCCTAAGGTTACCTCAATGATAACCGAAAACAAGTGTGTGTTTCTCTTATAGCAAAGCCACAGCGGGCTATCTGCTTAGCCCACCGAGGGGAATCGAATCCCTGATTTTAGCGTTGTAAATCCGGAGACATACCGCTGTACTAGCTAGGGGCTAACCGAAAACACACCAGCAAAAAACGGTAACATTGATGTATAAGGGGGTCTTGTATAGTGTGATAACTATTTGATTTTTTTTTCAACTTCAACAGTACTTTGTGGAAGACATGCAGGATTGGCTCCCACTTTTACAGTGCGATTACAGTTGAAAGTAGGAAGTGTGTTCAACAGTATCCTGAAGGATCAAGTCTGAGACCTCACTAGATGCAGTTAAATAGTGCAGCTGAATTTATCTGTTGTAAGATTTATCTGTCTCGACCTCATTTTAAGTATACAGCATTTTGTCCAACCAGCATCACGTATATTTTCATGCGAATTTTCTGCTGTAATGTCAATTCTTCACGCTTTTTTAGGCCGTAGCATGCCAGTAAAACTTATTATATATAGTATTAAACACTGATTTTAATAAAAAATGTTTTTGGAGTGCTATTAAATTAATTATGCTAGAATGTTAGTTTTTTCTATATAGTTAAAACACTGCATAGGTTGTATGACAATTTTTTCAGTATCTTCATTCAAGCAGAATTCTTATGACACGTTCTTGGTAAAAGTACACGGGAATACTGAAGAATATATGTATTCTCACCCTGGCTCATTCAACTGTCAACAGGAATTAGTGACACATTACTATAGTGTTGAAGTTTACATTCTGTGATGGCATGAAAACATTTATGAAAAGAATGCCAAACATTTGGTCCTAATGCCTTTGCACAGTGCTATACATAATATCAATATCAAAATCAAAACGCAAACACGTTTGTTCTTCATCAATCACGTGTAAAATATGAAATTTTATAATCATTGCGCAAGAAATTTACCAAAACCTATTTTGGAAATTGTAACATGCATATCAAATTATTAAATGTTTCCTTGAAAGTTAGGCTCAGTGGATGTTAAAAATATAATTTTCAACGAAAGAGACGAAGTACTATTTGAGAGGGTGTTTGTGAATCCTCATACTAAAGAAATAGTGAATAGAATCCTCCTGGTGAGAAGATCTTGACATCGACATCAAATAGTTTGTCTATTTTAAACGGCTATCTGTCCTTAATTTCGAAATGATACATTAGAAGGAAGGCAGTAACAGTACTTACAGCTATCGCTTGAGCTATTTTTTCTCACCAAATAGTGGATTTAGTTTGGTTTTTGGAATTTGAGCAACGCTACATATTTTTAATTTAGCAGTGTGAGACTAGAGGGAAGGCAGCTAATCATAACCACCCACCGTTAACTCTTGGGCTATTATTTTTACCAAGGAACAATGAGACTGGCTGTCACATTAGGACGCCCCCACGCCTGAAAGGGTGAGCATGTTTAGTGTGATGGGGATTCGAACCCGCGACCCTGGGATTACAAGTCGAACGCCTTACCCACCTGGCCATGCTGGGCCACTGGATAGGGGGAATTTGACTGTTACTATTA
The DNA here is from genome assembly GCA_011833715.1 of Carcinoscorpius rotundicauda. Lineage (NCBI taxonomy): Eukaryota > Metazoa > Arthropoda > Merostomata > Xiphosura > Limulidae > Carcinoscorpius > Carcinoscorpius rotundicauda. The sequence goes on along the minus strand of CM022395.1, from coordinate 43,063,056 downwards.
CGGCTCACCAACGGCCCAAAGTGCGGAACTCGTTTTTGCCGCTACAGGACGCAAAATATGAACCTTCACGTACACAGTCGACACACAATACTCGTCATGGCCACGCCTGGCTCCCCGCCGCCAGAAAGGGACAGCAGATAACATCGTTGCTTTTTACACTACTCATACAAACAAAACTTATTTTTTAATTAGAATAAAAAGCAAACTAACAGTTATACTTTAAGTATAAAAAAACATAGAAATATCATAACAATTATTTCTACTGCGTGCAAAATGTTCACTAAAAATATTTTCTTTGGTAAAGGTATAGGATCGATATTACTAAAACTGGCCCAACATGGCCAGCTGGTTAGGGCGCTCGACTCGTAATCTGAGAGTTGCAGGCTCGAATTCCCGTCACACCAAATATGTTCGCCCTTTCAGCCGTGCGGGCGTTATAGTGTTACGCTCAATCCAACTATTTGTTGATAAAAGAGTAGCTCAAGAGTTGGCGGTAGGTAGTTATGACATGCTGCCTTCCCTCTAATCTTACATTGTTAAATGAGGGACAGCTAACGCTAATACCGTGTAGCTTTGCGCGAGATTCAAACAAACACCAAAACTATCGAGTACTGAACGTGATAAAGTATCAATCAAACTAGATCAATTTCAAAATATTTTTATCTTGTTTTTTTGTAATAAAAGTGAAGACAGAGAGAGAAGAATCAAATTATATCTACAGTTCAGAGAATCTAAAAATACTTAGTGAAAATCAATTCACTTAATCAATACTTTAATTTTATAAGTTAACCCACTGTTAACAAATATATTGTTATTCTATGGACATTCCAGTTCTGATCAAATGAGTAAATTTGTCATTGAGTTTTTAAATAAAAAATGCTCATTGTGGTAAACGAATCAATAATTTGATCTAATTAAGAGTTTCTTTTTCTTCCTGATTTGTAAAACAACAAAAACACCTCACGTGGTAGGTAAAATAAATAATATTTATGAAATCTGCGCAATCCGTTATTAAAACCAAAACAAGTTTTATTAAGTTTAACTTCACAATCTGTGTTACAAGTCTGCGTGGTATCAATATTAAGCACTTCGCTTTCCAGTTTATCAGAATCATTGACTATGACTAATTATAAACAATAATACATTTAAATTTCTAGATTCAAGAGTTTTAATTTATATTAACTGTAGAATTTACATCAAGATGGCACAGACTTAGGATTCGGAATCATTTCCACGTTTAACAATTTATCAGGATATTTGTATTCTGAATTAACACCTAAGACAGCTAAACAAAACATGGACCACATGATCCTCTTTATAAAGAACTTTTCCCATAAATGAGATGAAAGTGGTTTTTGAAGGAAGTAAAATAATTAATCTGTTTGTTTAAAGTTTTCATTATCTAAATCCTGTTATGGCAACTATTAAAGTACATCTGCACGCTTAAGATTCTACATTTGGCTACTTGTGAAAAATATTTTAAAACTGAAAATTTGTGAAAAACAAGAATTAAATAAGTTACGTTTTATCTTCAAGAAACTGTGTGCACCCTGATATGTTTTGGAATCTTCGATAAAATCTAACACAATCTGACTACCATCTCAATTTGATGTGGAGTTTCTTCTTCCAATCTAACAGCCCTCCAGTGACTCAGCGGTAAGTTTGAAGACTATAAGGCAAATAAAGGGGTAAGATACCCGTGATGAACACTGCACAGATGTATATTACATAACTTTGTTCTTAACAAATAAACCAACGACAACAAATAATTTCCTACCATTCTTATTAAACTCAAAAAGTGGCCGAAATCTAGTAGCTCCCACCCACTCAGTAACACATATATAAATATTTCATTTAAAAATATATCTTCAGTACTTGTACAAATAATGAAGTTCATCCTTCAACTTTGCGTTAACAGATTCAAAATCACAGTTTCAGGGGAAAAGTGTGTTTATATACATTAAATACAGCATTAGATAACACAGTTACTGCTGTAATTTACCACTAAGGCAGCCCAATATTGTAAAGTTTCCATAATACTATTATTAATTGTTTTCTTTTATCACAATGTTTGTTGCAAAAAAATAAATGTAAACGCTGTTCCTTTGTTAATTTAACGACATAAAGTAATTGCTATATATTTTATAAATTTTGTACAGTTACTGTAAAAATCTAAACGCTTTTAATTTTCCTAACAGTTTAAGGAGTTCCTTAGATAGTAATGCATTTCTACCCATTTTACATGTTTGTAATGGTGTAGCTGTTATTGAAATATTCGTATAAACGTGTTTTTTTTAATTATGAAGAAATGTAAGTTTTAAAAATATTTATATATTTTAATACCATTTGTAAATGAAGTAAAACAAAGATAATTTATGTTTGTAGTCTTTCACGGTGAAAGATGATTGGATAGTTAGACTTATACACTTGAATAATTTCACCGTTCTTTTACTGAACCTGGGAGAAAAAAATGCATAATGGTTCGATGTTACACTTCGTAAGTACAACAGGTTTATTTGTTTCTTTTTAATTTCGCGCAAAGCTGCTCGAGGGTTATCTGCGCAAATAGATTTTTAGAGCGTTATAAACTACTATGCTCGTGTTTTATACCGAAAAGAAAAATATACTTTTTTATTCGATATTGTCAATTTTCGTTCGTTTATTATGGACAATAACATGTAAACATATAAATACACATGAAAGTCAGTTTAAGTTTTGTACGATACACACAAACATACATTTATTCTCCCTTATATTTTAATAATCTAAAGCAGGCGAAGTAGTAACTGAAATTCAAGCTTACAAATAACTTTTCTTCGCCTTTGCGTTGTATTAGTGTTGCAGAAAGTTCCCAACAAGTCTGTAGTATTAAGTATTAATCAATAGGTTCAAATGCTGTGAAGATATATGGATAACTTAGGAGTGGGTAAATCGATTCAGTAGATTATATCGATTCGCCCTTTTATCTAAACCACATTGCTTTTTTAACATATAACACATATTGTTATTGATATTTGCAGTCGTTTTATGTTTGAAAAAAAAACAAAGGAAAAAATAGTAAAACAAAAATGATTGGGTGGAGCTGAGTGGTACAGCTGGAGGTATTGCAGTTCATAAATAACTTGGTGTGACATCACCAGAACCGAACAGATGTTATACTCGTTAAGTATGATCATCTCATCTACGTCACAATGATTCTGAATGGGATAAAAACCTCCTGACGGCTGTCATTGAAATTATAATTCCACACCAATTCGAAGAAAAGAAATGGAATTTTGGAAGAAAAAAAGATCACTGTATTTGTGCGGGTTTATACATAATGACGATTTAAAACGTAGACTATACTATTAACGAAGTCGTTTACCGAAAGTACCAGTATTTTCTGTCTGCATTAATCAAATTCATCTGATTAGAAACTATGGTACATAAACTAATGGGCTTGTGATGTTGAACGTTAGAGATTTAATTAAAATAGGCATCTTGAAGGAGTGGTTATAATATATTCTAAAGATAAAAAAACAGAAGAACAATTTTCTTAAACTAGGGGCGTATCATGAATTTTAAATATTCTAATGTATTAGTACCATATATGTATATATACATATGTATGCTTCTGGAAGGGAAGAGAAAAATCAATTTTCTCAAACCTTGAATCTTATCTGTATGATAAATTTTGTCCTCAACTGTTTTTTTTTCATTTGAATCAAATTCTGTTACTGCTATATAAGTAATTATCTTTACTTATTTTGTGTGACAACGAAGTGCCTGTTCTTTAAGTCGAAGTTGGACACAAATCAATCTTCTACAGCCACTGCTGTTATAACATTTTTTAGAAACAGGTACAATAGTTGTATCTCCTCTGAGATTTAGTGAATTTATTTTGTTCACAATATTACATGATAAATATGTTACTTTTAGTTTGGTCAATTGAATATTACTTTGAAAATAAAACAAAACACTGTTTTTAGCTAGGGTAATGAATACTTTATCGTCTTAACATACTGATCACTTTCTTAATAACATAAGTATACACATAAAATGCTCAAATGATTGTTTGTTGTTAAACAAAAGGTCATACAATGGTCTATCTATGTTACGCCCAGTGCGGATATCGAAAGTCAATTTTTTTAGCGTTATTGCCATAAGTGACTGGGGTGTGGGTTGTTTAAATGGAGAAAACATACATGGTTTTGGACGAGTTTTCAAAAAAATATATAAGGATATTAGCTAAACATGCATCTGTTGAAATCCACTACATTTTCATTTAATTGTTCGGAATGGCTAGGTGGATAGGGTTCTCAACTCGTAATCTGAGAGTCGCGGGTTCGAATCTCCATTACACCAAACATGCTCGCCCTTTCAGCGGTGGGTGCGTGATAATGTTACGCTCAATCCAGCTATTCGTTGGTAAAAGAGGTGGCGGTGAATGATGATGACCAGCTGCCTTTCCTCTAGTCTTACCAGTGGTGTACGAACTATATTTGAAAGTTGTATTTTATTTGTTTTAAAACACGAAACGACACAATGGGCGTATCTGTGCTCTGCCAATCGCAGGTATTAAATTCCAGTTTTGAGTGTTATAGGCCCTCAAACTTGTCGTTGAGTTACCGTTGAGATGAGAATCGTAATTTAGATATTTTCTGCAATAATAACGATTACAACTATTCAATTAAATCGTACATAAACATGGTTTTTGAAATAGTGTATGAAAATCAATATAGACAGCAATCTTTAAAATAGTTCTATTATTTCTAGTAAATGGTACTTTTGGAAAAAATATGTGCTGTAAATATGATTTACACTTTTATAGACTAAACCAAGTTACATTATTCACTGAAACAGAAACACAAATCGATTATGAACGGTCCATGATGCTAAAATAGTGAAACAGGATATTTTGTTTGTTTTGTACATAAAACGACTTACACAATGGGTTATCTATGCTGTGCCACTGTGAGTACCGAATCTGACTTTTAGCGTTATGAGCTTTCTGACGTACCGCTGAGCTACCGTGGAATTCAGAGGTTAAGTAAGACATCAGTATTTTTCGCGACGAATTTAATGGTTCAACTAAACTCCACTAAATTTACCGAAATTGTTTAGTTTATTCAGCATTTTCCGAAGTTAGATTGATGCTGTGATTTCGATAAGTGGACTTGTTTTTAGAATTTAGCAATTAATGGTTGTTTAAAACACTACTAAAAATCTGGCTTAGGAGATCTCTAGTTCATTTGTTGTTCTGGTAAAATGTTCTTAAATTAGACCCTGACAATTAGCCTAACATTAAATTTTACAAACTTGTATTTGTTTCATATCTTTTAATTGAGATACCGAATTTATGAAGTATAATTGCATTTTTTTTTCTGTCATAGAAAAAAATATCTTGATGATTTCACTATTTTTCGAAGCTTTTGTTTGTATTTTTGTTTTTGGAATATCGCACAAAGCTACTCGAGGGCTATCTGTGCTAGCCGTCCCTAATTTAGCAGTGTAAGACTAGAGGGAAGGCAGCTAGTCATCACCACTCACCGCCAACTTTTGGATAACTCTTTTACCAACGAAAAGTGGGATTGACCGTCACATTATACACCCCCACGGCTGGGGGAGCAAGCATGTTTAGCGCGAAGCGGGCGCGAACCCGCGACCCTCGGATTACGAGTCACACGCCTCACGCGCTCGGCCATGCCAGGCCTATTTTTCGAAGGAATGCCAAGAAAGATTTCAATGAACTAATTGAAATTTTATTATTTTGATATAATTAATAGTTTTTTCTGAATTTAATAAATAATAAGTGAGCGTTCACTTCGAGGGCTAGAGATTTCAGTAGCTGCACATGAAAACACTGAAAATGATAATGGTGAAAACAAAATGGGTTCTTTTGTATAATATACAAACTACCAGCTTTCTGGACTATTTATGGGCACACTTGTCTTCCCATTCGAGAAATATTTTAATTGTTATTTCTTTCTTTAAAAGAAAGTCAGTTATATCCACAAATGGTTTCCCTTTTCAGTATTTCACAGTTTTCCCTTCTGAAACTTGCGCTGAGTTATGAGGGAGAAAGCTCCCAACGATAATTACCGGACGCCCCCTTTCTTCGATCATAAATCACCATTAATTCATTTAACTCTTACTCTCGCATGAGGAAAAAAGCGTAGTAATTATCAAATGCAGTGACCGACCTTCGAAACCGGGCTCTTAGGGAACATTACTCGTTTTAAGAAAAAAAAAAATTGCGATTTTTTTTTTTTACATCTTCTTAACGACTTTTGTTCATTTTATGTCAAATCTACTATGGCCGTATCTACAGCCATCTCTAATTTTTGAGCTGCCAACCACAAGGGAAGGCAGCCGACTGGCAACATCCACCGCCAACTCTTGAGCTGGTCTTTACTGATGAATAATGGGACTGAATGTATTATTATAACGCCGCTATAGTTAGAAGGGCGAGCATGTTCAGATGCTAGGTTACGATCCCATGGTCCACGAAATGCGAGTCGAGGGCCGCTACCGCTAGACTATTTTAACGAAGAATCGAATTGTCAGACATTTATTTTCTATGTAGTACATTCATGCAATAACTTTATGAAATGAATAATATATAGTTGATAATTATCTATATGTTTTCTTTAAATATATATTATACAAAACAGGCATTGACAAAAACGCTGCACATGAACAAGTCATCAGGACACAAGCTATATATAATGAGGAGAGTTTGAAGTCGACTGTAGAAATAGGACAGAAATAGCGATGAGGTTACACAGTCTATCAGTCTTAACTTCAGTACGTAAAAGGCTCATTTATAAAGTAAAATAATAGGAGAGTGAAATAATAAAAAAATACATACAAATAATGTCCATACGCAATGGCAATCTCTGAATCTTGAAACCTCATGTAAGGCATGTTTCTTGATAAAACCGTGAAGTGAGAAAACGCCGTGTTATTATGTACATATGTTATCATGACACGTTTCTGAGAGTAGATATCTTCATACAGCTGTGAGAAAACATGATTTCTTATCTTTTTATTTCATAGATTTATTATTTATTTCACTTTTCTTATTTACCCGTGAGGATTTACGAACGGAGTTTATTACCGATAGGCTGTGTATTTCCACCGTTATGTAGGTCGTACTTCCGTAATTACATCCAAAAATAATGACACTAACCACACGTATATGTGGTCTGTTACACTGTTTTGTTGTGCAGCATTTTGGTTGAGGTTTACTTTTAATTATAAATATGTTTTGTTTCATCATGGGTTTTGGTACTGTTGTTTGCAATGCAGTCATTTCTTAGATAACCTTTATGTTTACATTGTGTGTATGTATGCGTATATATGTATATATATATATATATATGATAGAACTGTATTGCAAAAAATAATTTCACACACACTCATAATGTCAATATATGACACGTGACTGCACATTATGATGCATGTATGTGTGTGCGTATCAATACTTTCAGATTTATCTCAATGTATTGGAAGCGTAGTACACTGAATATATGAAAGTTTGCTTTTAGAACCACATTTCCGTTCCTCACTGTTTTTTCCACCACAACTCTGATAGATTAGTGAGATAATGGATCTCGTTGGAACGTCTCAGAACCCCGACGTCCTCTTAAAGATTAAGTGTGACTTCCGGACCTTGCCACTGGAGTACTGGTATGCTATCATATTTACAAGATAACATGCCTACATAGTCACACCAAATTTTCTCAAACTTACCCTGCTTTTCAAGTAACACAGTGTATTCCTTGCACGAGGTGTTTAAAAGTTCAATAACGTGATGACAAATCCTTAAATTACCACTGCATACGGTTACGTGATCGGCGATAGAATTATTTTGATTTGTTTTTGAATTTTGTGCAAAGCTACATGACGGCCATGTTAACTGTCCCTAATTTGGCAGTGTAAGACTAGAGGGAAGGTAGCTAGTCATCACAACCTACCGCCAACTATTTGGCTACTCTTTCACTGACGATTAGTGTGATTGACTGTCACATTATAACGCACCCAGGGTTGAAAGGGCGAACATGTTTGGTGTGACAGGCATTCTAACCCGCGATCCTCAGATTACGAATAGAACACCCTAACCACCTGGCCATGCCAGGCCAATAATCACAGGAGACGTTGTAGACCAATCGAAGTAGCACATCAGGTGACGTTAAATGTAATTTGACAATAGAAACAGATTCCTAACGCTTTACCAAATATTTTGAAATACTTTGGTTTGTATGGAATAGAGTTTTGGTAGGAATCCAGAGGTAAGAAGATGATGGTAAAGCATTAATTTCGTAGTTACCTTTAAAGCAGTTTTAAGATATATAGTACAAGTTGAAACTTCGTTATTTCGTACTATGAAATATTACCATTTATTCAGCTGTACTCTTATGATGCTAAAATTCGGAGTTTTATCCTTGCGGTGAGCACAGTGCAGATAGCTCATTTAGCAACTTCGCTTACTAAGAAAATAAATAGACTAATTTGTTAGTAAAATATATGTATATGAAAAAAGATGAAATACAATGCAAATTTATATTCTATTTTCGGTTTCATTAATAGGATAATGGTATATACTTACACAAAAAACTTATAAATCAGGTATTTTTTGTTTTGTTTCAGATTTTTGAATAAAGAAACATAAAGGTTATCGTGCACAGCCATCCATATTTTTGAACTGATAAATTAAAAGAAAAGTAGCCAGTCAATAGCACCCATCGTCAACTCTTTGGTTAATCTTGTCTGCTGCAATAATGTATTTTACCGTAATTCTTATAGTATATAGCATAATTCATATAGCAATCTACAGAACACGTTTGTGCAACAACGAGTGGTGAACCATAAATCCTTGGATCCACAGTTTTCGCATGACAACCACTAGGCCAAGTCCCTCTCTGAAATGTACCGTTCAATTCACCATACTTTCGTAAACATGTTACATTAAAGGTTATGAACTCATAAAAGTTTTGGTTTCGTTTGTTTGTAATCATGCACAAAACTACACAATGCTCTGCCCATGACGGGTATCGAAACCTGGATTCTAGCGTCATAAGTCCGCGGACATACCGCTGTGGAAACTATATTAAGAAATTACAGGATTCGTCTGAAATGTTCTCGAAAAATAATTTTGACCTGAAATACTAACAGTTGACAATAATCCAAATGTTTATGATATATATATATATTATGAATTCACCTTTAGAAAAACAAGAATAACCTTTATTTATTTTTTGCTTTTACATATATCTCCTTTATCTTTTTATACTACCATAAAAGTTCATCTAAATATATATCGTACCGAAATGAAGCATTTGACACATTATAAAAATCATTTTCAAGCCATTCATATCCATAATTTAGGGTAGAAAGTAAAACCACATTCACTAAAGATTTTTCTTTTTTAGCACAAAGCTGTAGAATAAGCTATAATCGCTGTAAGTAAGTTAAATAACCAGTAACCCACCGAGGGAATTAACAAAAGAAAGTACACGTTGTTCCTATATACAGGTACCTTACAAAAAATGTAAGATCACTTTTTATGCAATAAGATCAGTATTTTATAGATGTGTAGAGAGTTCATAATATATGGATAGTTTTAAGTTCTCGTGTTTGGTGTACCAAAATATCTAAGAATTCACAGCGGTTATGTAGTGAAACGTTAACATAATAAAACTAGGGTGAAAAGACTTGTTAACATTCCTTTCTCCATAAGCAAGAAGAATGTTTAAAATATGTTTGGAAAGAGGGATGGGAAAGAAGAAACATGAAAGGAAAAGAAGCACATTCATAAACGATTTGAAGAGAATAATTATTCATAATTTATCCTTACAATTTTAGTTCAATATGCAAGAAGGTAGATAGTCTGAAATAAAGTTGTACAGTATTCAGAGCAATAGCGTAGGAAGGAGTTACAAAGCGGAAGCGCTCGGCCAGATATCCAGAATTTACAATGACAGATTGAAAGTATTAGTTTCTTTCAGCAGCTCCCGTACTGCAAAAGACAGCTTATTCTAGAGCTGTTTGGGTCACTGTTACGTATTTTTGATGTTTTAAGTTCTTTGTAGACTAAACGCAACAGAAAAACGCAGATAACAGCTTGTATAATTTATTACACTAAACTATTAACAAATATAACAGATATAACATGAATTATATAATAATAGTGACAGATATTAAGTTACAACATTCGAAATTAATTACAAAACAAAATAATATTAGTTTCAAACTTCAAAATAAATCACAATACAAAACGGTACTGGCCTGTATCTAATGTAATGATCTAAAATTAAAGTCTCAAATTCCAGTCTAGGGTGTGAATTTGGTCCCACGAAGAAATTCCGAAACAGTTCACAGTTCAATGAAATCGCCGTCTCTCAGCTCAAGCAGTAATTCAGATGTATCGTAGAGATTGACGAAATAAAATCACAACTTCCGTAGATCTAACTTCAATCACAAATCCAAGTTGAATATTCACAGCAAACACTTAATCTTTCTCAAATAACTAAAACTGATGCCTGAATCTCACTCTTATTCTTCGAATAAAACTAATGACTGAATCTATCTTCTTTTTTCGAATAAAAACTGATGACTGAATCTATCTCGCGTCACCGTCTTTTATACCGATAGGCCTACTTCTCGAACAATCTTGCAATTTCCATACAACTCTAGAGCAATCCGCGCGTGTCCGTTCTTGCACGAGACTACCCGTCTAGACACAAAGTCACCAGCACTCATTAACAAACATGTGATTGGTCTACTTAATTCAAGAAAGTTCTAAATGCTACCTTAAATAAATGACAAAATATTAGTTTAAACTTCGAAACAATAATATCAATATGGAAAAATGAATAATACAAATGAAAATTCAAACACAACACGACATGTTGTCGTTTACAAAATATTTAAACATATACATAACAGTCACGACCCCCAAAAACTTAGTATAATATCATAATTAACAGTTCTTACATGAGTCAAATATATAAAAGTGGAGGTACTGTAGCACTCCTGGTTCTGACACCGCTGATTCAAAAAATCATTAGTTTTTGGTGTTGTTTTCAGCGCAGAATTCTTTTGTTTAAAAGAAACACAACAATAATCCATTCCATTATGTCAAAACTGTGTAGTATAGCGTGTTTTTACTTTTCATCTTAATGGGGAAAGCATATATGCATGTAATTTATTTAATATATTTACAACTCGTCTTGCTGGGACAAAAGATGTTCGATCCACTTTAAATAAAACAACTATTTCTTGTTGTTGTTGTTTTGAATTAAGCACAATGCTACACAATGGGCTATCTGTGCTCTGCCCACCACGGGTATCGAAACCCGGATTTTAGCGTGTAAGTCCGCAGACATACCGCTGAGCCACTGGGGAGCCCACAACTATTTCTTCCACATCAGAAGGAGACATAACAGAATGTGTAAGTATTTTGGACTAACTGGACAAATTATGTAGTGAATAATGTAAGGTCTAAGTTTGTAAAATTTGAACTTTAACCTTTCAAATTCACTCAAGAAAACAAATATACGGCTTCAAGAAATCGCGATTCAGAAGTTTAAGACGAGAATATTTGTCTCCAGGTGTGCTAAAAATAAAGAAACCACAGTCTTCAATTATTTACACGCAACTACAAAACGTGTCAGCTTGATATTTCTTGAAAATAATGAGAAATACCAAGAGAATAGCTTATTCATTGTCTTCGTATCGGAAATTCTAGCACGTCTGTTGCATTATCAGTAATTATTAGATTTTTGGTCTGTAATCGATGAATTTTTTCACTATGCAAATATGTATTTAAGAAAAGAAAAGTTGTGTGTATTAAAAAACAAAAATGACGGTTTTGGTATTTTGAAAGATAAAATGTTTATTAAACTTTTCGGGCGCCAACTTTAAAATAACACAACTATTCATTGTCAGAAAATAGGTATTGCCCACACAGTAATTATGATACTTTATCTATAGATCTGTGAACTGGTGTGAAAGACTAGCCGATCTTTTCACATTTCATCAAGTTCTAGATAACCGAATGTTAATTAGCTGGATGTAATATTTATAACAACCAGATTTTACATAAGAAATAAAACAAAGTGAAGCACGTGATACAATAATTTATTTCATCGGTGAACAAAGACAAATGTAATTGCCAATTCATAAACGGCAAAACGAAAATTCTTATATAGCAATATAAAATAATAGAATATTAAAATTATGCGAGGAACGGTTATTATATATGATAATTTTACTTTAATTTCTAGTTATTCATAAATGAGGTTTCCACATATGTATTTTTAATAATCATTCATTCCAAGTTTAATAACATGAATTGAAAGAGTAATGACCATTTGTAATTAATTATAATTTATTTTTATTTTTAATTTTTCATTCATTATCAGTAAAATATTCTACATGTGTAATTCAACATAACTATACGTAAAAAATAAGAAGCCTATATTTATTATTAATAGTATATAAAGTGTAAACGTGCCTTATGGAAGCTGATAGATAAAACAACGAGTGAATCAAAGAACTGTTAGTATATTGTTAACCGTACTTATTATACTGTAGAAAAAGCTCTTCTGTTATTGCCATCAAGGCGCACACTCTTATGTGCAAATACCCAGTAATGCACGCACTTGTATATTCTGTACAATTCTATACAGGCAATGCTATAAACGCTATAAATACGATTATTTGCATCGTGTCTTTTTATTCGCTTGAGTGTTATGCGTATATATTTGGTTTGTCTCAGGTGTATGAAGTAAAACGTCTACCCAGAATACCACCATTTCACGGGATTCATCTACGTCAGTGGTTCCCAACCAGGGATGACCCGGCATGACCAAGCGTTTTAAGGCGTGCGACTTGTAATCTGAGGGTCGCGGGTTCGCATCTCCGTCGCGTCAAACATGTTCGCCCCTTTTAGCCGTGGGGCGTTATAATGTTACGGTCAATCCCACTGTTCGTTGGTAAAAGAGTAGTCCAAGAGTTGGCGATGGGTGGTGATGACTAGCTGCCTTCCCTTTAGTCTTACACTGCTAAATTAGGGACGGTTAACACAGATAGCCTTCGAGTAGCTTTGTGCGAAATTCAAAAGACAAACCCAACCAGGGGTGCTCGCGCCCCTTCAGGGTGCGAGATAGCGTTCCAGGGTATGCAAGGTAACATTTGTTTTGGCAATCTTCACCTTTATTCTTAAATAAATAATTACTGTAAAGGGTGCGAGAACATATTAAAATATTTTAGGTGTGCGGAGCATAAAAAGGGTTGGGAACCACTGATCTGCGTGACACAAAACGAGAAATTGAGGTAAAAATTGTGTTCTTCCTTTCCAGGTAAAAGTTAATGTTAAACAATGTACCTAAAAACTCGTGGTGTTCAAATGTTCAAATTGTAGGAGAGTTTGAAACATCTTATATTTCTAAAGCACGTCTTTCCAATTCGTATACAATGTTGAGGCTAATTTTCAGCATAATGACGATTTATTAGAAAACGATAACACGTACACCTACACTTACTGAAACCTATACAAAAGTATGGCAAATACTCAACTTAGTTCTTATAATTCTGGTTAGCAAACGACGATATTTATTTAAAATTATACAATTTAATGCTATTTGTTATACTTCCCAGTTAGAATTGATGTTTACCTTTGATTCAATGTCTATAGACAATAATAAAAAAAAATATTAAAAATAGAGTGATCAAATAATTTAGGAATTAAAAAGATAACTGTTAAGAGTATCAAGTTAAAATTTGTTGAATTTTAACGGAAATTGAGTGTTGAGTGTAGTCATGAAAATATATACATACAAGTGTGAGAACATCCTATTGTCACTAAATCAAAACAACAACAATCAAGCTGACACACAACGACAGTTTTCTAAGATTTATACAGGTGTTAAAGCTAATACATATCCCAAGACTTGGCGGTGTGTGGTAATGACTAGCTGCCTTTCCTTTAGTCTTACACTGGTAAATTAGGGACGGATAGCGCAGATAGCTCTCGTGTATCTTTGCGCGAAATTCAAAACAAACAAACAATCAACGCCACCCACCACACATGAGAAAAGACAGAAGTAACATCTATGTAACAAACAATATAACAGCTATAAATAAGCTCCTGATAAACAAAGGAACACTTTTTCAAGTGTTTTAGTTATCTTATTTACGTATTCGTACAAAGACTATCCACAGTTGGTTTGTACAAACAACAAATAATCATCTGTATAGGTTCAGTTCTGTAACGTAGTTTTCTTTGGTCTCGAATTTATGAGTTTAATAAGTTTAATATGTGATTGGGCTATTTTGTTTATGGACATCTACAGAGAGTATCCTCAAGTCTGAGATGCACAACAACGGTCAGCCGTGCGGGTTTAGTCCTGAAACGTAGTTTTCTTCGATCTCAAATTTCTGTATTTAACTATACTAAGTCTCTTTGCCTAATACTCAATACATTCATTTAAATTTAAATGTATAAATTCGTTTGTTGGTTTCGAATTTCCCGCAAAGCAACTCAAGAGTTATCTACGCAAGCCGTCCCTATTTTAGCAGTGTAAGACTAAAGGGAAGGAAGCTAGTCATCACCACCCATCGCCGCCAAATCGTGGGCTACTCTTTTACCAACGAATAGTAGGATTGACCATAACATAATAACGCCCCCACGGCTCAAAGGGCGAGCATGTTCGGTGCGACGGGAATTCGAACCCGTGACCCTTAGATTACGAGTCGAACGCCTTAACCCACATGGTCATGCTGGGCCAAATGTATTTATAGCTTATGAAATGGGCAAAAGCTGAAATAAAAAAACAACAAAAACAAAATATGATTATACGATCTTTAAATGCATTTGACAGAAACTTACAGGGTTAAATGTTTATATAGTTCATTTAAACTGCGAAAAATAAAAACAACAACAGAAAACAAACAAACAGAAAAACTTAAAAGGAAAACAGGTTTTCATTGTGAAAGCATTAAATGCCGAGGGCTCAGAGGCTGTGCGATGTAATTTATTAACATGATGTGCATGCCCTGAAAACAAACACCTGCACCAAGTGTTTTTGACTGGACATTATGGAAGGCCATGTTTCTTTCCGCTTGTAAGTTAAGAACAAGTGGGTTGGTTATAAACAAGCGTTATAAGTTACCTTCCCACTCTCTTAACAGCAGCCAGCTTGGTGTATTTTCTAGAAACTAACTGACAGCTGGAATGAACACCGAGGAAGACATATTGCTAACAACATGTAGTATACAGTATCGGACACAGGGTGCTCGTTATCGCTTTCTCGTAAAACATTCCCGTGTACTGCGTAAAAAAAACAAATCAATAACAAGCGGTTGCAGAACAGAGTGATGTAACTGACGGATAACCTGTAATCTTTGAAGCCTTGATTCGTAGGTCGATATTAAGCTGACTTGTTGATGAAAAATATGGTGCTCCTTTAACCCGTAAAATCCCAAAACAATAAAAAAAACATTTATTATTAAGGCTTACTACATAAAATAACTTCACAGTACTAATTTTAAAATAAAATAGGATACTGATAAATCAAAAAAGAGAAACTCGAGATTTTCTAGAAGGTAGTACTTTCTTCTCACAAACTGTGCACCCATCGTACAAGGTAATCATGGAAGAAGTGAAAAGCTGAGTGTATATGGTATTACTACGATTATTAAATGCAAACTGGTCTTCAATCCTGCATTAAGTTCTATTTGTAACATCATATACAGAGATCAATTACATATATCAAACATAATGGTAGAAATAGACATTTGGAGGATTAATTCTGGCCTACAAACATGTAAAAACACGTTTTATCAGGTTTATCAATGAAAAAAAGAACGAATAAACATTCATTCAGTGACTTATCTCGTGGTCAGTCTTATTTTGGTGATACTTTGAACAAGTGTGTTAAGCTATAAACAATAGAATTTCACAATGCTATCACGACATCGTAAGCTTCCTGTCAGCGGTACGTTCCGTTCACCGCTATAGTTTGTAATGTAACGTTGGTTTATCTACTATGTACATCACGGAGAATCAGAACCCAGTAAGATTGTAATTTACAACTGTCTCACCTGGTAACTCACTCAAGTCGATTTATCAACAGTTGCAGTGAACGAAAATTGTGAAAACACTGTTATTAACATATGAAACTAAACATACATTCAATCACAAGTAAAGCATCATTTTGTATGTTCTGTTTCAGTGCAAAGCTACACAGTGGTTACCTGCGCTGTTTGGTAACGGGACTGGAATCTCGAATTTCAGCTCTGTGAGTCCGTAAACTTACAGCTGATCAACTGGAATACATACAATTAAAAAAAATGTTTTTCTTCCTAAACGTGTGTATTTTTCTACTATTAGCACTCTAATAAACGCTTGAATGTAAACTACACCTTAAAGAGTGAATTGGTTTCTACTGTTGTCTACTTTTGTACTATTAGCATACTCGAAAATGCTTTCATGCAAACGTACATAGTTTTCAGTTTAGCACAATGTCTGACAACATGATAGCGGTTTTTGTTTTCGCAAGAGATAAAAAAATATTTTTCCATAAAACATTTTGATGAGTTGTTTATATTTATATCTAATATTATTGCTATTATACTTACATAAGATATATCTGTTCATGTTACATATTTTATAAGGTGATATTGTAATAATCTGATTCATTATAACGGTAAATACTAATTTCCTGTAATTATTGTTTCCATTCTCTCTGTTAAATTTTACTGTCATTTCAGTGTCATACGTTATTTACAAAGATATATATATATATATATATCACTCTCATGATAGACGACGAGTATGGTTATTAAAAATTTAATTAAAATAAAGTATAGATCAACGTTTCGACCTTGTTAGGTCATCTTCAGGTAAAAAAAGAGAGTTTGCAACTGACCGTTGCTGGGCGCATGTCTCAGGGACGAGTGTGTGACCGGATACAAGACTGCATAGGTCGTTGCAGATGTAGAATATCAATTAGTATAGGTATAAAGGTGTTCCTTTATATTAGTTAATTTTGTTTTTGGTGTTGTATAAGTAGGGCTTCTCTGATTTTGGGTTCATTTACGTTTGTTTCCTTACTTAGTATCGGAGTATTTTCTGTGGTTATCTTATGTTTATTTGATTTGCAGTGTTCTAAAACGTGTGAAGGTGTTTTTGTGTTCTTTGAATCTGGTTTCCAAATTTTCTGCTTGTTTCTCCAATATAGAAGTAGTGGCAGTTGTTGCATTGTATTTTATAAATAATGTTGAAGTCGTGTTTGTCAGTGTAGTTTTTACACAGAATAGACTTCAGTTTTGTACCGGTTTCTGAATAAATTTAATATTTACTGGAATGTTTTGCTGTAAGTTTTTTCTAAACGTTGGTTATTTTGTCGCTAATATCAGAAATATATGGTATGCAGCAGTGTAAGGTTTTATAGTTTGTCGTTTTTTTAAATTTATTATTCTTTATTTCTTTGCCAGGTGGTTAATTTGTAATCTGAGAATTGCGGGTGCGAATCCCCGTCACACCAAACATGCTCGGCCTTTCAGCCTTGGGGCATTATAATGTGACGGTCAATCCCACTATTCGTTGGTAAAAGAGTAGTTCAAGAGTTGGGGGTGGGTGGTGATGACTAGCTCTAGTCTTACACTGCTAAATTAGGGACGGCTAGCACAGATAGCCCTCGAGTAGTTTTGTGCGAAATTCAAAAACAAATAAACAAACCCAAGTTTTTGTTTTGTTTCGTATGCGGAGCCCCAGGGAATATATAGTCCAGTATGGGTGTTCTTTTATGTGAATTTCTGTTTTGAATTGTGCATCGGTTATTGTGATCTCGAGGTTGAGAAATTATATTTGGTTACTTTACTTATGTCCACAGGTAAACTTAATGTTGGGGGTGTAAGGAGTCAATGTGGTTGAAAAACGAAGTGTATGTTCTGCAGATGTGAATGCAACAATTTTATCATAAACATATCTGTACCAGTATAGTAATGGGTGTAAAGCTGAATTGATCGCTTGATATTCAGTCTCTGTCATATATTTGTTTATATGCTAAAAACAAAACCTCTGAAAGACTATATTCAAATTATTTTACTCATGTGGAAATAAACAAATTTCAGGCTAAACTTACTAGATTATGTAAAGTCCTGAAACAAAATAGCTCCAAGCCAACCTTATACCAATTTTTAGAAAAGTATTTGGCAACATATATGCGTATATTTTGTAAAAGTGCATAGATAAAATATCAGTATATACTTTATAAGAGGAAGGGCGCAAGATTAATGATAATGTTTTCCTATGAGGCAGTATCAACGACTGTTTTAAATTTTGTCTTTTTTTTTATGCCCGTGACCGTTGACGTAAGAGTCCAATTCTGGAGAGTGACTTCCTTCTGTGGTTTCTAACAATTATAAAATACGATCGCTATAAATCGAAATGAAAAAATAACAGACAGAGAGAAAAGTAACATGATAAATAATTAAAATTACAATCAATAAGGGGATTTTCAATCAGTTTTCAAGAAATAGTTTTTCTTAATAGAATAGTAAGGAGGAAGTTATGATGTAGTTTTGTACCAACAGCTTCAAAGTGCGGAGTGCGATTTTAAAGGCGACGAAATAACTTTATGGTGTTATTTATATTTTATGTTGAATTTTATGTTAAATGTTGAACGCAACATAAAAGAAGATATTGCTTTCACAAATGTCCATTCACATGAATTCAAAACCTAAGTAACAGAAACAATAAACACTAATCAAACCAACTTACGTACCCTTAAGTCCAGAACATCTTATAACCACAGTTCAGGAGAAGGAAAAGAGGTCTACCAAGAACCTGACCATCCCAGGTCACAAATGACCTAAATCCCGATCCTGAGAAAAAGCGAACCTCAACTTAGGTGAAAACATCAAACTTGATCATGATAAAGATAAAGAAAGCCTCAGCTTTCTGGAAGAAGAGGTCTAAGCTGTACTTTATTCACCCTTCCATGCTAACTACAAGGTCGTGCTCTGTCCAGCAAGGAAACTGAAGCGTCATTAAAGTTGAATTCCGTCAGTACATCCGTACGATTGGCTATAAAGATAGGAAAAAGACTGTTCTGTTCGCAACACCCAACATAATGTTAGATGAGAAGATAAAATACTTGTCCAACAATAAAATAAAATATGTGAACTAATTTTTGCTTCACTTATTTCCATATACATATATATATGTTATGTATAAAAATGTTTCAGACGTTACTAAGTATTTTGTGTTATTTTATTAACCACAAATTTTGGTTTATATATACATATATATTATAATACTATAATTCGAGAAAGTGAATGTCTGTCTGTCGGAGTTGCAAGGAGTCTTATCTGGGGTAATATTTTATATCCCATGAGGTGTAAATACTGAAACTTCTACTTAAAATGAAATAGCAAAGTTTTTAATAATCCTTAGTTTTAGACCGTAGCTTGAAATAACGCAACCCTACACAGTCGTCGAATTTCGATACGTTCTACAATAGAAAACATCGAACTGTGAAAAAACCCATTGTGTGTGAATATAAAGAATCAGCAGTTATAAATAAATACCCGCCAGCAATAGTATGTATAAGGCCTTTCACGAGCGATTCTTTTGGATGTTTGTTAATTTCTGTGAATGTTGTTGAAACATAATAAAATTTTAAATAATAACTGACGTAATGCTGTACTATGAAATAAATTTTTAAAAGCCATAATTTCATAGTATTGTTTATGTTGTTTTATGCCAATAAAATGTTACCTTTCTATATTTTAAATAAAACGCGCGTATAATAATACGTTTGAGCACGCTTTGATTTTCATATACGTTTGGTGTGTTATTTTTTAAAGTTTTGTTTACAGATTCAATGTTTTGTTAAGCTCTGAGAATTCTGTTAACACGCACGAAAACACAAATGATTAATTCAAACTTTTGAAGTATAGGTGTTGTGAAGTCGTTCTGTTGTTAGCAGGTGCTTAAAAATGTTGACTACTTAAAAACCTTCAAAGGTGAGACAAATACTTACAATAAAAACACGGCCAGAAAGTGTCATATTAGATTTAATATGGCTAGACAAGTATTCAAATTGAGTGAAATACTCCAATTCGGCCCGGCATGGTCAGGTGAGTTAAGGCGTTCGACTCGTAATCTGAGGGGCGCAGGTTCGAAACCCCATCACACCAAAAACACTCGCCCTTTCACTCATGGGGGTTTTATAATGTGTCGGTGAATCTCACTATTCGTTGGTAAAAGAGTAGCCCAAGACTTGGTAGTGGGTGGTGATGACTAGCTGCTTTCACTCTAGTCTTACACTGCTAAATTAGGAACGGTTAACACAGATAGCCCTCGAGTAGCTTTGTACAAAATTCAAAAAACAAACAAAGCAAACATTTGTTTTCTATTAGGTATTAATTATCATTCTATTAGCATAATTCACTTGAAATATCCCTTCACTGTTAATAATCAAACAAGAAAGTAGTAAACATGCAGTTTGATAAAACATTTTATTAATCTCTTTATCTAACGTAAAGATCATGGTTCTTGTTATTTTACTTGTAAATATTTACAAAACCTAAATACATTTTTTAAAATTCAACAAATATGTGATTTTATGCAATATAAAAATGTTTCATTACGAAAACGTAACAAATAACAACATATTCTTCTAAAACCCTTATTTAGTAGAAATAAATGGTGTGGTTTCTCTACAAGAAAAGAAGATTGCTGTAAATAACAGCTGTAAAAAAATCCTCTTCCAAAAAAGAAAAGTTCCTGTGCGCTGTCGAGCAGAGGTCAAATTTCATATCTGTAATTACATCTTCAATAGGACTGAGTTTGAGGAAACTCTAGTTATTATATCATATGTCACATGTTTTCTAGTTTTTGATGACTTTTAAACCAGGGATGTCCAATCCTTATCAGTTCGAACTATGTAATATTATAAGCCCCACGCTTGATAGTGCATTTAGAATTACTGTTATTTAAGAATAATTTGTGAAAGTAGAATAAAAGTGCCTAATGTATAAATGTTGAACAATTATTTCAGCATCACAAGATTCCAGTGTAATAAGTAGGCTTGACGATGTTTTTAAAACTTAGCTTTTTTATTTCAATGATATTTTTATTCACATATTTAGAATTTGTATTTACAAAAGACAATTTTATTATACCTTGTAAATTCATTAATCGTCTTGCTAATACTTAAACACTTTTTATCGAATGAAAAACGACTTCATTATGCTCATGTTTCCAAGTAGATATCAAGTTTCAGTTATGATTCATGTACGTATCATATTTTAACAAGAATTGCTAATTGTAATACGTTTATTAAGTTACTCTTGCAACTGTAAGTTATTTCTATTCACTGTAATTTGCTATTTTGCTTTACGCATATTTGTGTCAGCCACAGTAAGTGTTGAGAATGGTTAATATAGATATATACGAAAAGTAATGGAAATAACATGGAAACACGCAAACACTATACATACAGGAGTTACAATAAACAAGTAATAACGACTATACAGTGAATTTATTAAAGGTACATTATATTATCACAGGAAAATACAAAATAAAATCGAATTAGTTGTATAGTGCACTAGATGTATGCGAACCATTTAACTTAAACAGATAATTACATATTATGATTGTGTAAAATCGTTCCAAAAGTGCCTTATTATTCTCCACAATACATATAGTCCCTAGAATATTAACTTTGTCCAGGCCATGCTATGATTGTGAGTATTCCACTGGCTCTTTTCAGTCAAGGTTTCGTCTCACCACATTTGTAACATGCTTGAGATCATTGTGTACCATCCAATGAGCCATGTTCTTAATGGAATGGCATGGTGGATAAGTCTAGTTGTTAACAGTCAGAGTAGCATTAGTTTTGTGTACAGTACTGACACAGTTAGCCGAAAAGCAGACTGAAATTTTCACCGATCCCTAACATGTCACACCACAGATGATAATATTCTATACTGGTCTCTTCCCCGCCATCGAACGAAACATCATGGGCTGTTGCCGAGCAATCCAAACTTGTATTCACTTGTAAAGAGCACACTTTCCGACTTGTTCGTTTCGCTAAGTTCCTTTTCAATCTTTTGTGGTAACTTCTCACTACAAGTTTTCGAGCAGATAATTAAGTCCACTGAGACAAGCTGGCGATAATGTATTTTTTATTGTTATATTGGTGAGACTGAGACTGTTGATAAAATTTGACCAAACATTTGTCAGTCTTGTACCTTGTGATACTCAATATCACTTTTTGAGATCTTTGATTTTCTGCCTTGACCACTTCTATTATTAACAATGCTAATTCTATGTACACTCCTTAGTTTTTGGATACAAGACCCTCTGAAACTTTGCTGAAATTTGTCCATGACCTATGCAGAGTACTACATCTACTACTACTGATGAAGAAGAAAAACCTGACTGGTATTTCGGTTTAAATATCTCTGTTCCCAATGCTTAGGAACAGATATAACCGGGGGTACTCTTCACCCCGCATTTTAAATTGTTTATTTATGCCACTCAAAAAAACAAACAAAGAACAAAACAAAAACATTAATTAGTATCATATCTTGTAAGTGTGTGACTTTCTGACCTATTTGATAACAAAGAATCAAAGTGGTGCGGCTCTTTCTGACTGATTTGATGATAACCAATCAGTGTTAACTATCAGATCAGCATACGATTGTTCTATGCTTCAGTTACTTTCATGTGATAAAGGGGTAACACTCTTGCACCATTCAATACCCTTTTTACTTATCATTTCCATAATTATTTCCAATCTGTATATTGTGTGTCGATATTTGTTAAAATGCATTAACATCCAAAAATATCACTCTAGAAATGGCTAGTTTGTGTAATTAGAGTCCATTATATGTATATAGTTACTTTACCATAAATACGACAAAAACACTGTCAATAAACTTAATTTTAATATTAATCAGTTGATTACAGGAGAGAGAGCAAAATGTACATAATTCGGAAACAAGTACTATTGCATATGATTTCTTTGAACAGAGCTGGATTCATTGACATTGATATACCATATAACTGTAATATATCTTAATTCAACTTAAATAAGTAATAACATTAAAGTTGTGCCGGTTGAGTATCAATCATTGTTATGGTTATAAGCCTATACGATTAGCAAAGTGTAAATGCTAATCAATAATTTTAATTGCTATTAAAAATTAGGAACTAATTAATAATTATTATGTAGACTATTAATATACAGAACGATTAAAACAGAATAATGTTTCACTGACCCTCCTTGCTCAGCATGGCCAAAGTGTTAAGGCGTGTGACTCGTAATCAGAGGGTCGCGGGTTCGCCTCCCTGCCGCGCCAAATATGCTCGCCCTTTCAGCTATGGAGTCGTTCTAATGTGACGGTCAATCCCACTATTCGTTGGTAAAAGAGTAACCCAAGAGTTTGCGGTAGGTGGTGATGACAAGCTGCCTTCCCTCTAGTCTCACACGGCTAAATTAGGGACGGCTAGCACAGATAGAGTAGCTTTGTGCAAAATTCCAAAAAACAAACAAACAAACATTGACCCTCCTCGTCCTTCATACTACGTGGGCAAATGATTCTGTTTTTATTTTCGTTACGTTTCTATAAATCAGTCACAAGAACAGACGGTTGGGTATGTTAAATTTAAATCATTATTAATGATCAAATCAGCATATCACGTGATAACCACAGCTGACAAAAAGTCGCGGTGGAATGGAATGTACAGGGTGGTCGCTAGAAAAGCGGAAAATTTGTCAAACAGCTATTTATTTTTACAAAGAATAACTTTCAGAAAGTTTTTTTAAAGGCATATGTTATATTATACTCATAGATGCTCAAAATTATTAAAATCTTGCATTTTATTCATGATGTAAAGAATTCAAAATAGAAATGAGTAAGCACGCATTTTATTCATGATCTCATCTGACTCTCAAATTTTCCGCTTTTCTCGCGACCACCCTGTATATGAACAAAATTTTGAATTTTTTTAGTGTTTGTAAGTAGTGTGATGCTACCAAAAATTTAGGAAAGGTACGTAATAATCCTTTTCAATGAAAAATATTCATAAATTTTGATCATAAAAATGTGTTTGAAACGAGAACTTGTAATGATAATCATAATGAAGCCAGTAGTTTAAGTGCAAAGTGCATTATATAACAAAGAAAGTCGAGCTTTAGGCTTAAAATTATTTACATTCATAAAAAAATAAAAAAAAAAACCCACAAAGAAACAGAGTGCATTAATATCGTTCAGTTGTAAGAAAAATTTCCATTGTTTTGTTGGATCGGAAACCGATCAAATGACAGATATTTTAAAAGGTGACTAAGATATTCGTCGTGACGGTGCATTTTGTAGTAGTGAGTCTGTGTTCGTGAAAAAAACCCATGCAAAAACTGTTCAGCAGTTGTGTGATAACATAAAGGTCGGGCTTAAGTCCTGTTCCATACAATAGGATCAGGATTTTGTAATTATTTTTTAAAGTGTTACTGAATGACTGATGATTCACGCCGTTGCTTATGGGATTCTAAATGTCATCGATTACTCAGACTAGACAGCTGTTCACTGTTCCTTTTTGTCAATCCGATGACCATCTGCTGGCTTTCCGAGCCAATGTGCATACTTGTGCGGTAATATGGTAAGTTAGTGCGTTAACGAATTGAATACAATAAGGGCGAGTACCAGCTAATTCTCTTTCCTGGGCAATGCGAATATTATAAAGCATAGGCTTATGGAAGCAAAATGATGTGAAGTTGTAAGTATATTAAAAAAAAACACTCCATGCAAATTAAACCATTAACTTAGAGAAACAATTAATTTATGAAAACTAAATCTTGAATTTCAGATATTATTACTTCGTGTAAACTAAACCTTTAACACAAGAAATAGGTAGATACGTTAAAATAAACCTTGAACTTAAAAACAAATATTTCATGGAAAACAAAAACTGAACGTAATAAATAGTTCATTCGTTGTAAACTAAATCTTAAACTGGAAAAACAGATTACTCCATGTAAACTAAACGTTAAACTTGAAAAACAAGTCAGTCAAACTTAAAACAACGAATTTTTGAAATGTTTGTTGTTACAGCTTTTAAAATATCTGGAATATGGTTTGAAAAAAAATCGTGTAACTAGATGTTAACAAGTAAAGACGATTTTACCATATAGTAAGACGTATAGTGGTTAATGAGTGTATCTCATCTTCACAAGACACATTATATTGTACTGATTTGTTAAAACAATACTTTTAAAAGTTTACACACACACACACACACACACATAGTACAGTAAAGTTAAATACATTTTTAAAAGTAAAAACTCATTTTACTTATGTCTGGAATTCTGCACATTTATCTATATTTATTACAAACCATTAATAAATAAAATACAACGATTTCATATTTCAAGGCGTTATTTGATTCTTTTCTAGTATTTCTTATGTTCAAATACGCAAAAGATTGAGAAAAATATAGGGGTTGAAGTGAAGAACAGATCAGACGTGTACAATGTTTGAAAGATATGTATTTAAAAAACAAACAACTAATATTATTGAATGCATAGATTGTATGATTTGAAGTTAATGTGCTACAGGAATTTATGCGGACACATACTCATACTGACAGAAAAATAATTAGTTAAGTGATAACTAATCCATCAAAACGACTCTTCACATTAATTTTCAAACTTACTTATCATATTTGAAAATTGACTGACGTTATAACATCGTCATGAACCTCCAGCAACACTGAACAGATCCAATAACTTCTAAAGTGTTAACTAACATGCTCTGAACTATATAGGCATTTGAGCGTCTTCCTTGGTGTATCGACACTCGTTTTATAACTTTATTAGACTTAAGTGTGTAAACGTTCCTCAAATTTTATATATATATATATATATGCACGTCAATTTCATGAAGTTTCATTAGGCTAGTGCAGCTCATATTAAGTTTTATGACATGTGTATCTATTATATATGAGGATGCATTCACAAATATAGGTTTCTTTCTGCGTGTATTGAGATACACGTGCAGACCAACTGTTACGAAGTGACGCCACATTCGTTTTGACCATGTTTGAAACATTTTCGGCATATGATCCACTCTAAATATTAATAAATTAAGCTATAACGGATTTAAATGTTTCTTATTTTTACGTATTGGTAATGCATACAAATCCAAATATTATTTGTATGAGATATTAACTGGCTTCATTTACTTACGTTTAATGTATTTTTTTACATCGAACAATAAAGGTGTATTATTCAACACAATTAAAAAAAGAACTCAGTTAATGTGCCTCAAAACTACAAACAAAACAAAAATCAAATTATTAATAACGAAATAAACAATTCGTTTTCAGACCATGAGTAGGGGTAATTAAAAAAAAATTCCTTAGCACTTGAGTTAATATTCAATGTTTTAAAAATTACATTGTAAACAGAATGGTATTAACAATGAGTTATATTATTAATTAAGCATACAGCTGTAGAAAGTTGTTTTAATTCTGTTGTTGACAGAGCTGTTAAAACTAAGAATCAAGGATAAAAATATTAAGTTAAAACCATCTGCTGAAAAAGTAGAAAAGAATGTTTGGTACTATCACTTATATCAGGTTTATCCTGTCAAGCAATAAAAAAATAAAAAAACAAATGAATACTTTTTCGATATATATATACCGATAAATAAAGTTAGCCAAGTTCTTAATACAGTTAAAGATAAAATCGATTTAATGGAAAAATTTAGTATATATAGAATATCATATGAATGTAAACAGGACAAACTAGAAGAAATTTAAAATTCAGAATTCAGGAACACAAAAGAAATTCTAAAACAATAACATTACTATTTCTCCATCAGCAGAACACATCAGTGGAAATAAACATATAATTCAATGGGAAAAAAACAAACTTATATTAATACAATATGGAAATTGTATGAATATACGAAAATCTATTGAGATAATTAAATATAAAAAACAAACTTATTATTTAAATAATGATGATGAACCGGATGGATTTCTTGTTACCATATGGCATGAAATACTTTAATATCCAAATTTATCCTCTGGTAATTGTATAAATGTTGGGTTATATTGGGAACAACATTGCACTCCTGAAGATGACGCAGTGATATACGTTGAAACATGTTGAGTGAATGTTTTACAGTCTCTGGGTTTTTATTGATTTTAATACTGTTTCGTAAGATATTTGATTGTACTTTCGAGACTGGAAACTATTCAAGAATTGTGTATTAAATAGTAGGGGTAATTAAGTGTTTTGTATGTAGAATACATTAAATTGTTTATATGTTTGTTTTAGACAAAAGCCACATTCGGCTATTCTACTGTGTCTAACGCAGGAAATCGAACCTTGGATTTTAGCGTCGTAAATCCGTAAACTTACCACTGACCCCTTGGTAATTAGTCGAATGAACTGCAATACTGATAGTATTTCTGCTATTTTTTGGGGGTGTTACGTGTTATTAAAGGCCCTGCAATCAATAAAGTCACGGACCTAAAAGTAATTTGGTGCTGAAATAGTTTATGAAAAAGTATATAAAAAGTCCACTGAGTACGGATTCCATTTGTAATTCTAATGGTGAATAGCTTTTGATCGACGCAAAACTAAATAAAGCTATAATCGTCCATGTACTTGCAATAGTCTAGATTAAACATTACGAACCGATCAGGTTAAAAATAACAAACAAACACTAGCACCCTATATGGAAAATTATAGCAATGTTTTGTAATTAATTATTCTTAGAAAAGTGATTTCACAATTTCAATGCTTAGCGTTTATATCAACGTTAATTCTTAATCTTAGAATATGTCTATAATAGTTCTTGCTGGGATACTTTAGTCTGCTAGTAAACCCGTGAATAAAACACTCAGTATAAACATCACAAGTAAATATGCTGTATCATTTAACACATCTACTAGAAGTAAAAGAAGGATAAAAGGCAGAAATTCTGTTACAATATCTTCACAAAATGATTAAAATGTCTACGGGTTTTATTCTGGCTAACTTACCGCGAAGTTACAGTATGCTATTTTGATATAAATATAAAGTCATTAACAGATTTATATATTCTACATGAGTTATGGAAGTATCTTACAAAAAATATAAAAGTAATTTAAAACATTGTGGACGTACTGTTCAAGAGTTACAGGAGTATCTTACAAGATATTTAAAAGTATTCTGAAGAATTAAAGATGTATTTTACAAATTTTTTAAGAATATTTTACAAGAATTATAAAAGTATTCTCATATAATTTTTTAATGTTTGAAAAATTACAGAACAGATAAAAATGACATAAAAATCAAAATAAAATACAGTTCTCTCCGCACGTGTGTATATATATTGCATTCATAAATCCAAAAGACACTTTAAATTATTGAAAAAAACAGACATAAATAAATTACATTCTTCTTTCCTCAAGGTTGTTGACGTAGATTTCATGTATCTTTATACGAGGTTTTTCTTTTCAACAACACAGTATTGCAGGTAAAACAACGTGAAGGCGTCAACAATAGTCACAGCTTCCGCTTTCTCGTTTTAAACACGCAAGCCAGAAACATGACAAAAGTTCTTTCCCTGAATCAGTGAATATATTATTGAAACACATTCCCTTAAATGAAACATAACGCGGAAGAAAAGGAAAAACAGCCACGTGTACTGAACTGAAATACCTTTTTCATACTTACGTTTAAAACAAATTATATGCTTTGTTGTTGTTTCGAATTAAGCACAAAGCTACACAATGGGCTATCTGTGCTCTGCCCACAACCGGTATCGAAACCAGGATTTTAGCATGCAAGTCCGCAGACATACCGCTAAGCCACTGGGGGGCAATTATATGCTACACGTGAGACTAGGTTTTTTCGCAAGCTCGATTAGATGTATATTGTATACGATACTAATATTCTTTAAAATACTTAAGATGTTGGGATAGAATGACCTTAAAATAATAATTCACATTGTAATGTTGTACTGTAATTAAATAACACTTCCAATCTTTTGGAAATTTTGATACTAACCGCAAATAAATAAATCGATTATTGAGATTTTCGTCCATTCAAACTTATTCTTTATATTTCAAGTCCATTTTAAAAATAATATAACGCTAAGTTATTGATAAAAATTTATAAAAAAAATGTATTACTTGGGCATTCTATAGATATAAGCTACATAATGATGTTACATTTTACAAACAGGATTTTGAAGTCAAATCTTTTAAAACAATCATTTTAAAAATTTTAAATTTTCCACACTACAGGTGTTTGTGCCCAAATATACTTAAAAATATAATGAGTTTGTTTTTAAACGAACATTCAATATAAGACAACTAAAGTGTTATTAAAACTAAAATAAAAAACAGCTTAACAAAATAATAAAAGACTGTGAAAAACTCATTAGGGCTTTATGAAGTTCACTTTTCAGAACAAAGTTAGACAATGGTGTAGTAGCGTTGTATGTGAAGCGGGAATCGGGACACAAATTCTAAGACAACTTGATTTAAATGCTCAACAAGATTTGTTTTCCTCTCTTCTTTTAACGGTTATCTAATGCTTTAACTTAATGTTTGGAATTGTTCAAATACAGTAAATGATACTTTGATGAAAAGGTTATTTTACATTTCAGTTAATAATAAAACGATGACAGTGCCCATTCACTTACAGTTCATATTGTCACAACTCTGACAACAAACACTTAATAATGACAAGACCCGGCATGGCCAGGTGGGTTAAGGCGTTTGACACGTACTCTGAGGGTTGCGGGTTCGAATCCCCGTTACACCAAATATGCTCGTCTCTTGAGGGCGTGAGGGCATTATAACGCCGTGAGGGCGTTATAATGTGTCGGTGAATCCCACTATTCGTTGGTAAAAGAGTATCTCAAGACTTGGCGGTGGGTAGTGATGACTAGCTGCTTTCACTATAGTCTTACACTGTTAAATTAGGGACGGCTAACGCAGATAGCCCTTGAGTAGCTTTGCACGAAATTCAAAAAACAAACAAACAAACTAATGACGATAGTGCCCATTCACTTACAGTTCATATTGTCATAACTCTGACCATAAACACTAACTAAAGATGCCCTCACTGTTACAGCGGTAAGGCTACGGATTCACAACGCTAAAAAAGGGGTTCGATTCCCCTCGATGGGCTCAGCAGATAACCCCATGTGGCTTTACTATACGAAAACACACACACATACTAATGGTTATAGTGCCTATTCACTTACAGTTGATATTGTCACAACTATAAACACTTACTAATTAAGTCACCACCTCAAAGACAAAAGAATTAGAAGCAGTTTCAGTCCTTCATGTCTAACAGTTCCTTCAACTACTTTTAAACACTGATTCAAGGTTAAAGTTCCTGTACTTTCCTTAAGCTACCATGAAACAGTTTGACTGATATTTACAGCTCTTCACTGGTTTCGTTTTCTTGAAAGTATGTAACACTCTGCTAATGTTTATAGATCCCCACATCTAACATTTATTGGTCTCCTTTGGAACATTTTAATTCATATTTCCAGTTTTCCACAACCGAATTTGTTCTTGAACTATAGTGGAAAGTCTGGTAGTAAGAGAACTGCATTTAAATTCTGTAAGTCGTGAGTTCGAATTCCATCTCAGAACATGCGCGCCCTTTCAACCGTTGGAACATTATAATGTGACGGTTTCTTACTAGTAAATTCTTTCGTAAAGAGTAGCTAAAGACTGAGTGTTACTGTTCCCTAGCTGCCTTCTCTCTATTCTATTACTTCAAAATTTGGAACGTCTAACGTGAACAGCCCTCGAATAGCTTTGTGCAAAATTCAAAACAAACAAATAATGTTATCTTGGAGCATTGAGAATCATAAGTTTTAAAGACAAAATATTTGTAAATTAAATATTTAGTTTTATCCGGTAAGAGTCGTATCACTTGGACTTGCTTGGTTGTAATTATCTTTAATTAATGAGTAAAATAAAAGAGCATATTTTGAATTTTATGGATATTTCATATATATTTGTAAAGTTGGAAACTGTGTGTATAGAAACCTGGTTTAATTCGAATATAAATTTACCTCGACCATGCATAGACTATCTCTATTACTCACTTCATACATAACTACCTGTATTATTTTGAAGCATTTAAAACGTGTGCTAAATTTTAAATAAGGCGTTTTTTTTAAGTGTGTTAGTGCTTCGTATACTAATACGACTGTAACTGTGTTATATCATTAATCAATCCGAATCATACATATATTAGGAATTGTTTACACAGAAGGAAGCGTGATATATAATTCAACAACTTGGCTCAGACATTACGAATTGGCTACGCGAAAGGAAGCGTGCTATCATTAAATATTCTCGCTCAGATGTTAAGAATTGTCTACCTTGAAGAGGTTTTGTATAATTAAAACAAACAAACAAACTTGGTTTATATGTTAAGAATTGTCTACACTGAAGGAAGTGTGTTGTATAATTACAAAACCCGGCTTATATATGAAGAATTGTTTACGCTGAAAGAAGTGAGTGTATTGTATAATTAAAAAATATGGCTCAGATATTAAAGAACTGTCTATACTAACGTATAGACTATAGAATACTTTGCTGAACGAAAATTTCAAAATATCAGTTTAAGTTAGATGAATGAGTATCATGCTACTTTATGTGTGTGTAGATACAATTCTTGAGGGGTTAGTTAGAATATTATATAAGTTCAATATAGTCTTTCACGTGATTTCTATCCCGTGCGAAGCTACACTGACGTTAATAAAAAAAAACAAAAGCATTATGATCCAGAAGGAACGAATTAACAATACATTTCTCTCCATCTTCACGTGCACCCTTGCAATTATACTTTAATCCAATTACGTAAAAGCTATTCTCATGCGCCGACAACAAGAGGAAAGAAAGGGGGTTAACTTTAATTACAATAATCAGTCACAAAAGTTGGCAGTCTAAACCAGGCAAGCTTATATGTCTTTGCAAGAATAACGACGTACACGTGAGTTTTCGTTGTTTTTTATAAGCCAAAATAATTTGGGTTTACTACTTGTTGACAAACTTTAGTTTCGGTTTCAATTACATGCACTGAAAAATATAAACACAGAATCTTACAGTTCGCTAATCTCGTAATGAGAGAATGCTTATGATCTTGTCTGAATATACTATTTATATATTTCATAAAAACGTGCCTTGAGTCTGTGACTTGTTTTTGTTCAAAGATGTTTTCCAATAATTGTCTTTCAATTTTAAGTTGAATTAAGACTGTGAAAAATGGTGAAATCAGTCTAAAAGCTTTTATTTATTAAAAAGGGTAAAATATGTTTTTAACGGAAACAGTCCTCTTTCTTATTTATGTACCTTATGTTTTGCTTTTTGCATGAACAATTCAGAAGATAGGCAGACAGCATGCTTGACCCACCTGCACATAAGCCCTTCCAAAGGTAAACATGCTGCATATTGTTTCATGATGTGTCACGAGAGTATCTTCTGCCTTAACAAGTAACAGTGCGCATACGGTTATGAAACATTTATGCTTTTGGGCTGTATCCCTGTATGTACCATATACATGTATATAACATGCTATTTATTATACATATTTATCTTTGGAAAAATATATTAAACTATAATTTAGCAAATTTTAAGATTAGTTTGGCTTCATTAAAATTAACATTTATTCGATCCATTGTTATGGCCCGATTAATGTAAAGTTACAAATACTATAACGGCTCACGAGGCCGGCTGGATAT
Organism: Carcinoscorpius rotundicauda; assembly: GCA_011833715.1. Lineage (NCBI taxonomy): Eukaryota > Metazoa > Arthropoda > Merostomata > Xiphosura > Limulidae > Carcinoscorpius > Carcinoscorpius rotundicauda. Next base: position 43,030,284 of record CM022395.1, on the reverse strand, counting down.
CACAGACACAGTTGTGGTCATGTAGGCGCTATATATATATATATATATAGATGTGTGTGTGTGCGTGTATACACATAAGCAGTTTTTATGAACAAACACTTATGGTGTGAAACAGATTAAGCAAGGGAATTGTTATCAATTGTATTTAAGTCATTTACGGATCAGATTTCTAGGTTAAGAAATCATAACAAACATTATTTAGTTCATCGTAATTATTTATCTGTCTTCATACTTATGTGATTTTTAATTAGCTTTACAGTTCACCTGACGGATCATGAAGCTTACGTGAGTACGTTTAAGAACCATTGAGTAAAAACATTATAAATATGTCAACCACACTGAAGGTGCCTTAAGTCCAATAACCCAGTTAAGATACAACAGAGAATAGTGATCTAAACGCTATACATGTTAACAGTTTTCTTGAATAAAAACTCTTATGGTATGAATATGTTTAAGCAAGTGCATTGTGAGCGTTAGTACGGCAGGATCTCTCAGTTTCATTTACAATATTGAGGCCCGGCACGGCCTAGCGCGTTAAGGCGTGCGCTTCGTAATCTGAGGGTTGCGGGTTCGCGCCCGAGTCGCGCCAAGCATGCTAGCTAGCCCTCCTAGCAGTGGGGGCGTTATAATTTGACGGTCAATCCCACTATTCTTTGGTAAAAGAGTAGCCCAAGAGTTGGCGGTGGGTGGTGATGACTAGCTGCCTTCCCTCTAGTCTTACACTGCTAAATTAGGGACGGCTAGCACAGACAGCCCTCGAGTTGCTTTCAAAAACAAACAAACTATCATTTACAATAATAAGTTGTTTGTGAGTGTATTGTAGAATGGATGTGACAGTTACAGCACTTTTTGGTCAACATATTTTTATAAACTTTCATAATCAGTGTGAAATATTTGTTATGTCTAACAAGTAATGTAATAAACATAAACAATAAACATTTAAAATCTTAATAAGGTTGAGTTGATATAGACATTCTTGAAACATTTTTGTAGTTTTAGCCAACCACCATCTGTCTAAAGTACGTACAAGTAGCGACATCTGGGTGATGGATGTAGGTAGAAAGAATAATGTTCCTCTAATAAAAATATAATTAAGACAAAGTCAGTTTCCCGAGAAAGACAACATAAAAAAGACGTTAGGACTACTCCAATGCTTTTTCTTTCAAATGTAAAAAAAATGTCTTGACGTAAACCAGAGCATAAATCGAATTCGTAATTCTTTCCCTCTCCCTGCCATGAACGCGATGGGTGGTCCAGATACAAAGCTCGAGGAGAAAATGGTTTATAAGTAATGCATTTAAACTATTCCTAGAAATATTTTTATACGATCTATTGTATTATTCCTCTTAATTATTTCTTTAAAAACATTCGCAGCAGTATAAAATATTTTGTCAAGTAGAAAAGAACAAATTAACCTCAGGCATGAAAAAGTACTTAATGACGTTATTTCCTCTTTCTTGTTGTTAATTATAAAATTCCTTTCAGATATAGAGGTCACTGATAAATTACTTACATCACATTAAAAGACTATATAAAATCAAATTTCTTACAGCGATTCACATATATAATTTGTGTCATAAAATATTTTATCAATCTAGTTAATGTACACTATTTTTCATTGCATTTTTATGAATATTTGTATGTGTTCAGATAAAACTTAACAGTGTTTGTTTTTTCTGTTCAGAAAAAAGTTACACTTGAAACGCCTATACGTGCAGCTTACGACTGAAGTGAAATGTCTAATTATTTTTTAATCAAGCCAGTTAGATAGCATGGTGCCAATATCCGACAGTTCTAACCTGTTTACCTTCATCAAAAATTCAGTTTTTACTCACTTCATTTCTGTTTGAATAAACTATTCATATGAATTTAAATTCTGTTTGCTAAACGACATTTTTTGTGTGTATCGGATAAACAATACACACAAACACACACACATTACACAACACAGCAACTATTTGTTTGTTAAATTTTACACAAACTGTTCCAGCCCACGAGTAGTATTTTCGAAGTGATAGGCTTGTGTGAAGGCAGATAGTGAACACTACCTACTGCCAACTCTTGGTCTACTCCTTTATTAACGAATAGTGAAATATACTATCACATCATAACACTTTCACGACTAAAAGGGATGAGCACATTCTAGAACAGGTTCCGATCTCGTGACTAACACATTTCGAACAGAGCGCCTTAACCGCTAGCCTTTATTACACCCAGCACATAAACTTTTAACAATTATTTTTGCAGCATTACATAGTAAGTACGACAAAATATTTGTTTAGGGTTTGTTTATTTTACTATTAAACACATAATTTAATAATAGGCTATCTGTGCAAATATTGAGCTGGGAATTTTAGCTTTGCGAGGCTCACAAGCTTACTGTTGAACCACCAGATATCTTATCTTGGAAGTTAACGTTTTTTTAAAGACCAACCAATATGATATTGTTCGTCACGTGATTCCACAAAAGTGCTCTAAAGGTTCCACCAAAGAATAATACATCTTCAACTTCCTTTCCTGGTTAGTACTAAGTTGATAAGTCAACAATTTCCAATCCACGTTAGTACCAATTTGATAGATCTACAACTACCTTTTCTCATTAGTACTAGTTTGATAGATCGATAACTACCTATCCACGTTAGTACTAATTTGATAGATCTACAACTACCTATCCACGTTAGTACTAATTTGATAGATCAATAACTACCTATCCACGTTAGTACTAATTTGATAGATCAATAACTACCTATCCACGTTAGTACAAATTTGATAGATCTACAACTTCCTATCCACGTTAGTACTAATTTGATAGATCTACAACTTCCTTTCCTTCTTAGTATCAATAAAATTAGTAATATTTTATGAAATGTGGTGAATAGTATGAAAAACTATATAAATTTTTTTAAAGAAGCGTGAATACAAGATATAAAACAATTATAAAGACCCTTAGAACGACATTATGCTCGTCAGGTTCTGTAAGAATTATTTCTATACAAACATTTTAAAACAAAATGTGTATTTCTATAAACAAGTTTATCTTATTTAGCTCAAAGACCATCACTGTGAATTTTGAAGGATAATTATTGTCTCAGTTTATCAATGCAGAAGTTAGGAATAATAAAGATTTACTAGGTTTATATTGTTTATTCGAGTGCAGCATTGTCAAATAGACTAAAACATGCTTCCGAAATAAAATTGTTTGCTGATAAATTCAGTTGCTAAGTCTTGTTGTATTAACTCTAGTCTGTAACGTGCACTGAGGACAAAGCTTGGACGGCGTGTTTAATTTTTGTTTATGTATACACACACACACACAAATACAGAAGAAATATTTTATTTTCTTTAGAAATGTACAGAATGAATATATTCTAATAACAAACTTTTCAAAATTTCCGGAAACTGGTGTACGTAAGCAATGTGATGCATGAAGTCGACAAACTGCTTTTTTTTACTCTTCAGGAAGTCCTCAAAGTGAAAAATAAGATATTCTTGTAAGTTATTTTAAGTTTGAAAAATAAAAATTGCTAGATAACTTAAAAAGTGACAATCAAAAAAATGATAAGTCAAAAGCGGCTAAACAGTGAACGTAACAAAAACGTAGCTGATGAAAGATGCTGTCTTTTTGGTGGTTAAAGAAAAGAAGTAGAAATGTAAAAGGAAAAAAAAGCACTTTTCAAGTTCTTGCAACGAGCGACGTTAATTAAAAGAAAGTGAAAAAAGAATGTAATTCAAACAGTCAAGAAACTATTGCTGCTAAAAGTAGTGGAAAGATAAAAGTTCCTCCTGAGGTGTTTCAGAAACTGAAGAAACTGCAACTTTTTACGAGAAAGACAAAGAAAAGTACACGTGTGTTTGATTTGGGTGGTTCAGCTGAACGTTCAAATCAACTCAAAGTTGTCGGTAAAAATGGTTTTAGTAACCGGGCAGACATGCGACTCTCTCAAATACCTCAAAGGAAGGAAATTCTGGTCAAACTGATACATTAAACAGCGTGTCAATAGAGGAGAATTATTGAGACTATTGTTTCAGTATTTAATCACACGAAGCTAAGTGGTTTATGTTTGCTCTAAGTTCTTTGATACGGCTCATTTTCTACTGTCATCAAATGGAACAAAGTTTTGGAATATTTTGTCAGCAGTTTTAAGCCGAAAAAAATTCAGCAGATCATCTGAGGATATTTCATGTGGAGAAAATTAAAATATTGACTGTAAATGAGCTAAACAATCGATATGGAGAATTTGCACCTTATTAGACAAGAGACTGACAAACTGTATCTGAAAAACACTATTTTTACATTTATAACAGATCACCAATCTTTTTGTTTGTTTCTTATGAATTTGGCGTAAAGCTACACGAGGGCTATCTGCGCTAGCCGTCCCTAATTTAGCAGTATGAGACTAGAGGGAAGGTAGCTAGTCATCATCACCCACCGCTAATTCTTGGGCTACTCTTTTACCAATGAATAGTGGGATTGATCGAGGCATTATAACACTCATATGGTCGAAAAAATGAGCATGTTTGGTGTGATGGTGATTCAAACCCGCGACGCTCAGATTAAGAGATAACCATGGAAGTTCTTCTCAGTTCTAAGTGAAAATGTCCTTAAAATGTGTCCCGTTGGTAAAGCGGTAAGTCTATGGACTTACAAAGCTAAAATCAGGGGTTCGATTTCCCTCGGTGGACTCAGCAGATAGCCCGATGTGACTTTGCTATAAGAAAACACACACACACACACACACCTTAAAATATACTGAATATCTGACCACGTTTAACTCCATCGTGAAAGAACGATAGATACCACACATGAAACATAAAACTAGCTGGAAAAGGACATGCAGAATCAACTGTTTATTTAATAAGATGTTGTCTCATGTTTTAATTAATGAAAGAAATGGCAGGTATTTATTACTCTACTGTATTCTACATAGACATCAAACACACAGAGTAGATGATCATTTAGTTTGTCACAGTTCTTGAGGAATCTGCGACCAATTAAAAATGGTGAAACCAGTTTCAACGAGCATTATCCTGTTATTTTTGCTATTTAAATACACGTATAATACAAGACATAGTAGAACTTGTTCTGGGAAAACTTGAAGAATACAAGGGTATGAATATGGGACCAATGCGAAAGGCAATAACAGTGGTTTAGAAACAAAGAACAATTAGATGTTTAAGTCCATTAGATTTGATTTGTGCCATTAAAAGCAAACATTTGTATCTCTTGATACAACTGTTGCTATTCTTTGACTTGATTAATTAAAGATGAACATGTTTACTTCAATTCATCCTTGTGGAATAGTGCTGCAACGGGTTTTCAAGTTGATAGTTAAGTCACTGAGTGACACACACTGGTGATGAAGATGTTTCGCTCAATCTACTGGGAGAGCTATTCAACACTGTGTTCTTTATTACAAGGGGCAACAACCTCAAAACAGCTACTGTAACAAACACATATTCTGAAGCGAAAACAATCATTACCAAAGTGTTAAGCGTGACATGGCACGATTTTGTGTGTGAGATGAACTTTGCCAGCAAGCAGTTGCAAAATAACTAACTCATCATGCCTCCAACTATTATGCAACCGCAAAAAGCAACGTTTTCATCAGCAGAGAACTGATGAAAGCCTTGAAAAGAAATTATTAGGTGCAAATAAGCAAAAACAGAAGATTATCCTATGAAATAAGAAAACATTTTTCACACTTAAATTGTGAAAACTTCTACACCCACACCAAAACATTAAGATCAACCTCTTTAACAACAGATGTTTCAGTAATTGCAGAAACAGATCGGTTGTCGAAAATAAGCCAAAGGGAGATATTGACACATGTCGTGATTTATCAAATTAGCTTGCAAGATGACAAAGTAGCTGATGTTACTGCATCATGAGTGTGACTAAAATGACTCTGAAAGGTGTATTAAATACACTTTTCTCAGAGTATGAATATACTAGTTTTGCTCATTAACTTTGCTAGTGGAGAAATACATTTACAAACTCGCATTTATGAAATCCTCTCCGAAAACAAACGTAACACAAAGTGGACTGAAAGTAATTTCGATCGAACATAAATTTTCGAAGAAATTGGCACTGAAGCAAACAATGCGTGATTTAACCTTAAGGAAAAGGGAACTTTCCGTAACTGTAGATTTGAAATTTGTACTTAGTCACTAAAACATTTCTTCAGGTCTAATAAATATATTTGATTTGTATGGCATTTGGCATTTTCCCACCTGAACGACACCTTATGGGACAAATGGGTTAGACTTGACGGTTACAAGAGAGACCTCTATGGTTTAGGCATAGCCGTCATTATTAGGATTTCTGATAGAAAGAGTGTAATTTGTCAGTGGCACCCGTCACCCATATGGCTACTCTCAACCGAATAGCTGGACTGACTGTCACTTTTATAACATGTAAACAACTGAATGTACTTAGCGAAATTTTGTGATTTCAAATTTAGACCTATCGATCTGTAGTCCAGCACACTAACTAGTAAACTATACCCGCCATAAAGACTAATTAAATAAGAATGAGTTTTTAAATTTCATAATCATGTCCTATGATAATAATATCACTGGAAAGAGATCTAATTGTCAATCATTCTTAACGTATGAGACTTGGTGAAACATTGTAAGAATTCGTATGATCAATCGAGCTCTCTGTTATGAAGATTAACTATTTAAAACACGTTCTTGTATAATCAGGCTGGATATAATTTCATAACAGTTAAGTGTGTAATCTAAACTTGATTATTATCCGTGAGTATCTTATTGGTGTGGAACAGGTTAAAATGTCCCATTCTGTCACCAAACCTAAAGTATTTTATACAATCTCAGGTTATTCACGTTACGAACTGTTATTTAACACTGAATGATTCATACTGTATTAACAAAAGTTTATTTGACTTAATTTAATGTTTTATTGTGGAGCAACTGTTATCATTTAGAAGCAAATCAGAGAATTTGTGTCAATACAGGATACAGTCACAACCAGTTCAGAAGTATCATCATCAGCGCATTTTGTATGAGTTATCAGTTTCGTCTGAGAATATTAGAGAATACTCAAAAGTGCTTTGTTTATGTCATCAGACTAAACTTGTGACTAAAAGGAGCGTATACCTGTTTAACAGCAGTTTAGGTTTGGAAGTACTGGCACACATGACCAAATCTTAAACACTTTCTGAAGAATAGGTCCTATATGTGGTCTTAAATTTCAGTGATACCGAGCCTTTCGTCAATAACTATTTTGAATCTAACTGATTTTAAATACTGTATATAAACGACTGCTTCCAGAAATATTTTACAGATTTCAATCAGAAAACCGAAACATGCTCGCCCTTTCAGCCCTGGAGGTGTTTTAATGTGACGGTCAATCCAACTATTCGTTGATAAAAGAGCCCAAGAGTTGGCGATGGGTTGTGATGACTTGCTGCCTTCCCTCTATTCTAGTGGTTTCCAACCAAGTGTGCAAGATAACATTTCAGTTTTTTTTCTTTATGTTAAGGTCACTGTCCTATATATTTAAAAATTATGTTCGATTTTTATTTCTTATTTTTCTTGTTACAGACGTAGCTTGTTACCTAATTCCATGTGTGTGTGAAGAAATTGTGGATCATGTTGAAATACTATCAAAGTCATTTAATGGATATTTTGGAGGAGAACTGGAAACTTCTGAAGAATGGATTATGAATCCATACTCCTTCAATTTGGATAATATGTCGGATGATGAAGAACTGAAGGAAGATCTTATTGCGCACAAATCCAGTTCTTAAAATGCAGTTTAAAAGCAAAAAATTGGAACAATATTGGTGTTCGGCAATGGACATGTTTCCAAGACTCTGTGAAAAAGCACTAAATGTGCTCATCACATTCGTGACGACATACTTATACGAGTTTGGATTTAGTGCCCTTTTGTCAATCAAGACAAAATCTAGAAATCGCTTGAGTACACAGTCTGATAGCAGACTTGCGGATTGCTATCAACAACAAAGTGCCACGCTTTGAAAATCTCGTAAAAAATAAACAGGAACAAAAGAGTCATTAAATTTAAATTGGCTTATGAACATTTGAACATTTTAAATTCAAAGAAATTTCATTTCATGCATGGATGAAAATTTATTTTTAGGCCATGTAGGGTTTATGCAACTTTTAGCTTGTTGTAATATTTTTTCTTTTCCAAATGTTTCGTTTTTGTTTATATATCATTAAAAACTAATGATAAAAATTTGTTTTGGCCACCTTCACCTTTATTCTTAAATAAATAATTACTGTGAAAGGTGCGAGAACATATTAAATCTTTTTTGGAGTGCGGGGCATAAAAAAGGTTGGAAACCACTGCTAAATTAGGTACGGCTAGCGCAGATAGCCCTCGTGTAGCTTTCCGCGAAATTCAAAATAAACCAAACCAATCATTCAGAAAAAAAAACGTTTCGCAGTCTGAAAGTTCACTTGATCAAAATTTATAAAATTCAACCTCACGGCAAATGTTCTTGTTTGTTATCAATCATGAAGGGCTATCTGTGATTTGCTATTGGTATCGAAACACAGTTTCTAGTGGTATAAGTCCGCAGACATGCTGCTGTCCCACTGGTGTATTCTGATCTGATCATTTTAAACACTCCTGTTAAAACGGCGAGTGCAGTATTTTACAAACGTGTTAATTTTATTACAGAACTGTTCTTTTTATTCATTGAAACATATAACAAACATCTGCAACAACAACAAACGTGTATAGATTCAAAGTTTGCGGATTATGTTCAAGTGTACGATTTAGTTGTTTGAAGGCTCAAGATCACGTTTATATATATATAGGAAAGATAACTGCACTACGAACATATAACCTAAAGGAAAATGTAGGTTCTCGATACCTATATAACAGTGCGCATGACGTAAAAAGATTTTGTATAAAGGGAAGCGCCACAGGGTGCTCTATACACGGCGCAGTGAAACACATAAAAAGCGTCCACTTAAGGAAGCGGTGTTAACGGTTCACTTCCTGGAGGATCAAAGGTTAGCTGCCGCTTAATGGATACTTGACACTGATAGTTGACTTCCTAAAGTAATTACGTCACCCAACTATTTCTTGTACTCTAACAACCAACAGTAGCCTGCATTCCTACAATCATCCATCGAAATAGTGTTGTAGGAGATTCATCACTGTAATCCAATGAGCAGAAGCATCACAGGACTGTTAGTAGAAGGAAACCACAGCAGCAGATGGAGAGTTTTGAGTGACAAGATAAAACTGTATCATTTTAATTTGAAATGCTCACTAGACGCTTCCCGTTAAGCTACGTTGTAATTCTAACAGAGAGCTACAACAAGGACACACGTCTACAAAATAAGAAGACTATACTCGTAATTAAATTAGATTAGATACCAATGAGACGGTTTCTTGATCAACGTCATTAAGTTTTAATGTCATCATAATTACTGTTGTGGTACACAAGTATTCTCTAAGACAGTTAATTTAAGATAGACAGACAACAACTTGTTTACTGGATTATATTGAAGTTTATCAAATTCTGAGCAATAACAGTTAGTATTGTAGGTCATTTTAATAACTTTTTTTTCTTTTCGTAAGCTTTTTTTATTTGCATACAGATTCCTTCTGGTATGATGTAAACTCCAGAAACTCATGAAAGAACATGGTATCGTATGATCTTTGTTGAATTAACAGCTCAACTCCCATAGCGAAATACACTTGACTGGAAATCTATCTATTATGTGTGGACGGTCTCGATACATATTTCCTGGTTTGTATTTTACGGTAGAAAAGAGAGCAGTCTGGATGTTCTATCAACTTTATAAACACAAATACTGAAGCTGGTATAAAGTATACATATATATATATATACACACACACTATAGATTCAAATCAATCTCGCCTCCCAGTGGCACAGTGGCATGTCTGCGAACTTATGCTGCTAGAAACCGAGTTTCGATATTCGTAGTGGGCAACATACAGATAGTCTTTTGTTTAACTCTATGCTTAAATAGAAGGTAAATAAATCAAACTTAGATCGAACACTTTATTAAGTTACAACCATGAAAATGCACTTAATACTACAGCTGCTACTAACTCGCTATTAAAATACATTAAAGTGACAACACGGTCAATTTGAAAATTTGATGTATATGTGTTTGTGTGTATGCAATTATATTCGCACTGAGCAATAGCATTGTTTAAGTTAAAAAATAAATAAATAAACTTGGAGAGACGAAAGAAACAATCTTGATTATGTCAAACTTTTAGTTTACATATGAGAATATCAATCCAGGAAACTAATCGTCGATGTATAAACCTATATAAGTGTAGAATAGAGTCAGTTTCTCCTTCGACAGAAAGTAACTACATCAGTAACAACGAAGAAAAACGTTCATCGTACTGTGAACCGAGTATGTCAGCACGTAATCGGTGTAGGAATTTTGAACATAGTTTCTATCTTTACAAGGATTTTAACATTTCTATTTCCATTGTCCGTCATTCTGTAGCAATATTTGTTTATCGTACATCTTGATGTGTATCAAAACAATTACACGTTTGAAAAAAAATTTGGTTTGATTTATTTATCAAAGAGTCAATTATCTAGGTCTGTCTCAGAAATTTTGTTTTTAACATAGGTTTAATTGTAAATTGTAAGAATGCCTTAACATTAAATGTTTTTTTAAATTTCGCACAAATCTATACCACGGTTATTTACTCTAGTGACAGACTCGTAAGAAGGCAGCTTGTCATCAACACCCAACGCCAACTCTTGGCCTACTCTTTTACCAACGAACAGTGGGATTGACAATAACTTCATAACGTTGAAAGAGCGAGTATGTTTGTTGGGACGGTGTGTGTGTGTACCCTTGAATTTTTTCTTCAAATGAATAAAAAAAAAACTTTAAATTTTCATGCTGTCGTTTCTAGATTCTAATAGAAACGGTCAACTTTGGTTTGGAAAATTAAACACAGATAAGAGACAAACTCCGTATCACAGAATACGTTATTATACAAACTAAGTTTATTTATTTCAGCTTTTAACATTCTGAACGAAGTCGATCAAATCTATTTGTACGGCGTTACCGTGTGAACGCAAATTCAATGATTGTTTGTTTGTTTGTTTTGAATTTCGCGCAAAGCTACACGAGGGCTATATGCGCTAGCCGTCCCTAATTTGGCAGTGTAAGACTAGAAGCAAGGCAGCTAGTCATTACCACCCACAGCCAACTCTTGGGCTACTCTTTTATCAATGAATAGTGGGATACACCGTACATTATAAAGCCGCCACGGCTGAAAGGGCGAACATGTTTGGTGTGACGGGAATTCGAACCCGCGACCCTCGGATTACGAGTAGAACACTCTAACCACCTGGCCATGCCAGGCCGAAATTCGATCAAAAACTAATAAATAACACCAGTTCTTTCTGTATTTGCAGTTCTAGCGATCATAAATGTATACAAAAAAAGAAATCATTGAGCAATGTAAGTCATTATAATGTTTTTTATGTACCATAACAATAATTAATTACATGTATCACAAACAGAACTATTAGGCCTATTTTTAACACTGCATTCTTTAGTCAGTTTTTAGGAGTTTGAAAAAAACGAAAAATGTATAATAGTATTTCAATCGCACAATGCCCATCATATCCATTGCTTACGATGCTTTTCGCTGAATACAAAGCTGGCTGTCTGGGAGACAATAAACACATCAGCGAACAACATTTATGTGAACTTTTAAACAACAGTTGTTATGATGTGGTTGAAATACCAATATAAACTTTTCTTCTTGAAAAGCTCGAAGAGACGGAATAAATAATGTGCTGTTAAATAACAAAATAAACTTAACAGTAATATCTTACAGAAAAATGTAATTAATTGTAACCAAATTTTCCCAGCTTAGAAAAGGCGTTCATACAAAAACAGTGTTTTTATGTATCATGATAATGTTTATGAAGATCATAAGAATGCAGTTAAGCATTGATTTTTTTTTCAGAAATGAACATGACATATTTTGAACATGAACTTACAACACGATTCACTTTGTTGTAAACGATCTATTAACCAACCGTTTCTTATCTTTTATTTGTGAGCAAGTGATAATTTTATGCGTGTCAAACACGTGACAGAAAGTTTCCTTTAATAAATGATTTATAGCTCTATCTGGAAAACACATTTTATGTTATTTGTAGTTATTATCATGTGATTGCTTTATTCTCCTTCTTGGTTAAATAAATGCGCAACTGACAAACAGCGAACAAAGAATAATAACAAAAACGCAACATAAACATATCAAACTAGTTTTATTACAGCTGAAAACTCTTAATGAACACCTTACATATAAATGTTTAGGCTTACATGATTAAGTAGAAAATAATCACTAAAAATGTTTAACGTTTATAATGTAACGTTTTCTTACACATCATTTTTCACTTTCTCTAGCTGCTCATCCATATTATTATTTTTACATAAACGTGTACACAGCTGTATTTTTCATGTGATGTTTTACAGTCACGTTTATAGATAAACAAATCTTCCAATACCAGGTTTGTCTTTAGATGCGTAATAGATAACTAAATACACATATTGTAACACTTCGTTACTTATTTGAACAAAATTCGTACATATAGTGTGTCCCAGGTTTGTTTATACACAATAAGAGAAGACATACATGTGTCCATGATAATTCTTAAAAGGAGACATACATGTGTCCATGGTAATTCTTAAAAGGAGACATTCATGTGTCCATGGTAATTCTTAAAAGGAGACATACATGTGTCCATGATAATTCTTAAAAGGAGACATACATGTGTCCATGGTAAAACTCAGAAGAAGTATAAATGTATCTATTGCAGAGAAAGGGTTCAGAAACGATCTCGAATATCAGTATGATATAATGTATATGAATCGAATGTTTGATAACATTGGAAGTAAACAACTTGTAGAAATGTAAAAAAAATTATCTTGGAAAACTCTCTAAGTGTTTGATAAAATGAGTTATTATCACACATGATAAGATTAACTTCACAACTTGTAGCTTAGATTGGTCTACATGTAAGTATTATCAAACTTAATAAAGTTTGAAGCACCCCGCATGTCAGTATTTTGGACGTTCGAGATACGTAGTCTTACAAAATGCATGAACCAGAATATTTTACTTGACTAATATGCGTATTTTACTGAGGGACAACATCGAATAATCACTGACACTTTTATATCTCGTGAAGAACTTTGCGGAATGTGACTTTGTCATCTTAGAGATTTGTGAACAATATGCAACTACAGTGAAAGTATTTAATTGAAAACTAGACATGTATTCCATAAGGTAATTTTTCGTAAAAATTCTTTAACTATACAGGATTGAAAATTATTGAAGAAATAATAAATACAATGGGTATGAAATACAAAAAATTATTGGCTTGCTCTCCCTTCTACTTCATGAAAATCATAAACACCAGACTTTAAGTATTGATAGTTTACATTGTAATTGGCAACCATTCATCTAATCAGATAGTTCCACACCAGCATAACATTTACAAAAATATAGGTAGTTACACTCTTCCGAGCAGTTGTACGTGGATTCAGTTCACGGCTCCCGAAACACAAAAGTCTAGAAATGAAAATCTGATGCGAAATTTCACCTTTCGGTAATAACTGTACGGAAATTCTGAAGAGCATACATTAAATTAGTGTTGTCGAAAATAAAAAACGGTGCAAGAAGAAGACATCGAACTTTTCCACAGTGATGTTAAGTAACTCATGGCATGTTTTTATATGATACACGACAATCAATCTTGTAAAGATCTTGTCAGTGATGTAACGGTAAGCATATTTTAATGTTATTTCCAGATCATTAAGATATATATCAACACTGAAGTGGTACCAAATGATATGTAGCTGCTCAAAAACCATTACTTAGGAGAGATAACCAAAACAGAAAAGTTAAAACTGAAATTAGATACCAAAATTTGGGAATTAGAAAAGGTGGAGGATGATTCTCTTCACAGATGAACTTAAACACGGCATCATAAACAATAGTTTATTCGATCAAAAGAAGAAAGCGATACCACTGTTAACATACATCTACAACAAGATATATTAGGGATACCAAATACAAGTATGCTGCATCTCAGCCTGTAATATTAGAAGTCTACTGAAAATTGATGACTCCTTCACTGAAAGGTACAAGTAGGTTTTAATCCATCACGTCATTATCTCTCGAACAGCAAGACTGTGGTCCTACGAATGTAGACATTACAGTAAAACGATACCAGAGCGAAAAAAACTTTAAAAAGGTGGACTAAATACCTGAAACCATGGCTTGGTCTACACAAAGATCTGATAGCTGAGAAGCTCAAATATAACCACAACCGAATGCCGGAATTTTAGAGGATAATACACGACTTTTGGTTCAATATTTTATAATTACACTTTGATAAACTTATAATGATATAAAACAAGGCTTAGTGCTCCGTTTAAAGAAAATATAAAATATTAGTTTATTGTACAATTTCTTATTAGTTCTTCTTTGGTACCTTCTCTAACATGGCATTGCACCAATGACACACTGATCAGTCAATAGCAATGCATGGAACCCTGTATGTGTATTAACTGTGCGTTTCCATAAATATTTTATAACTATTCTGCTTAAGAAACACAGAAGTGAACATATTGTGAAATAATTGTTTAGAATTCCTGGAACCCAAAATTACAAGTTTTTACAGTAAGATTAGGTCAGAGTTAGTTCATACAGAAAAAAGAACCTGAATCAGCTCATTCGTACATTATCAGTTAAGATTATTGTTGTTTTCTTATCGAATGAACTAACTGGCTAATATTCGCTATTTGTGTTACTTTTAAAAACAGTGGTGTAAGTGTCATATTTCTACAATATTTCACCAAAATGATTTAACAGTAATTGCTTCAAGTGTCGGTAGATATGAACTGTGGTATATGATTACAGTTGTAACCAGTTGGGCCTGGCATGGCCAAGCGCGTAATGCGTGCGACTCGTAATCCGAGGGACGCGGGTTCGCGTCCGCGTCGCGCCAAACATGTTCAGCCTCCCAGCCGTAGGTACGTTATAATGTGACGGTCAATTCCACTGTTCGTTGGTTAAAGAGTAGCCCAAGAGCTGGCGGTGAGTGGTGATGACTAGCTGCCTTCACTCTAGTCTTACACTGCTAAATTAGGGTCGGCTAGCACAGATAGCCCTTGCGTCGCTTTGTGCGAAATTCCAAAACATATGTAACCAGTTACTGACACAGAAAAACGTTACAAACAGATATGATTCAAAATTTGTAGTGCGTATTGGAGGGATTAACACATTGTGATAAAACTTTTAGAAAAACGACCTTTATACTCTTTCTATATGTATAAAATATAGTTACGAAGTCACCTAGTTATGTCAATAGAACAAATTTGTTCTCTTTTCTGTCAGATATCTGATTATATAGGCCTGTAATAGTTTATCGTCTTGAAATTTTTACATGTTCTACAGTAATTCCTGTATGCTGAATGCGAAAATGATATATATTTTTCTCCATCACTTACAGATTTCTCATAAAACGTCATTTGTACTTTGACATAAATGTATCGTTTTCATTGAAACCGAGTCACATTTGTTATGCTCAAAATTTTGATAACCACTGGCTATAGATTTATTTCTCTAGACCAATCGTGATTTGAGATTCCAATCGATCGTTCTAAAACCCAATCATAAACATAATAATAATTTGATCTAAGTAACAGTTTTTCTTGCCGATTTGTAACAAATTCTTATGCGATAAAAAACGAATATCATTTTCGAAATCTGGGTAGTTGAATTATGGAAATTCCGTTATTAACACTAAAACAATTTTTATTAAATTATTAAAAGACCTGTGTTGATGTTTACATACCTGACACAAGCTCAATAACAATACCAAATGAAAGTTTGAGTTAGCCTGTGAAGGAAGTGTTTCAAACATACATTCAGTGCTATTAAGTCCTTTTATTAATACATTAATCAAGAAAACACTTCGGCAATTAATCATCACAACCCATGTTTCCTAACACAAGGACTACTACTGGTGAATCTAACTATACACGTTATCGCTTCATCAGTAAATATTCATATTTAAACAATGTCTGTATTATGTCTTTAAAACATTTTCATTACTTGTACAAATCCTCTAAACAGAGTCAGAGGAAGCATTTTTGCAACAAGCACCGAGAAAAAGTAACTAATTTTTTTTCAATAGTATATGCAATATACAAGTTAAAAATATAATAGCAAGATAATTGCTCTGAGGTATCTCACATTGGAGTGTGATTGTAGTCCTTTTGATTGTTTTTTTCTGCGGCTCACAAGAGATAAGACAGGAACGTGAGTTTGTCTCTGAATTTGTTGATTTATTGCCACCAGTAGTTCAACATCACCTCGATACTGAAAACGTTTGTTTAAGAATTTGGTTTCTTTGCTGAAAAAAATCAAGTAATCATTCATGATTGTGTCTTAGCTTTAGGTGTTTTTACAAAGCTTCAAGAAGCAAGATTAAATATTACACCACACACTTAGTTTTACGAGAAGGTTGGAGACTTCGCGCAGTTAGTTTAAACAGCTATTCAAGTGTTTGGGTTAAAAACTACAATGAAGCGTCTGGGAGGAAACCACTTTTGCTGTAATTTTTTTCTATTTCTGTTTGTTAACTTTCGATACCAGTTAGCTGGTGTTCAAAAAATATTATAAAAAAGTATTTAAAAGTATGAAAAATAAAAAAACACTTTGAAAATGTTTGTGTTTACAATGACGTCAGAAAGGATACTGCTTTAAGCAAGGGAATCATTGTAGTAACATAGTAACTATATAAGACTATAAAACAATTTCAACACCATAACAGGCCAGCATGGCCAGGTGGTTAAGGCGCTTGACTCGTAATCTGAAGGTTGCAGGTTCGAAGCCCCGTCACACCAAACATGCTCGCCATTTCAGGTGTGGGGGCGTTATAATGTGACGGTCATTCCGACTATTTGTTGGTAAAAGAGTAGCTCAAGAGTTGGCGATGGATGGTGGTGACTAGCTGCCTTTCCTCTGGTCTTACATTGCTAAGTTAGGTATGGCTAATGCAGAAAGCCTCGTGTAGCTTTGAGCTACACAATACAATACAAACAAACAATACCACAGCTAGTAAACATCTTCATAAAAATATTCTATATGTGCTCTTCACAGTTTGCTTGCTTGCTTGCTTTATGTGCTCTGCCCACCATGGGTAATGAAACCTGAATTCTAGCGTTGTAAGTCCGCAGACATACCTCTGTGTCACTAGAAGGCCTGCACAGTTTGAAGCGGCCTATGAATTAGTTAAATAGAGGCCACTTAAAAGTGGAGAGGCACACAAAATTATCGAGCTGATTCCTAATAGCTAATTGTGAAGGATTACATTTAAAGTGAGGGAAGCAAACAAAAATTTCGACTTAATTTCTAATAAGTAACTATAAAGAATGATACTTCAAAGGAGGAAGCACATAGTGTAGCAAACTATTTTATAATAAGTAAAAAGAATGACACTTAAGGATAAGGAAACGTAATAAGTATCAAGTTAATTACTAATAACCAAATAAAAATGATGGTCCTGTTAAAAGCGGGAAAAACGCAAAACTATCAAGTTAGTTCTAAATAACAAAGTGAAAATAGTGGCAACTTGCTAAAACTTTAAGTAGTAAATTTATGAAAATAAAATAATGTTATATCACTTTAAACATACAATAGGTAATAATTAATAAGCTATTAATTAAGCACAAAGCTACACAAAGGGCTATCTCTGCTCTTCCCACCACGGGTATTGAAACCCGTTTTTTATCGTTGTAAGTCCACAGACATGCCGCTGAGCCACTTAATAAGTTAATGAGAGTATGGAATAAATCAAGTTAATTTTATGTGATGTTAAGCTAGCAGCAAAATCTCAAGTTATTAGTTTTAACAGCTTTTTTTATTGTCCGTGAAATTACTCTAGTACATACTGTATTAAATCTCACAGTATTTTATTTTAATTAATATAGTCTGGGGGTATGATTTTCGCTCAGGTTGCGAGAGATCCCGGGTTCAAATCCCGGACGAGTCCATTCGAATTTTACCATTATGGCCAGGTGGGTTAAGGCATTCGACTGGTAATATACGGTTCGAATCCCGGTCGTACCATAAATGCTCGCCATTTCAGCCGTGTGGACGTTGTAATGTGACTGTCAAATCCCACTCTTCGTTGGAAAAAGAGTAATCCAAGAGTTGGCGGTGGGTGGTGATGACTAGTGCCTTCCCTCTAGTCTTACACTGTTAAATCAGGGACAGCTAGTGCAGAGAGCCCTCGAGTAGCTTTGCGCGAAATTCAAAAAAAAAAAAAATTTTAATTAAATTTAAAACAAATAATGGTAGGTTCATTGTTTCCACAAGAAGACGATGTATTATACTTCACAGTATTTTATTTTAATCATATTTAAAACAAACAATGGTAGGTTCATTGTGCCCACAATAAAATGATTTATTATACCGCACACTATTTTATTTTAATAAAATTTAAAATAAACAATGATGGGTTCATTGTTTCCACAATAAGAGGTTGAGCTTCACATTTAAAAAGTAAAAGTAAGACAACTATTGATTTGTTTTTAAAGCAAAGCCACATTAGATTACCTGTTGTGTCCAAAGCGGAATCTGTACAAGTATCTGAGGCTTAATATACAAGAAAGTGTGTTTGTCTTAAGAGCAAAGCGCATTTGGTTATCTGCTGTGTCCTCCGCAGGGAATCGAATCCCTAGATTTTAGCGTTGTATTCCGTAGAGTTACCTCTGTCCCACCGGAAGGCATACGTGAAAGAACAACACTTGTAAACTTTGTCAGAATAGCCATGCACCATATAAAGCATTGAAAAACATAAATTACTAGTTAATGTGAAATAGCGACAACATTAATATAAAAAAGTTGACGTTGACTGAAAACTGAACTTGAATTGAAACCTGGCACCTAGCATAAACTTTCTGTCGTGCTGACACGTTAAAACGTTTCCCAGTGCGTGTTTAAATGTCAATTTCATTTCTCGTTGACAGCAGACACGTTGAAACGAGACTATATACAGTTTAAGTAATCCTACACGTTTTATCGCCGACACACACGCAAACAGGAAGAAACTTGAACTCCATGATTTAATATCACTACTTCTAAATTTGCAGTGTCGCTCTTATACATACATATATATCAGCTTGTTGCTGTAGTTGTACTTAGTAACTTTTCGTCAATCGCTATATCATTTGGTAACCCTTCTAAAAATAATTAAATATATTTGAAAATAAAATAATTCATTTGTGGAAACTGCAGAAGAAAGAATATTATTTCAAAACCATATCTACAAACAAGTACAAAAACTACAAAAATCATGTGAAACAAAGATAATAAAAAACCCATAATATCAGAGTAATTTTGCAGTGTAAAACAACAGCCAGTTAATATTTTATTCCTATTTATGTTGTTGTTTGATTTTTATAGATTCTCTCTCCTTGTAATCATAAAATTCTCAGCGGATTTGAATATAATTTTTGCAGTTCCAAATTGTACTGCTGTGTATTCAGCCCAGAGGTAGAATGTTTGAAAGGGGGTTCTAATTTGTGGGAGGGATCAAAGGCCAACACACATTGTGAAAAGCACAATCAGCATGCAAAACATGTTAATTCTTGTGGGTGTCATCCAGAAAATCTGTACAAACCAGATGCTTAAATTTGGAAACAATTTTGCATGGCCGTTCAAATAAAATCCACAAATATGTAAAGAAGAGTTAACAAGTCATCATTCTGTTTTAACACTGCACATGGAGCTAGACTTAACATAAATATATATGTTTTATTACAGTAAGGTACTCTACTATTTACATGCAGAGTATTTACTAAATGTTAAATTATACTGTTAACTGCAACAACTCTGTTTTTTGTTAAAAATTATCACAACAAGTCACTACTGTAGGGAATATGGACTACAAAATCTGACAGTGGCAATACGGCTTAGGACTTCCAATTACAAATGGTCAACATAAGCCATTGCACGCTACTGTTTCAATCCCAAAAACATTGATGCTTCATCAGAAGAATGTAGACCATATAAAAGTGTTAAATACCACAAGAGGTGCTTTATAATTTTACAATCATAATGTTTTGCCTCACAAAAACAGGAGTTTGAGCGATCCCCCCTTCTGCGTACGTGCGTAATATTGTTGTCCAACAATTATTTATAACTTTCTGATATATCGCTCCTAGAAATTATAGACAAACAAAAAGGCGTCTTTCGTTTGTAGTTTATTTTTCACCTAGAATAATTGAGAGCTCTTTGAATAATTTTATGACACACCTGTTAAACGTTTGCTCAGTTTCTCTAAAAACTTCCGTAGAACTGAAGAAACAGTATATTAAATTGTATTTTAATAAATATAATCACACATATAAAAAATGCAAAACGAAAATTATACTTATCCGTTGATAGTGTAAGGGTTGTTTGGGTGCTTTACGTTGCAGTTTTTGACAATTTAACTTACACGGAAATACGATTTGTATTTCACTAAAATTTGTCAGTCTTCTTCTTTTTGCTAACATAGGAAGCTAAAGTGGAAAACAAATATATATATACGACGTTTCGGCAGGAGTGAGAATTTATCTTAAATTTCAGTGACACTAAAGGCCTCCAGCTTTGCAACTGGTAAACTACTAAAGTGAAACTTTCTAGCAACCATGAGAAATCTTTCAACTTATATCGTTTTCCAGCCATCCCAACCGAAGACAAATCAACAAGGTAAAGGCACGTGCTCACCACGTACAATTTATACATGCGTGGTCGTTATATTTGATTTTCTACCACACAACTATCTCTTCTTGATTCATGTTTGATAAAATATCTTGGAAGTATCACTATGTAAGTTCAGGTGGTGTGGAAAGGAAATTAGGATATAAACACGTGTTAAAATATGACAGAACAATGTGAAGCTCGAAATGATTGGTTAGTTTAAAACCCGCTTTCCATGTTTAATGTAAGAAAGGAACAATGAATATATCTCATTTTAGGTAACTTCATAATATATTGTCTCAAAGTTATGATAACTTCTGAAGTAACGTGTAAGAATGTATTTTAGTGAATGCCTCGAGAAACATTACCACATTGATATAATTATATATGTACCTTTTTACCAAGAAAAATAGTTTACGATATATACATATCATAGTTGTGAAACGAAATAAAATCACAATTTTGACTGGGAAAATACCATAAATAATTAAAGTAACAAAACAAAACAAAATAAAATCAGCTATTAACTGACGATACATGATTTCATATTAAAAGCACAAATTATGCGTGATGGCATTACACATACATCAGTGTGCAAAAACATGGAACAATAAAAACGTATTTTTATAGTAAATAATGGTTTGTTTGAATAATATGGTGTTCGAATGTGTATTGTGAATGTTTCCTAGATTCTTGTACCGTGTACGATATGTTTTGTCTTCTGTTTTCTTGAGATTACATTCACATGATATATGTTATTATTAGGTCTATTTTTAATATATTTTTGTTTTCGAAATTTAAACAAACGATATTCAGAATTTTGTTACTGCTTATTTACAAATATATACCTGTTGTATTTTCTAATGAAATGGACCCAATAAGTAAGTTATTAAAAACATTAATAAGGACATTCAAAGATTTGAAATGCGAGGTGTAAATAAGTTTAACACAACTTAAAATGAAAAGAAAACGGCAAAAATATTTTATTAAGTAGATAAAACAGACACTTGAAGTGCGTCAAGTTTAATATTTACGTCCTGAAGTTGATTTTTATTTGTACATGACTATCGGACAATGAGCAGACAGATATACTTAACGAAGGTTATGAAGGGCAAAAACTGAGATAGAATTAACTTTGTTTAGAATTACATTACATTTATAAACTAAACCATATGACTTCCTAGAACATCATTCATATTATCGTTAATTTTGTTAAGAACAAGCTAACGAATTATTCAATAAGAAACCACGTATACAAATGTGTATATTTGTTCCTACAAACATATTGTTTGTCTTGAATTTGTAACTAAGTTTAGAAACCTTTAATACAATTTTCGAAAACTGTGTGAATGAGGATATATTCCTATATTATACATTACAAGAGGGTTTGATTTAAATCTGCATATCGCACGTATGTCAACGTGCCAGCACAATGTAGTTAATTGTTTAAAACCCAAAAATATGGATATATCTCAGTGATAAGAATTTCGTAAAACTAAGTAAACGAAACAGTTTACTTTGTTTCTATAGTTACTGACATGGCATGTCCTGATGGCTAAGGAACTTGACTCCCAGCAATTTGCGAGACACGGGATCGAATTTCATCAGAACATATGCTCGTCCTATCATCAGTCAAGGAGGGGAATAAAAAGTAGCCCAAGAGTTGACGGTGTCTAGTGCTGACTTGCTGCCTTCCTTCTAGTCTATCATTCCAAAAGCAGGGATCGTTATCGCAAACAGATTTCGAGTAGCTTTGCGCGAACTTCGACCAAAAAAAACTATAATTAATCGAAACTTTATATTCTTTAGTTTACACGTTACAGTATAATAATTCAATCATAATAAAAAGTATATATTAAGAGTAGAACTCCAATTCTATGAGGAATGAGTCACAACCTGGACTGAGCTAGTTACACATGTGTTGGTGAACGCTCAATAAAATAGATAAATACTTCTCTTACACTGCAACATTTCAGTTACCACATCCAGACACGTCAATCTGGCACAAATATTTAATATGATCCGTTACTCGACCTTAGAGTTTTCCGTTGTTCTTCAACCGAATTATGATTCGTAAACACCGTGAGAGCCAATTTTATATATTCAGTTATATGTCGAGTAACTTATAGCCTGTAATCTGATGGTTCAGCTGTAAACTTTTAAGACTATCAACGCTGAAACTTAAGTTTAGTCCCTGCGGTAGGCAGAATAAAGATATCCCATTGTAAAGCTTTATGTTCGAGAGCAAAAAGAAAAGAAAGAAAACCAGCTTTCATGATATTTAATTGTGTGTTTTTACTTTGAAACATTCTACAAGGCAGTTAGTTCACCATAGTACTCAAGCAAAGATTTGTTGTATTCGGCTTGATTATTAACTAGAAAAGTGTTCTTCTAAAGCTTTTAATAATATATGCGTACAAGTATCCAGTATCAAAAACAATTACAAAAAGGGTAAAAACAAATGAATGCTTCCCCTTGAACGTGGGAAAACGAGCTGCATCAGAGTACAATTATGTACTGATAGCATACATTGCGATTGGTTGTTTTCCATCCAATCAAAATGTGTTACATTAGTATAAATTCTATAAAAGTTTAAGCAGTCATATTATGCCACGTAGCAATAGTAGTAGTTGTATGTATACAATCATAGTTTCCAGGACTCAAATACCGCATGACAAGTTTTATAAATTAAAATTTTGGCTCATCAAGGATACTTCATGGGAACATATGTAGTAACATTCCATGTTTAAATAGGAGCTATACACAAGATTCTGAAAAGGATACGTGAAACTAGATCTGTTAATAATACAAGTGAAGGAGATAGAAAACCAAAACTCTGAAAAAGTGATGTTAAGAATCTTATGATATGTTTCTACAGATAGATAACGGTCGTGAATATATCTTGGCAACGGCCTTGCTGTAAGTGTAGGTGCAAACGTTATCTCAAGAACACTAAGGTATACGTTGTAAGCGTGCATAAGATGTCACTGAACATGTAGCTATTCAGATAATGCTGTTGAGAAGAGGTAACTAGACAAAAAAGATTGAAAGGAACACTTGACCACAAACAGCTGGAGACGTATGCTATTACAGATGAATGCAAGTTTGAATTGTGTAGGAACAATTAGTTTGTTACACAGAAGACAGCAGAAAGGTGTCATTGATGACATCTATAGATAAGCCTAATAGTTTAAAATCAGCACAAATTTAAGGCTGTATCTAACGGTGTCAGTGACCTACAAGATATTGATGAGAACCGGACTGCTTACAAGTGCAAACAAATTTTGATCCATTTTGCCATTCTCTCATGAAGAAACGAGTGGTGATTCATTTTCCAGCAAGATATTTATCCTGAACACAGCAAATTTGGTAGAATGATATAATGACAGCAAATACAGGGCGATGGGATACTCACAACCAGAAGCGTTGAATGGCACTTGCCCAAAGGATTCGTGACCCGAGTGTATATTACAGTGCCCCAAATCTGATTTAAGGATCACGAAAAAAAACAACTAAAACTATAATTCAACATAGTTAAGTGAGTAAGGTACTATTTCATTCCCTATTTTAATAGAATCACGAAGACAATTCATAACACGAAGGTTGAGAAAACTTTTCCTACTGAATTACTAATCACTAAATCAATAGTTGTAATAACTTATTTTTAATGATTTACTTGTGTTATAAGAAGGGGTGCTGAGGTTAGCATGGAAAGAGCATTTCAGCAGTTATTTTAACAGAGATCGGGTATGTTTTGTTGTCCGGACGCTGAAAGTTATGAAGTTGACGATGCGAACTACTGAAGACGTCAACATTATCATATTCTTTGTGTAATAATCCAGCCCGAACGCCCTTAGCGAGGCAGAGCCGAGTGTGAAACTTAGAGTACAAACGTTCTTGTTGTTGTTTTGAATTAAGCACATAGCTACACAATGGGCTATCTGTGCTCTATCCACCACGGGTATCGAAACCCGGATTTTAGCGTGTAAGTCCGCAGACATACCGCTGAGCCACTGGGGGGCCACACATAAGCTGTACATATTAACTATCTCGGTGGGGTAACTACACAATTTCAAGCAGATGTTATGTCTGTCTGTCTGTTGACGCCTCTCCTCCTAATGTGACCTATCCAGACCAAATTTGGCATGCTAACTTAGTAGTTCAAGAGCAAACAAACTGTTATTAAACATTTCTAGATATTAAAAATAAAAAAATATTTTATATAACAACCATTATATTGTTACTGTGGTGGCTGTTGTCAATAGTTGAGTTAGAACAAACGTCACACCACAACAAAAAAATTAAAAGTCATGGATTGTAAGTATAACGGTAATCATTCTGGTTTGTTTCCAATCATAACCGAAATACACAGTAACAAAATATTTAGGTGCATTGTCGATCAAGGCACTCGACTCGTAATCTGAGGGTCGCGGGTTCGAATCCCCGTCACACCAAACATGCTTGCTCTCTTCAGCTGTGGGGGCGTTATAATGTGACAGTCAATCCCATTATTCGTTGGTAAAAGAATAGCCCAAGAATTGGCAGTGGGTGGTGATGACTAGTTACCTACTCTCTAGTCTTACACTGATAAATTAAAGATGGCTAGCGCAGATTTCCCTCGTATAGCTTTGCGCGAAATTTAAAACAATCCAAACAGTGTAAACCTGCTTTCTCTTAGCGTTTGGTACCGAGTTTTTAGGTCATTAACGACCTGGAAGGATCAGGTGTATTCGATCTCCTGTATTAATGATTTAAGAACTGTCAAATGCTGCTGATAGTATTTAAATACAAAACACTATTCGAACTTGTTCGCCTTTTCAGGGTCGTTCCCTTAAATATAATAGTAGTTGCATTTAGTGTGATTTCAAATTCCTTTCTTTATTTGGTCACAAATACTAACAAACAGTTCGTATTGTAGTATGTCACTTTGTTTGGTTGTGTAAAATCACAAAGGGTTCTAAAATCAAATTACGTTTGTTCACAGCGCGTATTTGTACATAAAATATTCATTTTAAACTTCCATGATGATTTCTAACTCTTGATAAATTAATTTTAATCTCTAGTGCAGATAGTCTTATTCTAGGCATTCAGTCCTATCAACATCATGTTTGAATAGCAATCTATTTCTACCAACAGATTATTTTTGTATACTTTTTTATTAAGATATTGTAATCTATCAATCTGTCTTTTAGTGGAAAAGGGCTTGCGTCATAATGCAGAAATATTGTGTTTGTGATTTTTAGTATTCTAAAAGAAGCTGCCAGTACTCAACAATCTGTTTGTTTGTTTTTTAATTTCGCGCAAAGTTACACGAGGGCTCTCTGCGCTTACCGTCCCTAATTTAACAGTGTAAGACTAGAAGGAAGGCAGCTAGTCATCACCACCCACCGCCAACTCTTGGGTTACCCTTTACCAACGAATAGTGGGATTTATCGTAACATTATAACGTCCCCACAACTGAAATGGGTAAGCATGGTTGGTGCGACGACGATTCGAACCTCAAATTACAAGTCGAGCGCAATAACCAACTGGCTATACTGGGTCCTCAACACTTTGTTTTAAAACTTTTTAATACATTTGATGCTGTTGAGGATGTTTTTGAATTTTTCCAGATAGCCACATCATCAGCAAAATATCATTTAATGGCAAGTCACTTACGTACGTGTTGTACAGGATAGGACTAACTACCCCTGGATTAAAGTACGCCTTCAATATTGACTCTACATTTTACACCGCCAAGGAAGTTGGATAACCAGCAAATAACTTCAGTTAGTAATTCCACTTCTTTTTATTTTAATCCTAAACCATTATGCCATAGTGTCAAATGCTTTCTCGATATTAGGAAAGCAAGCGACAGTGGAGTTCTTTTGTTTAAAGCTATCTATTATGGTTTCGGTGAGTCTAACTAAATGATCAGTTGTTTGTCGAAATTTTCTGAAATCATTTTAAACTTCAGGTAATTTTGATGTAATCTCTAGAAAATATGAGATCCTGCTGCTAATTATTCTTTCTAAAACTTTGCCTAAAGAACTAGTTAAAATGATCGGTCTGTAATTTTCCGGCTTATTCGCTGCTTTCCCTTACTTCAAGAACATAAATACATTTGCTGACTTCCAAGAGGTAGGAATGTAAATTGTTAGGATTAGATTAAATAAAGCTGTTAAGTGATCAAATAATCCCTGAGTAACTTTCTTTAACAATATTGTTCGTGTTTGATCTTTTCGTGGTGCTTTAGTTCTGTTTGTTTTATGGATAGTATAACGTTAGGTTTACTTATTGTGTTTATGATTTTCTTGCGCTGGATCGTGATTATTATTTTGGTAGATTGTTACAATGGTCAGACATGTTATATGTCTTGATTTCTGTGAACATCTTCATTTACTTTACTGTAGAAATGGTTATTTATGTCTTTTTCTTGATGTGTTTTAAAAGTTATGTTTAATTTGTTTTTAATTTTTTTTCTTTCTGTTTATTTGTGTAGGTTGGCCTGGCATGGCCTAGCGCGTTAAGGCGTGCGCTTTATGATCTGATGGTCGCGGGTTCGCGCCAAACATGCTCGCCCTCCAAGCCGTGGGGTTTGTATAATGTGACGGTCAGTCCCACTATTCGTTGGTAAAAGAGTAGCCCAAGAGTTGGCGGTGGGTGGTGATGACTAGGTGCCTTCCCTCTAGTCTTACACTGCTAAATTAGGGACGGCTAGCACAGATAGTCCTCGAGTAGCTTTGTGCGAAATTCCAAAACAAACAAGCCAAAACAAAATTGTGTAGGTTATTTTATTATTGTAGTGTAGTGTTTGATACTTGTGAATCCTTTTAAACGTGTTCAAAATTTCTTAGAGTCAGTTCATTCATTTAGCTTGGAACAGCAATCTTTAACTTTCATTTCTTATGAAATTAATACGTTTTTAATATTTGGATCTTCTGCATCTAAGTATTGTCTTCAGAGTAATATTTTCATCATGTCAATTATATATGCGTGTGGTTTCCATTTTGTGTAAGAATTGTATGATTATTGTTTTGGTATTGTTTTTTTCAGTAGTACTTATCAGACTCTCAGAGATTGTTCGACAGTGTGCAACAGTATCTGATGGTTCTTATGCAATTTCAGCTATTAAATGTAGTTTTAATCTATCTAATTCATTTATTGATTGATTATGATGAGTTGCGAAATTGAAGGCACGGGTTATTGGTAGGTGATCATTTGCTACGTCATTTTAAACGCAGAAATTTGAATATTTGTTTGTTAGTCTATTGTACTAACACATATATCCAGTATGTTGCTTGTGTTGTATCCGTCACTAGTATGGGTAGGAATGTTGTCAAACAACACAACGAGAATCGTTTAAAATGTTCAGGATCCTTATTTCCATTTGGTGCTATTGCATTACAGCCAAAAGATTTGTGTTTACTATTTAGATCACATATTATTACTGATTGTTTATTATGTTCTATTAATTTATAAAGAAAATAAGTAAGCAATATTTTTGGATGAAGAGCAGTAAATTCTAGTTATTGTTTTTATATTGTTATTTGTTAGATTAACAGTAATGGTAACATTTTCGTTACTATTGTAAATGTCTATTTGAGTAATAGAAAGAGTAGATTAATACAATAGTACTGTGCGTCATTTTTTATTTATTCTATCTGTTGTTAAGGTGATACCTCCTGAAAATTAAAGTAAATCTTGTTTATAACGAATAATTTCTGCATTATATTTGGATTAATTTGCATTATAAGGTGTTCGATCTCAGGAGTTTTGGAAACAAGACCACCTTGGATGTTAATGTGTTCGATTACAAATGTTTACAGGCCCGGCATGGACAAGCGTGTTAAGGTGTGCGACTCATAATCTGAGGGTCGTGGGTTCGCATCTCCGTCACACCAAATATGCTCGCCCCTTCAGCCGTGGAGGCGTTATAGTGTGACAATCAATCCCACTATTCGTTGGCAAAAGAGTAGCCCAAGAGTTGGCGGTGAGTGGTGGTGACTAGCTGCCTTCGCCTTTGTCTTACACTGCTAAATCAAGGACGGCTAGCACAGATAGCCCTCGAGTAGCTTTGTGCGAAATTCAAAATCAAACAAAACAAACAAATGTTTATGATAAGAATGTGCCCATGAATTGTTGTACAATAAATGGTATTATTGGAGTAACTTGGATTTGTACTATGTTTATAATGATAGTGATACAGTCTTGTTTATTTTCTTGGTTTTGGTATTGTGCAATGAAATATTTTAAAATGTTTTTAATAACCTCTATTATTGGGCTATTATATTTTGATCTTATGGTTGTTTGATATTTTATACTCTTGTATTGTTGGTTCATTGACTTTCATTTATTATTACTTGTTGTTCTGTTTGTTGTGTGTTAACTTGTTCTGTGTTACTTGTGGCTTTCTGTTATGATTGTTGTTTAACTACATTAGCGTAGTGGTTGATTTTTTTGTATGACTGATGTAAGAAGTAATGTTTTTTAGTTTGTTGTTGTGGCTGTGTTCTTAGTGTGGTTTGTTATGTAGTGATATCATATATGTTGATATTTTTAGGAAACCTTTATAATTCACCATGTGGTGTTGGTTACAATTACAATTCAAAGCTGTACATGTAATACTTTCCTTTGTACAGTTACTTGTGAGGTGGGTACCTTAACATCCAACATAACATGGTAGCAACTTGCATAGAAATTATAATATTGTTTCTTTGATTTCAAACTTCCGGTACCGGATCCTGATACCATTAGTTACCAGTTCCTTAATATTGTTTTACAATACGGAGAATAGATATATTGATGCTGTTTAAGTTTACCATTGCTGATCTGATTCCCACCATTTGACCACCGGCTTATACTAGGGACAGAATAAGCGTTTAAGCCTGAATTGGAGAAAATTAATTCAAAATTGAAATATTTTTAAGGATATTTCTTACCTCTCTATGTAGAATATATTTGCCCTCAGAAATAAAGTTCGAGATTATTTTTCAATTTATAGCAATAAATGTAACAAGTTAGCATAAACATCTTGACTACAGCTCTACTGCGAAATAGGTTACTTTTAACATGAAGTGAAGGAACTGCTTTGCCATTTCCATCAAGTTTCTCAACTGCTCCATCTCTTCTCTTCCTATCCATTTCCCGTGTCTTTTAACAATTGTCTTGGAGAATCAACTCTAATAAAAAATCTTTTACAAAATAAACTTATTTTATTTCATATATATTTTAAATAACCATTTGGATTACACAAACTGTAAAGACAGTGCATAGTTGATTGGAGCAACTATTGAAATCTTATATTCAGTCTAAAAGTATTAGAGTGTTTCACTCTTCTTTTTTTCAGTGCAACCCCGAATCCCTGTCAGTAAGCGTGACAGCGGCACGCGTTAAGATACTTCGTTTTTTTAAAGGTTTGACAAGTTTGTTAACTCTTGCGCGTAACTACTAACAACGTCGTTGATTTTATACGCAAGCGTCAGAGTGCTAAGTTTCAGATAGTCTATTTTTTTTACACATAATAACTCAAATAAGAGATAATTCCAGAATCACACTTTATTTTACTTCACATTAACTGTAATTTAGTATATTGCAATTACGCTTTAATTGGTTTGAATAGTAACTGCTTCTTGGATCCAAACTGCGAAACTATTCAGTAGCTAGGGCCACTTCTGCTTATAACTGTGGCTTGGTATACACCCAGTCACGATAAAATCAGTGTTGAGACTGTATAAATTTATATTAAAAATTATTAAAAGGTGATCACAGAAGTTGGTTGAGTTGTGGAAAGTAATACACAATATGTAGAACAAAATCCAGAATAATACCTTGATAAACTGTATGGCAGTATGAAAATGTTCTGTGTAAAGCGAAATCATTATATACAATATATTTATGTATTGTAAGGCTTGTTTGTTTTTATTTTCTAGTTCGGACTTTGATGTTTTGCACCATTAATAAATATAACTTCTAAAATCAGCTGTAGTTATTTCAAAACAACAGCATTTGTAGCATTATACAAAACATACGTCAAAGATAATCGTGACAGCAGGAAATACAGAGTGAAGATGGAACTTATCTGATCTTCTGAAACGTTTTTTATTCTATTCATGAGATCCTCTAGGTGTTTCTAGAACCACCAAAGGAAAGTGACGTTCGAGTTTTATGACCTAGAACAGTGCTTCTCCCTTGGGTGAATGGTTCACTCAGGAGTTACTGAGACCTGAATCAAAGTGAATGGCAGAACGAATGATATTATCAATTATATAAAAAATTCAAAAACAAAAAAGTCATTAGTTGTTATTATTTATTCTAGTTGTAGTTTGACAAATATATTTGTTTTTGTCGATTTTATGTTGTATTCAAATTAACTGTATTCTGATATATATTTAAGTCATAACAAAGAATTCTGAGTTTTAATCTAGTACTTTTTGTTGTTGTTTTTTTAACTGAGGTAAAAAGGTTATAGAGGTGAATGATGTTGGAAAATGTTGAGAAGCACTGACCTAGAACACGAGTTGGGGAATTACATTGGTAAGATGATATGCAAACTGTTTTGAAGAGCAGTGTTGTCTATGTCATCATATAGAACACGATGAACCACATTTTAAGTGTGTAAATCGAAATCTGAACCTTAGCTGTCCCTCAACCTTACATAAAAAACAAGAAATTAAGCATATCTTATTAATTACATATTTTAGGCGTTACTTAATAACTAAGCAGTCATGATATCTGTGTGTTATGCAGCTAACTGCAAGCCTCAAAATGTATGCCTCAGGCATTACTAGAATTTCTTTTTTTTTAATCTTGTTGAAAGGTGACAAGAGACCTAGAATGTATACTCCCTATCATCACTCACAAACCATTGTGGCTTATAAAAGCAATCTTCACAACTATGGCTACCAGACCGGTTTTGTTTTTTTTCACCTCGGGGAATTTTGCATTTCCTGGCCAACATCTTGGTCTGTGAGAAACCTTCAACCTATATGCTTGAGATAACAAAACCGAGACTAAAGAAGTTTGAAAGAAACGACCATATTTTATTGTGACGTCATCAGCATTAAATTTGTAATAAATTTTCTTAAGCTTTCTTTTCTTATTAGGCCTATAAATCATTATAGTACCTTCTGTACCTTTAATATGCACAAGGTATACAATTCGATAGAGTAAAAACCAGACCAGACTGATAGCACAACTAACTACTGAAGTACAGAGCGCGTTAAGAAGTATTGATTAAAACTATTTTTGTATGTATTATGCATTGTTAATTTTTGTAAAAAAATATACATCTTCTATCAAATACAATATCACTATGTATTAACACTTCACTTACTACTCATTCCAAATATTACGGTTACTTTTTATAGTATAGCTAAAATAAAAATTTAATCTAATAATATATTGGACAGTAATCAATGTTTCCAGTAACTGTTTACAGTTCAACCCCTTGACTACTATTAAGTTTCAGTTTTATCAATTAATTACTGACGTTTTAAAGACATAAAACTACTTCTTCACTACAGCTTCGTCTTGATTGAAAGAGTCCAACTTAAGGCTAACTTTCTTAACTTTTAGAATGCTTAGACCTGCTTTCCTTTATACAATCTCTTTCTGTTTTTGCCCCTCAGTGGTATAGCCGTATGTCTATGGACTTACAACGCTAGACACCAGGTTTCGATACCCGTGGATGGCAGAGCACAGATGGCCCATTGTGTAGCTTTGGGGTCAAAGTACAAACAAATATTTTTTTTTATTTTCAACTGCAGCATCATGATATGAATAAATATCAAAATTTGAGCACCAAGAAGTTCGTCTGTAGCATCAACTCAAACTTAATTAAACAACCAATTAAAAATAATTTATCAGAGAGCCTGAAAATTGAAAAGAAAGTTACAACAATTTAATAACACACTTTTTAATTCTTAAATTTCCAAGATGGACTCCTTTGTCTCATTGTACACGTGTTACACATTATACTTATATATATTTTCTTCTTGAATATGAAAAAAAAATTAAAGTTTTTCTCTTTGACTAACTGACATCTGTTTATCTTTTTTATGTTCTTGAGCAAATAAATCTGTATATATATAAGCATAAATTTCTCTCTTTCTCTGTAATTCTGTTACTTACTCAAAGCCACAGCTTTAAACCTACAAACTCCAAATTGGAGCTACACATACAACTTTGTGTAGGAGGTAACATGGGCTACGTGATCCTGGGTTCAGAGGACACGTTTTGATGCAGCAAGTTGAGGCCAAAGTAATTAATATACTAATTTTTGGCAAACATATTTAAAGGCCCATTTTTTTTTGTAATGTGCGATCAAAAGTGCTTTTATTTAAGTATTTTTTTCTGTGTGAGGACTTCTCCTAATCCTTCTATCCATTTTCAATTATTTATTAAAACAATTTTAAAACTTCATGTAGTTTTCACCTGTGCTCTTCCCCTCCGTTTCTTTTTATTTTACACATATATATCTACTCTCTAATTCTCCTTAATTGAATAAGGCTTGTGCTTTCTTTAGAACACTCACGCAAATTTATTTAACTGAATATACTTGATTTAGCCATATCTTTTGTTTTGATTGCGCATACTCGCAAGAATCAGTTAAACGACGACTTTACAAAAACGCTTGGTATCGGCAATTTTTATTTATGTTTTGTTGTAACGAGAAGAGAATAAGTATATTCAGAATCTGTTGCAAATGACGCTTGACCATACATTAGAAATCAATACTTCAAAATGTAGGGAATTTTGTTTTGGAAACTTAAAATGTCATGCAAAACTCACGCAAAAAATGGAGAAATGTATTCGGTTTTGTTTTGATTAAAATAGCTTTAGCATTATTTTTTCTCATCAATAATATTTTATTATGAGAAACAGTTAAGAGACATTAAGTATAAGCATCATAACGCATCCTAAATTAAAGGTTCTCAATATTTGTTGTGCAGGATTTTTTCAGGTGGTTCGTCCAAAGGTTGTACAATTACTAAAACTAGAAGACATGATAGTGTATAGACGCCATTGTGGTACACCGAGATAAGACAAAAACTGCGCAAGTGGTCCGTCAACAATAAAGTTTGAAACCACTGATTTTATAGTTTCGTACAAAGCTCTCAGGGCAGGTTTTAACGACTCAAACATTATACATTGATATACATTTATTTTACACGCTTTAAAAACATTATCAAATCGATAAATAAAATGTTATTTTCAGTGAATTTCTTTATAATCCAGCAAAGTCAGTACCAAAAGTTCTGAATCAGAATTTCATAATAAGTTTACAAAAGAATAAATATGAAGTGCAAACTTCTGGTTGTGGTGAAAGTATAGCCTGAAATTTGTAAAAAAAGAAAACAAAAAGAGAAAGAAAGAAAATGTCTAACTTTCCAAGGTGTTTTAGTGACTCTAATTTAGATCAAATCACAATAGTTTATAACATTGCTGGATCATACTGTGGTTTTATAGACAACCTTCAAGAGAGGTTTACTTAACAATACAAAATATTACAACGTCCACCGGTGAGATTACGGCAAGCTTACTGACTTACAACGCTATAATATGGTATTCAAGTACATAAGTCTTTGATATCGAAGGTAAAGTTATGTTTTAGTGTGAAAAAATCATACTAGTATAAAGTTCGTACGTTTATATTTTTGTCGATTTAATTCTATTGTATTTTCCAACATGTTTCGGTTTTTGAAGTATATATGATTATTTTAACGTAGCTTACAAAAATTATTAAAGCATCACTAGATTACTAAAATACATAGTAATTTAGTGTGTTTTCTGTATGGTCTGATCCTATAGTTTTCTACAACATCCTCTACTGGTTAAAAAGTGCCACAACAAAGTAAACTTATACAGCTAAAAAAAAGAAAAGGAACAAACAACACGTCCTTCTGGGCTTTATTTTTATTTTCAGATGTTTATTGGTCTTCTCGAGTATCACCCTCTGTCATCTGTAGAATTCAACTTCATTTATTAAACAAACCCTCGGTAAAAATAGTTTATTTTCTCATAAAATTCTGACTTATTTTCGTGAATTTAAACTATTTAAAGCATCTCTGATTAAGTACAGAATGGAGTGTAACTATATTGCTATTTCTGTCCACACATGAAATAAATGAAGACATAGTTAACATGCCGGGTTGATAGGGCGCTCGACTCACAATCTGAGGATTACGTGTTCAAATCCCCGTTGCACCAAACATGCTCGCTCTTTCAACTCGCTCATTCAACAGAATGAGATTAGTTGTTCAGCTGAAAGTTCAACTGTATGTGTACACTATTGGTACAATATCAGTGAATCCAGCGTTTAGTTTTATACAATTTAATAATACGTGGCATAGAATTAAAAAGGGTCAGGATTAAACAAGTAGATAACATGTTAGGCTGTAGAACGAAGGTAGAAAGAAAGTGCTGCTAAACACACTTACACTTTTTTCTGTAGGAGTGTTATGTTATAAAAGCGTCAGTTTATCCTATTATTTAGTTTATGAGCCAAGCTAAGTCCTTGTGGCGGCGGGCATTGTTAGATGGCTGCCTACTATATGGTTAGTAGCTCAAAATTGCTAAGGGCTGTATTCGAATTATATGAGTCGCTGACCTAGTCACTTTGCCCATAAGATGCAGTTCAGGTTAAAAATTCTAATCTCAAAATGGTATTTATATTAATGTTTTCTGCCCTCGGCAGTGGTAAGTCTACAGATTTACAACGCTAAAATCAGAGGATCAATTCCCCTCGGTCGGCTCAGCTGATAGCCCGATGTCGCTTTGCTATAAAAAACACAAACACATTAATGTTTTCTACTTTATTTCGAACACAGATATTCTGATAACATAATTAATGAAGTTATATATTCTATTTTAACACATCTGATCTCACATTACACAAAATACTGGATCTTATCTGTTCCAGTCGCCGTCAGTAAATCCTAGATCTGTAAACAGAGCGAAAATTAGCAAATGAGAAACAGCCATGTATCTTTTATACAAGAAGAAATTACAGATTACGACAGCAGTTACTCCTTCTATACTTTATAACTTTGTCACAGTTCGTTGAAAGCTGATTAGTCATCGTCTGTCGTGAAGAGATGCTGCCCTACGAAAATTTTTCTAAAAGAAATTTTAGTTTATTTTTTTATCATCCACAAAAGTTTTTTATAGTCACTTTTTTCTCTCTCTCAATAACTGTAGGTTGTGTTCAACAAATTGAATAAAATTTTAATACGAAATTGTAAGTATATAGCAATATACCAATCAAACATTAACAGTGTAGATAAAAGCCTTTCGCCAATACCAGATCCTCTGCGATTGTTTTTTTTAAATTTCGCGCAAAGACACAAAAGGGTTATCTGCGCTAGCTATCCCTAATTTAACAGTGTAAGATTAGAGGAAAGGCAGTAAGTCATCATAACCTCTTGGGCTACTCTTTTACCAAAAAAATAATGGGACTGATCGTAATTTATAACGCCCCAACAGCTGAGAGGGCGAGAATTGTTGATGTGACGGGAATTCAAACACACAACCTATAGATTACTAGTCGAGCGCCTTGATTACGTGGTGATGCGGACCTGATCAACTGCGATAGGGTAGACATGATAGTGGTTGATAAACTATATATATATATATATATATATACACATACCAGAAAATCGCTTGTCGATAACTGTTACGGTGTAGACTTGAATCAATTGGTTACGTGGTGTGCCATCATTTGTTAGTGTGGTGTAGCAAGGTGCAAAATGTGTAACTAACTTTTATTGATTATTTGGTACCAAAAGTACTTGAAATTTATATTAGGATAGTGGTTAAAATAATACTCAAATAATATTCTTTTGTTATCTTCTGAGAAAGCAAACAAAAATATGTATCTCTAGGTTTGTTAGACTTTCCTAGACCAGTTCAGCTAGCCATGACCTGATAATTAGGGCACTCAATCAGCTATCTGCGGATCATGAGTTTATGTCCCCACCACCTATCATGCTCACTCTTTCAGCCGTGAGAACGTTATAATGTTCAGTTAATCTCCCTCTATTTCAGTGCTTCACAAACTGTTTCCCGAACCTTTTGAGAGTTCGCGAAACGTCTCAGAAAAATTCTGTAACGTTGGAAGCATAAGTGTTTTTGTGGGGTTATTAAATAAACAGATATTGTTAAACAACATATTTGTTTGTTTCGGATTTCGCGCAAAGTTACACGAGAATTATCTGCGCTAGCGGTCCCTAATTCAACAGTGTAAAACTACAGCGAAGACAGCTAGTAAGCACTACCGACCGCCAACTCTTGAGCTACTCTGTTACCAACTAATAGTGAGATTGGCAGTCCACTTATAAAGCCCCCACGGCTGAAAAAGCGAGCATATTTGGCGTCACGGCAATTCGAACAGACGATCCTCAGATTACGAGTCGAGACCCTAACCACTTGGCCATGCCGGGCTTTTACTTAAAATTGAAGAACAAGTTTAGGGCTAGTCCAAGCTTTTTTCATAATGTAATAAAATTAATAAATAATAAATAATTAAAAATTAATTAATAATAAATAATAACGTAATAACAGTGTCTAATAAAACACTTAAGAAAAATAATTATGTTTCCAGGATCACTATTTTTGTTATTCATGCTCGGGTAAGAGAGAAAATCCCTGGAAAATATTTAATCGGCATTTTCGTGAAAAGGGTTCGGGTAATGTTAAAA
Source organism: Carcinoscorpius rotundicauda (assembly GCA_011833715.1). NCBI lineage: Eukaryota > Metazoa > Arthropoda > Merostomata > Xiphosura > Limulidae > Carcinoscorpius > Carcinoscorpius rotundicauda. The sequence continues at coordinate 42,992,820 of CM022395.1, read as the reverse complement.
TCCTAATGTATGACAGACTCTTGTGAATAATATTTTTCGTTTAATCGATAACAAAGAATTTACTTTGTAACCTGTGAATCGGCTTTGACTGAATATTAAGGAGGTCTAGCTTTCTTCTTATCTCAGATAATCTTTTACTATTACATTGAAGATTGTGAAGATAATGAGTTCAAAACGAATATCCCTTGAAAGTTACTTCAAATAACATACCTTTGGACGACAGAACAACAAATATCAAATCGCTCGATAGCTAAATTATGTTCATGCTTTATGACAGAATTGAAATTAAGAGCTTATTTCAAGGGGTTTGAGAAGAATATAGATGAAAAGACTCTTACACAACGACATGATATAAGGATTTTATTTGATTTAGAAGAAATAGTCGAGTGGCTTCTTGGATACATTTATCGGAAAACGATTTTCCGCTTGAAATAGGGAACTAAAGACCTCATTATCTTCTTTCTAGGCAATAAAAGTTATATTCTTATGTAGGATGAGGTTTGTACTAGTAAAGATGAATTGGTATAACCAAACTGAAATAAAAATAAACGAAAATTGAAGCTTGGGAACTTAAAGAGTCTGGTGGTTCTAGGTACATACCTTTCATATTTAGTGCACGTGCTGGAAAAAATGCAGTATTATGTTAGTTTTCAAGTTAACTCGTTGTTCAGGAGTAATGATTTTACAATTCTACAATACATGGGGTTCTAAATCTAACTTAATGCTGAAGTAATGCTATATTTAATTAAGTAAAAGAGAAATTTTTATCTGCTGTAATTTTATGGTCAACTACTTATATCCTACACAAAATAAATGTACATGGTTAAAGGTATATATTGTTTTACCACGTATGATTGACATATTACATATCTAAAGCTAATAGTGAGCATTATTTTTATATCAATTTCTTATAATCACTACTTTTCTACATTTGCTCTTGCATGTCAAAATATAAGAGCAAATTCAAGACTTATAGCGTCGTGTAGTGAAGCATCTTCTATCAACAGTGATTTAATGTTTCTTTTCATTTACATGTTTATTGGTAATTTACATATTTATGACATAGTTTGCTGTAATTTCAATTAAATTTCAATATATCTCCTCCTACCACTTTGAAGTGCTTACCTTTAAGGTTTATTCTACCACCCTTAGACACTAAGTGTTCACTTACAGACATTTGCACAGAAAAAAAAGTATATTACTATCTCCATGTATCAGCAATTAAAATGTACATTTAAAAAAGAAACAGCAACAAGGGGCTTTGCCCATAAAACGAAGGATTGACAAAGGATAATTCAAAACGCAATCATAAAGTATTTTTGCTTGGACAAAGCTCAACCGAAGTTTTCTGGTCGCATTGGGAAAATATGCTTTTATTGTAACAGCAAGCTAAATCTGTTACATGGTAGATGCGAAATTCGATTGTCTTTTAACAGCAAGCTAAATTTTTTACATGGGAGATGTGAAGTACGATTGTCACGTAACAGTAAGTTAAGGAATATAAGTGGAGGCTGTAAAGAACACATTTCCTATAAAAAACAGCAAAATGAAATTCCTGAAAGTTGTAAACTATGGTGTCCTTGTAACGACCAGCTAGCTGAAGTGAAGAGCTATAAGGTATGATTTTCTTGTAACAGCAGGCTAGGTAAAGCTAACAACAACTGTGAATTACTTCCTTGTAACAGTAAGCAACATACAGTTAATAACAGCTGTGAAGTATGATTTTCTTGTAACAGAAAAGTAAGTCCTTATACTTTCTTAGTCTTCGTAAGGATATACAAGTTTAAAAATCTTCAAAACGTTAATTCAGATTATTTTGAATAGTTCCTTGCACATTAAATTCAGTTTTTAGAAACTCGGTTTTGTTGAACGTAAAAACCCTTTGGGGACTTTTGTGAACACTTTCCATTTCTTAAGAAGTAAGTTTGTGAAAGTGCAAAACCTAGATGCAAAACTTAAAAGTAATTTTATCTAGATTTACGGGAGATGTTCAAAAATTAAGTAAATATAAATGATTATAAGTGCAATACATATATTACTAGCCTGGAGATAAAAATAAGCTAAGAGCATAATATAATACTTTAAGGGGGCTGGCATGGCAAAGTGGATAGTATAAAGGCTTGTGAATCCGAGAGTAGATGGTTTGCCACACTTTGGGGCCGTAATTGCTCAGCAAGAGTGATGGTCAAAATATAGTATTCGATCAGAGTAGCCTAAGAGTTGACGATGGGCACTATTGACTGTCTTTCCTTTATTCTATCTGTTATTAGAAATGACGAGCGAATATAGCCATTAATTAACTTTACATAAATATCCGAAACGAACAAATAAATGTGTTATGATATTTCCTGATTGTGATAAGAAAACATTAATAAATAACTAAATAATTCTAAGTTCTTGAAATGTTACATTGTAAGGTTATATATCTATATAAAACTAACCGTCTATTAACTAGCAATATTTCCACCATGGGTGTTTAAGTTATTCCCTGATAAACTCTTTAGATAAATAAGCTCAATTGCTTAAATAACTGAAAATTTACCCTCGAAGATAAAATTTTGTATTAATAGCCTAACACGTTTAAAAGGAGTAAAGTATTTTAAAATGACTACGACCATGTCGGAATTATCCTAACAACATGATAAGCGGTTTCAAACTACATGATTAATTGAATACTTCAATGACAGACAGCCCCGTAGCTTGACGTTAAGAATTAGTTAATTATTTTGTGACTGTCACAGCTGTCTTTCTTCTCATAGACGTTCATTTATCTTCCAAAAAGATTTCTCTGACCTGACAAGTGTGCGTCGCAGGAAATATCTCGATCAGTTTAGATGCTGATCACAATGTATGTTTAATTAAACAGGTGTATTTGAACACTTAGCCTTTTGTAATTTTATTTTTATTTCCGTAATATAATTAACAATGTTGATAACATCATTGTTTATATTAACCAATATAGCACCAAAATATTAATAAGCTGACTCTCAGCACGTAATATCCTTTAATAAGTTGACTCGCAGTACTTAATACACTTAAATAAATTGACCCTCAGAATGCAATACCATTAAGGGATTCACAGAATGCACTACTGCTACAATAACTTTTAGATCCTTGCTCACAAAAGAAATGTCCGAATGGAGGAAGTTATTATGTACTAGTATTCAAGATAGCTAGCACACTTTCAAAACTACTATACGAGTCAACCTACATCATACACAAACTGCAGTCAGTAAGTGTTTCCGGAAGGCGCCAAAAATGTAAGTTCAAATTATTTGAATCTGTGAATCATGTTTACTTCATAACACTTCTTACATTTTTCTTACTATTGTGTTCTAAAGACAAAAAAATATCATTCACATTATAACAAGGCACCAGATACTTTTGGAATACAAAATGAACGAACGAAAACAATCAGAAAGATCGCATACATTCGCCACGCCGCTCCTTTTCCATATTTCATGTCTTTATACTGCATAACGTCTAAGTAAACTTTCAAGAAAATTCGGGAAATCCTTGTCAAATCCAGAATGATCAACGATCCAGATTTCTCCTTAGTGTAATAAGAAGTCTCAACCCTGAAATTTGGTACAAATCCGGCCACACTTTACTGAGTTATTAACTACAAACAACCAAAATGCTCTCTCCCCATTATATATATATATATATATATATATATGTAAAAATGCTTCAAAGCGATTCAATATCAGAATCAGGATCCGGGCCACATTTAGGGTCGTCTGTCCCATACTGTTCTTCCATCTTGTATAAACTTTTTTCTATACAACACGCTCGGCATGGCCAGGTGGTTAAGGCACTCAACTCGTAATTCGAGGGTTGTGGGTTCGAATCCCCGTCACACCAAACATGCTCGCCATTTCATTCGTGGGGGCGTTATAATGTGACAGTCAGTTCCACTTTTCGTTGGTAAAAGAATAGCCCAAGAGTTGGCGGTGGGTGGTGATGAATAGCTGCCCTCCCTCCAGTCTTACACTGCAAAATTAGGGACGGCTAGCGCAGATAGCCCTCGTGTAGCTTTGCACGAAATTCAAAACAAAACAAACCGAACTTATACGCCAGTCTATTAATTTTCTAGGTACGCAGGTGGAGAAACAGATACACGGACCTTCCTATAAAGCCTTCGCCCCCCCCCCACACTATTATGGTAGAGGGTAATTAGAGCATAACCGCGGTTTTTTTCTGAAGCTTTTCTGAAATTATTCTTGTTTTCTTAGAGCAAAGTTACATCTGCATCCTGTCTACCTCAGGGATTCGCACCCCAGATGTTAACTTGTAAATTCTTTACCATTTACCTGATTTTTTTTTCGAACTTGGTTTACAAACATGTATAGCGAAGTGTTCCAAAACTATTCTCAACTTTGGTCCATACCATAGGTTTATTTACTTCGTTGTTTTGTAATAAACAGTGAGCCAAGTATGGCTAGGTGGTTAGGGCACTAGACTCGTAATCCGAGGGTCGCGGGTTCGGATATCCTTCACACCAAACATGCTCGCCCTTTCAGCCGAGGGAGGTGTTATAATGTGATTGTAGATTCTACTATTCGTTGGTTAAAGATGTAGCCCAAAAGTTGGCGGTGGGTGGTGATGACTAGCTGTCTTCCCTTTAGTCTTACATTGCTAAATTAGGGACAGCTAATGCAGATAGACTTCGTATAGCTTTGCGCAAAATTGAAAAAAACAAAAACGACAATGTAAAAAAATAGCGACCTTCAATACAACCAAATATGTTCCGTGTTTTGTAAAACGTACAAATTTGGTTGCTTTAACGAAGATAGTATGCAAACAAAATGAAATAACATATCGAAGTTAGTAAGACACAGATATTTTAAATGTTCTAGAATTCAAAAACAAAGAAGATTGCATTGTCTATAAAAAAACAACAAAAAGGCTTATTCAATCATATATTTACCAATGAACTATTGCGATAATTATTTTCGAATAACATTGAAATCATTTGTCTCCTTTGTTACGATTACCCACACCTCTTGTGGCAGCTAGACAAATGACTGTTTATATCTATATGTACATCGGAAAATTTTCAGGCTAACGTACATATGAAGTTAATTAAACATGTAAAACAAAAACTATAGTCTAACCTCGAGAGATTTTCACAATTACTTGAAACTTTAGCTTAAGAGGTTTTGATAGTAAAAGCGCCTTATTCGTAATCTGAGGATCGCGAATTTGAATTCTTCTCACCGAACATATCCTTCCTATATGGTTGCTGATTAGGTTAGCCAACCAGTTTTAAAAATTCTTAGCTTACATAGACTCAGGCCTATTTCATAGTAGTTAGGGCTCACACCGTTAACAAAACAAAAACTATTTGGTGATGATTGGTGCACCTAGAGAGAAACATACAACATACCATAATGAGGTTGGTTATGGAAACATCTTTTCTTTGTTGACTTTCTATGCGAGGACATATTTTGCTTGTTCAATTAATCCTTTATAACTTTATCTATAAGTTTATGTTCAGTTGTTTTGAAATCTAGGTCAGTACCAGTGCTGACCAATCTGTTCCCGAGTTATTAGGAAAAATGTTGGATATATGAGTGAGTGTTAGAAGAAATTAAACCTATTTATTATAAATCATATGCAGACGAAAGATTTATTGTTTTCAAACAGAAAGAACTTGTATAAAACGTTTTGATCATTTAAGTAACTAGTACACATAAATTATAATATTTAAAATAGGACATCAATTAAAAAACAAACTGCCATTTTTAGGTGTATTGATTAACAATAACACAGAGTCTTTTTTAAAAGTGAAACGGAGGCCTCGCAAATTAGAAAATAAACGATTACACAATATCAAAGTGACGTGATTAATCTTCTAAAATACAGACGAATATTCTGAACTTCAATGTCACATAGCAATTTTTCTTTTACTTACATTCAAACTCGAAATGTGAAGAAAGTTGATGTCCTCTCTGATAAGTAATTTCATCAGCTTTTCAAAACTACAGGGTTTCAATCAATCTATATTCAAATGCCATTTCACCTCAGAGAAAGTGCTCTTGAAGTACAAAAATTGAAAAAAAAAAACGGTTTTACAGGAATTCTCACTGGTTTTAATTCTTATGCAAAGAAAATATACCTCGGAGAGAGATGTGCTAAGGAATCTAATTCTTTATAGTTCATAATATATTTCTCAAAAGTTTTATTTTCATTTCTTGTTGTTGTTTTGAATTAAGCACAAAGCTACACAATGAGCTATCTGTGCTCTGCCCACCACGGGTATCGAAACTCGGATTTTAGCGTATAAGCCCGCAGACATACCGCTGAGCCACTGGGGAGCTATTTTCATTTCAATACACGTAGAATGTTTTCTTCATATAACATATAAGTACAATCAGTAAGCATAGGTAGTGAGTATAGTTATGAAATATGTGTCTCTAAAACTACACAGAAGGATATTTAAAATATATTGAAGACCAACAGTTTATATGAACAATCAGAAGAGTTTAGATGAATCACTACAAAGCTAGCAGTCCACGATTTTTATTGTTCCTGTTCTTAAAAGCCCTAATGTTCCTGTCTTGGTCTGGTGTTTTGCTGCTATAAGGAAGAAACGTAGTTAACAAAAGCAACTACCAACATTTGGGCTACACTTACTTCTCACAAATAATGGGATTTGATTCTTTTTTTCTTATAAAGCATTCCCAAGTATGGGACGCGTTTTAACGAGAAAGGGTCTTGAATAAAAAAATTATCGAATTTACAATTCGAGTCCAATTAAATAGAGTCATTCAACAGCATATCGAACAACCATGAATAAGTTACTTTTAAGTTAAGCAGTTTATTCTTAACATTTCAATCATTTTGTTGCCCAGTTATTACATTCTATCAAGCTGTTTCCATCTGTAATCAGCGTGCATGTATTAATAGAGCAAAAACATAATGGACTTGCAAAGGACAGTGAAGAACTGTGTTTTATAATTAATAAATAAGTCACAGTTTAAAGGCACGGTATGTAATAAGCTTATTAGAATACAACTTATATATAAACCAGTTTCAAGGTGTATATATTTATTGATATTGATATTTCACATGGATAACAAGTTCTTGTCTATTACAAAAGTAAACTATTAAGTAAGATAAACTAATATTGCAGTTTCGAATCTCGTCTCAGCAGATCGCGAAGTTCTGATGCTACAAGAAACTCCAGAAAGCTAATAATTATTTTTTATTCTAAACAAACAGTAAGGAATCACTAAAAACTTGTACAAACCTTTGTTTCTATAGCTGCAATGAAATAAAATGAATGTAAAAACCTTTCTACGACAGCCTTTTTGGATGTTTGTCTAGTTACATATACTATTTAAAGTTTTTAAAAGATGTTATTTGTCCACGGGATCTAACAAAAGAAAGATGCGTGAAAAGAGAAGGATTTTTGGATGTTTGTCTGGTTACATATACTATTTAAAGTTTTTAAAAGATGTTATTTGTCCACGGGATCTAAGAAAAAAAATATGCGTGAAGAGAGAAGGATTTTTGGAATTTTGTATAGTTACTTATATTATTTAAAGTTTTTAGTAGACATTTTATGTCCTTGTAATCCAATGAATAGAATAATGAATGAATGGAGACGGAGAACAAAAATTTCATGAAGTTTCACGTTAAATAATATTCACGTTCTTTTATCACTCATGTTTTAGGAGGTGTTTCTGTCAGTTCTCTTCAGATGAGAAAATAAAAAACACGACTTTGAACAGTATTAAGAATATCTCTAGACACGAAGACATTTGTTATTTACAACAATAACATTTCATCTTAAACAAGTGAACCATATTGACTTTACTCGCCTCCCAATCCTTGCTTCACTGGTTTGTGACTTGTCGTTTAGACCCATGCCTGTACATGTAAAACTACTTGAGTACTAAAACTGAACTTGGCATTATCCGTAGTACCAATAAGTTTCCATAAATCACTCACTCTAGCAGGTGCATAGTTTAAAATAAGTAGAATGAAAGTTTTAAACCAGTAATATCTATGCTACAAACATTATTAATATTGGTATATTAGGAAATATGTAATTGATCACATTCTAGCAATGCAAAAACCATCTAATATCATCCCAATTATTATTTACGTATCAAATATTTTGTCAGTCTTTCATTTAGTGAATTAGCCATATTAGTTATCGGAGACTATTTATTGCTCACTGGCTCGAAATATTCAAACTGTACAATATGTATTTGCTTGTGTTTAAGTGCAATACTTCAAAAAGGACAACATGCACTGCATTCATTGTAAGTATCAAACCATGAATGTTAATATTATGAGCTCTCAAACTTATCGCTGAGCCGCTTGGAGTCATCTTACAAGAAAATGAGAAAATAATGCTTAAAACAGTTTTGTATTATTATATTAATACAAATTAGTTTTATTTAATTGAATAAATAAATTTTAAGTTCCCTGGTTGATCAGCAATAAGTTTACGAATTTATAACACTAAAATCCGGGATTTAATTCACCGTAGTTGTAGCACAAAGCTACACGAGGGCTATCTGCGCTAGCCATCCCTAATTTAGCAGTGTGAGACTTGAGTAAAGGCAGCTAATCATCACCTCACCACCAAACGCCAACTCTTGGGCTACTCTTTTACCAACTAATGGTTAAAATGACCATTAAATTAAAACGTCCCCAGGGCTGAAAAGGCGAGCATGTTTGGTGTGACAGGGATTCGAACCCGCGTACCTTAATCGAGTACCTTAATCACCTGGCCATGCCGGGCCTCGCCGTAGTGGAGAGAGTGCAGAAAGCCTATAATGTAGTTTTGCCTTACAAAACAAGAACAGTAAACTCTAAATTTGATAAAGCAGAAAAAGTCGATAACTCATTAAATCTGTATACTTTATTTATAATTCTTGAGTGTGGTTATTTAACTATTATTCATAGGGTGGAGATATTTGGATATGAGACTGTGAGAATCCATTTTTAATAATTACATGCTTCTGCTAGTTAACTCTACTTTTAAATCATTAGAATTAGAACGTCTTTAACAACGGATTAGTTCAATGTATTGACTAATTACTCTGTACTCACCGGCCGAGCGCGTTAAGGCGTGCACTCGTAATCCGAGGGGCGCGGGTTCGCGCCCGCGTCGCGCTAAACATGCTCGCCCTCCCAGCCGTGGGGGTGTATAATGTGACGGTCAATCCCACTATTCGTTGTTAAAAGATTAGCCCAAGAGTTGGCGGTGAGTGGTGATGACTAGCTGCCTTCCCTCTAGTCTTACACTGCTAAATTAGGGACGGCTAGCACAGATAGCCCTCGAGTAGCTTTGTGCGAAATTAAAAAACAACAACTGTACTCACCATTGGTAAAAACAGCTAACGAACTCTAAATGAAAAAAAGGCAGTGCTTTCTATTAATATGGTTTAGGCTAGGGTGAAATTTCGTTAAAATTCTGTATGAAGTTTAGGACTAAAGCGGCATACTGAAATAAAAATACGATTAAAATATCGATCTCACGAATAATACGGCATCATTTTTAACAAAGATGGCTATTATTCCAAATCGCTTGCTTATCGACTGATATTTCCAGTTCAGTATATGAAAATAAATCGGACGAAAAGTTACTAAATAAGTTAAATTTAAATATATATGTATATATTACACGGCACGTAAGGTAGCCACGTAAAATATGGCACATTCAATGCACAACTATTTTAAATAATTTATTTATTTGTTTTGAATTTCTCATAAAACTACACGAGAGCTATCTATACTAGTCGTCCGTAATTTAACAGTGAAAGATTCAAACGAAAGCAGCTAGTCATCACCACCAACTATCAACTCTTGGGTTACTCATTTACAAATAAATAGTGGGATTGATCGTACATATAACCATCCCATAGTGAGCATGTTTGGTGGGACGTAGATTCGAGTCCGTCACTCTCAAATTACGATTCAAGCGCCTCTAACCTTCTGACCATCTAGGGCCTAATAAAGAAGTCTTGAAAGTAATCTGAAACGCCATGATGAAAAATAAAACGCAAAATTTCCCTTTCACCAGTTGTAATGAGATTTAGATTGAAGAGACAAATAAATTACACTTGATGATGAGCTTATCCAGACATAGCGTCAGAAGACCCTGATGTAAAATTAGTAATTTCACACGAACTTCCATTTCTGGGATTTGGAGTCTTGAACAATCAGCGGTAGGTATTAGAGTTCATATCACTAAAAGTGGGGTTTAGTACCTGTAGTAGGCACAAGATAGATAATCCTTTGCATAGCTTTGGGATTAGCCATAAAATAGCAAAATGTCTAACTCGGTACTTTGGATTTCTAAAAGAATCTTTTTAATAATCTGTTTTAATTACATTTTATCAGTGCGTATGAATAAGCGTATTTCGAAGATAGAAGGCTCTTTATTGTTCAATGGGATATGATTGTCTTGCGCTTTGGAGAGTATATGAATAAATATTGAATGTTTCATGCTACTAGGGCATTTTTCAAATTTACTTTTGTAATTGTTATATTCTAAATATATTTTACGACCTACTTGTTTGAAATTGTATTACTTTATCGGATTTTTATTTTAATAACGCTTTCTAGTGTGAATTTAACTTAGGAATTGCAAATTGATGAAGAATTATAATTAAGTCACGATTGTTGTTGTTTTTCATTTTTAAACACAAAGCAATACATAGGAAAATCTGTGCTCTGCTCACCACAAGTATCCAAACCTGATTTCTATGGGTATAAGTCCGGAGAAATGTTCTGTGCCATTAGGAGGCATTAAGTTACGAAATTGATAAAAGAAGGCTTATGGACAATGTGTCGCATATTTTATTACTGTTAACAGATACCAGTTGCCTTTGTCAGAATATAATGATAGTGGTATGATGAAATCCACAGCTACTCTACTGAACGGCTCTTCTATGAGAGGCACTTCACCCAGTGGTGCCTTGGCTACTTTCCCTCTAGTTATTGTCCTTTAACAGTGTCATATGACCTACAGAAGCTTGTCACACTCCAATGATCCCTGGTCAATGTAAGCTGCTGGTCATTCTGTCTGTTATCTTCTTAACTCTAAGGTGTTCTTCCATAATTGTCTTATGAGCCAGCTTCATTCTGGTATTTATAGTTATCTGTTGTGTAAATCCTTTCCAACTTTGTCTTGTTTTCGACTTTCTCCTGGGCACTGTTCCAAAGTTTTTAAAGTGAAGGATCTTTCTTATGTACTTCCTTCAGTTTCCATAGGTACATTTGGGATGTTGTCTTTCGAAACTTGCAGTGTTTCATGTCTTGTTGTATTTCTTTTCTTGAGTTCTTGTGATGACTGCAGATGGCTGATCAGTTTTATTTCTGTCTGGTTCCTCCAAACTCCTACTGCCTGGTATATTTCCAATCACCAAGTCATTGATTGGTGACTTCATATACATTGCATCAAGTACGAAGTGTCAGCCTTTATTCTTATTATGGGAAACACTCATTGTCTCATCAATCAGTATACAAAGATGTACCTTCTCTATCATTTCGTCATCAGATACCTGACACGTTCTTACTACTGCACCCATTGTTTTGTAGGACCTTCACTTTCTTGTCTCCATCAGAGCCTTAACCTACTTGGATGTTACAATTTGTTGACACCTACCAATGTTTGTTACATGATCCAATCACTACTGGCAATGATGATCAATATGCTAACTTGAGCTGGCTTTCAGTCATACATTTATATTCTATCTCTACTGGAAATATCATCCATGGTGGCAGTCAATCTTCTTTTGTTTCTTGCTAACACAATGTTTGTAGTTTGTTCCAGCTGCTTTATGTTGAAATGTCAGCTGTTGTTTGCTGATGACAGACTTGCACTCAGTTGCAATTTGTCCTGTTTTATACTAAATATATCATCTCTTCTCCTTTTGTCCATTGATTCTTTGCACTCTTTGGTGGAATCCTGTTTTTGATCAATCACAATTCATTTGTTTGTAAATAATATATTTAAAACAAGTAACCATATGTACAAAAGTACTATAGGTTACTATAGTTGTATCTTGAGCTATAAATAATTATTTCTTTTTCGTTAAAGACCACACAAACGGATTCAATTTTTTAAAGATTCTTTGATAAGACAATGTATTCTCCTACATCTCTGTTATTACAATACTAGATGTGATACTCACTTTAGAAATCGCCTTCAATGGCTGAACTGATATTCAGTCTACAGTCCAACTTTTACTCGGCATTCACTAGCTTACTTTCTTGCACTAGCCTACTCGCCCATATTCATATTTCTATTAACTACAACAGGTTATGGTGTAACAATATTCACTTAAAGCAACAGAAAATTCCAAAGGTTTAGGTAACATGACGCCAATTCACAATAACTCTACTACAGAACAAATGATTCGTAAACAGTTACGTAATAAAACCTGCGATTAATATTTCTCCTAAAATATTAAATTTAAAACTCGCCTAGTATTAACACGACTAGTATTAACAGTCGTGTATATCTAACACATATATATTATATAATGACGCACCAAGAGCAAGATATTTCTTAAAAATATGGTACATAAATATTACATAAATCGCATTTCAAGAAATGTATCACCAATAACTGAAAATGATCGTTGTTCTACTGACACGTTATTAAACTACGACATAACGGTAATTGTTATGCATCATATTTTCAAGAAAAGCAGTATTGACCTAGTAGATGGTACTTTTAGACTCATTAAACATACAGGTCCGGGTTCGAGATTTGCTTCTTACGTGTTTTTTCTTATCTTTTGCGTACTTTTCGAAAGTGCCTAATGGATTACGTTATTCTTTAAGACTTATAAAGTGAGTACTCATGGCTATATTATGTAATATATTTATATTATTACCGAGTTATTTTAGTTGTTTTTAATACACAAGGCTAAGATAAATTTAGTCAAAAACTTGCATATTCATAAATAAAATAACGTGCTCATTGTCGAAATAAATTACTGAATATTATTAAGAAACATTTTTTAAACATACAGCATTTAAACTTTTATCCTTGGTTTTGATAAAGAATACTTAACCCTATGTTGCATTGAAAGCACAATTACCGCAAAACGTTTTTTTTTTTCAAGACATGCACGTTTTACGTTACCAGTGTTTGAAACAATCGTATAGAATTGTTTAGAAACAGGCACATTTTGAAATACAATACATCTTATATGACGTTTAACATTAACGTATTAGTTTAGTTCAAACAGAGATCGTATTTATTCAAATGTCAGAAGAACAATTGAACTTAGACAATTAAATGACGCACTCATTTATAATATCGAGTGTAAACCAAAAAGATAAAAGGGCGGTAACAAATATGTTCTGCCAGGTGACATATGGACTTACAAACAAAGAAATAATTAACCAAGTTAACATATACACACCCAAGCAGAAAAATGTGGAACGTGATCATTAATACAGATCTAATATTAGCAGCTTTAGTTCTATTATTTCCTAACGCTTAGTTTAATAGTAACAGTCGACTGCAAAGAGATCAGAGCGAAATTTAAAAGTTTTTTAAAAATATATTCAGTTTTTCATTTCGTTTCGTTAGAATGTGTGTGGTGTTTACGTTGACAAGTTAAACGCTTGGTAACTGTTGTTTGTAACATTTATGACTGTTATCTATTTTTCATTATTTACGTATATCAATATGTATCGTATTGGTATCAATATAGTATTGATATTATTACATCAATGATTATGCATTTAATGATGGCCAAGTATCTATAAGCAGTGTAACGGATTTATTATTATATACTCATTTCAATACCGACGTTTATGTGAGTTAAATATATATTTAGAAATGTGTCTAACTTATATTGCTAAATTTGTATTATGAAATTCCCGCCTATTCTCTAAATTTCTAGAACATTTCCGAGCGTAAGAATCAACTATTTACTATGTGTGTAAGTAAAACACTAGAGTTTTCCAGTATTGTTGCCAACTGAATTTTCAAGAACCTTGCCTTAAAGTTTATAAATCGCAACACGTAAAGGGACAGATATATATTGTTGGCTTGCCACAGTTACTATAAATCTCGGAAGCTATAATTATGATAAACGCTTATTAATAGTACAACTACAGATATATGACCAGGAGCTATTTCTAATAATCGTTTCTATAAATTATATCATTGTTTTAATATTAAAATATCTCTGTGTTAAGAAACAAGATCGTGTGTATTATTAATCTTGTTGGCAAATATCATAAATTTGATACATATCGACATTCAATTAACTTCTAAATTCAAATTCAAATTTCAGTCCGCTTGAAATCGTAACATGTAACATGGTAAATCGAAGCTCGTCCCAGATAAATTATAGTACGTAACGTAGTAAACTAGAGGCTCGTCTGGATAAGTCGTAATATGTAACAACAATAACAATGCAAAAATAATAAGAGAAAACAAGATGACTCATAATCATTGTACAAATTCCAAGATTTCTATAAATCAGTTCCTCAGTTTATCCAATCATTACTTTTAAGCTGTTTTTACTTATCTAATTACATTAAGATGTAGGTTACATTGTGATTAGGGTTTCTCTTTTAAAGTTTCGAAAAATTCGCACAGCTACCTATATTTGTCTACCCTTCTCTTTAACAGTGGTGTCTTCCACATCTTTATATCATTCTAGCCTGCTCCCGCCTGCACCTCCTTGAAAAGCACGTGATTATGTCTAAACAAGAAGGAAACAGCATGTAACCTCCCCTTATTCTGACCTCGCTTCTCTTGTCTAGTCAGCTGGTCAGTTATTTGACTGAGCCACAGGCAAACAAAGCCACGAAAAGGCAGCAACACCACATATATCTGGCCCCCACCCTTATACCAAAGTACCTCTACCTCTTGTAATAGTGTCTACTCCTCCCTCTTTTCCCATAGCTTTTACTAGGAAAGCAACAAGCTTTGCTTTTATAAAAACCAAACTTCATTTAGAAGCTGAAGAGGTCATGCTACAAAACGTCTTATGAAAAAGCAAATAAACAACGTTTTGCTGAAAAATACACACCACGTGTACGAAGTTCAGTGCGTTAAAAGACTACACAAGCGAATTGGAGTGAACTCGAGATGAGTACAATTAACTTAAAGTTAATTTACTTAAGTGCCATTTAAATATGACAAAACATTTGGTCTGATAAATACAAA
Organism: Carcinoscorpius rotundicauda; assembly: GCA_011833715.1. Taxonomy (NCBI): domain Eukaryota; kingdom Metazoa; phylum Arthropoda; class Merostomata; order Xiphosura; family Limulidae; genus Carcinoscorpius; species Carcinoscorpius rotundicauda. The sequence continues at coordinate 42,977,654 of CM022395.1, read as the reverse complement.
GTAAGGATGATAGTCAAATGTATTGTTTTCCCTAATATTTGCCTTCGAGGTGGTTCCTTTTCCTTAATGGGACAATCTGATAGGTTTCAATGAATTACTTTCAGAAACTACAACTTATCCAAATCTGTCGCAGCTTTGCATGTTCAAATAATGAAATAAGTTAATCCTCTACGACACAACGGACAACTTCACGCTGCTAAACATCTTCTATAGCTCAAGAACTTCAACTTGTATTCGCTGAGTACGCTATCGTAACGAATCTTCTTCACTAATATTATTCATCTCACTCCAGATGTTTCCGACATGTGATTTGGTTCGGACAGTAGTGCGTGACAATGAATCAAAATTTAATAAATTGAAACTAGACAGTCATGTAAAACTACACAGTTCTTATCACAGCAGTTTTGTGTAACCACACAGTTCTTATCACAGCAGTTTTGTGTAACCACACAGTTCTTATCGACGACAGTGAGTACGCTGGCATACATACGAAGATAAAAGTTTCTGACAAAGATATTTTAAACTGTAAACTCACACTGCATGAATTTAGTTATCACAGAATATGCCAGATATCCCACTTTGTAAAGCTAACGTTCAATGAGATATATTTATCTGACTGCAACTGTTTCCGTTAAATATTACCCGGCAATATATTATAACACTAATACACAGTTAAACACAGAAAACTTCATTACAATTGCAAACTGTATGTAATATCTATATAAGTTACTTTTTCTGTAGATTCCTTTTCTGCAATGTACCTCGGCCTCTTTCGCCAGACGTTTCAAAGTTAGCATAAATAACACAGTCAAACCTTTTAATAATCGTGAACACTATGTAGCAGTTAACTTAATACACTGGTAATTAATGACTTCATTATCAGTTTTCGTACATAAACATACTTCTTGAAAACTCAGTTGTTTTAATTATACAGCCGTAACTATTTCTGATGTATTAGTGAAAAATATTTATATATATATATATATATATATACTTAATATTACGCTCCTGAGCCAAATCAGATATTGATCGTAAACTTCCCTGATAATGACCATATACGTTCGCTGAAGTTTAGTTAATAGCCAGTTAGTGTGACTGCCATGTTCCGTTCGGTCAATTTTCCACGGACAGTTCGTGTACAGTTAACACTGCATATTGGTGGGCAAATCAGAATGAAGGCTAGTGTGGGTCAAACAACTTCTGTCGAGACCTATTTTGTCTCAAAAATTCGTTCTATTGTGCACAATAAACAACTAATAAGATGCAAAATTCAATATCGCTTTAAAATAGTAATGATGCAGCTGGGAGGGGGTAAACGTAACGATAAACTCAACAGGATTAGTTTGCAGAAAGCTATTTTAAGACATAAAAATACAAGAAATATTTTGGTTACTGAAATACAAATACATGTTATATCCGTTAATGAAAGAGGCAGGTATAATTTTGCATGTCTCCAAAATTATATATATTTTTTGGCATGGTGGGCTAGAATTACAAAGATTTACAAAAGAGAAAAATCTCTCCTAATATCACGAAAGTCTCAATATTACCTCTTTTTAAAAAAAATTTAAAAATATATTTAAAGTTTAAAAATGAAATCGGTACTTAGTTGTTATTAAATAACTATATTTTATAATCAGCTGGTGTACCTTCAACACACGAGGAAGACATAGTGATGTACAGGGGACAAATCTGTACGGCGATCTCTTTCGCAGCTTGGAAGTAATCTAATATAATAACGTGGGAATACACAGGGATCAGATCCGAACACCGACCCCATATGCCATTCCCAACAGAACCTTTTGTACCCATGGTAAGTTTAACTGAAATCGATCAAAAACTGAAAGCGAGACAATCTGGCACACAGACAATTTATTTTATACCGAATGTGTATCAAATAGAAGGATACACTTTACGAATATCATAGAAACTTATCATACTTAGATTTACACAACCTTCTACAAGGCTTGATAATTTTAAATATCTGGCAGAGCTCTAGGACAGTGAGTTGTACATACACAAATAGTATTAAGATTTGTGAACGAAATGCTCCATAAACCCATCCACTCGGTGAGATTAAACTGATCTACTTGCGTTTACTGACAGCTCTGTACCAGTGAAAGATAGGCCGAAGAATCATATGATAGTGGAAGCTATATTCACATTGTGCTTGTATCGCATTATCGTCAAATTTAACATAAACAATAAGTTTTTAACTTGATCTTGCGTATAATTTTGAACAAGCTCAACAGAGCCAACAATAACAGTGTTACATCTCAGTTTTCACCAATAGACATTCCAAGTTGGATAGTTGATTGCGACACGCTCACTCGTGGATAGCCAAGTAATATGTATATCTGTAATATGTTCAAGAATTTAGAACCTATACGAAAATCTAATCTGATATACAATAACTATTTAATTATTGGTGTACTATTAATTTTAAGCCCAGATATATTCACGTTTAGTTCACTCTCTCTCTCTCCATATATATATATATATATAACTGTTCATACTTTACATATATAATGTATGTGTGTATGCATGGTGTATTTCAGCTGTCATATTTTTTAACGTTGTAATTGTTCTGTTTTCGAATTAAGCACAAAGCTACACAATGGACTATCTGTGTTCTGCCCATCACGGGTATCGAAAGCCTGTTTCTAGCGTTGTAAGTCCGTAGACACTGTGAAGAGCCACTAGGTGGCGTTTAACGTTGTAAGTTTGCTTCGCATTTTAATGAAAAAGTGACAGATAAAAAGAAGAAAGACATCAATGTGGTGATGTTCTTTGTTTTTTCAGTTTATAGCAAAGTATAAAAAACTATTTTCATTTAGTGGTGAAAATATAAATCAGAAAGTCATGCTGGAATATTTAATTACTAGTTATATCTTTATTGTAAGTTGAAATCCTCTATAAACCTTCCTTATTAACACGAATTACTGATTAAATTATTTCAAAGTTCGTTCACCAAAATCTCCTAACATATCTCTCTACTGGTTGTCTCATAAACACGAGTTTTTCGGAATATTTCATCGATAAAACATAATACTTCATAGCCACGATGTTTCTGAATATAACTTTTCACTGGCACGCAAAGTAATATTTTTTGTGTAACTTACATTGTACACATACTATTGTGAAAAGTATAGAGTTTTGTCCTTCTGTATAATGTTGATGACTCAGTTGGTGGGTGTAACCCTCTTTCTTGTGATGGTAAACAAAATAAATAAACACATTTTATACGCGTTAAATCAACAAACATAAGGTATATCTTACTTGGAGAGATAAGGTTTAATGCATATATAGATCATACAGACAGATGTATCACTCAAATGTACATTACAAAACGAAAAGAGGGATTGGTGGACAGCCACAATATCGAACTAATCCAATAATTACCTATTATTAATAACCAGTATGAGTAAGCACACGCCTAGCGTGATAACAGTCCTTACTTAGTTGTTGTTTACGCAAATTTGGGGATGTGTTAAGGTGATCTGTGGTCGCTCTAGCAACTGGCATCTTTTTGTCTTACGTGCACAACGTAACTACATAAAACATTTCAATAGTTAATCAGTCATATACGAATTATCACTATTTACTTTACAAATTTTCAGACGATCCAGCATTATTTTAATATAAACAAATCTGACTACATTTACTCAAGGCATATATTTTTAGCACTCTTATGCACCGTAATGACATTATGGAGTGCACATTAACCTTTTTCCAAGTTCTATCTTTCTGAAATCCAAGAACATGCTTTCTCTATATTTTCATATACACCTCATGTTTCTCTATAAACTGAAATTAAGTATCTTCAGAATACATAATTATCGATTTTTCTCAGGTCAAACGCCTTACAAATCCGAAAAATTACACAATCTTTCTCTGTCGATATGGCTTTTTTGATACTTCAAGATGATACTCGAATGAACAAAAAGTGGGCGCATAAATACTGGAAGTGTAAGAAAAATCTTGAATAAATCAGTCATGCAATTACCAATAGTCACAAAGTGCTTCTGAACTTTACATGCTCATTTGGCCGTCTATTTTGTTTACGTTCTATGTCAAATATAATAATTAAAATAACATTGTCCTCATTAATACTTCGTTTATTTTGCTCTATGATGTGAGAAGATAATTCCTAATGGTTAGATTTTATCACCCACGATTCGATTTAGCTTCGCTATTAATCAAATAGCGCAATGCAGAAAATAAAAATCCCTTGCGGAGAATATAACTTATAAGGAACTTTTTTTTTTGAAATAATAGAAACAATATATAATAAATACTAAACTTCGGCGAACGCGAGAAAACGCTGAAATGTTAACACTTCTTTGTTTACGTACACACTGTGTGATATATAATTATTTTTCAGTTCACGTTCTCCTGCTCTTTTGAAATACATCAGAATCGTATGAATACGAAATAGCTTTTTGTTTTTTTGAGAAAACTGGTTTCATTTGCGGAAAATAGCTTCAAGTCACTGTTTCAAATGGGACTGATTTTCGAGTTCGACTGAAACCTTCCTTGTTTAAATAGGAATACTTTATTTGTAGGCTAAACAATTAACATTATTTTAAACTATATACTGGCTATTTGTTATTCCTAAACTTATTAAGACACGTAAAACTGTGCTGTGGCAAGTAAACGCAAGCGTATTTCATGTAATAGTAACACTGAAAATCTTTCAATCGATATTCAACGTACACACGCTTTAATGATAGTCCCGCGGATACTTCAGTTTTCATTTGGTATAATATGAAATAATAACACATACACACGCACACATATTGAGTTTTAACCTCACAAATAAGAACTTTGTCAAGTAAGTCTCGTCCAAAGCAACGAAGAAACTCACCTACTACTGCAGTGGAGAGTACGGTAAAAATCAGGCCACTCGCTAGGGTTTCCCACCGCGTTCTTCGTTGTTTTCTGTGTAAAAGAGTGATAGGTTGTCGAAGTATATGTTTCATAAATAATCTCAACATTTTCAAAGTCAAATAGTCATAAGAAGACAGCAGTTTACTAATAAATAATCAATGCGTGCTTATTCCCGAATCACAGTTTTTAAAACGGAGATTTTGACGACATTGTCGCTTGTTTGTAACCATCTACTCCACGCTGACAGCCGAGTGAATAGCAGTACTAAAAATTAGGCTTAGCGTTGTCAACAGACAGCTGTGCTCGTCTAACAAGCATCTGAAGAATATGGCAGAGCCCTGTTGAATATTCGGTAAGCTTTTCCAAGAACCAATCAGGATGCTTAAAATAAATAACGAAACTATTGTCAAGTGAAGAGAACCAATCACTTTATTTGTTATGCTTATACCTGAAAAAACGTGAGAATATTTGAATTAGTCTTTAATATGATTAACATATTTTGAATGACAACACAATACGAGATCCAAAGCATAAAGTGTAACATCAGTATATTCTATATGATTTCTGACCTATCAGTATAATACTTTACCAAATAACAAACTATTTTTCTCTATGTATCTATACATACAAGTTATCCTTGTTACAGGTATTTAATCTAATCCCACTATATACACAAGAAAAATGAGTTTTAGGGTACATTTTAAAAGGATGAAGGTACCATTTAGCTAAATTAATTTTATCTTAGATTTTTCTTTTTCACTATCTACATTGCTAAATGAAAAGGTGAGGAGCACTTTGTTAACTTACCAAAGGGGCCTATTTTATTAAGTTTGTTTTGTAAAGTAGTTTATGAAAAACAGTACATATACAAATAACACAGTGTGACAATATCTCCTAATGCTCATCCGAAAGTCTGTTATACTCCATGTACATTCATTCTGTACTTTTGCGACACAAGTGACATTGGTTTGAAATTAATTTGCAAATTATTTTCCTTTTCCTAGATGATTAATAGATGCCCTCCCACGGAAACCTCATGAAAACATGCCATCGTATTGGAATATTTACCTTTTTCCTAACTATATTAGCAAATGACACTCCTCTCCTGGTACGTATCAGTTGAAGTTCGTGTCAGTGCAAGGTACACAGTTTAGTATTTCAAATAAACAGACATAAACGTTTCACTTTCTTCTTTAGTTAAAGGCATTTACCTTTGATACGGTACTTACAACTCGTTGTTATTATTTCCAAGTGAACCGAGAGTAAATGAACAAATGTAACAGTTGAACGTGCATATTTGAGGATTCATTACTAATTCGACAATTTTAATGAATATTCTGTTGTAATACATTTGCACTCTACATCCAGAGGATCTATGTAGCAAAATGTCTGTTTGCCTCTCACGTTCTGTACTTCTGAACGGTTAATCTTAGAAATATGCATCTATATAAATTTGCTTCTTTTCAATAGTACATTACAGGAAAGTCTTTCCATTTGTAATTCGTAAAATTTCATATCGATATCAACACAATCCGCCAACGGTTAGTCTGAGAAAAAAAATTATTAAGAAAAGATATGGTTATTTCTGTGACGGAATTTCTCAAGAAAAACCAAACAAAAATTAAAATAGATATTTCACAGATAGGAGCATAGACGGAAAAACGAATAAGGAGAGGATCGTGTTTGAGTATATATTTGTTGTTGTTTGGTTTATGTATTTTTTTTTCATGTCGATATTATGAATATGTATGATTTTGTTTTATCGTGTCGAATAAATTGATTTGATGTTGTTTTTGTTGTTTTGACTTAAGCACAAAGCTACACAATGGACTATCTGTGCTCTGCCCACCACGGGTATCGAAGCTCGGATTTTAGCGTGTAAATCCGCAGACATACTGCTGAGCCACTGGGGGGCAAATTGATTTGAATTGAATTGAATATATTCTCTTTCGCACACCTTATGGAAAGACGATTGTGAAAAAGCGCTCATTTCGGTGGCTGTCGTTTCTTTCACTCAGTGAAATGTCAAGGAATGATGGCATCTCCGCGGTTATTTAACAAATCTAAGCGAGCGCTTTATTGACTGGATGCACCCGTTGCATTGTAACCCAAACATTTTTGCCAACAACGTATTGTAATCATTCTCCTTAGCTTAAAAACAAATAAAAGTAACACCTGGAATGACAAAACACTGTATTTAACTTGCCACTAGACATTGGTATAATATATACACTCTGATTCAAGGAATTAAGTTGATCGTACATTTCATATTTATTCGTCACCTGTTTTTAAGAAAATCACTGTTGAACTGTTTCAAGGAAAATTTTCTAGTTTTTAACTAGCTCGATAATTTGAACGAATTTTTGGTATTTTCTTTTGCTACATTTGTTCAAGCTTACTAGTCTTGTCATGTTAACTCACTCGATAACTGTGTGGTGCGACGGGAATTCGAATCCGCGACCCTCATATTATAAATCGAACGCCTTAACCAACTTGGCGGTGCCGGACTCTTCTAATATCAGTGAGTTGTGCGGAAGAGGTTTAATCTGTATTTTTACTCCCCTCCCAAAAATAGGCTTAGCTGTACTCAGAATTGTAACCGTTTCAGAAGAGAAAAAAAAAGTAGTTCATCAAATTAGTTTTATAGTTTTGAACGCAATTTAATTAATCTGTCAATATCAAATGACTTGGTGAAAGCTGATACATTATTTAGTGTCAGGAGATTTTGATGGCTATAAGAGGAGTTTCCTGTCAAAATTTAAAATATTTAATTGATGTTTTAAGAATAACACAAATAATCAGACATTACTCAAAGAGAAGGATGAGAAATATTAAAATATTTCAAGCCAATAAACTCAAGATAACTGAAGAAAATGACTAAAATTCCTATAATTCTAGGGCGATATAAAAGAAAACAGCACAAATACTGTAGAAAAAATACTGCAAAATAGTATATGATACCATCGATGCAACGAACCATAATTATACAGAATTTTGTTGATGAAATGCATTAGACAATAACTCAGTGTTTGAAAGCAACCACACTGAAGAAATGTTACAGTACATTCCATAATATCAAATATTAGGACTACAGAAATCGTTACAACTATTGACCTTACACACCCGACGTCAAACATTCGTTTAGGGGAATGTGATACTTTATTGGATAAAGAGAAAAAACCAACACATGCAAAGTGTATTAACAATTATCGACTTCTTTCGAAAGATAAAAAAAAGATGGTAAATTTTTCATCTTGTGTTTATCTGATACAGTATTGATGAAGGCTCGTTAGGTCTGTCTTTTTGTAAGACATCCACAGCCTGTACAAAAGTAATACAAAAAAAAATTGTGAGAATAACTGCCACAATCATGATGATGGATCACTAGAAGTGTCTTTGCATAAAATACTTGCAACCTAAATAAAGTATGGTAAATTCCTAGGGTGCATTTAAATGCCGCAATATAGATGATGGACCGCCTGATCTATCATGTTAGAGAACAGGTTCAGTCTCAGTTCACCCAGGTACGCAATAAATTGATGCAGTTATACATCAAAATAATTATAAATTTGTTCATCAGCACATAACGTTTGCGTATCAGCTGTATCTCTGTGTTAGACAATTAAAAATTGAGTTATTATTTATATTATATTAATTTTATCACACACAGTGTACTTCTCCATGTTATAATCCATCAAATCAGTTAAGCAAATTTTTCAGTTTTCTTTTTTAAATAGGTGATGAAAAATTTCAAACTAATGATATATATTTTTATAAATAATAACGAATTTATTTTTATTCTTTAAGAAAACTTACTATATATAACTCTTAATTCACCAGCTTTAAAATAAATTACTGTATATATTTATAGCATGTTTAATTTCTCCTGTAACAGGCATTTCAAAGAATAATTTCGAACTTTACTTTCTCCATGTGGCCCCCCAGTGGCTCAGCTGTATGTCTGCGGACTTACACGCTAAAATCCGGATTTCGATACCCGTGATGGGCAGAGCACAGATAGCCCATTGTGTAGCTTTGTTCTTAATTCAAAACAACAACATCCATGTGACATTTTTTTCATCCATTATTTGAAAAATGTATAAATTTGCGAGAAATGTGCGTCATAGTTATAAAATATTTCATGTAAAACATCTTTCAGAAATTCAAGTTGAAAGAATAAAATATAAAAAAGCAGCTGATTTCATGAAAACATTCTCGCATGTCGTAAAAGTGCTAAAATTGTAGAATAACACTATCAAATAATATCAGTGCTAGACATCACAAAATTTACATTTTTATTTTACTTTTGTGAAACTATGTATTTAACTTTCATTAATTTCTTTTCCTCAGAGAGAGTATAACACATTACACATTCACAATACAATTAGGCCTGGTATGGCCAGGTGGTTAAGGCTCTCGTGCAGCTTTGCGCGAAATTCAAAACACAATACAAATATTTTCTGTAATAAGTGTCATGTGATGAGAGTTTTGGCTGGCTGCTGTTTTTGATAGTAATAAATATCAATAGTGTGCGATGGTAATTTTTAAACTAAAACACACTAGCTTGTACGAATATTACAGCAAGGTTTGATTTGTCTGTATTTTATAATGACATATCTGTCACCTTGAGTATCAAATCTACGCTAACTGGGATCGTTCACAAAATATGATATAAATTATTTACAAGCATTTAATGTCTTTGAAAAGTAAGCTGATATTGAGGATATTATACAATTGTAAATGTCTGGGTGATTTAAAACCGGAATGTTATTCCCAATCACACTCGTGCCTTTTTAACTCTTTGAATATTGTTTTAAAGGCAAATATGAATCATTTATTCTCAGTAAAGTTTTTCTGAGAAATCGTTCTACATTCTTTATTCTGCTGTTTCACTTCATTTGTTTCTGTTTCGCTGGGTATTGTACTTGTTGAAAAGACATTAGCAGAGTAATCATGCTATCCAACTTCCCTATAACGGGGTGCCACAATCAAACCCAATCAGAGCGTCAAGTAATTGCAAGTTACGTCATATTTCTGTATAAACCAATTGAAAAAGACTTGTTATATTTAACTTAATAGCTGGATGAGCTTGGAAAGCCATTTACTAAAATATTTTAAATGAAACATAGTGAACACAAAAATACACTTGTCGATTTGAACACAGGGAGGTGTGTATACATATATATGTATATATATTTAACATATTTTACGAGTATGAAAGAGCTACTTTAATTATTCCATCATTTCGTTATGTATTGTTATTATGTAAATCAGTTTATGTAAATCCAGTTTCTGGATATAATGATTCATATCTGAAGCTATGTTCATAATGTTGAGGAGTTCATTCTTTTACATAAGTTCTAATCTAAGTTGTAACAAAGACACTTATTAGTTGGATACTTTGAGCAAATTCAGTTTAAGATTGACGTAGTAATGAACCAACTCCCTTAACGTGTGTTTTGTCAACACATTCTCAAGACTTTGATTCCAAGATACTTTTCTCTCGCTGAACAACCATTGCATCAACAAATTAACACATCATGAAAGGTAGCTTAATGTTCCATGAGATATAAGGTAATTACAATATTGTATACTTCAGTAACTGGCGCCTAAATATGATTAACACTACCACATATTGATGTGTATTTATTAGAAATTTAGGGAAGATGATCATATCGCCGCTGTATTGCTTATTAATCTTTGATGGCGTGGTAATAAGTTAATTACGACTTTAGTGATACATAAAACGGTAGTGTGTTTTGCTGCTGAGAAAACAACCTGTACTGTGTGTTATTATTAACAGGAAGGATAGTTTAGCGATTCTTTAACTTCTGTATATATTTTTTTTTCAATTTCTTACAAAGCTATACGAGAGATATATATGCGCTAGCCGTCCCTAATTTAGCAGTATAAGACTAGAGGGAAGGCAGCTAGTCATCATCACTCACTGACGGGGATTCGAATCCTCAATTCTAAAATTGTGAGTCGAGTGCCTTAACCAACTGGCTATGCCGGGCTTTCCACCTTCTTTGTCGGACTTTGGTGATCCAAACTATCGCATACATTCAATGGATGTGTTTTGCTGGATTCTTACTTCATATATCAACTTTCAAGGCAATTCATTAAGAAAAAAAATTATAATTCTGATTCTTGTTCTTCTTTTTTCCCTTTCCACTGAAAGTATCGACGTTTATTTCACAGAAAAACAAACTTAACTTTTATTGATTTTTTTCAAATTTGGTACACTGGTAGATAACTTAATAACCTGAAATTAGAAGTTTTATTTGGTGTAAATATAAGCCTCATGTGCAAAGTTATTCAACAAAAGCCGTTCAAACGTAACAAATATTTTTGCGCTCGCCTGTGTAAAAAAAGTCGCGTGGGTTACCGATAGTCTAATATTTTTACTACAGCTTCATACAAGATTAAAAATGGACCGTTTTTAGTGTTTGTCGTTCGATGAAAGACGGCTGATTCAGAGAAACAAACTAAAGAGTGAAAGGATTTTCAGATACACAAGTATTGGTTTGGCTAAGAAAACTAGATTAGCAGTTTGTAGCTCTAGTTTTCAAAATAAACATATGGGTAGACAGCATTCATTGCCAACTGTTCAGTACTAATTTACTAAACTTTGCGAAATTATCCTGATTAAAAAGCGTTTAACGGTATGTAATATTAGCTTAGGTAATTAGCATAAATAATGATACTTGATACGGCTGTACCGATAGAATGGGGGTGATGACAAGAAACTGTTAATCAAATTTCGTGGAAAGGAAGCTATTAAAACTGTTTTAAAGAGGAAAAACTACCACATATTTAAGAGAATCTGGTTGATTTTGTACAAAACACGTCTATTCCGAATAATATCGTTATGACCAGTGGCGGATTTAAGGTTGTGTGGACTCAAGGGCTAATAATTTTTGTGAGCCCTACATCCCATGTAATTTTACATATAATAAAATTATTAACGAGTCCCCATTAACACCATGGGCCCTGGGGCTGAGCCCCTTCTAACCCCTACCGAAATACGCCACTGGTTATGACCCTAAAGCTAATGTTGGTTACTATCGAGTGTAACTTTCTTATTTGGTTTGGTTTGTTGGTGTGTATTGACAAAAATTATGATACCTGATCAAAAACACCTTACGTGTGAAAAAAGGTGCGGCAAGTAAATAATTCCGCATGTGACTTAAAGGAATGAAATAAAAACCGGTGACCTACATGATAGCTACACTTATACCATTGATAATAATTTTACAGCAAATGTTCATTTATTAGTTATCCAGGCCCCATATTTTTTTATCAACCATCATGACACCCGGCATAGCAAGGTGGGTTAAGGCGTTCGACTCATAATCTGAGGGTCGCGGATTTGAATCTCCGTCACACCAAACATGCTCGCCCTTTCAGCTTTGGTGGCGTGATAATGTTACGGTCAATCTCACTATTCGTTGGTAAAAGAGTAGCCGAAGAGTTGGCGGTATGTGGTGATGACTAGCTGCTTTCTCTCTAGTCTTACACTGCTAAATTAGGGATGGCTAGCGCAGATAGCCCTGGTGTAGCTTTGCGCGAAATTCAAAAGCAAACAAACCATCATGGCCAAAATTGAACAAAGAACGTGATAGAACTGTTGTGTTAGTTTTTCAGAGAGTAAAGTTTTATATTTTAACACTAAAAAGCGATTCAGTATATATTCTGTGCTTGAAGACGGAAGAAAACATCCCTTTACTTTTGTTATAGAGAATTATAAGATTTCTAGTTCAAGCCATAATCTAATTTTCTCTATAATAACTAACTTAACGAAACTTTCAGATTTGCTATTCATTTTAAAATATTTGAGCAATATTTATAGAAATGCGTTTAAATAATATATATATATATATATATATTAAAAAAACACTTATTAATATTTACCCCAATTTTGTTTCCAAGTACTTAATATAGTTTATTCAAAATATTTGAGAAGAATATCATTTATTTATTTCAAGGAGTGTGACCAAAATCACGAGATTTAGGATAATTTTAGTATCTCTTACCGTCCCTGAAATGTATTTAAAATATTATTTTCAAATATATAAAAAATACACTATTAATATGCAAAAGAAATAAGCCATGAAATATTTTATTCTGTTAATTAAGCCTTGGTATAGCTAGTCTGGAAAATGATTTCAGTGTATGTTGATATTTTTTAAACTATAGTCATGAACTTAGTAAACATATATAAAAATAACACTTTTTTCTCAGTACTTAAACAGTAAAGAAATACATTATAAAATATTACTTTGTACTTGAATATTAAAATTAACAATTTTAGAAATGTTTACAGAATATTACAGAGTAATTATGCCATTTTTGTTCTACCGCCTGTAACAGATATTCCTGAAGTGTACAGAGAACGGTGTAATCGTATATATTCATGTTTTTATTTTTAAATTTCTAATATTTATTCATATTTCTGATTTGTTTAGAGAGGGTAAAAGATAAAAATATTGAAAATGTTTAGCAGTATGTAGATATTTATATATTATGATAGTTTCTTTTGTTTTTGCACAATTATTTGACATTGCAAATATTTGATACAATGTTTATAGTTCGCAGAATCCTTGTTGTTTTGAATTAAGCACAAAGCTACACAATGGGCTATCTGTGCTCTGCCCACCACGGGTATCGAAACCCGGAATTTAGCGTATAAGTCCGCAGACATACCGCTGAGCCACTGGGGGGCTCGCAGAATCTACCGAAATAAATGTATTTCTTTTATCATTACTTTGATGCTAAATGCCAAGAAATAGTTCAATTTTTTTGTTTTTTTATTCTTTGGAACTTTGTCTTCATTAGAGTTTCTGGTATTTGTAATATTTTTATTCCATTATGTAAATATTCGCTCCAATTAATATCATTGGCTCACATATTATGGAATATGGATGACAGGTTTTCGTAGGTTTTACGTACACCATTTGCAATCGATAGTCAGTATTGTGACGCCATCTCACGGTTATTCATGCACTTACCAGGGGAATAAAGTTTCGGAAGAACATAGCTTGTGACGGTTACTGGTGGTGGTATACAGTTCTTATCAGCTAGGCACGGTCATGTGAGTTAAGGCGTTCGACTCGTAATCCGAGGTTTGCAGGTTTGAACCCCCGTCACACTAAACATGCTCGCCCATTAAGCCGTGGGAGCGTTATAATGTGACGGTCAATCCTACTATTCGTTGGTAAAAGAGTAGCCCAAGATTTGGCGGTGAGTGGTGGTGACTAGCTGTCTTCCCCATTGTCTTACACTGCTAAATCAAGGACGGCTAGCGCAAATAGCCCTCGAGTAGCTTTTCGCGAAATTCAAAACAACTCAAACCAGTTCTTATCCAAACATAGATTACATGAATATATTATTGAGAAAAACACCAGAACATTTAGTTGAATTAAAATGGTGTGTAAAACACGTCTAATTGTCCAAAGGAAGTTCATAAAAGCTACTTGTTTTCCCCAGAGCAAGATAAGTTACTTTGAAGTTTAAAAGACACGCATTGTTACAATAAAAATAGCTCGCCTTGCTAATTCAATTTTATGTGAGAAATAAAAATTGGTAGTTCATTGTCCGGATACTTGTATTTGAGTATTCCCTTTGCTGTCTGTATTCATTTTATTCTTTGCAAAATATGTCATTTCAATCTTTCTGTTATTACAATTCAGTTTTATCTGAGAATATCCTTGTGTTAAATGATAAAGGAAATTGAATGGAGATATATGAATGAAAAATACACATGAATGATTCAAATGCCACAATCAGTTTGAGAAAAGTAATAACAATATCAAGTATTAAATATGTTTTTGATTTAAACAATATTTTCCATGAAGAACCTCTGACATGTATCTTTCTCGCCAAATGGAATATCTCTGTCATAATCTGTAAGAAGTTTCATTAATAGCCAACTTGTTAAAACTGTTTAAAATGAAATACACTTTTAGATTCCTGTTGTTATATAAATCTATACATGAAGAACCTTAGATTTTTCTCACGTTAATAATTATTTATCTTTGGTGAGCATTCGGTCCATTTGCTTTTAAGATCTATAAACTTATGGCATAGAACTCACAATACATCACCGAAGACTCTACAGACTTACTGGGTACCTATTTATCACTAGCTTTCAATGTGCAAAGTCAATTATAAAAAGATTCGACATATTTTTTCTTCATAAGTATTTTTCTAGTAAAAGATTTAACTGTGGTTCAAAATAAGAAAATAACAATAGTGTGTTACCATTTTAATGTCACTTAATGTGTAAATCTTTTATGTGTATCCATTGCGTACTATCATTACACAAGCTGTATGCATGTTTAAAATTTAGCTTGATACCTGTTAATTACATAAAAACTCGTCATATTGTTTAGAAACGCAGTACTTTTCTTCATTATGTTAACAATTGGCAGTCGTTACCTGGTATATGTATGTATATATATCAATAGTAGTTGGTTTTAGCGCACGGTACGTAATTAAATTATTCGTGTAAGAATTAGGATATGTTAAGGTACAGGTACTCACATTGTCTCTTTGGAATGGATGGAAGCCATTTCAACCATGAGTGTCGACAAACCTTTATTAATGATGAATTATGTCCTTGGCAGTAGTATAGCTTGAGCTTGCTAGCTCGTCTGAATCGTTGTGGCATTTGTTGTCAAGGTAGTGATGAAGTCCATCAAAGAATTCGCTACCCCAAATTCAGTAAGCATCATTTCCAGACCTACCCTGCTCCAACTCTCCTGTAGCTGGTCAACTCTTGAGATTACCCAAGCCAGGGAAAGGTTTTTCTTTCCATTAGAGGTATAACTTTCCCATGACAAGTGTGTACACATCTAGCTCAAATTATGTATTGTAACATTGCTCTCTCTAACAGGACACTCCAGGAGTGTCCATGACACTTCTTCACAGACGTTTACTCCACTTTCACAACAACAGTAATCGTCTCAAGAGCCTCAGCCTTCATCATGAAGTAACTAATGGCGAAGAGTATGTAGTGATGATTTCTTTCAATTTTCAGGGGTGGGATAGTGATATACAGTGCTATTGTCTGCAGAAGAAATCCAACAGATCTCTGTTGGAGTTTACTCTTTCTTTTAGTGACACAAACTCTACAATTTTCACATCAGCACTGAATATCTCACTCGAATGCAACTATTTAAACATCACTCAAAAATAGTACAAATATTTTTACAATGGTGTTATAAAAATTCTGAATAATGTTTAGCCTTAGACTTTTGAGAACATTGACTGCATCACATCCGAAAGCTATGGCTGAGTGGCTGGCAACAACGGCACTACATACTACTCATAACTGACTATACAAATGTCTTGGATTATGTACATCTATGCTAAGTTCCTCTCTTTGTATTCGTTGAGTTTTGTCTTACTAAGAAATAGAAATGTTGATGCTAGATCTGGGTCCTTCAGTTGCTCTTCCAAGAGCTCCCAAAATGTTAATCAACTGTTGGAATTTCTAACATTGTTTTGGCAGAAAACTTCCAGGATCAGAACAATCCATGAACATACAGGATCTCACAATGTGGCATTCATTTCAAGTTTCAGTGTTGTGGGCCTGGACGATATATTGTAGCAAAGACATATTCCTGTAAGGCTGTTATACCATGTTTTGTCATCTCTCTTAAATTTTTAAATTTTATAAAATATTTCAGTGAAGCATAGTCTGTCCAGATGGTGAGTCCCCTGTTATAGAAGTAGTGTAAATTGTGCTTTATGAAGACTACAGCTCCAAACAAATTGTTTTTAGTCATAAAGCATCTGTATTCAGGAACTATGAGTTTATGACTATCATATGTGATCAAATATTCTGCTCAGTTCTGTGATTGCGATAACACTGCCCCAATTCCGTTAAAATTGGCTCAGTGTCCAAGAGAAAATCACTGTCTTGTCGTAAATCCGTCAGTATACTACAAAACTGTTGAATATAGTATGTTTAGTATAGTATTTCTTCCATATAGATCATTTTACATGTATTTTTAATTTAACCAGTATTTTATATAAATAAGTACATTTTATAATTGTTTTCACGAACATATGTCTTTGAATAATATCAGAGTTTTGTTTTTTCTTGGATTTTCATGACCGACTAAAACTTTGGATGTTCGGGTTTTTCCACTTTCAGCCATTTGAATTTTCGCCTTATGACTGAGCAATTTATTTTAAATTTATTTGATGGTGTTAATGACATCTGAAAGACAGGAATCTGTTGAAGCAGTTTGTAACGTTCATTTCAATTCCGATTTTCAAACCATGAATATGTGTTTCCTTCTTGAACACAATTTTGTGTTTTTCTTATGTTGTAAAAGTGATGGAACATAAAATTAATTCGCATGTCTTGAATAATTCAATTAATTACCTGTTCAACAAATTGATGTTTTTAAGGGCAGAAGTATTTTGGATTTCTCTCATAACTTCAAGAATCGATTTCCTTCGCCTTTAGTCGTATTTATTTCTCATTTTTATTTTGTTGATTTCATTTTAATTTATTTCTTTGTTCTTGTCTTCGTCGTACTGAATAGACAGCTTTCTTCTTCTTGGTCATAATCCTGGACTGTCTCTTCAGCTGACTTTTTGTAATTTCTATTCTGCTTTTCGCACCAGAGTTCTCACTATTTTGAAGATCCAGACATCTCGATGCCCTTTTGTATACTCTACAGCTGGGATCTCACAGGTCAAATTTTTTATTGTATTACTTTTCTTTCAGCTATGAATGTTGGAACAGATGTTTGGAGAAGAATCCCTGTGCCCCTCCAGTAATTAAATTGGGGCCCGAGAAATACTGATCTTCCCAATATTTTGTGGATGACAATTTGTCACTTACTCCTCTTCAATGCAGTTGGATGACTTTCTCAGTTTGTTTGTTTTTGAATTTCGCACAAAACTACACGAGGAATATCTGCACCTACACGAGGAATTAGCTGTCCATAATTTATCAGTGTAAGACTAAAGGGAAGACAGCTAGTTATCACCACCCACCGCCAACTCTTGAGCTACCCTTTTACCAACGAATAGTAGGATTAACCGTCACATTATAACGCCCCTACGTCTGGAAAGAAGAACATATTTGATGCGACGGGGTGTCGAACCCGCGACCCTCGGATTACGAGTCGCACGTCTTAACCTACCTTGCCATGCCGGGGCATGTCAATTACAATAATAGTGTTTGAACCTTTTCAGGTGCGCAATGTTCTGCACTTGTATCTGGTATCATTACAGGGATAAAAAATAACACAGTAGTTTGTATTTTCATATAATTTTGTACACATTCACAATTATATGTTTAGACCAATATGAAACGATGCTGCTTAATAGGTTATTTTCCAACAGTGTCTTGATGAAACAACAACAAACTATTGTGATGATTATCTGGTTCATAAGACTAGTCACAGCTGTTTGCTATTCTATTTACAAATGTTGTATGTTAATTATTATCTGTGCTGCTGTGTATGATTGTTATAAATACCATACCTATATTTACTTCGTTTTTTGAGAAAATCTTCTGCTATATTCTTGTGCACCTGCAATATCGAGCATGGGGCGCACGTATCTCCGATTCGATTTTACTACTCTCTACTCTCAAAATTAATAATAAGGCCAAAACAGCACATCGTCTATTTTATATGTGTACAAGATAATACTTATAAACGCAGATACTCCGTTTGAAATAATGTCACCTCAGTGAAAGTAGTTGATATCATTGTTTTGGTTTTTGAGTTATCATGTGCAAAGAAATAAAATAAAAAAGAAGCAGTAGAATGAAAAACACGATACTCACACTATTTTGCTGTGACATTCCCAGAAAATTTAACTTGTTTATTATGTAGATGTTGTTATAAATGGTTGAGTTTGAATTTCGCGCAAAGCTACTGGAGGTCTATCTACGTTAGCCGTTTCTAATTTAGCGGTATAAGACTAAAAGGAAGGCCGCTAGCCATCACCACCCGTCGCCAACTCTTGGGCTGCTCTTTGACTTACGAATAGGGCCCGAAATGGCCAGGTTGGTTAAGGCATTCGACTCGTAATCTGAAGGTCACGGGTTCGCATCCCCGTCGCGCCAAACATGCTCGACCTTTTAGCCGTGGGGGCGTTATACTGTAACAGTCAATCCCACTATTCGTTGGTAAAAGAGTATCCCAAGAGTTAGCGGTGGGTGGTGATGACTAGTTGCCTTCCCTCTGGTCTTACACTGCTAAATTAGGGACGGCTAGCGCAGATAGCCCTCGAGTAGCTTTGCGCGATATTCAAAACAAACAAACTAACGAATAGCGTGATTGACCGCCACATTATAACGTCCCTACGAGATTCTTTGGTGCGATAGGGATTCGAACCATCAATTCTCGGAGTACGAGTCGAGTTCCTTAATCACCTGGCCATACCAAGCCTGTTGTGAAAGGAAAACTATATGGTATTGTAAAGATCTAATGACCTATTAGGGATATATTTAAAATACCAGTTTGATGAACAATCTGGACTATCAATACATAAACAATAATAGCCCCTGCTTATTTGCAAATATAGAGCATCTGGATCATTCCTGCTATATGATAGCATTTGCTGATAAAGGATAGTAAATAATGGAATAAAATGTTATTTGAAAACATAAAATCAGGCTTATAAGTATATTTTAGTTTATATTTGTTGAAGACAATAGAAAAACCAAGACTAACCATTTAGTTATAAAACAATTAATATCCGATGCAATAAAATAATCTTCATTCAGATTTTCCTAAATATTTCTTGCATATCATTTAACAAAATTTTATTCAGACATAAACGTAAAACGTTTTAATGTTTATGTAAAATTTATTAAACTATATAAAGATATTACAGTTCCCTATAATCGCGAGTTGATAGAATAGCTATGGAATAGGCCCGGCATGGCCAAGCTTGTTGAGGCATGCGACTGAGGGTCGCGGGTTCGCATCTACGTCGCGCCAAACATGCTTGCCCTTTCAACCGTGGGGGCGTTATAATGTGACGGTCAATTCCACTATTCGTTGGTAAAAGAGTAGCCCAAGAGTTGGCAGTGGGTGGTGGTGACTAGCTGCCTTCCCTGTAGTCTTACACTGCTCAATTAGGGACGGCTAGCACAGATAGCCCTCGAGTAGCTTTGTGCGAAATTTAAAAAAAAGAAACAATCTATGGAATAAAAACTATTAAGCATTACAGAATACAAGCTTAAAAAACGTTAATTTTTTACTTTTATAATTCTTCAATAATTTTGTTTTCAGAATGTGTGTCAGTAAAATCTCAGTGTGTGCAAAGTGATTCAGGATATATCATAATTTTCTATTTGACCAGGTTCCGTATTTCCTTGTTTTATATGTTTATTATTTATTTTTATATGATCAGTTTGCTACATCTCCTTGTTGAAACTACCTCTTAACTGCGCCTGGGCTATTGTACTGCTCTTTGCTTCCAGTTTTCTAACCAGTGACTGTCCCCTTACCTTCTTGCTATTCGCTTCCATAATGGTTGCTTTCTTTGCTATTTTGAAGAAAGTTATTTAGATTAAATTTAGGGACTAACTACTCTTTCATTTGTAATATTCCACAATCATGTTATAATTTTGCATCAGCAAAATATAATAATCCCCACTTAGAGCTTTATTTTTAGAGACAATTTGTTGTTACTCTACTTTCTTATTTATTTTTGCTACGGCGCTTACAATTTAGAATCAATTTGGCGCAGAAAACAAAGCGCAAATAACCTATCGTACAGTTTTGTGTCAAATTTTGATTAGCAAAAATAAACTATTTATTTGACATAAAATATTGGTTTACTGAAATTCCTCTGTATTCTCTAAACACTACGAAAAGACCGAAGAATAGAAAAAACGATTAGGGTTTTACAACTTCCAAATCCAGACAAAGATGAGTTAGAAAATCAAAATGAACACAATTATCAATTTATCCCTTAAGAAATATCAGATTTTAGGTTCATAAAGAATTGCAAACATTTTTTTAATGTTATTTAATCAATAATGTATGTTTTATTATTATTAATTACTTTCTGGCAACGATTCACAAGCTTCTCAACGCCACTTCTGTAAAATTATTGGGATTAGGGCAAAAATAATGTAGAGAGAGTAGTTTTACATTTTCATGTGTTCCAAGATATTTTCCATCAAGATAGTTCTGCAAACTTCGGAATAGATGATAATCAGATGGAGCAAGGTCTGGAAAATAAAGAGGATCTGGAAGTTTTTCCCAGTCTAGCTCTTCAATCTTAGCAGATGTGATCCTTGCCCTATGAGCCGTGCATTATTCTGGTGTAACACAACACCTTTGCGATTGATCAAAGCAGGTCTCTTTTTTTTTTTAGTGCAACATTTAAGCGCTGTAACTGTTGACAATAGAAGTCTGATGAATCGTTATTTTGAGTGACAGCAACTCAAATTGGATCCCATCAACAATATCCCATCAAACGCTTAACAAGACTTTCATGGGGTGAAGGTCCATTTTGGGCTGTGTTTAAGCCAGTTTACCTGCGCTGAGCTATTGTCTGTAGTGCTTAACATTTTTATAACATATCCATTTCTCATCTCTAGTCGCTAACCTGTCCAAAAAAGGTGAGTTACGTTTACAAGAATGCAGAGAAGTGCAAATGCCTACTCTTGCTCTAAGGTTGGCTTCTGGCAAATCATGGGAGACCCATTTTCCAAATTTTGATACATTTCTAAACTGTTGCAGATAATGGTGAACTGTTGAATGGGTTGAATTAAGCTTCTGTGTCAATTCTTCAACTGTTACAGCAATCAAGTTCAGCCAGCAACAAGTCATTATTGAACTCAACGGGACGACCTGAACGTGGCGCATCACTTAAGCTGCAGTCACCTGATCTGAACTTCTAAAACATTTTCTTTCATTGAAAAACTCTGCTCCATAAACACCTTGAATGTTTCATGTAGTTTCTGCTGCACTATTGCCTTTTTCAAACTCAAAAAGCATTATATGCCTAATGTGATCCTCAGACAAATCCATTTTCATAAGGGTTTATTTTATTAATGATCTGAAAACGTGGAGTTAGGTTTGTTTCTTTTATTTGTCTGAACATTTGCATACATATCCTACTACATATTTTAGTCAGTAAAACATCTACAAAGACAGAAATGATGATGCATTTTCTGTATTGAATTTTTAACATTACTTATGGGATGACCTGATACATCAGATACTCATACATTACAGCTCTTAATGTTAGAATTATATTACTTTCAAGCAATGCTTTTTGCTTCATGGAGGAAAGGTTCCAGAGCTATCCTTTATTTTCTACAATATTTTCCCGCTATTACTTCATCTCATACCATGACCATCCAAATCCAAAGAGTCCCTCTTGTGATGCTTAAAAATTTGTGATGTAAGAAACGAACGATGAAATAGCAATGAAAATTATTTAATTTATTTGAAAGAACTCTGTTGGCGGTAGTACATTTTATGATACGAGTACTAAGTGTATCCTAAATTGCATAAATGAAACCATTCGATCATATCAGAAGAAGCGATTTTTGTGATATGTTTTCTTTATTTTTGCTGTTCATTCATTAAAAGGTACCAGTATGCCATTTCGGTATCTTCCATTAGAATAAAAGTTCTTTCTTAAAGCTGTAAGTTTCAATTTGTTTAATAATCATTATTTTTTTTAAATATAAATTTTAGGCTGTTACACACAAAAAAATAAACACAATTACAAAACGGTCCCTTAGTTTAGAGCACATGATCGTGGAACTAATAGACCAAAACAAACTAGTTCTGTATTAAGTTTGTGTGAACTTTAAATATTAACATCGCGTTTTCTCGGTCTTTTCATAAGTAGATCGTGTGGCACGCGGTTGTATGTAAAGTAATCTTATCTTGCTAATATCGAGTGAGAAACGGTTCGAACATCAAACGACAGGTGGTAATCGAAACATGGCACTTTCTAACGTAATTCATCATCAAATTCATATGATTTTAAGTAAAAAGGTTAGTATATTTTGTATATTATAATTATGACAGTTTAGCAGTTGAAAAAGTTAAGGAATATGTATTGAGAAAAATATTAAATTAATAACACCATATCGACTTTATATTCATGTGTTTATTATTAATGTATGAAGATAGTATTAAAAATTACTGGTCTTTTGACGTTCTTTACCATTACTGATTTACACTTACAGTTCACAGAAATCTTAAGTGTAACATTAATTTAGGGTTTGAGGTTAGAACATACTCTGGAGAGTTGTCTGTAGTATTTTACATTTGTATTTGTATGTATGTGCACGATTACCCATTTGTGGGTGTTTATGACTTTTCGTGTATTGCTTATTTGTAAACTTGTGGTATCGTAATGCTTATGTATCTGAATAACTAATGCATATTATTCAATTTAAAATTATTTTGAAAAAAAAACTACTTGGTTCCATTGTTTTTCTTAAATTTTATTAGTTACAACCTTTGAAATAATGTTTTGAATGAAGATTATCTAAATGTATGCAGCATGAGTGGCATAGTTTATGGTTTTAGGACTACGTTGGTGAAATATTGGTATTATAGCAAGTAACATTAATAACAGTGATATATCCAAATAATTAAGTTTAAGGTAAACATTATAGATTTTGGTTTTCTGTTCTCTTGATGTGTGATATTGTTATTTCAAATTAATTTGTTCTGCTAGGTATTTTTCAGTTTATATCTGATACGTATAGTTCAAAACCGTTCTAGTAACTGCCATAAAATAATTGTAAAATAAACATCATTTAAATAATATACAAACGTATATAATTTGAGGAAATAAATTTTATTACCTTGCAGAGAGGTAATTTACAGTATAAACACTTTTTAGAATTAGAATAAGAAAAGATAATTTCATCGATGTTTGTTTGCAACTTTATGAACGTATCCAAGAATGGAAATGGACATTAACATAACAGTTATTGCATAACATGAAATATTAGCCAGCAACTTAACAAATACATTTGATACAGCAGTTGAATCATCACTGTAATGATGCAAATAATATTACTATACAGTTATGGCCAAGAGTATTTGTTTCTGTGTTTTTTTGATAATTTGTCACCTTTTATTGATTCGTAGGACTGGCTAAATAATAGACGTACTTACACACGCGCGCGCGCGCACACACACACACACACACACACACACACATGTATAATATTATATAAATAAGATTACAAAATATGAGTTGAGAGAAAGTAAACCTGAAAAAGTTTTGAGTGTTGGTAATTTGTATATTTTTGTATTAATTTTTTTTAGTGCTACTTTAACATGTATGCAGGTATGCAAAATATGTTCATAATTAGTATAAATTTTACTGAGTTTAGTGAAAGTGCTTAATTATAATAAGTACATTTATTAGCAAGTTGAGAAAAATATTTTAATTTTCACTCTGAAATTTTAAGTTTGTTTCAGAAATGTCTAAGAATTTTTGATTAACATTTATTTTTTCATTTCTATTTTACTTGTTGTACTGTGTAACTGCCTTCAATAAGTTGTGAAAATGCACAATACTTAAATAAAAACCTTATTTTTGTATATGTATATATTTTTGTAAAGTGAACAACGTAAGTGCCACATCAACAACATACGCACAAGCTTAGTAAGCCTATGTCCAGGTAAAGAACAATAAAATACTATTAAACAGATACAAATTCCTTTGTTAAACTTTCTGTATGTGACTAAACCAGTTTTCTTCAGTTTGCGACAGGACAATGACCCACAATTACAAAGTAACTAGATCAGGGTAGACAAATAATGGAGGATAGAACTTGTTCTGTTATAGGAAATTACTTTAACAAAAACTTGTTGTCACTTAACTGAATAACCTTGAGGCTTGAGTGTGCATTTGTAAATTTATATTTACATGTGTGTTAATTTTTCCATAAATACAGGTATGCATGATAAATTACCTTTCTGTTTACTTGAATACATACACATTTATATACAAAATGTCTGAATGACTTAAATTTAAGTACATACTGCTTTTCTGAGTGTAAAACAGTGACTTATTGTGTGTTTTATAAAACAATATTCTGAAATTGTTTTTTACCTTTCTCGTGTTAGACTTATTTTCCTAAGGTAAAATAAATTTTTATCCTAAAAAAAAACACAAGATTTTTCACTTTTTGTAAATACACCAGTATGATCAAAAATAGGCTGAATGTTTTAATTTTTATACAAAAATTCACCCATGATGTTATATAAAAAAACAAAACCTATATGTATTTTAAAAAAATGCTCATCCACATAAAATTTAACATTTTAAAATTTAAACAGTAATTTAATGGTGTTTATTTTGTTTATTCCGAAAGTAATTAAGTTTAATGTTTTTGTTCTGTTTTACACTTACCTTTGTGGATTGTGTGTGTATATGTATGTATGTATGGGTGTGTGTGTGTACATATAGCCCTGTTGGTTAAAGATGTCAAATTGCAGTGTTTTAGGTCAAATTGATTTTCTTTAAAGTGATAAGATATATCCTCAAAATTACAGGAAATCTGACCAAGTTGTAGTTAACTTGTAAAAGACTTGTGGTTAAGTTATCAATAAAGTTTGTTTGCCACACATAATTTTTATTCTTGCCTTATTTTTTACTGTCTTTGCTACTGAGATCTCTACTACAACACTGACAGCTCAAAGGTAATGATGTACATGTAATAATTTTTAAAAGCTGCCCAGAGTAACTTAAATTTTGGGCTTTGTGAAGAACATATGTGAACTAATATTGTATGTTAAAATCAAGAGTGTTAATAAGGTAGAGACATTCCTCTAATATAGCTCATTTTAAGAGCTGTCACTAGGGGTCGGTCTTGCATGACTAAAGAATACATTTGTGATATCTGATTCCTTTCAGTAATTTTTAGTTTGTTTACAAAAGATTCAGTATTTTGCTGATATCCTTACTGAGAATTATGTCTAAGTTGAATATAGTTTATAATTTTTTTTTCTAGCTTTAATAAAATTACTTTTCATCTATTGATTTCATATTATTAAATTCAATAGGTGACAACATTCAAAACTATAGAGACATTATTACCAAGAGTAGTATATCCTGTTGTCAGTTTTGCCACTTCTTCTAAATGGTGTCAGCATAAAGAGTGGTCTGGTAATGAGTTACTGTCAAAAGATGACCCTGAAATATGGGAGCTTGTACAAGAAGAAAAGAGACGACAGAAAAATGGATTGGAATTAATAGCTTCTGAGGTTTGTTCTGTTGCTTATTTCAGTTGGAAAAGTTAGTTTTTATCTACATAATGTACCAGTTAGAAAACCCTTAATAGAAATTTTTAGTTCACTTTACTTTTATAACTTAATTAAAATAAATAAGTTTTGTGGAAAGTACTTTTCCTTTTCTATCATGTACATATTGATGGACTGTACATTTGTGTTATGACAAGTTCTTTTGTACTTTTATTTATCACAATCTGTGCCTTCATATTTATTTTCTAGTAAATAGTAGTTAATGTGTGTGTGTACGTAAATACAGTCTTATAAACTATTCATGGAGTAGTTAGTGAATTAATGATGATACTTCTCTCTTTGTAAGAACTTTGCCAGCCGAGCTTGCCTAGAAGCATTAGGATCTTGTCTTAACAACAAATACTCAGAAGGATACCCAGGACAGAGGTAATGAAGTTATTTAAATTTTAATTATTTTGTTTTCTTAAAGGGTTCCAAATAAAATCAGTGCTGCCTACTGTAACCTTTTATATTTTTTCTTAACATAATTATTTGTAGCAAACTTGATATAATGAATTAAACTTAGTATTTTGTAGGTATATATTAGCAAGAAGAATATATTGGTTTATAAAATAAAGTGCTTGTAATAATATTGTAGCAATCAGATAGCATACATTAGTTATCAACTAGTAATTAATTAATTAATAATTTGTATGGGCTGGCAGTTGTAACTATATGAAATGAAATAATTTTGAATAAACTTACCTGATAATGCTGTTTTCTTAGAATTTTAACTCTAAATGACTTAGAAATTATTAAAAGAACATGTGCAGTGGGTCTTATACTGTAGAAAACAATTAGAACTTAAAGAATAATTATATATGCTTTATGCTTGAGATTAGAAGGGAAAATCATTATTAAAAATTTTTCTCAGTTCATTTTACACACAAATCAGGCATCTGATGACACTTGCATTACTTTTAAATGCAACTGATTGTTTATTTGCATGTTTATAAATAAACATTGTGGTGGTGGTTAGGTTTATATCTTATATTGTTGATAATATTTCATTTCAAAATTTAATTTGGTCTACACTTGTAGTAAGAGTATCCTTAAACTAATGTTGTGTATGTAAAAATCATGATAAGGTCATGAGACACATTTTTCTGAAAGAACTGTTTTAAGGGTCATCATTACTGGCTGGTGTCACATGACAAAAGTATTTTATATGTGTATAATAAAATGAAAATCTGGTAACATGCAGGCAATTTCATTTTGTTAGTGTCTCCTGTCCTCTCCTGTTTTTTTTTTATCTTCTAAGAAATGTTTTGACCAGTTTAGTATAGTGTTGGTTGATGATTATCATCCATTAGGCTGAATTTAAGGCCTGTTGCAATAGAATTTGGTTTCAGTAATGTGGAATTATTTAATGATACTCTTTTATCTATATATAGGGGTTAATACATCATTTGACATTTTACTTCTACCTCTGCTATATGTACCACATTCTTATAGCCAAAAGGGGTTTGATTTGGTTTCATGTGCTCTTCAAATAAGCATACACTTGTTGTCTGGCTGCGAAGTAAAGTGAGACTCGTGTCCACTGAACATAGTAAAGTTACGAATGAGCTTTTGTGTATCTTACTGTGAGAAGAATGTACTTCATTGTGCATTTGGAATACAGACATGTCTTGTTGACTAGTTGCGACTTTGAACATCTAAAATCACTTTTAAAGCAAGTTCCTACAGTTGTAACATATCACAAGTGATATATAACAGTTGTGTTCTTTTGTTAATGATATCCTACGTTTTTATAGTTGTTGAAGTAACTGCACCATTGGCTTTAAAGTGGTTCCTCATTTTGGTAAAGATACTTCCATATATCTGTAGCCAGTTAACAATGGCCTGTAATGATAAGCTGTTATTTGTTGACTCTCCACTTGAGTGAAACTTTCATGTCATCATTGAATGATATCTTTGAATCCCAAACAATTTGAGTCACTTTAAACTCTGTGATTTATTTTAAAATGACTGTGTCAGAACATTGTATATACCATTTAAGATCACAACTGATGTTATTTTATGACATTGGATTTTGCTTAGTAATAGGTATAGTATTAGATTTTAACTACCTTTTAACTGTTTTATATAGTATATAAAAAATTTAATCTGTAACACTGGCTTGCTTCTGTTTTGATACTTTGATTTTATACTTATTTCTGTAATATTTATTAATTTAGGCTTAAAACAAATTTGACAGAGACAACTATTAATAGACAAAGCTTAATTGTAATTTAATAAAAATTAATATTTTCTTTAGTTTAAGAACAAAAGTCAGTCTAAGCATAACTTTTTATACATCTATAAATACCTAAGATTTACAATATTTAAGAAATCAAAAATTAAAAAGTATTACTTCAAGCATTATAAGATGCCATCAACTGTTCAAGGTAACTAGTAGAAACCATAGGTCTATTTTAGATTTTGCTGAGTAGTTTGAAGTAAGAAAAGGAACTTAATGTTTTAATTTTCACAAAGAAACAGTTCCTAAAGTATTTCAACTCAACAGAAAACTTTGATTTACATATTACTTAATTAATTAAATAAGGTTCATACTTTATCATCTTTTATGTATCATATAAATTGTAAATGTTTTTTACCAAATGAAATGGACACTTTTAATATCCTTGTGTACTTTCTTCCATAAAGTGAGTTCTTCTAGTGATTATTCAGAATTGGTCTTGCTTGAACTATCCTCAGTAAAACGTAAGTACTTTTCCATTGCAGATATGGATTGCTAGAGTTAATGATGTATTCTGATATAATAATGATAAAAATGTAGTTGTGCTTCTAAAGTAATGCATTATTAAATTGCTTTTGATCAAGGTACTATGGTGGAACTGAAGTTATAGACAAGATTGAGTTACTGTGCCAGAAGAGGGCACTAGAAGCATTTAATCTGGATCCAGAAAAGTGGGGTGTTAATGTCCAACCGTATTCAGGCTCTCCTGCTAATTTTGCTGCATATACTGGACTTCTAAAGCCTCATGACAGACTCATGGGTTTAGATCTGCCAGATGGAGGACAGTAAGTATTGAAATTTAATGAGAATAACTGGTATATATTCTATATAGATATTCAAATATCTACATGCATTGTCTTGTAATTAAGAAGTAGTTAACATATTTTTGTAGTTTTTGTATATATATTATTATCAATAACAATTGATAGTATATTTGCATAATCATATAATTTTTTATTGATCAGTTGAGTTAAAACTTCAGTCACAAGCCTGTCAAAGTGGTTGAACAAGTTGAGAGTTTGTTCAATACTCCCACATCTTCTCTAGCACAATAGCTGCTTTTAAATTGGTCAGTGATCTGAAAAAGATACACGAAACTGCAATTTTTTGTAATATCTGAAAAAAGTACTTTTCTAGGGTTTGGTGAATATTTTTGTTGTGACTTCTATACATATAATATTTATTCTCATGAAGACAAATCTTTACCAGGTTGTACTTCTAAAAAGAGACATTAGAAGTTAAGGTTTAGTTTTGATGAAATATTTAATATCCTCCGTTAATTTAAATGAATAACGGTGGCTTAAAATATTGTGGTCATTAAAGTATATTTGTTTCTTTGTGTGTGTGTGTAACTCAGTATTACTAAAGTAATTATAGACAATAATAATATTTAAGCTAACCTTCGAATATTTTATTAAATTTTTTTTATGTGATTTCAGTACTCCTAATCAGTAAAGCCACATGCAGTAATTTTTAAGTGTTTCATTCAAATTACATTTTTATGTAACCATCAAATTCCTTAAGTATTTTTGAAGTTTATTCATGTTTACCTCCACAGCCTTACACATGGCTATATGAGTGATCAAAAGAGAGTTTCAGCAACATCTATTTTTTTTGAGTCAATAGGATATAAACTGAATGTAAGTATAATAGACTTATAAAAAGTTTTAACAATAAGAAATGGATATTTTAAGAACACTTACCAGTTTATTTGATTAGCTCACAACATTTCATGAAAGTACTGCTGATCATAAGCTAATTTAGTGAAACATTTCATATATAATGAAAGGTAGTGAATGTTTATGTAGTACGAAGCAGTAATTTCAACTGTAGTAAAATTACTGAAAGTATTTGAAAAACCTTTACACGAACACAGCTTTTATGTTTCTTACGTTAAGTTGCATTTATTATGTTAGAACTATAACAATCAAGAGATGAGGTAGTGCATATTAATAGACATTAAGTTATCAAGAGCTTTGTATTTCCATTTACTACAGTGTTTGGGAAGTTTTATTTATACACCCACTAGATTTCACTGTACAGTAATATCCTGTTTAGTACTCTTGTGTGAACAATATTATGTAGATGGCCGAGGTTTTCAATGATTCATTTTGGTCACCAAAATTATGATAGTTTTGGGACATTGCCTGCTTTTTACATGTTGTTATTTTATGTTCTTTGTTGCATTATTTTATTAAATAAAAAATTTAGTGCACAGCTATTGTTAATATGAAAAAGCAATGTTCAGAGTTATGAGTTTTTATAATTTTCTTTCTCTGTTGTGAAAAAAAATCTTTCAAAGAGACAAGCAGTATGATTAATCAGCTTTAAATATTCAAATTTAAATAATAAGAGCACACCTAGTGCACACATCATTTTAATTGTATTTTGAATGTAATTATTCTCTTTCATATGTAAAACATTTAGACTAATATTAAAGTCACAATTTTATGTGTAAACTGACAGATATACATTTGAAACGGATATAACTATTCATATGATTGATTAGCTGGTAGAATTTGAGAATGTTCTGATCCCAAATCTCTTAACTCAACATGGATTAATACAAAAACTACTTCACTCTTTTTCAGAATCTTTTAAAACTTTTTTTTATTTTTTAAATAATATCATAGGTTTAATCATTATTATTATTTTTTGTAACTGTTTAACAATAAAAGTTTTGAATGAGCTGTATGGATGTACGGTGGTTGCATAGAACTTTTTTATGTATAAAGTCTTGGTCTATTTTCATATGGTAAAGCAGTTACTGTAATGATAAAATATATTTTTCAGGAGCTGAAAAATTAAAATTTTCACCTATTTCTCAAAATATCAAAATAAGTGTTAATTTTTTTTTTCTAGCCAGAAACTGGACTTATAGACTACGAAAAGTTAAGTCAACTATCTCGTCTTGTTCGTCCAAAATTAATTATAGCAGGAACTACTGCTTATTCTCGTCTGTTGGATTATAAAAGATTTCGTGAGGTAAAAAGCATGTTTGTTTTTATTTCATATTGAATATGTTGGTGGGTTTTCAGTTTATTTATATATATTTACAGTATATTGCATTTTTAATTTTTATCAGAAAATATTCATAATGCTGTACTAATGATGGAACATAATGTATATTCAACAGACTTAGTTTTAAAGCATCAGTTATTTAAAGTAAATAAAGAAAACTATATTAATGTTAACTCCTCAGATAATGGATTGATTTGTAATATAAAGCAATTTAGCTAATTGGATATCACAACCCGCATCAAGACCAGTTTGAAATGGAATGAGGTCTCATCAACTTAGCTATTGTATTGGTAATAAGCATCAGCTATTTAGTGTCTTTTGCAAGAAATAATATAAAAGTTAAATTCAAATGTCATTTTATAATTAAATCTTACACTAGGTGTGTTTAAACTTTGAGTACTATGACCTAGAAGTATTTCTCATTCCTTTAAGTAAAATTTCATCAAAGTAAAAAACAAAACAAAAAAACTTGTATTAGCATTTGTATGAGTCTGGATCAGAGACTTGTGTGATCTGAGGTTTAAGACACCTGGAAGATCTGATCTGTAAGTCATTTATTTTGTTATTAGCAGTCCAGAACAAAATGTAGTGTAACAGGTTTGTTATTGTTTAGTTTGTAGCTGTAAGCATCTTATAAACAACAGGGTCCATAATATGTATACTTTTGAGAATTTGTTTTTGTGATTGTTTTTTATGAATGTATACTTAAACCTGACTAGGATTATGAGGGTCTAATGTACTTATAAGCTAAAGTTGGAGTATTTGTGGTAATATTTAAACATATGGTATCACCATTAAAAGCAGCATGAAATATTTAATACATTAAGAGTATAATTTTATATTAACTATTTCAAATATATTCCTTTTTAATTTGGCAAATACGTTTGAAACGTATTTCAGTTTCTTTCAGGCAGAACTTCTCGAAAATAAATGTGACAAACAAAAGCTTCTGTATTTTGTTAGGGTTTTAATTAATTCTCTAAAACACTAGAGGAAGATAAATTCAATAATCTTTATTTAAATATTTTTCATTGTTACACTTGAATAATTCAGCTGACAGAGTTCAGTGGGTTGTATTTTCAATGGCCTAGTGTAAACTAAGGATTTTTAAGAATTAGAAAGGTTTTTGAGGAAGGTAAACTTGAAAGCACATACTTCAGACGAGCAGTGTAATGAATACCATGGAGTGAAAGTAAAAAGAGTGTAAAGGATACAGTATGTATATTAAAATTGGAATTGTTTTGGATAATGATTGAAGGAGTGATGAGGTTAATGTTCAGGTTTTTGTGGTATATTAAACCTATTTTTGTATATTTGTTAAAAAAGAAAACTTCTGTCAATTCATTTCATTTACATTTTGTTAGTGTAATAATTGAACATAATGTTTGCATATTACATCAGTTAACGTGCTGGTTGGTAAAAGGCTAACCAGAAAAATATGAATGTTTGTATCAGTTGGCTTTATTCATCTCCTTGTGATCTCTTACCAACAACTGTTATCATTCCTATTTCTTCTTAAGTTGATGTAATGTTAATGTCATTACAAATCAGTATTTATTCCTTATAGAACAATATTTTTTTTGCTGAAAGTAAAACATAGCATGCATGAATAAGTGTATTGTGTAAAGGACAAAACTTTGAAGCATTTAGTTGGTGTTGTGTCCTCTGCAAGATCATTTTGCATGGAGTATCAGCTATCCAAAATTGTACTGCTTGTTGTGGCATACACTTAAAATTGTGACTTACAATCTAATTAACGTTATGCTTATGATTAGATAATAACCTTACGTGTCAACTGACTAAATAATATTTCTAAACAATTCTAGAATGAATTTTGAAATTGTCATTTGGCTATTTAGAAGTGCCCAGTTTAATGTATTGTAGTAGTTACATTATTGTAACAGGTGCTTGTCACACTTATGATAATAAAAACAATATCACAATCACAGTTTGGCCTGTATGAATAATGTGAACTTATGAAGAAACCAGCATTTTTGTGAAGGTCAACTGCAATTTAGACATTTTGTTTTGGTGCTGCTATGACCATTCAATATCCAGGCCACAGGTTTGCCTTGCTTGAGCTCATGATTCCTGCCTAAAACACCTTAAGCGTATGATCCAAGCTGCTGACCATGGTGTACACTCTGTATATGGCTAACAATCAGCTCAACCCGATCAAGATCCAGATGCCAGCTGCTCACTCCTATTAACTGCCCACAGTTTTACAACATGCCCTATCAAAACTGTGTTTGTGTTCCCTAATTAGCCCTGTAATTTTACATTATCACTACCTTCCAATTAAGTACTTGTGCTGTATGGTTAAAGATAAACACTTTCTCTAACAGTATTTCACAGGTATGTTTTGGATCTTCATGTGCTATTAATAATATAATTTGGTGATTTCAATGCTGCAGAACAGTTCATAATGTTGAACTGTGTTTAGTTGTTATTTGTCCCTTTATTCGTGAAATGACCCAATAGTATGTATGTTATATCTTTTTCCTTAGATTTTGATGTTTAAAATGAATATCCTTTGTAAGCCCCATTGCCAATATAAGGAGAAAAATTCCCATTTGTTTCATTTAAACTAACACAACATGGAGGTAAGAAGTGGTACTAGCAGTCAGCTGGCTCAAGGGTCACTGTGTTTGCACGCTTTGTATAAAAGGGAGTTATGTTTATTTAAGAAGCTCTCGCTCTCACTGGTACTCGGCCTCACACTGGAACACATACTCAGTTTGGATTAATAAAAGGAAATCAAAGTCAGTGACTTATTTTCAAACAAGGACACCAATACACAAGACAAGAGTCAGACATCACCCACCAAAACATAAACTGGTCATACTACACATAGGGTTGATTATGCAACACTACCTGGTACCCAAGAAAAGGCAGCGAGTGGATGGTCCTACAAACATGTGGTGCAAGTGAGGAGGACAGTGGTGATCACGATGGTGAGAATGCACACACGACTAGTACAGGATCCTTACAGCAAGAGGGGACCACTCGCACCCAGGGTGAAAAATTACCACCAGGACCCAAGGACCTGAGCCAGCTTCCAGATAGTGGTCCTACCTGTCCAGACTTGTAGAGATACCTGGCCACAGAATACAGTGGCCAGTCAAGGTTATTCAACAAGAATTGGCATGATCAGCACCCGTAGTTGGAGTACTCTGTGACCCAAGATGCTGCATTCTGCTTCACATGTCTTTTCAGTCACACACTCTGAGAAGACCTTCACCCAAGAGAGCTTTTGTAACTGGAAGAAGGCAACTACATCACTGAAGTCCCATGACAACTCTGCAGGACAAAAGTTTGCTATGCAAGCTTGGACAGAATTTAAATTGCAGAAAACAAAGGGTGCAAGGATCCAATATGCTCTTGATGCAAGCCATGCTAAAACTGTGGAGGAAAACTGACATTACATAAGAAGTGTGATAGATGCACTGCTCTACACAGCCAGCCAGAATGAAGCCCAGTGAGGTCACAGGGAAAGGTAGTCAGTCAGATAACAGGGGCAATTTCCTGGAACTTCTTGACATGATTTCCAGGTGTGATAAAACCATAAAGAAGTTGAGTGGTCCTGGCAGTGCCAAGTACATGCACCATGATATCCAAAATGAACTGCTTAACATCATAGCTGGAATGATCAGGAAGGATATCAGCAAAGAGGTTATTGAAGCTGAGCATTTTGCTCTAATGGTGGATGAAACAAAGGAAGTAAGCAAACAAGAACAGCTGTCCATTGTGGTAAGGTATTTCCACTAACAGAGCCTTAACAAGGAGTTCCTGGACTTCACAGCTGCTGAGGGTTAAATGTGGTATTGACCATAATGCCTGCAATGGCCAGTGCTATGATGGAGCTGCAGTCTTGTCAGGGCACATCAGTGGCATACAGGAGAGATTCAGGAGAGAGGTGTCTCAGACTGTGTATGTCCACTGCTATGCATACAGGCTCAACCTTGTGCTAGTTGATTATGTGCACAACGTCCAGGCTGAAGCAGAGTTCTTTGTGACAATTCATAAGCTGTACAAATTCTTCTCTACATTGGTTGTGCATGAAGAATTTCTGAAGATACAGAAGGAGCTTGAACCAGTGAACCAGCATATAGAGCCATGGAATCAAAGGGCCTGTGCATCCTCCTGGATCAGCAGTTTGTAACCAATCTAGTGGCCATAGAAAAAGTACTGCTGATGACAAAACAGCTATCAGACCACCTCTAGTCACTTGACCTGCAGTTGGCCTCTACAGAGGACCTAGTATAATCTGTTATCTCCTGGTCTCTCAGAAATAAGAACTGAAGCATGAAAAGACATGGAAGAGTCTGTTGAGGATATATGTAAGAAAGTGGGAATATGCACTGAGACAGTGTATCAAGGTGGACAACGATCTGCTCTCAGACACCTGAATGAATTCATAATCACATCTAGTACTGGTCAAAGAGATGAACCAACACCAGATGCCAGGAGATGCACCTTATATGTCATCAAAGACAGGATGTTCAGATGGGTGCAACTGTATTGAACCCCAAGTACTCCACATTTTTGGCCAAATAAGCACTCTTAGGAATGGCGGCAAACTATGATGCAGCAGAGGATGACCTCACAGTGGAGGTCCACCAGTTGAACTGGCTAATTGCCAGGGTGAAAGACAAGGGGCAGGAAATATCCACACCATTGAAGCTTGCAACCATGCTGAAGCCATACAAGAATGCCTTCATGGATCTCCACAAACTTGTATGTATTGTTGTGACCCTGCCTGTCACTTCAACTAGCTGTGAGAGAAGTTTCTCATGTCTGAAGCTTCTCAAGACATACTTGCACAACAGCAATGGTAACAACTGCACCAGCAACCTTGCTGTCATATCAGTAAACTCCAAAAGGGAAAAACAACTCTGTTGATATTGTTATAGACACATTTGCTGCCAATCACCAGAACAAGCACATTGTTTTGAAGTAATATTGACTATAAACACAACATGATGAAAGATAGTTAGCCTGATGGTGACCTTACTTTTCCTCAGAGTGTATTAACTTTACATGGGATAATTTGTTTCTGCTATGTAAACTATGTCTTTGTTATATTTCTTTTTGATTTGCAGCTTTACTCTTCATGGTATATTAAATGTTCAATCTGAGCTAATTTTGATTTTATTTCTTATTATGTATTACCTTGGGTGGAATTTAGGTGAGCTTCCTCTTTTACATGTTCGAATATTTTCATAAGCAGATTATTTCTAATTTGTAATAATGAATTATTAATCAGAGTATGAGTTTCCAATGAAAATATCCTATTACTGCCACTGCATCTCTATGATATTGTGTGCAATAAGTACACCCTTTGAAGTGTATGGTAAATTTGAGTAATGGTGTGTATAAAAGTCATAATATGAAGTAAAAAGGAACTCAAAAAAACTTCTTTAAAATGAAATATTTAACAAGCACAAAAACTGTAGTTACATGTATTTTTTGGGAAGCCTTGATTGAATTTTAATAGTTAGATATTTATTTGGATATAAAGACAATATCAGTTTAATGAATTGACCTTACTCTGAAAAACATTGCAAGAATTTGGTAAAACCTCTTGATTAAACAACCTTTATGATAAGTTATGCCCAGTTTTTATTGTGCATTGACAAAATATGAAGTCATAAACAACACATGATATGGTTAAAATGAGGTATATTTTACTTTATATATATTTCTTATTGTAGATCTGTGATGATGTTAAAGCTGTATTACTAGCTGATATGTCGCACATTAGTGGACTTGTTGCAGCCCAAGTCATCCCTTCACCCTTTGAATATGCTGATGTTGTGACAACAACAACTCATAAAACCCTTCGTGGGGCCAGGTGAGTTGGAAAGAACATGTCTGTGTTTAGACAATTCAGAGAATCAGAAACAATAATTTGTTGTTGATGAGAATTTTATAAAGGATGTAAGTTATGACAATTACAATATTAGGGTAAAAGATGGATTGTGTGTCAGGAAACTTTTGACAGTAACATAAAAGGATGTACCAGACTATATTTCTATGTAAGCATTAGTTTCATACTCTTGCTACTGTTGTGCATGAAAAATAAGCATAAGTTTTATATTTGTTTTGCAAAAAATTTTGACCAGATACGTTTTGAAATGCAACGTACATGGTCATGGACTACTTTGTATTTACATCACTAAAAGTGTAGAAAGATGTTGAACGATATTTCTATAGTTCAAGGATCAGTGAGAATTTAAAATTGCTGTTTTGATTGGTGAAAGAGTGACGGGTTATTGTTGATAATGGTAAGAAGTAGATGTTTTAGCAGCAGAAAGGGAAAAGAATTTGACACAAGTGTTTTAAGTAAAATAAACAAAATGTATTTCAAGTTGCTTAATGTATTTAATAGTCAAAATCCTCCCCTGGCAATGAGAAAGTTTATTATTCATCATAAGTTTTAGATTTGATGCTGCTACTTTATTGCGAAATTCATCAACATATTTTGGTATTCAGATTTAAATATGCTGTACAAACAGATGTTTTTTCATGAAAAAAACAATATTGCCACAGTTTAATTTTATGATTTGTCACATGATTTACACTGTAAACAAAAATAAGTGAGGTTAACATAATTGTAAAGCATGTTTTTGTTATTTTTTAGTAGAAGTTGATGTGTACATCCCTATTAAAGGAATGAGTAAAAGTTCAAATGAAGCTTGATTATTGGCTATTCCGAACTTTTGATGTAAAACAGTTAAAAATTCAAAGAGTAAGAGACTAACTGAATTCAGGTTCTCATTGTATGAAAGTAGTGTTAAAAGAATAAAATTTATTAGATGTATGAATATAGTTATACATAATTCTTCATCAGTATTACTGAAATCAGACTTTAGTGACACTTACTGAGTAAGTGATATACATGTATAAAGGAATTATGGTGCATATGATTTGTACAAGAGAAGGATTGAACAAACATACTATTCCCATAAGGAGTTATTTAAAAATGGACTGAGAACTCTCTTTGTAACTCTTTCAGTCCGTCATATTTTTTACATGCACTAAATGATATCCTAACCTTCAGTATGTGATCTGATTTGATTTTAAAAATTTTGAATAGAATGCTGCAGATTTTATTTTTGTTTTGTAGTATTAATGTCATACATTTTAGAGTTTTGTTTACTAAGTTATCAGGTAATTCTGGTAACTGAAATTTGTTTGATCTGCCTAATTTGATTCTATTAGGAGTATGCATTTTGGATCAATAAGATTTTTATGTAATTGCTCTTTACTTGTGCCTTACCTGATCTTAGTGACAACCAATTGGTATTAGGTGTACTTTTGTGTGTG
Organism: Carcinoscorpius rotundicauda; assembly: GCA_011833715.1. Classification (NCBI taxonomy): domain Eukaryota; kingdom Metazoa; phylum Arthropoda; class Merostomata; order Xiphosura; family Limulidae; genus Carcinoscorpius; species Carcinoscorpius rotundicauda. The sequence goes on along the minus strand of CM022395.1, from coordinate 42,938,894 downwards.
TGTGTGTGTGGTGTGTGTGAGATCAAAAAGTTCTAAGATTTCACTTTTACTCTGAAGAATAATGCACGTACATCAGTATTATTTGCTATCCCCTTCAAAGTAATCTCTTCCAGCTGATACACACTTATTCCAATGTTCCTGCCATTTTCTGAAGCAGTCCTGGAAGTCCAACTGTTCTGCTTTCATATTATTATGCATGGTTGAAATGTCATCAAATCTATTTTCTTTCAAATTAAATTTTGACTATTTAGAACAAAAATAATTACACGGTGCAAGATTGGGAGAATACAGGGGTGTGTGGTATCACAGGAATGTTTTTTTTTTTCTCCAGAAGTTCTTGAACAGGTATAGCAGTGTGTGAAGGTGCATTGTTATGATGAAGAAACCAGTGACTATTCTTCCACAGCTTGTGGTGGTTTCTTCTAATTTTTTCCCGCACATGAATTAAGACCTGTTTTATAAAAGGCCTTGCTGATTGTCTGGCCAAGAAGTATGATTTCATGATGAACAGTACCTCAAACATTAAAAAAACATGATCAACATTGTCTTTGCATTTGAGTGAGACTGTTGTGCCTTTTCTGGACATACCTTATCTAATTTTGGGGAAAAACAAACACTAAAGCAGCATAATTTGACACAATAACATAAGCTACCGTGAGGTGGGACTTCCTCATCCAACCTCATATTGATAAAATTATTAAACACTGTCTTTCGTTTAAGTACTTGTGTCTTTATATTTATTATGTTAGGAAAGAAAAAAAAAGTAATTTCTTATTTGTTATATTGTTCAGTAAGGCCAGGTGGTTAAGGCATTTGGCTTGTAATCTGAGGGGTTGTGGGTTTGAATCCCTGTCGCACCAAACAAGCTCACCCTTTCAACAGCAGAGGCATTGTAATGTGATGGGCAGTACCACTATTCATTGATAAAAGAGTAGCCCAAGAGTTTGCAGTGGGTGGTGATGACTGCAAAATTAGAGATGGCTAGTGCAGATAGCCCTTGTGTAGCTTTGTGCAAAATATAAAACAAACCAATGGTGTTTACAAATGAGTTTTTATTTCACACGCTCAAAGGGCGATACTTCAGCTAGTTCTTTTTAATCATTGCCAAGATTATTCTAAACTGTTCACTAAATTATACAGTTGCTGTTAGTAATACACCACTAATAAATTTAGACGTTTGTGTTCATCAAATTTTGTAAAGTAGATTGTAAAGGACAAACCATAAATACTCCATAACTGAGAACATTTTTTTATGTCTGACAGTTTCCTGTAAGGAAACTAGTGTTTTTGACAATCAGCTGATCCAAAATTACACATTTAAGATTAAGATTGTAGACCTAGTTAGGACAGTTATTCTGTATCAGACTAAGAATACAACATTACTGACATAAAATAATACTGTGTATATATATGTATTTTACCGGAGAATAGGTGTTGAAGTGGTGGGGAGGGGGAATAGTCTATATTTTGGAAAGTTAGCTCACAATTATTAGATTTGAAACAAATTAAGTAAAGAAGAAAAATGTCTCAATCCGTTATGTATTTATTTTCTTCTACATCCCTAATTCAGACAAAAATAACTTATTTGTAATAAATGAAAAATGTGACTGGGGATCTTGGGTTCCTTGATTCATGTAATGTTAATGACAAAAAAAACAAAACATTCTAGTTTTAAGGCCATGAGTGCTTTATAAGAATGATGGTTAAATCCTACTTCTGAGTCTGAGTATAACCCTATAGCTGGTGGTGAGTGGTATTGAGTAACTGCTTTGCATTTAATCTATCACTTTAAAATTAGAAATAGCAAGTGCAGGTAGCTGTGGAATAGCTCTGTGTGAAATTAAACAGAAAATATTGCTATGATGCATATATTTTATACTATACTGAAAATATTCAGGTGTTAATTTAGCTGTTGTACAATGAGATGAATGTTGATAATGTTAATATTGCTGTATTATTGAGATTTTTATTATACATGAAGTTTACAGGAAAATGAACTTGATGTTAATTTTGTGTGTTACGTCTTTGAGGCTTATTTAATGATGCAGTCTGTTTTGTATCTTAGGTCAGGTCTGATCTTTTATCGACGAGGAGTGAAAGGTAAAGACAAGAAAGGCAGAGACATTATGTATGACTATGAAAACCCAATTGATTTTGCAGTATTCCCAAGTTTACAAGGAGGACCCCACAATCATGCCATTGCTGCTGTGGCAGTAGCATTGAAGCAGGTGAATAATGGAAATATGACAGAGGAAAATATTATAATTAAATAATTAATAGATGTTTCTTGCAAATAAGGTTTATACTAAAAAGGGAATTTATTCTTCCGTATATTTTAATATAAATATTTGTACATTGTGGGACATTTTATATTGCAAACATTAAAAGTATTATAAAACTGGCTACTGTTATGTGTTTATTAGAGTGTGCTATTTCAGTAGAGATGGAACAGAATTTATATGCAAAAACGGCTCGTTTTGGGTTCAGAAAATATTTTAAATAGAAGAGCGAACAACGTTTCGACCTTCTTCGGTCATCGTCAGGTTCACAAAGAAAGAGGTAACTGACCGGAAGCTGACCACATGTTTGGAAGGGGTTGTATAACTGAGTGTCGCAATGTAGAGGGCGTGGTTAGATGTTTGAATATATAATAATCTATAATATTAATATAGGTATAATGGCGTTCCTTTATATTGGTTTATTTTGGGTTTAAGTTGTTGTATAAGTAAGGCTTCTTTAATTTTTCGTTTGTTTATGTTTGTTTCTTTATTTAGTATTTTAGTGTTTTCTATGGTTATGTTGTGTCCATTTGACTTGCAGTGTTCGAAAACGTGTGAAGGTGACTTTTTATGTTCTTTGAATCTGGTATCCATTTTTCTACTTGTTTCTCCTATATAGAGCCGTGGCAGTTGTCACATTGTATTTTATAAATAATGTTGGTGTGGTGTTTGTCAGTGTAGTTCTTACATAGTATAACCTTAGTTTTGTGCCTGGTTTTTGAATAAATTTAGTGTTAACTGGAATGTTATATTTTGTTACTAGTTTTTCCCAAATGTTGGTTATTTGTTTGCTGATGTCAGGAATATATGGTATACAGCAGTATATGGTTTCGTGATTTTTTTGATTCGTGAGATATATTCACTTTTGTTGGTTGATTTTGCTTTCTGTCTAGGTGTGTGCGTATAATGTTTTCTACGGTTTGTGGAGGAAACTTATTGATGTTGATGAAGTATTGTTTTATTTTGTCTAATTCATCGTTAATTTTATCTGGTGAGCACAGTTTTATGGCTGTGTTTATCTGGTTTCTTAGTATGTTGAGTTTTTGTTTTGTTTCATGTGCTGAGTCCCAAGGAATGTATAGTCCAGTATGGGTGATTTTTCGGTGGATTTCTGTTTTGAATTGTGTGTCGGTTCTTATAATTTTGAGGTTAAGAAATGATATTTGATTGCTTTCTTCCTGTTCACATGTGAAGTTAATGTTGGGATGTATAGAGTTAATGTGAGTGAAAAAATTAAGTGTATGTTCTGCAACCGTGTCATCTACATATCTGTACCAGTATAGTGGTGGATGTAATGCTGTGTTAATTGCTTGTGTTTCAACTTGTGTCATAAAAATATTGGCTAGAACTGGTGATACTGGGTTGCCCATGCTTAGGCCATTTGTTTGTATATAGTTTTGGTTGTTGAACACGAAGTTTGTCTTTATTGTGGTGAATTCTATGAGGGTTGCTAACTGGTTACTGGGAATGTCTATAATTGGGTTAGGGTCTCGAATATAGAGTTCTAAGGCTGTCTTGCAGGCTTCTGTTGTTGGAACTTCTGTGAAGAGGGATATAACATCGAAACTGGCCATTAAGGCTTTATGATTAAGTTGATTTAGATTAGACTTGAAATTAAAAGAGTCTTTGATGAATGAGCTGGCTGATGTTGCATATTTGGAGAATGCCCATGCTATGTATTTACCAAAATTGTAATTAAACGATTCATATGTTGACATTATTTTTTTCTCTATTTTTCTTTGTTTTTGTTCACTGGGATATCCTAGATTATAATCTACAGAAGAGAGGTGATTTTTGTTACTGCAACTTACTACAAAGGTTTTCTTACTAATTTGTTGCAGAAATGGTGGATAACTACAATTGCATTTCTATTTTTTCACAGGTTAAGTTTCTGTCTGAAACTCTACTTCTTACTAGTTCATAACAGATTCTTTGTTTTAACACATTGTTAAATATAATTTCTTTTTTGAAACGAACAAAAACATATCTGTTAACAAATTTTGCATCAAGTTTCTCAGTTTGATTAATAGTTGACTTTACAATATCAGTTCATATCAATGTGTGTGACTAACATCGTGTTTGAAAAATGTTTATAAGTGTATTAAGTTTGTAACAAAGATAAGCAACTTAGTTTGTCATGCTGAACATCATTATTTTTGTTTTACTTAGCTTTTGTGAATTTATTCAAAATGAATGCTTGCTTTGAAAATACCATGTTATATATGTTTACATAAAGTTTATTTTTGTGGTACTAAGATATACTTCAAAACCTTACTTCTTGGTAATTACATTTTTTTAAGGTACAAATTTATTAGTTGAAAGGTAAATCCTTTTTCTGTTTTTGAGTTGTACTTCTAAAAGTGACTTTATATACAAGTTTTAAAGATTTGAAAAGTATTATAATAAACATTTAAAAAATAGAAAATTTACAAAATAGTTTGTAGTTACCTACAAAATTTTAAATGTGCTAAACAAGATTCAGTGTACAACAGAACTGAAGGGTTAAATGTACAATTAATATTACAATGGAAGAGTTAATACAAGTGTTTGTTAGTTGTAAGATTTACAGTTTTCAATTGTTGTTCAACTTTACACCAGTTTTTATATTGTTTCTCTTTTATACCCCTTTAATTGATGAAATCAGATTAACTGGGTACAGAATATTAAGTTGGATTCAAATTACTTACAATTTTTTGGTAACTTCAGACTGTATTTAAAATATTGAACTATAAATTATTACATTTACAAACTGTATGTGCCAGTTTATATGTTTTTAAGGCATTTAATGGCACGAGAAACTTTATTTTTTCTAGAACTATTTGCTTTACCTGGTATAATAGGAAGCAGAAGATATGCTAATGAATAGTTTAACTGTTCAGTATGAAAACTAAAAGTGCAACTTACTTTCAGGCAATATAGATATAAGAAATCTATATTTAAATTGATTTTTGGTTACATGTATATAAAACACACACAAAACATACAATATTGTTATTTTCAAATCATTTACACATACATATACCCAACAGGCTACCACTCCAGCTTTTAAAGAGTACCAGCAACAAGTTCTGAAGAATGCTAAAGCTATGGCCAAGGCTCTAATTGAACGTGGCTATACTTTAGTTTCAGGTAAAAAAACTTAGTTCTGTATTTTTGTTTAACTTTAAATCTAAAAAAACATTTTATTATAGATTTAAGAAAATTACTTCATTACAAGCTTTTTAAAACTTGATTTGCCTTCATGTCTTAAAGTTTGTAAGGTTACCTTAATTCAGACATTAAGGGCCTGTTATGGCCGGGTGGTTAGGACACTTAACCTGTAATTTGAGGGTCATGGATTTGAATTCCTGCCACACCAAACATGCTCATCCTTTCAACCATGGGAGGAGGATTTTTATGTTCGTCAGTTCTATTTGTTGAAGAGTAGTACAAGAGTTGACGGTGGATGGTGATAACCAGCTGCCTTTCCTCTTGTCTTACATCACTAAATTAGGGATAAGGAGCATGGATAGCTTAACACAAACTTCAAAATAAACAATTCAGATCTTAGGAAAGGTTTTTTGTTTTTTTTTCCCTAGAAATGCTGTGGAGTGCCAAGTATTTCAGCTGCTACAATACAACTTTGATGCTTCTTTGTTTTTTAACTTTTTTCGTGACACCATTTTGGATTAAAAGTAAAACAATTTGTATGTTGGTCAAATGTGTGTGGTGCCGACATCTAGCATTGAAGTTAGATATTATTTAGAACGAATCAACTTGTCCGTGACACTGTTACCGATTGGCTTGGTCGAGTTATCTCATCTACAGCACTGAAAAAGTTAAATAGATTTGAGAAGTATATATCATCTGTTCTTTTCAGCTAAATATAGGTTATTGTATCTATTTGTGTGTTGTTTTTTTTTTTTTTTTTCCTCCTAAGGCATTTTCAAATTGTAGAATTTATTTCTGTGTGTTTAACAGGTTCTACAAATTGTATACTAACAAAACAAGAAAACTCCCATGTGGGAAATTATAATGAAAATAAGTAGTTTTTGTCTTATCTCGTTTAAATGATTTGTAATCAAAGTGTGTTTAAATATATGAATAATTCAAAACTTATTATTAAGAACATAACTTTAAACCTATAAAATAAAAAATTTCTTCAGGCAAGAACTTGTTTTGTTTTAATAGGTGGCACTGATAACCATCTGTTACTTGTTGATCTGCGGCCAAAGGGCTTAGATGGAGCTCGGGTTGAGAGCGTTATGAATGTATCAAATATCACGGCTAATAAAAACACTTGTCCTGGAGATAAATCAGCTCTTGTGCCTGGTGGGCTAAGATTGGGTATGTAAACTGAATTATTTTGAATGTTAAAAATCTAAATCATGTATTTCTTTGGTATTAATAGTTTTGATTTTCAAATTAAAAAAATGGTTTTCTGGGGATTGTTTTTAGTAATTTATATTTGTTTACATTAACCCTCACTTTAGGTATCTTTACTTTTTGTTTTTGTTACAGCAATTAGAAAAGCATAAAATCTCAGCTAATAATCCACATTTCAATAGCATACAGGTTTTAAATTATTTAATTCAATAAGACAATATTTCAAAACATCCTGAATTTTCCCTAGTGTAGCATGGGACACTTTTTTTTTTTATTAGCGTATCATGATTTCTGTTTTATCCACAACCCCTTAAAAAGTATGAAATTAAATTAAGCTCTACAAAATTGTCATTGCTCAGATAAACATTTATTATGGTCTTCAATTTTGTTTCATTACAGCACAATCAACTAGAAATTGAGATCCCTTTTATCACATCCTTTCTTTTATAATTTCTTAATTGTTCTCTTACGATTAATTATGTATTACTTATAACCAATAGAAACTCAAGGTTTTCATTCATCAAATGTTAGTTACACTCAAAATACCAACATTATTCCCATGGGAAAGTTAATAACTAGCATAAATGGATTTCTAAGGACTTTTATCACACAATTAGAAAGCCAGAAAAATGTTGAGAGGTAAGGGAATTTGTATATTTTTTAACATGTTACTCGTCTATGTTGTTTGTTGCATTATTTAATTAAATAAAAATTAAGTGCAATACAATGAGTAATTTAAAAGAATTAGGAATAACTCTCTTTTTACAATTGAGAGCAAGTCGGGAAAATTGGTTAAATATTTTAATTCTTGTTTAGTTTTTATGTATATTTATAAAAGTAACTATAATGTAAAAATAGGGATCTTTATAGTTTAGATAATATTAGATTAAGTAAAATCAATAATAATTATAATGTTTTATGACATACATTCAAAACCAGCTTATAGTGGCTTGTGGGTAATGTAATTCAATAGCATAATGTAAGCTGCATGTGCCATGAGTGATTTACAACACAGATGGTAGTTCGGTACAGTTTTTAAAAGGTAATAAAGCAATATTTAATCATAAATAGATGTATCCTGTTACAAATTTAGTTACCTAGGATAAATAAACATAGTTTCATATTACAACTTCAAGTCCTTCTAGAAAGAAAACAAGGTAGTTTAGATTTATTTTGATTTTTTGGTGGTTATGAGGTTGGTCAAGTTGACCAATTGCATTTAAAGATAGGGTAGAGAAAATAACAAACTCTAAAATTTTTAATGAGAAAAAGATTGTTTGAAATGCTCTTAGGTCTTACAGATTACACAAAGGAAATTTGAGAAAATTATTTTTAATTCTACTAATAAATATATTTGCACATAAAATGGACTATTCAAAACAAATATTCAATATATTCATGGACAAATCTTTATTTTATTAAAAATATTTTGCTTAAAATGATTTTATTTTTTTATGCAAAAGACTTGTTATATTAACTGAAAGACTGCCAAATTTTGAAGATGTACACATTATATTGAAAGTTAGAGGTATTAAATCTAAACACACTAAACAAGTACAAAGAGGTTGTGTGGTCAGTCGTATTGACAGCTTATGGAGTTTTCACTTATTTTATTAGCTTTAACTTTCATATTTTGATTTCACATAAGAAGGAAAGATGTAAAAGGAATGCTACTCTATTAATATTTTTAATGGATTGAGTATTGTTAAAAAATTATATAATTATTGAACTAAATAAATCTCATTATTTTTTGTTAATTGAAATAAAACAGGAAAGTATTTATTATAGGAACACCATGACTTAAAATTTGGTTGATTTCATTTGTAAAAAGTTATTGATACAATCTGAAAACAGTAATATTTGTACAATATAGTGATTGTATCAATACAATTTATCCTTGTTAACTGAATTTTGTTCTTAGCATTTTTTGCTAACTAGTTTCTCATTAAAAAAACAAACTGCAATGTATTCTACATTCACATTTTATTTATTATAGCTATTATATATTCTTTACACTTAAGAGGACTGTTTTGTACTGTTAGCTTAATATATTAACAAGTTCAAGGTGTGTAAGAGTATGTACATATAGTTAGAATGATGCATTAAATAAAGGTTGGTGATACAATGATATGATATAAGAATCATATTATGAAGCCATGATATGACAGTATTGATACATCATCTGATATAATATGATTTATGCATCTTCACGAAATTTTTAATGTATTTTTGCTAAAAATGAATGATTCAATACAGGAAAATTATATTCAGTACTACACATTGTTTTCATTTCTTTTGTCAAAAACATAGTCACATCACAAATTAATAAAACAAAATACATACAGATATCAACTTTTTTATTTTACTTTTCTTGCCAGCTGCCATTCAGTTGAACAAACTGGAGAATTTTAAAAAGAACTGAAGTGTGTGAAGTATTCAAATGAGACAATAGTGTTAGTAATATAGATAATAAACTACAGACAAGACTTCATTCTTTGTAACAAACTGTTGGAAAAATTTCCATTGCTAGATATATATTGTATCATGGCATCAGTATCTAGGTTTGTATCATATCAACTACTATGAGATAAGCAGACTTAGTATTAACTAAGCTACATGATTTAATAAGTTAGTGCCATTTTTTGTATATGTAGCTTGTTTTGATCAGATGATATTGCTAACTGTGCAGATAGAATTTAAAAGAAAAGATTCAGAGAAAACTACTTGGGTATACACAGATATATCATAATTAAGATACAAATAGTTGAAATAACATTTGAAAAATGTATGTATTGGGGCAGTTTATTGACTTAACAGTATCAAACAGAAAAAATTGTGGACTTGCTAAATCGCTTACAATATCACATTGTAAAGTTGATGATTTTTGTAATTTCATTATACAGATGTATAAAATGAGAGTTCATAACAAATAAATTTAATGGAATGTTGAAAAACAAAAATCTGCATCGTAACATTTTATGTACCAAGCTTATAAATTTTGTCAGATAACATATTTTGTTGATTATTACTTACAACAAGCTTTTAAGGTCTTTCAGCTTATGTATTTTACGCTTTCTTATTGGAAAATACTGTATTATTTAGGTGCAGCTCAACCTGGTGATTAAGGTGCTTGTCTCACAACCTTAGGGTTGTGAATTTGAATCACCATCACTAAACATGCTGGCCCTATATCATTAATGACTGGGCTAGCCACATGATGTTACAATTTTCAACTTACAAAAACAATGGTCGACTCCACATTAGTGTGGATTAAAGTTGTAATGGAAAAACAAACCTGAATGTTTTGTATTATTCTCAACCTAAAATGAAGAATAATATTCATAAAGGTGTGAAGAAAAACATGTAGGAAATTACCCTCTGTGCTTACATTGCTTATTTGTAACAAAACAATCAAAATAATTCTGTTGAAAAGGTAATTTATTTTTAAGTACTTTACAATGCACACTCTTGTACATACTTGTTACTAGTTTAGCAGCAAGTGAAATTAGTTATAGCAATCATGTGTTGCAATAAATATACAAGGGAAAAAAATAACTTCTAATTGTATTTTTAGTTGTGATCCAATCAAGAAATACACGAACTTTGAGAATGTATATATTTTTAAAAACAGTAATAGTAGTTGAATATATAATACATTATGTGCATTAAAGAAAAGATATTTAAAAATATGTTGCATCTAAAGCCTGTTTACCAATAATCTGTAAAGTACATAAGCTGGCAGACTTTGAATTCTAGGCCTGGCATAGTCAGGTAGTTATGGAATTTGACTCGTAAATTGAGGGTTTATGGTTTGAATCTCCATCACACCAAAGATGCTGGCCTTTTCAGCTGTGGGGGCATTATAATATAATGGTCAATCCTACTATTCATTGGTAAAAGAGTTGCTCAAGAGTTGGTGGTGGGTGGTAATGACTAGTTGCCTTCCCTTTAGCTTGCACTGCTAAATTAGGGATGGCTAGTGCTGATAGCCCTTGTGTAGCTGTGTGCAAATTTCTAAAACAAAGAAATTTTGAAGGTTATTACAGGTAGGTTTAAGGAAGTAGCTATAAAAATTATTTCTTTCTAATAAGGTGTAAAATGTATGTGAAACTCTGACTTCACTTCTGTGTATTCAGGGGCACCTGCTCTCACATCTAGACAGTTCAAAGAAAAAGAGTTTGAAAAAGTTGTTGAGTTCATAGATCGTGCAGTTCAAATAGCTTTAGAAGCCAAAGGAAAATCAGGTATGTCTATTATGTATGTGTAATAGGAATTTGGAATTCTTTTATATTACCCTCAAATATGATGCACATAGTAAACATTAAAAACGTTTTGTCATCAGTTTTCACATTTTTTTTTTTTTTCAAACCAATGGAAAACACAAGTTTTATGTACTTCTAAAGATCTATCTTGTTCATGAATTATTGTATAAGGAGTAGAAAATATATTTTAACATTGAGACAATAATATATTTTTCTAGTGATTGAAATATTTTTCTGTAGAAAATGAAGTTTTAAAGTTGAAATTGAAAGTTTTTTTTTTTATTTCAGGTAAAACTGTTAAAGATTTCAAAGAGTTTATTGCTTCTGATGAAGGTATAAAGGCACATATTGCTGCATTAAAAAACGATGTGGAGAAATTTGCTACTCAGTATCCATTACCAGGATATGAAGACCATTAAACACAGTTTTGGAACCTTAACAAGGAATTAGAAGAAATAAGATATCTAAATGATGTTGTTTTTAAATCTTTCCTTGCTGGGATATGATGTTTCACTGGGTTTAAATTTTTAATTAGTAAATACTATTAACTTACAAATGTTGTCAAAACTGAAACGCAGACATATTTCAAATACAATCCTTTTTTTATCCAACGTACATTTGATTTTTATTTTTTGTTAACTTATGACTTATAATACAAAGTCAGTGAGTCATATAGCAATTTCCTGAGCTATTATGCAATACATGCATAATAGATAAACTGATAGCTTGATATTTGTATTGTAAGTGGTCTACTTTGTTAAAAGAAATGGTGCAATAAATAGTTTGAAGTGTTAAAATTAATATAAGTAATTAGTATTTATCTCATTTTATTTTGTACATAAAAATTATCTATAGTCTACTTATAATAATGTATCTACCCTTTTCAAAAAATGTAACAATACTTATCCTTTGAGTGACAGCAAAGTTGAATCCTGTCATTCTTTGTTGGTCTTTCCTCAGGCTTGAGTTACAAAACTAAAGTTATGTTTAAAAAATAGAACTGACAAGACAGTTACTTTAGTAAAATTAATAAACATTTAGAGATAACTCACCTTTCCATGTTATACAAGTAATGGAATACTGTAACTAAATAACAACAAAACGTCTGACATGGGATCAAGGAACTTGAAGTGCTATAACAAATTTTAATTTCTGGCAGACCTAGGAAGGAATAAAGTTCCATAGTAAATGATGAAAAGTAAAATAATTATAGGTTTCAGATGACATATTTAGAGACAGTGAAATTATAACAAAAAAACGTGGACAGATGAATTTCAGTTCTTGACATAACTAGGTTTAAAAATTCGTTATTTTTAAACTCTCTTTAGCTACAAATAAACTTCATTGTTTTTTGTATTTGGGGAAATTATTTATTTTCACCATCTGAAAATGAAGCCAAAAATAAAGTAATTGCTAAAGTTTATAGTTTTAAAATTATTTCATCTAAAAAAATATTAATTAGTAAGACTTAGATTGAGAGAAAAAATTAATTTGTGAGTCTTGGATTAAGAGTGTTAAATTTTAACATTTAAGAAGTAATTTTATTGTGGAGGACATTTGTGGAGATATGCCATAAATAATTTTCTGAAATTTGATGTTGCACACGTTTTTGTAGTAATACCCTTCATGCCTAGGCTAGAAAGGGTTAATTTATAAGAAAAGCAAAAGCAATCTCTTCAATTCCATAGAAAACTAAATTTATATATTTCAACAGTTTTCTTCAAAATATCAAAGCATGTGATAAAACTTAGTTTTGCAGAAGGTTTATGAAAAAAGAAACTATGTAAAAAGACATCTTAGATAATCGTAAGTAAAAGATTCAGAATGATTACAAGACAATCTGATTGTAATCAAACAAGCAAGCTAATGTAAACCCCCAAAATAGTATTTTATATCAGTTAAGTTCAATGAATTTATATAAAAAGTAATTATACTTATGTGTTAAAATTTAAATTCCATATAAAAAAAAAAATTTGTGATTATGTGTATGATATATGTATGTATATTATAACCAAAAACAACCAGAATGAAAAATAAAAAAAAATGCACTGATTGATTGGATTCTAGGGTACAAGTTATAATGTGAGATATAAAATGTACACTAGGTTTTGGAGGTGACTGTGGAAGTAGGACCCACATTGCAGTGGGGATATACCGTCTATCAGTCTTAACTTCCATTGACCAGTCTTGCATAACAAAATAAAGGAATAGTAATATAAATTAAAATAATAGAAATTAGAGTAAAATGTGGGTGCTCTAGCCCATCATGTCCCACATCTATATCACCCAAAGTAAAGAAGAAAAATAAAAATTAATTGAAAATAAAAATATGGTATTACCGTTTGGGGTAAATAAGTTAGATTAACTTTAGAAGTTAGTGTTCCAGCCCCATTATGGTAGAAAGGCACTAATTGGTAGCATCACTTGTGTAGTGAAATTATAATGAATTATATGCAAAAAAAGAAATTCATTAAAAATTAACTACATAAGTGACATAAAGTATTGTAAATTGTTACATTTTTGTTACTGACAGTTTTTCTAAATTATGTTGGGAGAAAACAATGAATTTTAAGGGTTTATATTAACATTTTTGTTTAGTTTTCAATATTAAGCATAGTTGTATGTGGATATGTCTAGCTATTCTTCTGTTGTGTTATTGTAGTATAGTAACTTACTATTTTATTCTATAACAGAATTATTTGATTTGAATTCTATCCATGCATTGCATAATAGTAACTTTTTGTTTTGAGTTACAGACATACCCTGGTATTGTAAGTGTACTATGTCATTTATATACAGCATGATGTTACAAAAATTGAATATTTGAATTTCAATCACACCCTATTTCTGCAGATTTGGTAGGAAACCAGAAATGAATGAATGATTATACATTAGGGAAGTACAGTTACCAATTACTTTATTTTATATAAACATTTCATAAGAGTTTAAGGTTAATAAACACAAGGTTAAACAAATTGGGAGAAAATAGTCTGTGGGACTATTTATGTTTTATTTCAAAAATTGAAACCTTTAGATTGGATAATGTATTTTTTCGAGATAACTTTTAAAAATTGGAATTAAAAGACAAGCAAAAGAATTTTGCTTAGAAACAAAATACTAATTAGCCAAAAGGTTAGTTCTTGAAGAATAGATCCTTCAAAAGTAAATAGAGCTGTAGATAGTAGTAATTAATATGCCTTCAGAAACTTTAATGCTGTTGATTCACATAATTGGGTTTATGAAAAGAGTTAAACTAAACTGAGAATTTATATTTTATACCAAAATTTTAGCTTTCATTTTCTGAATATCTTGGGTAACAAAATTCACAGATGCACAATGTATTTTTTGAGATGGATGTTCTAACAATGTTGTTTAATATTTTAGATTGTTTTCTCAAAGTTCTGTAATCCATTAATTGTGTAAATGACAAAATAATTTCATTGATTGTGAAAGTTAACATTTTCCTTACCCAAAAATGAATTTCCAATGATACTCACTTCATTACACAGATTTATTTCTTCGTTTCTTCACACATGTTGCAATAAGGATTCCCCTTGTGAAAACTTCCATCTAATTTTGTGTGAATGTGCCACTGCATGATAATGTCTTTGCAGCAGAATCCTTCATTAGTAGGAGTGCAATAAATCTCCATGTACAGTGACTCCCCATTCATGAATTCTCATTCTTTGAAAAGGTAATGAAGAAAATGTGCATCAGAAAGTGTGGAGGATGAGAGGAACTGTGTGAAGAGGTATCTGTAAGAAATACATTTTCAGTTGAGGAAAATATTAACTTCTGAAATAAATACACGTATAAGTAGGATCTCACATTGAGATGGTGAAGGGACCATTGAAAAGATTACCTAGATGAGCCCCATTCAGAAGGCATCTAAAGAAAGACTGTGGAGTGTGATATTGAATGGCAGGGGCACACCCATGAAAGACTTATCTTGTGCCTGTATAGGAGGATGGGAAATGCAAAGAAGTCAGATATGTGTTTGAAGAAGTTCAGAAAAAGTGGTTGTGGGAAGCTTAAGTTTGTGATTTCTTGGAATTAGGAACTCCCCAAATATTTCTGGACTAAGTGCAGAATCAAGGTTTTAGGTAAAGGTGGAAGGGAAACTGACTTGAGATAGGAGGGCATCTCTTCTCACCTAATTTATTTGTTGTTGACACATGAAGAGGTACCACAGAAATGTAATAAGAAAGGTATACAGAGGAGAACATTGAGCTTTAGAAGGGAAATGGATGATAAAGAACCTGCTATCTCCTTCTCCCCTGACATTATATTCAAATTCTTTAATTAATGTATTATATTTATTATCATATATTTAAATACTTTTTAGGGAATTTAATTAAAAGGTGCTAAAAATTTTTTGTTTCTAATAGTACCAAAAACTGGTTACAAAATAAGTTTTCTTGTATGTAGGCTTGCCATGGCCAGGTGGTGAAGGCATTCGACTCGTTAACCTGAGGTTCACAGGTTCGAATCCCTGTCATACCAAACATGCTTACCCTTTCAGCTATGGGGATGCTATAATGTAACAGTCGATCCAACTATCTGTTGGTAAAAGAGAAGCCCAAAAGTTGGTGATGATAACCAGCTGCCTTCCCTCTAGTCTTACACTGCTAAATTTGGGACAGCTAGTGCAGATAGTCCTCAAATAGCTTTATGTGAAATTCAAAATAAACCACACAGTCTTATGTATAAGGTGTGACCATGAAATAAAAATAATTTAAAATTCTAATGTGAATTAACAAGTAACTCAATCTTGAATCAGATAAGGGGTATAAAATAAACCTTTTTAGGATTTACTTGTGCTGCTTTAAGAAGAGAACATGAAGTTTCATGTTTATGTAATTCTACCTGTGTAATCATCTGAGTATTACTTTAAATATGTTTGTTGTACAATAACAAGTACAGTAATTAATTCTCTAACAAACAAAATTGTATTTTTAGTTTCATCTGGTAGTACAGTAAGAGTTAAACATTTTGTGCTGACATCACAAAATATATGTTGTGAAATATACTTGTTTTAGTGAATCAATTGGTAAGCTTCCCCAGTGACTCAGCAGTTAGTCTGAGAGCTTATCATGCTTAAAAATCTGGTTTTGTTACCTGTAGTGGGCATGCAAGGAATAGCCCATTATGTGGCTTTGTGTTTGGTCGAGAGAAAAAAAAATCATTTAATTAGGAATTTTTGAGATAACAAATAATTATTTTATGATAGTTTTAAGCGAATATAATGTAAAATTTGATTTTATGAGTTTTAAATTATGTTGAAAATAAATGAATTTAGGATTTTCCAATGCACTTGTAATAAATTGTAAATAATTTCTGCATATTCTTTTATACAAAAAAAATTATCATGAATCTTAATAAATGATGTCAATATACATTTACTATTAAAATCCATTAGGATTTACAGTTTATTATGGCTACCTCTGCAAGTACTAAAATGGTTGAAATTTGATTTTGTCATATGTCACACATATTATACTCAAATTTATAAACTAATTAAATTTAGATATTTGGTAATGTTTTATAAAACCAGTTATAACTCTCTTGTTTTTGTTATTGTACTAAAGTAGGAGATAATTTTTAAAGATGTAATTTGTCAAGTTTATGGATTTCTAAAGACAAAAAACTGCTTTAAACTTCATCTTTTAATAGTATGTCTTTACCTGTTTATTTTCAAATTTTATTAACTGTAGTTACTGTTTTGAGTATTTTTTTTTGTTTCCCCCAACATTTGAATTATTGGGTAAATTCAAATTTAGAAAAAATTAAATAACTTAAGATATTTAATCCAAGTAACTGAATCTCAATAACAGTTTTATATGTACTGAATCCATTGTGCACTTAACTTTAATAAACTTCAAATTTGATATGGAATAAACTGTTGCCATTTTCAGCAGTATGGAAACATTTTAAACCAGAAGCAATCTTTTTGCAAAATCACTGGTTTTTGCTTGTTTCTTACCAAAGAAAGTCTTACTGTATATTTATTTTTTAGTATAATACTGTTCTTATTCACCTTTTGAAGTTTAGTATTTGTAGGTATTAAAGTGGTTAGTTTCTGAAACATACAGTAAAAGTGAGAGTATAAAATTCAGTGGCATCAAGACAATTTTACAGTTGGGAAAGGTGAGGGTTGTAAACCAGATTTTACCACCTTAAAGAAATGCAATCACAACTCATAAGATTATGATTATGTAAAATAAATGACAATGAATATTGTAATTTAGTCTTACAATTGCAAATTATGGTGTTAGAAAGCTAAAAGAGATATCCAGATCTTTCAACTGTGAGTTTGAACCCACAAATTTTGTTTCCATAGTGGACAAAACTATATGGGTTAAATCATGCATATTGAAACAGTGCATAAAAGAACATCTCAAGCTTAGTGTTGATGATTCTTAAAACACCTACAAATATCTAAAAGAACACTGATTGTTATTGATGAAAATAATTTCATTACACTATGAAGCTTCAACAATGAAAAGAATGTCTTTGTAAAAGAAACCTTAGGAAATAATAATAAAAAACTAAACCTTCATTGAACTAAATATTCCTTAAAATTAAAGCTTGTTACCTGATTCTAGTTGAATTTTCAAAATTCTCAATATCAAATAACAGGAAACGTTTTTGATAAAATTTGATATATAGGTTGAATCAAAAACAATACAATGATAAATAACAATCCAATACAAAATTTTGTGTCTAAACAGTTTTGCACTGTGGTAGAATTGTAAAGGTTTTAAAGCATGGTAGATAACAGTGCAATGTAAAGCTTCTTGAGATAGTTTTGCATTTGATAAGTTTTCTGTTTTTCGTTGTGTTTTTCAAAAACCTGAAAGGCCATAATTTACCAAATTTCTACTGGTTAGTGAAACTAAATACTGGGTGCTTGGCTGAAGAAAACATTCTTCATTTAAAGCATTACGGAAAATGTTAATGTAGTTTCATGTGTTTTTTTTTTTTTTTTTTGGAACTACTCTTACATAGGTGAGGTGGAAGAAGCCAGAAAAGCTCATAATTGTTCATTTTTATCATTAGCCCATGCTCTCAGCATTAAACAGTATTTTGTGTTACTGTCCGTTTTATTGCCTTGTATTGTGACAACAGTTTCCATATTTTTATATGAAGTGCTGATATGAAAATGAGATGTAGAAAATTTGAATTTATTAGAAATATATTTTCCACTGATAAGTGAAAGATTATTTAGCTATTTTTTGTTACTAACATGTTTTTGCTTGTTTGTTTATAGGTTAACAAAACATTCATACCTGATGTTTATGTGAATTAAGTACATATATCTTTCTACAAGTTGTTTTCTTTGTAGAACTCTTTAGATATATTATATAATAATCCTAAAAGAATATAAACATTTTTTTTTGTTAGTAGAACGCTGATCATATTTTTCTGTATGTAGTCTAGTTTGTTAGTTATTTCTGTTGAGTTCTCTGACGTTTACATTTCAAAATTGCATTTTTGTTCATTTTGTGAAATGAAATTTCTAGATGTTATTTTATAATTTCTTTTTTAAAACACTTTGCTTCTGATTGTATTTTTTGCAACAACATCATAAGGTGATATTCCCAGTGCCTTCTATTTGTAAACAATTAGTATTTTCTTTGGTACTGTAATAAATATTGAGCTCTAGAACTTAGTTGTGGCTGAGGTGTTTTATAGTTTTTCTTATTATGTAGGCATGCACTCATAAAAATAAAAAGTATTACTTAATATATGAAAATGTAATTAATTTTGTTTTTCTTTTCTCCAAATGGATATTTAAATTACTTTTGTACACAACTATACTCAAGTAGATCTTGAAATATCATCTTTGTACAATCTCATATTTTTTGGTGAATAATCTTATGCTGTTTCATTTTCACCATGAAAGTAGACATAGTTTTCTCTCATAAAATCAAGCACAAAAATGACCTTATTTATTTATTGAATTTGAATAGTAGGTCAGTAATTGATAATAACTTTTTTTTCCTCATGGGAAAGATGGCCAAAGAAGCTGGATTTTTTGCCCCCCAATAGCACAGTGATATGTTTGCAGACTTATAATGCTAGAAATTTGGTTTCAACAAAAGTGGTGGGCAGAACACAGATAGATTCTTGTGCTTAATTACAAATGGAAATTAGATTAAAAATTTTAGGTCTAACAGTCAAGACAATTTGAGACCTGCATGTTGTGGTATTGAATCGTGTTATCAAACATTCTCACCCATTCAACCATGAGAGTGTTATGTTTCAGTCAATCCCACTATTCAGTGGTAAAAAGTAGCCCAAAAGTTGGCAGGAAGTGGTATTGATTTATTTTCTTTCTAGTCTATAACTTCAGAATTAGGGATGACTGGTGCATATGAGCTTTGAGTAGTTTTGCTCAAAATTCAACAAAACACAGCAGTATCACAGTGACACCACTAATATTTTTGCACCCTGAGTCTGTTTACATGTGGTCTTTAAAACTGATAGTTGTCTACAGTAGGGAGGAGGCAGGATTCTTGAAAGTTTATCAAGATGTAGGATCTTAGATAGAAATTACCATTCCTTGTAGAAGTTAGCTATTGTGAAAACTGCAGTATTGGATAATAATAATGCATGTTCATGGCCATCAGATTTGGCACAAAAAGACAATGGGGAAATATTTCAAGTTAACACACGATCCAGAATCTTTTATAGCGTATCACTCAAGGCTAACATTTCTTCTAGGTAAAGTGCAGAAACTGACAAAACTGATAAGATATTACCAATGATTTATAAAAATAAAACGTGTACTTAACATACTCAAATTAAATTGTTTTAAAAAAAGAAAAACAAAAAGTTGCAAATATTATGTATTGTGGTGGGATGGCAGCACCCAAAATTACAGAAAAAGGGTAGGGATGAATACGTAAATCATTACAAAAGTAGCCAGATCTTTCCAAGAATAACTTTTTATCTTCAACAAAATGTTTGAATAAAAGCATTTAAACTTAACAGTGCCATACAGTGGCTAATAACCTTAGGCTTGTAAGATTGACTTAGTACTTACTGGCTACTTACATAGGGATATTTGTAGTTTTGTGTGTATTCATTCATGTCTTGTTTCTGTATTTTTTAACACTGCCATCCATACATAATACTTAATCTTTGCAAATTATTGTTTATGCAGTGTATGATGTTGATGTGAATTCTAAATGACTAGTGATTCACCTTATACTTGCAACTAAGTATTTAATAGTGGTAATTTTGTATCTTTTTGCAGCTTGTGATGTATCACTTCAGTGTAGAATGCAATCATCAGGAGAAAGTAGAACATGATACTAATGTATGTGTAAGATTACAGTGTTGATAAGATCCTGAGATATCTTTGGTCTCTCCTCTGAAAGTCATTTATGAATCTTTCAGCTAGTTGCAGGATGAAGGTAATTTATCTGTAAAAAGAATGTTGGTCTATTGTTTATATTATTGACACCATTGTTAATGAGCTGTCTAGTGCTTGCTTTGAGCAGAATGCAACTTAACAGGCACCTGGTATATTGGCCAGCCTGGTGAAGTCTGTTTTTAGTCATTTTCATATTGAGACAGCATCCACAGATTCAGTTCTAGCAAAGGCACCTTAAACTAGAATCAACAATTAGCATTGGTTTCCTTGTTTTGAATGATGACCTACCTGCTTAACAGATATTCAAGCAGTTGCTCCATTGGTTTGTAAGGCATTCAAGTTCTGCTGATTTTCATCTGTCTATGGCATTTCATTGATCATAGCATTCAGATGCATTCTTTAGAAGTCTAGCTAAGGTTAATGAACATATGGGCCATTTCAAAATGACAACTGAGAGAAGATAAGAAAAACATGCACACAGAGTGAATGACAAGTCATATATTTCTGATCCTCAGAACTTCACTTATATTAACAGTAAACCATGAGGGGTAACTGACACTATTTTATTACTAATGGTTTTGCCCACAGCATGTATAAATTAGTTATTATTTTAATTGTCTTCAGAAAATTAAGATATGCAATTACACATTTTTAACCTAAAATCATGAATCAATCATATACAAATGGCCATGGATTCATGACTATTGTTAACCCTATCATGTAAGTTAAGGATTTGACCTTAACTTTTTAACCTTGCTTTGAAAAATGCACTGAATCTTAAAATTTTTGTTGATGAAATGTCTTCACATAGCAAGATTACTTTTGGTCAGAGCAATTCAATTTTGTTCTGGATTTGCAATGTAAGAACAGTTTTCGACATGTTCTCATGACATATAGAATACTGTACACATATAAAGTAAAACTACCATCAACAAATCTTCAACAGTTTCTGATGACTTTCACTGGTTGAGGTATGAACAGTCATATCTGAGTCTTTGTCAATCACTAAAAGATCAAATAAAATGAAAGTGGATATATTTTGTAAAGAACGAAGTATCTTGCTCTTACAGTCTACTCTGCCTTGCAGTATTTTTGTCTTTTTATGATTAAATTCAAATATTATTGGATGATTTCTCTTTTGGATTACTTTAACTTCAGGAATTTTATTGTGACTACGCACACAACTTTCACATTTTAGACAAACACGACTTTTCACCAAAATCTTGACATAACCTGAGGAAGGACTCATTCTTAAATAGAGGTTTCTCTGCAGAATAAATCAATAAGCACAGAAATTGCAGTTTGAAAGCTCTAAGTTATTCTTGAAAGGCAACTTTCATGTTTATCATTTATATATTGTTGTGATGACCAAGACAGCCACTTGAATGACCAATTCCTTATTTTAGGGTTATGTAAGCAAAAAACAAAAGGATGAATTGTCGCATTTTTTTATGATGTTAATACTATACAATTTTTGTCTAGAACTGATGGAAATTTTTATGAAAATTCAGCATGATATAGAAGGAAGGGGAATAAAAAAACTGGGTAAAAATGAGTCAAATAATGAGAATAACCTGATACTATGATAGGAAAATATACTACAGATTCAATTTTATTCCAAAATCAAAGTACTTCAGATTTCAAAACTATCATGTAATACAGCTCAAAATGTAAGTGATTTCAGGAATTGGTGGGTGGTACTGGCCAACTGTCTTCCTTTTTAGTCTGTCACTTCAAAAATAGCCAGCCACTGCAGGTAGCCCTCAAGTCACTTTGTATAAAATTCAACACGATAGAAAAATCTGCAAAATATGTGTATTTTATGTCTGAAGAGGGGCAAAGTGAGTTGCATCACAAGAAACACCCCAAATCAAAGTTCAATAAATTAACAACTGCCAGCTATACAATAAAACATAATCAAGGAGGATGGAAAAGGGCAGCAACCTGACCCACACAGTTAAAATACCAGCAAAGAAGTGAACTGAGGACAATGGTAATTTGCTAGTATGCCACGAAATGACTTCTTTAGAGACCGTTTATCTTTGAATAGAAAGTTACATGGATATAAGTTAAACATTCTGAAAGTGATTTTTCCACTATTAAATTTAATGCTTGGAAAATCAGTGAAAGATAAAACCAAATGGGCAGGAAATTTAAAAACACTGAATTCTTGAATTTTAAGAGCATGAACTTTATTAAGATTTTAAAAAGTACTTCTATTCATAGAAGCCAATGGAAAGGCATTTTTAATTAAATACTTTTGTTAATGTTTATTACTTTATGAAATTGGTTGTATAAAGTAGTTATATATGCTTTATGAATTAAAATACTGATTATATTTTATTTGTAGCAGCAAATATAACAGTAGATTGTAAAGGCAGATTCATAGTAATGAATGACATCTAGATCCAAAAATAAAAGATTACCTTTAGTTCTCAACAGTGAACATAAATTTCTATGCTAAGAATTTAAATAATCTTAAAGTTTTTACATAGCCTTGTTCTCTGAATATGATAAGCGTCATATATGTATCTTTTATAGACTGTTTTAAACCGAGTTGGTTTGCTGATAAACTTTAGGTAAGAGAAACTGCAGTCCATAGCAGAAGGTACAGTCAATCAAGGAATATATTAGGCCTCTGTGTCACAAATATACTTTGGTGAAAAAGAAATCTGTAACACCTATATATATATATATATATATATATATTGCAATAACCTTCTATTATTTCAAGTCTTAAGATTTTGTTTCAAACAAACAATGTAGCTCAACTGCTGTTTTAATATTAAGAATTTGAAAACATTCTAATCAAATAGTTTGTTCTTTGTCTTATTTGGCAATTCATTATTAAGGAATATTTTTCTGTGCCAAATTATATTGTTTCCTTAACATTGCAACACTGAAATGTTGTATTATACCTTGTTAAAAACTAAAATATTAAATTTAAACAATGTCACTTGTCTTCAATAATATACTCAATGAGGTGGAAATCTGTGAGAAAATTATTCCCTCTTCATCTTTTCATGAAGAATACTTGAAATTTATCACTTTGAAAGTTAAAAACACTCAGATCTGTTACACAGTGAAATGAAATACTATTAATTTTGAATATTTTCCACGTACTATTACACCATTTTATGAAACTATAATATAAAATTAACAGAAAAGTCACTTAGCTCTGTACTCTGCATTTGTTTCTGATATTACTATAAACTGCCCAAAAGTTTCAGCTAATAAAAATAGTTAACAACTTTTGCTGTAAATTATTTGACTGTTGTAATAAGGTAGTAGTGTCTGATTTTTAGAATGCATGTAAGGAGCAAAACATGCTCTTTCAGCAACAGGACATATGGATTCATGAACTACTAGGTCAGTGTTAATTAAACAGTTATTCATATATACTATTTAGAAAAACAACTGAATATTGTTAGAGTTGTTTACCATTTACTTCAACCAACTGGACTTAAGAGTATTTTAATACATAAAACCTATGCTTTGAGATATAATGGTTTTAATTGTATTTGGTTGTTCAGCACAAAGCTACACAATAGTGTATCTCTGTGCACCATAGATATCATAACTTGAATTTTAGTATAGTAAGTCTGCAGACCTAATGCTGAGCTTCTGAAGGTACTTTGTAATGCTCCCAATGAAAATGTCAAGTTAAGCAATGATAAAAGTCAAAATGATACTGTATTTGAAAGATAATACAGCTGTTCAACATCAGTACATGACTAAAAGTAATTCTTTTATCAGGAATAACTTATCAAAATATCAATATAGAAATTTCTGGCACTCATCTGGACTGTATATCATCGAAAGAAACTTAATATGCAGAATTATGTGGTTCAGAAAGCTGTTAAGTTCTCACTTAGTAAATTAAAGTTTCATTCAGCCAATTTTAGTCATACATTGTACACTTGATGTTTTCTTATATATCAAGTATAACAGATACAAAAGTTAAGAATATATTGAAGGTGGACAGAAAATATTCATGACATTTCAAAAATATATAATGCATAACAATCAAAAGACTTCGTTTAGTGCAGTAAGGCTAATGATTTATACAAATGATTTATCGTTATGCCTCAGTTTAATTATTTTTTATTTAATAATGTACACTTACAGCCAAGGTACATCCAAAGTCATTATTCTGAGCAATGTAAGATAATAATACAGAAAAACTATGCCATAAAACTATACATATGTATAAAGTCAACTGCATAAAAATTTGATGTGTTATTTCAACAATGACACAAAACTTCAGTACTTAAAATACAAAACATTATCAGGTTTGGTAAGAAAAGACAATTTTGTTTTAAACAGTATAAAGGGAGTTAATGTAAGTGACACTGAATTAACTTATTGTAACTATTGCTGATGTATCCATTAGGATATTCACAATGAATATTGGGGGACATTATAAAGGTGTAGCAATTACTAATATAGGTTTGATTAAAGCTGTCACTCTGTAGAAAAAGTAACTTGACATTTCAAAGCAAAAAAATCTTTGTTATTTTATATGTTGTGTAAAAAGTATTAAGGAATTTGAACATTATTAGAAAACATATTTTCAGGTATATACAAAGTTCCAGTTAATGATAAATATTCAAAACCTTCTTTCTAGTACAGTGTCAAATATAACTGGTTTAAAGTTCAAACCTTGATGTTTCAGTTTTTAAGTTACTGTAACAACTTACAGATAAACAGCTATAGTTTTGATGTTAAAGTAACAAAATGTAAAATTATCTGCCCAAAACTACACAAAACATATAGTAGAAAAATTATAAAATTTACATGATATGAATGTTTATTTTTTGGAATGTGTCACACTGTATACAATTTAATAAAGTATATTTTCATTTCACATTAAATATCTGTAATTACACACCTATTTTGAAGTTTGCAACTGCAAAAAAGTTTTAAATGACTTGAACTTCAACACAATCAATTTTTTTCCCAACTAGCATAAATTCATTGTATAATACTGAAGTTCACAAAAAAAAAATCACACAGTGTTACTGTCTGCCATTACTAAACAGAAAAAAACATTCTTCTGCATTTCTAATAACTGTTGTAACATTACAATACTTAAATTCATACATTTAATGAGAACATGTATATGTGCAAGCTATTGAACTTTTCTCCAGTGGCAGTGTTGAACAACCCAACAGATAAAATGTATAAAAAATCTAAATTTTCTGTTTAACAGAGCAGCTGAAATTGATATACAAACACATGATAACATACCAAGTCAATCAAAAAATGGTATATAAAAAGGATTCTTTCATTTATAAATTGTATGTAAAAAAAACAACATCTTTTGATGTAATTTATGAATGTACACATATCTTTAGCATATTTTAGTCTGATGAGTATATCTATATTTTAAAATTGTCTACTAATTAAAGTCCAGCACAATACATGTAAACACTAGTTGTGAATGTTGTCATATAAGTATTGTAAACATTTTATCACATGATGTATACTTTTATAACTTTGTATTTCTCTATACATAAAACAACAGGGAGATAAAGGTGTCTGCATGGTTCAAAACTAGCCCTTCTGATGCCTTCCAAGAGACTTTAAAAAAAAAAATCTCAACTTTTGTTTTCAAAGGTTTTAATAATCAGAAGATTAATGATTTATATATTTTCTTATCCTTCCAAGAAACTGTAATAATGATTGGTGTCTGGAATGCTGATATACTTACTTTCTTAGTTTGAATAACAAAGTCAAAAGGTACTCAAAACTTTATTAATTGTTCTCTCAGAACTTGTAGCAGCTCTTAACAATACACATATATATACTCTTAAGATCTGATTCAAGTTTTTTTTTTTTAATAGCACCTCTTATTAGCACCTACAGCACTGTTTAATATCACATATTTTTTAAAATAAGTGATTAATCCTGAAAGTCCATAATAGGTAGACCATTTATTAGCTATGTTAGGCCCAAAATATGACAAAGATAATCTAGCATGTTTCAATGAACATATTACCAGCACCTTTGTGCTTCTTCAATATAAAAGAGAACATTAACAGTAAAGTAATCTAAGCAATGTTATAATGTTATTGTACCCAATATTATATATAATATTCAATCATTTTTTTAAGTATAAAAAAATTTCATAACTTTGAAAGCTTACAGATCATCTTATTTCTTCACACTTAATATTGTGTAATTTATAAAACACAACACGTTCTCATCATAAAGAAACAGAGGTACCATTAGCATAAAAACTAACAGTATTTACACCTCAATCAAAATTGCACAACAAGATGTTAGTTAAATGTTGTTTTGGTGTTAATGTTAAAAACATTATATACTTAGTTCTAGTTTTATAAATCACAATGCCCTTTCTTGCTCGCATTTCAAACAAGGATATGTAATCAACTTTGACCATTAAAAAAACTTGAAAGCACATACAATACACTTTATGGAGACACCAAATGAGATGGTAAGGATTCTTAATAATAAATGTAAAACTCTAAGAATAAAGTGAAAAAAAATGATACATCTAATCCAGTAAATATTCAGGTCTATGTAACTTGTTTAGAAATCTGATAATGTACTACAAATTGTTTTTCTTTGTAATTTGTAATTAGCTTCACAAGTATGAGTTATTTACAATATCTCCAAACATTATGATCTAACACACAAAGATGGCTCAAGGTAATGTTCTAATTTACATTAGTTAGTAAATTACTGGAAATTTAGCAAACTTGTAAACTTAAACACCGATTTCATTAGATTACTTCAAACATATAGAATGGATCTCTAAGTAAAAAATCTAATTATGACTGAATTTTATATTCTGCCCTTCCATAGTTTTACTTTGTTACCAATAAGAAACAAACAATCCCTTCACCTTCATACTCAGCAAGCACGTTCTCACTGTTACTGAGGTTTACACACAAAGATATTGTGAAGAACATGCCAAGTATACATATTTATACACCACCTGAATAATACTACTTGAATAGCATATTATTTAAACTTATTTTGAAATTAATATCACTTCTCCTTCCATATTTTGTAAGTAATTTTAATGACTATTCATGTCTGAGAATGATGGAAAATGTTTTTAGATAGAGAAATACAAAGTTTCACAGCTTTATATATTATACTTAAGTATATAAGAAATCTTTCTTTGGTAATGTTCAGTGCTGAAATTTGAAGCAGTGATATCCATGTAAATAGCATTTTAAACTAAGTGCTTCTGGATAAGAAGACGCAATGCTCTGTTGGGTGTTAAGTGAGTATGGCTTAGTCTTTTGTTGGACATAGGACTTGTGTCTTTTCCACTATTCAGCCACTCAATAATTGCTGCTCTTTCATAACTATATCCATCTGAAATATGTTTACAAGTAAATGTCAGTGAACAGTAATTTAGAAGCTGTTAATATCATCACAGGTTAACTTTCATATAATAATCACTTTTTCTTGCAAAGTTTTTAACAGAAATATATTTTACTGTGATTAATGAAATAATGGCAGGGGTAAAAATATTCCAAATATACAAGTAATGTTAACAAAAATATATTTTAAAACTAATCATTAAACTTGCATGTATATTTAATATGTTACATGTTGTTACTGTGGACAAGTGAAAAATTTTAGTCAATTGAAACCAATGTACATAAATGAGGTACAGGAATTTAATAGTTCAAACTCTTTCAACAGTCTACTTGGTTTAGTGAAAAACTACTAAAGTCAAGTTACATTTCAGCTGTACAAAATAACATTAGACTACATTCAACATCTATAGAGAAGGGATTAATAAAAGTAGTGTGTGTATTTTACTCCACTGTATTTAAGGTATATTTTCTATAAAGTTTAATCTTAAAAGTGTGTTATGCTTTCATGTTATAACATAACATTTTGGGACAAAATGATACCTAACAGTCTATTTTAGCTGTCCCACCCTCTAAAAATAAACTTTTAATGAACAAGTTTCTAAAAAATCTTAAGACCAGTCTTTGTTACTCAGATGCTTATCAAGCTTTTCTTAAACTCTTACTGCCTACACAACATCCAAGGCAACTCATTCAAAAGGCAACGACTATGTAGAAAAATAAAACTTGCTCAGCTGAAAATGACTCTTATCCTGCCAATATTTATATTCATGTCCCCTATTCCTACGATAATTCACCATTAAGTATGAAAAAATACAATACATCAACACTATTAATTTCCTTTACATTCTAAAGCAGCTCAATCAGATCCCTTTTAATTTTTGTTTCAAGAAAAAACAATTTGAGAGATTTCATATTCTCCTTGTATGACAACTCCTCCATTCCAGACACCATTCTAGTACCCCTCCTTTAAACCCTTTCCAACAATTCAATGTCCTACTTACAATAAGAAACCCAAAATGATAACTATTTTAAGCTTGAATTCAATAATTCTTTACATACAACCTGAAATAATATTTCCCTTAATAATTGGATGACCTGAGAGACTGACCCACCAGAACACCAAGATCCTTTTTTTCTTAACACCATTTAGGTTATTCTCATCAAAATTATACTTATAATTCAAATTATGAAAACAAACATATATTTATCTCAATTTTATTAGAATTAGAACCCATCTGCCCTTTATTTGTCCAACTCATTAAATTATCTAAATCCTTTGGTAAAGTAACAGTTTCCTCTTCATTGCCAGTAACACAATTTATGTAATTTATTGACTCAAGATGTGGAATCATACAATAATGAAGCTCATACTTATATGTATGATATTGGAAAAACTTTTTAGTACACAATGTGATATATCCAACGCTGCAAAACTTTTATCCTTTCAGACTTGCTTTGTTTGTTTTGTTTTTTTGAACTTCGCACAAAGCTACTCAAGGGCTATCTGTGCTAGCTGTCCCTAATTTAGCAGTGTAAGACTAGAGCTAAGACTTTTACCAATGAATAGTGGGATTGACTGCCACATTATAATGCCCCCACGACTGAAAGGGCAAGCATGTTTGGTGTGATGGGGATTTGAATCCACGACTCTCAGATTACAAGTTGAAAGCCTTAACCATCTGGCCATACCGGGCCCTTTTAGATTTGCAATAAGGGTTATGATTCTTCTGCTTTGCCTTTGTTTCCTCTCACAGAGAACTTTATTCTTCTGCATTTAAAGGTAGAGAAAAACACTGAGCAGCTGAATTTGCTGTGTGTAGTGAAGCAAAACAAAGGTGAAACAGATTCGATTTTTACAGACCATTTGGTACATTTTTGTCAATAGACAAGAAAAAAAAAATTCAACAGATATTACTATACTAAATTATTAAGTTTAATAATCCAGCCATCTCATAATAATTGGATACGAGCCTATCCTTCAAAGGTCTTACTCCCATTCTAATGTATTGTTTGCTCTTAATGTTTTTAAAGAAATCCTTGATGTTATTTTTACATTTTCAGCTTACCTTTTTCCACACAACCTTCTTGATGCTCTACTTTCCTGTTTCACCAACTTTCTTTGATTTTCTATAACTTTCTAACTTTCCCATCACTACTAATCAATTTAAATTCATAATGCTTTTCTTTAATTTTATCATATACAATTCATAAATTAGTAATGGATCTGTTTTTTTACTTACATCCACCCTTTTCTTTCTATAAGGAATATATTTATATTTACCTTCAATATTTAAAACCTATCTTTAAATATATTCCACCTTTGATTAGTGTCTCCAAATAACTCAGCTGCCCACTTCACAACAAATAATTCTTGTTGTATCCCTTCAAACTTTGTTGTTGTTTTTTAATTTATAACAAAAGCATCATTATTCCTTATCCCTGTGTGCAGTGAAACATTGAACCAAATACAACAATAACTTGCACCCAGGTTTTCCTAAATTTCTACTCCCTTGATCATTTCTATGGTTGAAGTTAACATTAAACAGGGTGGTCGCTAGAAAAGCGGAAAATTTGTCAAACAGCTATTTATTTTTACAAAGAATAACTTTTACAAAGTTTTTTAAAGGCATATGTTATATTACACTCATAGATGCTCAAAATGATTAAAATCATGCATTTTATTCATGATGTAAAGAAATCAAAATAGAAATGAGTAAGCATGCATTTTATTCATGATCTCATCTGACCCTCAAATTTTCCCCTTTTCTAGTGACCACCCTGTAGTACGGTTTCTTTATATTCCTTGACTAATTGGTAAATAAACCCATCTTACAGTTTCCAAAAAACTTTCTTCCTCAGAGTTAGACTAGCATTTCCCAATCTATGCGTTGAAGATTAAAATCATCCATAATAACGACTTCATTAAGAGCTGGAGTCTTAATTTTACTGTAAAGTTTCTCAATAATAGTCTGCAACAAATTTCCAAATTGTATACATTACAAGCCCACTTTTTTTGTGGTAGGCTTGAAATCTGTGGGACTACCTAAATAGACAAATTCATAAATAACACTTCTGTTATTACTCATATCACTCTATTTTTTTTTTAAAACTAACAAACAAAGCAATGAGTGGAACATCACAAAAAATATTACACTTAACATTATAAAAAATATGAGAAATAAAAGGTTGAAAGTGTTTGTCCTCTTCTAGAGAGAATGTTCAGGCATTTAAGCTACATACTAGTAATATAGATTTATGCAGAAAATATACAGTGTATGTTTACAATAAAACAGGCCTATAAAAAAATCATTCTCCACATCCTCTGTCAAATTTAAGTTTGGAGAAATGTACTAAGAGGCGTGTCTGCTTAACTTAAACTTTCCATGTAGCTTTATTTTGTTAGATAATAAACACAGGAATATACCATACTGATGTGCCTTAAAATAAAATGAAAAAAAAAATGTATGCATTATGTATTATTCACAAATGTGCACATTTTTTTGCAACAGGAATTTTACTTTAGAAATATTTGTTTAAATGACAATTTACCAAAACACACCTGCAACAACTACAGGGTCTCTCATCAGTTCATGAGTTATTGGACAAAAGAATTCTTGTGGTAGATCACCATTTTCTTGCCATGACAGCTGATGCTGCCAAAGAGGGTTTCTTAGAGCCCTTATGGCACGCAAAATTTTTTGACGGTGGCCAAAGGATTCTGTAAATAATAATAAACTTCACTTAATAAAGGAAAACATATGAAATTTTTTACATCTAGTTATGCTTAAAGACAGTACTAGATCAAGCAAGTTAACTTTACAAGCATAGAGAAGAGAACATTTAATGTGCTATGTATGTATTAAACATTTAATTATATGTTTTACAAGTTATTTAAACACCATTCAGATCGAAATTTTCTATTTAAAGCCGGCACTTTCCCATATATCACTGAACATCATGACCGATGGTCATATTCCTAACACATCAGACACAAATACATTGTTCCCTCAAAAATAAGCAAGGCAAAAGCTGTGTATGCCCAGCCCAAAGATTTTGCTTAAAAGTATATTCCATAATGAATGGAAAATAACTTACAAAATTTAGAGATTTAATTTGTGACAAAAAAAGAAGAAGCAAATTTTAAAAAACGGTCATGAACACTCACAAAATACGCTTTTTAGGTCACCTTATCCCTACTGTTCTGGATAGTCACATGACTGCTAAACATTAACAACAATCTGAACATGGCATCTGAGAGTAAAAAAAATGGAAAAGTCTCACGATCTATTTCAGTTTGACTTCACAAGCAAAACTTATGGATCAGAAGACAATACTACGGATCCCTGAGTGAAAAAACTCAAGCTTGTTGACCCAAGCCCAAGTGTTAAAGCCAAAAGTGTTCCTGCTAGCACTGGCACTAAGCCTACTCGTCGTTTCCAGTATAATAACGCTACCAGACAGATGTTTTGCTCAATTTGTCAGGAATATGACCAAAGTAATGGAAGGCAGAATAACACCTTCAAAACAGGATCTTCCAACCTGAGAGCAAGTGCTGTTAAGGAGCATGAAAACAGTCAGGCCCACAGTCTAAGCTGTAAAGCTAAGACAGCAAAAGAAACATCTGATTTAATTCCCATGATGAAAGAATTGAGTAAACTTAACCAGACTGAAAAAGATCGTTTGCTTGTGTTGCTTTGAATGCCAAACCTGCCCCCCAGTGGCTCAGCGGTATGTCTGTGGACTTACATGCTAAAATGTGGGTTTCGATACCCGTGGTAGGCAGAGCACAGATAGCCCATTGGGTAGCTTTGTGGTTAATTCAAAAACAAGAACAACAAATGTCAAACCATTCAGTGATTTTCAAGAGCTTCTGTTGCTGCAGTTATCAAGCAGTTATCTTTACGAAGTATACTGAAGAAAAAATTAGAATTAATGGCAGATCTCGTCTGCACAACTCATTATTCTTTGGCATTATGACTGACAGCTCAACAAACACTGCCAATATTGAGCAGGAGATAGTCTATGTAAGATACTTGGACAGTAACTGTTACCCAGTATCCCACTTCCTGTGTCAGCAGTCAGTTGAAAAGGCTGATCCTGAACACTTGCTACAAGCACTTAGTTCAGGTAAAGGTTTCTTAATTACCTGGGATGAGAATTTTCTGGATTTATCCTGAATTCCTGATTAAGAAAAGTTAAAATGGACAATATTTCATGTACATTTGTGTTTTAAATCAGGTTTACATAGTTATTCCATTATTAATATACATCAGTGAAAACTCAAGCATTTTTCAATTGATTTAAACCAAGAAGAATCATGTATTTACCACTGACAGAATTGGAGCTTAACCTAGCACAACTAGCATAATAGATAACAGAGCAATTGAATTTTCCAAAGTACAAATTTACTTTTATTATTATTATTACAGAAAGTAACTAATATTGGGTACTAATGTTTTGTACTTGCAGCATTGTCCATATATGGCAAGTTTCCCGACTGGCTTGAATCAATTGAATGGCTGAATAAAGGCAAGTGGTTGCATAGAGGAAAGGTGATTGCTATTAGTGGTCAGACAACGGCCAAGGGCTCAAAAAGTGCCACAAAAAGAGACAGTTGTTCAATCTGTGGCTGAAGAAACCGCCATCTTCATAGGTAATATTGTCACATATCTGAA
This sequence comes from Carcinoscorpius rotundicauda, assembly GCA_011833715.1. Classification (NCBI taxonomy): domain Eukaryota; kingdom Metazoa; phylum Arthropoda; class Merostomata; order Xiphosura; family Limulidae; genus Carcinoscorpius; species Carcinoscorpius rotundicauda. The sequence continues at coordinate 42,905,570 of CM022395.1, read as the reverse complement.
TGAGAGATTTTAAGAATTTGATAAGGATTTTATTGGTGCCTTTCAAATTTTTGAACCAAGCAATTGGCCTAAAAGCAAAGAAGCATTGTCATCTTATGGCCATAATGAACTCCAGACACTATTGGACCACTTTGGTGCTCTGCTGGAAGCATATCAGATGAGTCCCTGGCTAGTAGTGCAAGTGGACTGTGGGCCCCCATGTTAAGTCAAATTACTGTTGAGAACAGTAAACCTTTCCCTAGATCAACAGTGTTAGCCTTGGTATGCCTTATGCAGGTAATTTTTATGTCATCTGCTGAACCAGAACATGGATTTTCACAGATGGCAGTTATTAAGGATGACTGGCAGTCCAAACTAATAAATGATTCTCTTAATGATTTGATGACAATAAAATTAGCTAAGAATAAGACCTGTGATCTTGCAAGCACAGAATTACTGTGTCAGTCTGTAGAATCCTGGTGGAAGGACAGTAAAAAAACCAGACGATTTGTGAGTCCACATGGAACTCACACATGTAGAGACAATAGAGATACTGAGTCTATATCAGCTAATGTTTTAGTACTGGATGACTAAATCTACCAGTCTGATTGATGTGTCATTTTTAATGGATACAAGGCTTGTTGCCACTTGCTTTGAAATAATGTTTAAGTGCCATAAATAAAATGATTCTGTTTTATATAATAATTGTCTCTACTTGATTTCTTGTTTTCAGTAATGTCTGGTGACAATTTTGAGGTGTCCTGTTAAAATTTCAAATGTCTGGCAAGTTTCACTGTCCAGCAGGACACATGTCCTGCTGAAAATTAGAATATTTCTACCCCTGCCATTATTTCATTAATCACAATAAAATCTATGAAAAATATATTTGCCATTTATAATAACTCAAATTCTAGCAGTTAAATTACATTATAACTTAAGTCAGTTTACAAAATGTTAAAAATCTGCAGCAATAGATTTACTCCAACCAACTAAAAGGTGGAGATGTAAAAGAGAATAACATTGCCTTCTACTTTAAGTAGAATTATCTGTAGTTTTTGGATGTTTAGCTTATTTTAAAACGCATTCTTAGATATCTATAGACACACACGCACACAAACAAAATAACAATTATATGCTATATGAGTAAACATGATGTTTGAAATTTCTTCACTAATTTTGATAAATTTCAAATAGTATTGACAGTTTTGAAAGCAAAATTCTGTAAAACATAAATTTTATTTTAAGCTGAAAGTCTCAAATCAAAATTACAGTTAATAATAATTAGTCATGACCATAACATAACACCATCACTATTAGAGACATGTGTTGCAGGTCTCAAAAATTCTGCCAGACAAGTTTGATTTAATCTATATTTATTTTAAGCAAATTCAAGATTTAGTTTCTATCTTAATAGTAAATTATATTTAGAACAGATATTGGTCCTTCTCTAGTTATTTCCAAGATATGTATTCTTCATGATGAATGCAAAATGTTATGAATTTACACGAGAAAAACTAGTTCAAGGACTGCTAAACATATAAGGGTGAAAAGGACATAGAAACCTGAATTAATCATTAATCTTTCTTTCTTTGTTATTTGCTGTTCTAGTGACATTAAACCACAACTTGGTTACAGCCATCACCAATATTAACTACAAGCCTGTTTCTTTATGTTTAACAAATGCTTGTTGGGCGAGTTTTTTTTAAACATACAAACATTCACAAAGTTATGTTTATTGCTAAACAAAGATTTGCACAATAGGCTACATGTACTGTACCCACTGTATGAAAGCCTGATTTTTTTTTTAGTGTTATGAACCCTCATGCTTATTGCTGAGCCACTGAGACAAAAAAATATTTTATATGTCCAATGTTATTGAAAAAAATTCTCCATTTGTGAATTACTTCTATTATTCACATACTGTAACAAGTAATTTGTTGTACTAAATTGTAACATGCAATGGTAGCCATGTAAAGTGATCTTGCCCAAGTGACACCTGTCTCATAAGCAGACATGAGCTTGATATTGGGAATTAAGGTAAAAAAAGAATTTAGAAATATGACTCAAATGTCAATAGCAATAAAGTGTCTTCATTATAGTATTAAAAAAGAACAGGATTAAAGTCACATGGTTAGTTTTCTAGCCAAATGCATTCGTGGTGCCATAGAAAACAACTGCCTGTCATTAGAAGAAGCAGGGATTCAATTTATCTGGTTATAAATGATGTTATCAAATGGTTTAACTAGTTTGTTATAATGTTCCTCCCTTTATATTGTTTTCAGGTGCACATGGCTTTCAATTATAATGAAACAAAACTGTACTCTAGTTTTCAGTTCTTACACATAAACTTACCTATTTTTAAGAAGATCTGAAGACTTTCATGAGTCAGATGAAGCAACTCTTGGCCATCAATATTATTATTCTTAAATATCTCTACATACTCTTTCAAATCTAAACGCTCTAGCCAGCTACTGACTTCACTGACTGACCAACGAACCAAAGACCTAACACTTTGGTCAGGTATTGAACACGAAGGTTTTGTTTGTGTCTTGAGTGCTACTGTTTTTGATTCTGATTCTGGTTCTTGTTCTCCTATAGACCAAAGGATCACAGTTTTATCATTGGACCCTGTAGCTAATAGGGTGGTGTCCAGTGAAAAGGCACAGCATGTCACATACCTGTAACAAAATTTAGATTAATCAGGGTTAACTTACATAGATCTTGTCATATCTCTATCATATCTCTGTATACAAATAATCAAAATTTTTAATTAAGTATTTTTTACTGAATATCTGTCCATGTATACATGTAATATTTCTGTACCTTATTCTGAATACAAACTGAATATATCTAATTTTATTTGCATAATCTCTAAAACCTCCTAAATACGTTTCAAATGTTTTTTCAGTAACATTTTATATTTTTACGTTATTTTCTCAACCATAACTTTATATAAGGTTAAACAATTTGACTAACCTAATAATCATGAAAAAATCAATATAAATCTAAATTACCCTTTTCTTCTTTTTAGAATGACTTCAAATTTAATACAAAACTGCATTTGTTTATCTTAAATAGCTTGAAACTCACAGCAGTGCACATTTATACTTCAGTTTTATTGTGTTATTGCCCTTTGAACCCTAACTAGTATTTGTACCATTATAAGTTGTAATTCTCATGCCAAAGTTGCAGCTCACATTACATTATCATATAACATGATTTTTCAGATATGCTCACAAGATGCTTGTGAATGTACAACATAAAAACTAATATTATCTTTAATAATTTCCTCTATTCTAACCTTCATATAAAAGTTTCCTATTTTTACACTTTATTTACTTTTATAATAATTAATGAATACATGTGAAAAACATGAAATAACATACTAAGCAGTTTTCTTTTCTTTTTTTTACTGCTGACTGTTGATGACACTTAACTGTATTTTTTATACTAATGGTAATACTGTAATAAACATATTTTTATTAAATCAAATAATGCACCAAAGAACAGAATAATAATGTGCAATGTCCTATAACGTTCCTGCTTTCTTGTTATGTGACAAGAGCTGTTAAAAATTTCATCACATCTCATCAGTATGTTCTGTGGGAATTCAGTCTGAACAGAAAGCAAAATTAATACTTCTCTTTCCAGGAAACAATATGTCATGTGATAGGACTGTCTTTGTCTTTGCAACCAAATAAGATTGAAAACTAGGAAAAATTATGCTTTACCAGAGCAATGACAATATTATAATTAGCATTTATGCTCAATTTTGTACTTCTTATAGAGATAGTAAATAAATTAGAGAAGAGAGAATGCCCTAAAAGAAAATGTCACAACTGTCACACAAGGGAAAAACTTTTTTTTTTTATATGTTTACATTGTAAGTGATTATTCTGATTATGCAAAGAAAAATAAGGTCTCATTGTGAACTGTCTTTGCTATTGCTAATTTTATGGCTTTAAGTTTTGTTTTATGACAGAATGACTACTCTGACAGCTTTCTCTTGAATTCACCACTGGTAGTACGTAACATCCTGTTTTTACTCATTTAAACTTAATTGTCACTGGCAGTGCATACTATGATTTAAATAATGGTGACAGTTTTTTATTCGTGGAAAAAGTCTCAATTCATTTGTTTTTTGCTTCAGTTACCCACAATGGTAAATTAAATTCTAGACTCTAAATATTACTTTAAATTAAAAAGTGATTTAATAATTCAAATTTTGTTTATTTAACATGGTATCCAAGCTCCACCAGTGGTACTTGACAGAAGATATGGCTTTATTATAGATGTCCATTAAAAATAAATGTTTTTGTATAGGACTTTGGAGATATGAGGTGAACTTGTATCTTATTAAAACTGTAGTACATCATGTCATGAATGTATTTACAATTGTTACATAAAAGTAAGAACATAAAATGTATATACTCTCAAAATATGGATTGTTAACTATGTTTTTATGCTCTATTTATTGGTATACAGGTATAATCTAATGCCCCAAAAATTGGAATGTTTCATAACCTGACTATTCTGGTGGACATTCCATTAGCTTGGAGAAATAATTCCTTATACCCAGACCTTTTCTGGTTATTGATGCACACTTTTGACTTGAAACTGCTGAAAACAGCATTAAGTAAATTTCTTTGAGATTTAATTTTCAGATTAAATACTGACATAACTGCTTTGTTTGGGAGTTCAATACAGTACATGCAGTCTCAGTTCAAACCAGAAGGTTAAAGGTTATCAATCACTGCTTAAAAGAAACCTGGTATAAAATGTAAACTGCAGCAAATGATAAACTATTTCTGCTATTTTAAAATAATAAAGAGGAACTGTTAATCATTTGTATTTACTTTAAATGGACAATGTACAATTTCGGTTGGTTTGTATACTTCCCCTGTCAGACACCAATGGAAATACTGTAGTTGATTTTTAACACCAACTCTTTCAGAAGAAAGTCTTATTAAAGAAACTATTTTGTTCTGGGCACAGTGTGCACAGACACTTGGAAATTCATTATTCCACTCTACATTTATTTTTAGCATTTTTCCAAAGGAGACCCCCATTTTTGATTTGAGTTTTTTGAAAATGATGCCCATGCCTTATGATTAATATAAGTTACACTAATGAAATATTAAGAGCTGAAACTAATTATTCACTGGAAAAAGAACTACTGATGTCTTGAAAAAGCTTAACATACCCAAATGCTTATCATCATTACATTGCATGAAAAAGTAATAAGACAGAAAGCTAATAATTAGTTGTAAAAACATAAGTACAATTTCACAATATCTTCTTTGAATTAATATTATGCCTGTTTTGTTTACAATAGATTATGAATAAATTATAAAGTTCTCATATTTTCTTTCTACTTATTTCTAGCTATTTACAAAGGAACATGAATCAATTTGGGAAACTAAAACCATCTAAAAAGAGACCAACAGCAAGTTGTATGTCAGTCAAGGTAAACAAAATGGAGCTTCTTGTAACAGATGAGGATCTAAAAACATAAAGGTCTGTTGCAAAAGTCTTCCATCGTTTCATGTATGCCAGGTAACAGTATAAAACATAATAAAAAAGGATCATCCATTTGAATAGGTGTTACAAGTCACATGTCCACAAGTTACTTCCACAACATAGTTGTTCAACCATCATATATACCAAGCAGACAGAGAATGAAATGAATATTCATGCTAATCTTTAGAAAAACATAGTGGTAAAATCTCCAGATACAAATCTTATAGATTTCCATGCGATCATGCTGTTGAAATAAGCACTAGGAAAATTTCATCGTTGTACACAAGATGGCTTATGAAGGAGGTATGGTTTAGATATGATAACCTTACAATGCAGCATTTTGTAACAGAACTGGCATACAAGGGTATTTTAGAGGTGTACTGCTGTCAAATATAGCATGAACAGATGTGACAACATGGAATATAAGAATACAGTGAGACTCCAAAATCATATTAGTATAAAATACTTAAATAATATATTTTCCAGTAAAAATGACATAATAATAATAATAATAGTTGCAGTGATTTTTAATTTAATTCATGCCAGTTTTAAGGCTATTTGTTTTCAACAAATTCTTGAAAAAAAGCTACAGTACCTGAAAACATGCTATACAGTAATGTTAAAGTATAAAATAATAAGTGGAATATTCAATCAGCACATGGGGAAGACACAAGGGATTTCAAAGTATGTGCTAGGTTCAGTAACAATTTATTCAGCAGTTAACAAGATATAAGGGAAAATAGATGCAGATGGTATTGAAGATATATATTTTCCAACATGACACAGAACAGTTAAAGATTCAAATAAAAGTGCAAACGTACCTATTATGTTTTTCTAATTTCTGTATCAAGTTTCCAGAAACCTGTAATGAAATATAATAATAGTGGTACAACTCAGAAAGCACCACAATTTTGTATTAGACTTATAAACACTATTTTTATTTTGTTATCACTAACAAATTATATCATCAATTTTACTCTATTAAAACCACACTGTTCACAACAATTATCACTGCGGCAAACTGTGTCAACAAGAACACTTAATACCACACTTATTATTTTCAACAAAGCACTGTACATATACTAATACATATAGCTATTATCATCTATAATTTACATATGTTAAGTACAAAAGAATATTTTAACACACATATCTATATACATATCTACATATAGCATCAGAAAAAATTACAGAAATGCACAGTGATATGTATACAGAAATCACAAACAACGAGGAGCTGTAATTAACTGGTCAATTTATAATTAGTATAATAAATACTGCAGAAAACACTGAAGTATAAAGTTCTACAATGCTTTTACCAGTTTATATGTTACCACAGGTTTTATACAATTATAAAATGTTATTCAAATGTTCTGTACTACTCCCTAGTAATTCTGCTAAGTTGTTGGTTTTCCATTTGGTTCTGTGCAAGTCCATCCAGCCTCAATAATTTTATAATGGGATTTTTGCAAACCATGCTACAAGTTTCCAGCTGCTTATTTTTCTTTCCACATATCATCTCATCACATTTACGGCATGCTTGGTATCACTGTTTTGAGAGAAAATTAATTCTTTCTCAAGAGATCTTATCCTAAAGGATGATAGATAGATAATAATCTGTTTGTACCTATCAACATACAGCATGGCACCAATTTTGTCCAGATGCTCAACATCACTGGATGGAATGCTCTCCCACCTACACTGGTCCTTAAGCATTCTACATTTAAGGTGATGGACACTGACCATGTAATTATTCTTCAGTCTCATATTGATCAAATTATCACTGACTGTTGTCATATAAATTGAGTTTGGATCCATCTGTAAAAACATCCTCTAGCTCTGCTCATTCTGCTTGAAAGTTTGATACTCATTTCAGCTTTTTGAGTAGTAACATATATCAAAGGAAGAAAACTCTTGCTAATGTATATCTTAATCTTCTGGAAGTAACATGCTCATAAAGTCACTGTTGAATATGATTTTTGTGCATCACATACAGCATACCCTGAGTTACTTAATATCACTTTTGTTGAGACTGGGCTTTCTATAGTACATTCAGGTGAAACTCTACTAACTTTAGAGGTATATTAAAGCAAAACGCAGACACACAAAATATGTTTGTTTTATTTGGAATTTTGAACAAAGCTACTTGAGGGCTATCTGTGCTCACCATTCCTATTTTAGCAGTGTAAGACTAGAGGGAAGGCAGCTAGTCATCACCACTCTCTGCCAACTCTTGGGCGACTCTTTTACCAACGAATAGTGGGATTGACCGTAACATTCATAACGCCCCCACAGATGGGAGAGCAAGCATGTTTGGCATGACTCAGGCGCGAACCCGTGACCCTCAGATTACAAAGTGCACTCCTTAACGCGCTAGCCCATTCACAAAATATTAACTGTTTGCTGGGCTCAATCATTTCCATTGAGTTTCTGTTGTACTAAATATAAATATTAATAAAATTATGGTGTTTTACCTGTGATTTATCTTCAACAATTCTTTAAAAGTAGCCTGAAATCTAACTGTTGACTTTGTCCTAAAACATTTACACAGTATTATAAATGCATACAAATTACAACAAATGTAGTTAATAATAGCATTTTAACCATTTTTACTTCTACAGCATTTGGTGAATGTATTTGTTGTGGTGTTATATGAATCAATTCCCATCATTTTTATAATTTTTGTTCTTAAATGTTCATATAATATAACATGACACAGTAAATAGATCTCACCCTTCTTATATTTAATACATCAAATCTATAAATATAGAAAAACTAAGAATGAAATTCCCCATTTATGAATTACAGTTGTGATGTTTATCCTTGAAGTATTAAATTTTTAAACAAACTGCATAAAGAACTGAGATGTTTTATAGCCAAAAATTATTTTTAGCTAAGTTTTCTGCATCTTTTTTTTTTGTACTTTCAGTTCTTATTTTAATTCCAATATTAAAAACTTGTTTTACAAAGACCTACAGTATTTATTTGATCTTGACATAAAGTTAACAAATTTAAGGGTTTGAAAAGAATAAGAACCAAACTGTATTGTACAAGTTTAGTTAAACAAATAACATGGTGATTTCCTGTTGTTTTAATAGCCTTTCAAAAGTTTTAAGTTTATTTTCGCATCATCATTATGTATTTTCTGAATAATTTGAACTAATGATACAATGAAATTGTAACCTCAGTATGAAAATAATGACCAATGAGACAATGTGCATGATTACACCTGGTAGTTAAATTATTACACAATCACCAGAACTCTTTCAACATATTATGTATATTTACAAACAATTAAAACATTTCTAGACTTAAAACCCATTCCTACAAACATCAAAATGATATAAGTCAGTAACTATTTTCATCATTTGTGATCCATGCAATTTTCATAATAATCTAAGCAAGCTTTTGGTTATTCATTAACCACCCTCTGCACAGAGAAAATTTCAACAAATTCAGCAGTAAAAATGAAGCAGAATGACTGATATTTAATTCTAGATGCAACTTGAAACTACACATTTCTTTAGTACTCATCATTTGTTTAATTTGAAGCACTTCTCAGAATGCTGAAACTTTGGGCAACAGGAGAAAAGTCAGTCTTGTAAACTATGCTGAAGAATAGTTGAATGATTATTTGAAGTATTTAGTGAATGCCAGAACCACATATATTCATTGTTTAGTTGGGATTCCCAGCAGGTATTTAAACCAGAGGTCAGGCCATTTCTTTCTTTTCTAGCATGTGTAAATCATATTGTTCATTGTTATAGAAGACGTCTTCCATGCATATTCTGTTGATACTTACGACTTTGTTACAATGCTGAAAGGAAAAGCTTATACAATTAAAGAAGTAATTAATATTATTTTTAACAATGAAGAGAGTGACAAAGAGTTTGAGCCAGATGATAATGAAAGCTTACTTGTAATGGACAAGAGTGATAATGAAGACATTTGTGGCCTAGAATTCGCCACCGCTTTAGGTAAGAACATGGTGTAGTTAAGGTCATATAACTTTTGCATAAACTGGCTGACCAAGGTTATTTCTTGTTAACGGATATATAATATATTGTGCAGACTGCAAAAGCAACAGTGAAAACCTGGTATCTCCAAGGTTATTCAGAGAGCAGATTATCCAAAATTTGCTGAAGGGATATGTCAGCAAAGCCAAACGAAAAGGGGAACCAAGTACTGATAAAGGTCAGCACTTGGTGGAAAGACAGTATTGGACAACATGAGGACTAAAAACACTAACCTGATTGTACTGTTTGCAGCAAGATACACAGCTGGATGGAAAAGAAAGCAAACTAATTATTTCTGCAAACAGTGCAATCTTCCCATGTGCTTTTTACCATGCAATGAGATATATCATGACCACAAAGACTATCGACAAGTTGCTGCACAAACTGTATACAATTTATAATAAATTATTGTGCTTTACATGACACTTTTTCATTGTGTATCAGGGTGTCTTCCTTTATTCCTGTTATTCTTATGTGTTGAATTTAACATATATAGCATTGGGTACAATCATTGAACATTTCAGGGACTTTTATCAAATTATTGCCAAGATATCATGCTTTTAGTACTAATACTGTAATTAGCTGAAGTATCAAAAATATATATTCAGCACCATGCCAAACATTAAAACTTTTATTCAGCATCGAAAGGGTTAATGAAACCTAAAGAAATTAACTAACTAATCTGACAGGTTAATATGGATTAGGTTGATGTGTATGATGCCATTCATGTTTATATTCTGTATTTTCTTTCTGCTTTGCAGATTTATTTAAATATCTGTTTTACAGCCAACCAACACCACATAACTTTCAACTGAAACAAATTAAATTATTGTACCATGTATTGTAAATATTTTTATAATGGATTGCAAAGACCATTAAAAAATTATTTTACAACTACAGGGTAATAAATAGCAGAACTTACTGGTTCCCATAACATTACTGTTTTGTCCCCTGATCTGGAAAAAAATTAAAAAATTCAACTATCAACACACACACTAACATTCTATATATTTCAAATATTACACATAATATAACATATTTAAGATAAATACCTAAATAATACATTTACTGGCAAAACAAAACTGAGATTCTATGCTGATATAAATAAAAATATTTAATTTTACAGTACTAAAATAGTGTGCAAAGTTTGCAAGAAGACACAAATAATATTTCTATTTGAATTTTGAACTGACTTTTAGTAAAATTATAATTTTCTTATACTGAAAATGTATTTCCCAAAGATTTTTATCTTTTCACAAATTTAGCTATTTGTGTCTAGTGCTGCCCTCTGTATTCAAATCTTTTAGTTTATCCATGCTACAAGTCTTCTGTTCCCTCCTATTAGAATCAAATAATTCTAAGATTTTTCTCATACAAACCATCATGTATCACTTCTCCACTCATTAGAATGTGACACATGTGATGCAGGTAACTCACTCTATGTCTCTGCCAAATTTTGAATTTTGACAGATGTAAGCACCAGAGAAAAGTGGGGAAGAAGGATGGATAGTGTGAGTGAAGCTAAGTCTCTATCGAAGTGCATTTTCAGTATAGGAAAATTATTATTTCTGATACAGTACCCACCTTCTCTCACAAGATTAGCAAAAATCACACACTGAATAGGATGTGAGACTGGTGTAAGGAAATGACAGAAATAACCTACGAAAGTGTCCAAAGAATACCCCTAGCAATGAGAAAGAGTAAGATCCACAGATCTGATGAGGAGAACAGCACCACTTCTGAACCAGGTATACTCTTCAACCATCCATGAAATGTATAGAAGATAAGGGAGGGAAATGACAGAAGCACATTCATGTGGGAGAAAACTATGGCAGGATAATGATCCCAACCAAGAAATGGACATAAAACTCAATCCCACATAGTATAAAAGTGGGTACATTAATGAATGTTCCTCTAGATGTAGAATGGCTTATGTGACTGCACTCAATAAGTCAACTATATTCAAAACCAATATCACTCGGAACCAATGCAGGGGTAAGATGAAGATTAGACAGTCTTCACTTCAAGTTCCAGGGATCAGAGGGAAGCTATAATCATTCCAACTCCTATGCATGACATACAATGTCTTAGATCTATTGATCCAGGGTCCTGACATCCAGTATTGAAAGGATGCCTGAGCAAGAAAAATCAACTCCTCCAACAGTGAAACTCACCAGAACCATTCAAAAAAGTAATAACATCCTTGACATAAGATAAAGATATCTTAGGAAAGGAATAAAATTTGAACAATCCCCCTTAACTACACTGTGACCCACAACACAGATTGAGTATAACTGAGGGAGGAACAAAGACAACCATAAAAATGTGTGAAGACTTATGTGAATTGGTTCTACTCTAGATCCAATCCAGTTGCAGGATAATGACATCCATGTTGGGGTAGAATGAGGACTTCCAATTGAAGGGTGAACTGCAATTTGATGTCTCACTTCTTCATGATTGTATAATGGATATTGGAGTGCATCACATCATCTACACCAGGAGAACACCACTGCCCTACTCTGCACTGAATGGTTATAGCCATTTCTGTGCAAAACCCATTATGGACAATGTCTCCATGGTCAACAACTCCAGTGGTTTAGAACTTGAAAGTGGTAAGGACTTCTGTACTCCTCTTGAAGGAAAGAGAGGTGAGAACACATTATGAAGTTCAGAGGGCCCATGTAATCAAGTCCTGAAAGGATGTTTCTGTGAACAGGTGTAAATTTGGATAAAAAGAAGAAAGTGGGGTACTTGCCAACATATAGGCCTTTTCCAACCACTAGAGCAAATTGCCCATCAGGGTATGAGGAAGGATCATGGGAGCTGCTAACGGATCCACAGTAAGGTTCCATTGATCATGAAGAGCTTATTGAAGGAATCAGAGGTGCACGATGAGGGTGACCAGTGGTGTTATTGAAGACATCTCCAAAAATGATAGAATCTTGTGAGCAGAAAGTAAGGGAGCTGAAAGGGCATGGCAAATTGACACTTCCATGGAACAAAGTTGTAGAGGAGAAGGTTAGGTACAACTGAGATAAGTGTCAAAGAAGACATCTAAACAGACAAGATACTGGGTTAGACAGAAAAAAAGCTTCTCCATTTTCATTAACCAGCCCATCCAAGCAGCCACTTAAAAGAGCTGATGAGTACAGCTGGCTACCTCCAGTTTGGAATGAGCCAAAAGAAGCCAGTTGCCAATGTGATAGCAAAATCACAACCTCAGAGCATGAAGATGGCAAACAAAAGCTCTGACCATTTAACATAAAAGCACAAGGGGAAGAAGAAACAAGTCTGAAAAGTAGGGAACAAAATTATTAAACCACCTTGTGATGGATGAACTGAAGAGAGGGATGGGACTTCTTGGAGATAGGTATGTGTAGATAAGCATTAGTAATGCCCATCTTGGTCATCTATAAGCCTGGAGGAAGTGTTGAATGCTGGAGGGCAGTTGAATGAACTAATAGAGATGGGATAAATTGATGACAGACCTTCAGTCTCAGGTTTTCTTGGGAACAACAAAGAGAGTGAAACAGAAACTTGATGAAGTATGTAGAACAGATCTAATAACCTGCTGAAATAGTAGATCCTGGACTACCTTTGACAAAAGCTGGTTGGACTTTGGATCCCAAGGTGGAAGGAAATGGGTATAGTAGTTATGAGAGGTAGGGAAAAAATGTGATCATGAAGAATCTAATGACCCTTAATGAAAGGATGACATTGATTAAAAAATTTGGCGAGTTGAGCTCCCACCTGAAAAATCACCAATACTGTTGGCATCATGGCATGCATCATTAAAGAAAAGAACAATATAAGATGCCCTGAAAAGGAGAAACAGATAAGGGTTAGGAAGGGGAAGAACAATAAACTGGAACAAGTGCTACAATGGACTCCAACAGAGACAAATGGGCAATAAGATTGGAAAAGATAGACTGTTGTTGTACATATGCAATTTGAGAATCTGAAGATTCAGGGATGGTGTCAAATATGTAATGCCACAAAAATGGGGCCATACATAAATCCTGAAGATAAAATGTTGGTTAATGGATGCAAGTTAATGTCCCAACAATATATTCAAGGTCACAGATGAGGATGAAAATCAAACCAACATAGAGGAAAAAAAGGAGAGGATACCACCAGAAAACCCTTCAGGATTTTGGTGAAGAGCCTCAGAGAGGAAACAGATGGAAAAATGATACCATGAAAAGTTATGAGAGTAAGGAAAAGACATGAAAATTAGGCATGGGTCAGAGTTACAGGAGATTTGAGGACTACCCCCAGACAAGTAATGCAGAATCTAACAATTATTTGTCTAGAACAGGACAGTCTGCAAGATGAGATACAAAAGTATACAAAAGCTGAACATGAAACTTGAAACAAAGGAACACATCCGAACACAAACACTGCCAAATGAGAAGTAATAGTTTAGTAAAGGCATGTAGAACAGATCTAATAACCTGCTGAAATAGTAGATCCTGGACTACCTTTGACAAAAGTGGAGAAATGATGCATGATGATTTGCATAAGAGACATGTTGGAATCATCTGATTCCAATAGGGGGAGCAGAAGGCTTGTGGCATGTGTAAAGAAAAAAATTTGCATATGGAGGACAGTACAGGATGAGAATGTCTAATCTTGTAAGATGAGATAACTACCATATCAAAATAAATGTTTACAAATCATTACTTTGTAACTGAGGAATTAGACTTCATACATTTATTAAGACAAAAGATTAAAGGGCTTTTCCGAAGCATTTAAACAGACCAAAAGACCAGCATTCAGGTTTCAAGAACATAATACTAGAAGTGCCAATAACATGTTTTTGGCTGGCATGCTAACCCAATTTAATTTCATACAAATTACTATCATGATCAACAGTGACAATGTACATAGTACAAACACTAACCAGATATAATATAATACAAACTGCACAATGCAAAATATATTATTCGATTAATACAAGCATATTCCTTGTTGTTTGCTCTGTTTTTTTACTTCATGATGTAATTGTTTGGTTTTACACTTACCAAGATCACATAACTCACAAGTTTAATATTTATAAGTTATCAAAATAATATATTGCTGTTGGTAATAAACAGATGAACTGAGTAATTAACACTGAGATAATGGATAACCTGTTTACCATAATTAAAATTATTCACGGAACTTCCCAACATTCTGATTTCTATTTTTCTCATGAACAGTGTGTGACAATTATGAAATTTTTAGTTAGTGATTACTGGCTGAATAAATAAAATCAGAAAACAGGGGTGTTAGCAGAGTTTAAAGGTTATTCAAGTGTCAAACATTTTAAATTTTGCTCAATCTATTAAATGTTAAACATGTTCAAATCAAATATTAAGAAATTAGTTAGAGGTTTTTTTGTTGTACAAGTTCTGTTTTTGTTATAAGACACTACTGGTAGGTAGTGAGAATTATTTTCCATCATATCCTTAAATTTTTAGAAAATAGAATTGATACTAAGTTATGCATTTAACAAATAGATATTACAACTAAACTAACTACAAGCCTGGAAATGTCTTCAAAAGCTCAAAGTAAGTAAACCCCAGTTAGAGAACAGTGTTTTTCACACTAACAATAAAACTGTATGACTTGAAAATCAAGCTGATGTTATATGAATAAATATTGAAAACAGTTTTACACATATTTATAACGGTGTCCAATACATGCAAACAAAACATTGTGTTAACCAAACAAGGTAATTTTGTATTCTATCAGAAAATAATTACAAGCAGCTTTCTTAAAGTAAGGCTCAAGGGTTTTATCCACAGAGGGGGTTATTTGGAAAATACTAAAAAGCAATCTAAAGCTCTTGAACTTTTGCACTGACTTCAGATGCTCTATGGTTACAAACTTGTGAAAAACAAAACAAAACTGAAAACAATTATTATTTGTTTTAAAGCAAAGCCACACCGTGCTGTCTACTGTGTCCATCATGGGGAATCGAACCTCAGCTTTTAGCATTGTAAGTCCATAAACTTATTTCAGCCTCACTGCAAGACAACTGATAATAATAATAAATTTTAAAAATTTGACACCAAAGATTTTCACTTGTATCAATATAACACTGGTTATGTGATTAATTTTGCCTACCATCTTACTGTATAACAAAAGGTGTTAATAATGATTAATATGCCATAGTTATTTTAAAAGTTCAAAATTGATGCACCACATAGTTGAAGCCATAGAAAGCTTGTTAGCTTGTTGACTTCAAATGTGAACCCAGATCTACTTGCCAATGACTGCAAAAAACCAGGTGTGAAGAAACAGGACTGGAGTTTGGGATATAAAGCAGGGAACTGAGGTTGATGAAGAAGGGAGAGAAACAGTAGAAGATGGATAGGTGGTGAAAGGAGTGGACAATGGAGCTAAAAAAAAACCAAGGTTGTGTTAGCCAATGGGGAGCAGTCAGAAAAACCCAACAAGGAGAAATGTGTTCCAGAGAAATCACATGATGAAGCAATCAAATAGGAGGGTATACATAAAGGTATGTGTGAAACCAATCCTTGTTTAATGCATCAGCAGTCAAAGCCTGAGGATGTGACAGAAGTCACCAAAACAGGGGCAACCATGTATCAAGGCCCATGGTAAATTGCATCAATTTGGTTAAATTTCATCAAAAGAAAAGGTATCTGAAAATGAGTGAATTGAATGATTACTTTATTAGACAGATTTGGTCAGATGTGAAAGGCAACTTGTGACTGGATTAAAAACACCTGGCAGCACATGACATGGAATGAGCATGGACCCAGTATAGAAAATCCAAGGTCTAAAAACAGAGATCTCTGGGCTGGGTACCCACATTTGTGGTTGATAAGAGCCACTATCATATAGCTGTGTAAATGAGCTATCATCACACTGTGATGGACAAGAGAAAGGAAATAATGCAATGCCCGACAAACTGTGAGAAGGTCAGGAAAAGAAATACATAAGGCAGTTATATCTGCAGTCCAACTGCTTGAAGTATTATGGTGATTGTTCCAAACCCTCAAACCCTGAAGTGTAGCATCAGTGAGTAGATGTCTAATTAGGCCCAGTGAAGGAAGTTGCAACTTGGTAATATATGGACTTAATCCAGCCACTACTGTAGACTGTCTCTCAGGGAAGGAGAAAGGTAAATGGTGATAAACGAGAATCCCATGCAAGGTTCTATAGTATGCAATGTCCACTGTAGAGATATCACATGGGCATGACTGAGACAGACTAAAATGGTCTAAAAAGACTACATCCCCAAAAGTGACAGTACCTTGTGAGTAATAAGTGACCAAGTTGAAAGGGCACAATAAACTGAAATGTCTATGGAATGTAGATACAAAGGAGTTTGACTTATTTTGGTGTAAAGAAGACCCTCAAAGGCAAAGCATGGGTCAAAGGAAAGACCCCTTTACTTTAATCAAACAGCCAATTAGAGCTGCTATAGAAAGGTGGTGGCAAGTTTGAGTGGTCAATTCCTGCCTGGAAAGAGCTGAAAGGAGCCATACATCCATATAATAATGAAAATGTAACCCCAGAGCCTAAAAACAATGAGCAAATGCTCATACAATGAAACAAAACACCTACAAAGCCACAATAAGTCTGAAGGTAAATCATCCCAAGATGGACAAACTGAAGAGACTGATATAGAAGTGTTAGTGGCATATGGAGGTAGGTAATAGAAATATCTATACCATCATTTACCACAGAGGTGAAAATCCTCATCTTAGGGTGAAAAGAAGACACCATGGTGAACTTGTGGTGTGTGATGAAGTGGTTGAGGCAAGAACTCGATGACTGACCATCCATTCCTAGTTGTCTTGGGGACAATAAAAAACATGAATATAATCCCAAAGAGGGATGGTTAATTTGTTCAAATGCACAAAGTAAAGTAAATCCTGAACCACCTCTGACAAACACAGGTGTATCATGGGTTCTCAAGGAGAAGGAAAGGAAATGAGTAATGAGAGAAGGGAAAGTAAACTGGACAGTAAAACATTCTGCTCCCACAGGATCTGAACAGTCAGGGTAGACACTGGAACTGGTGATGACATGTGGTATTTCATTGAGGAAAATAACAAAACTAAGTACCCAGAAATGAAGTAATGGGGAAGAATAGGTAGTATACGAGGCTCCAGCGAGATAAATGGGCTACAAAATGGCTCAGTATTGTCAAGGACTGGATCAAAGAACTAAAAATTCTGAAAATGAGCAAGATATAAGACCTTGAGATATAGGGAGGATAAAATGACTCAAGTTGAAACTGAGACCCTACACAGAAAGTCAGTCCTAGCATTAAAGAAACTATGCATGTAAGGCCTGAGCTGAGGACAAATTACCAAAACTGAGTCCCTACACAGAAAGTCCTATTGTCAAAAAACTATGCATGTAAGGATCAGTGATGTCGAGAAACCCACTTGTTGAGAATTTTATATGCAAAAAACAGCTCTTTTGGGCTCAGAAAACACTTCAAATAGAAGAGCGAACAACGTTTCGACCTTCTTCGGTCATCGTCAGGTTCACAAAGAAAGAGGTAACTGGCCGGAAGGTGACCACATGTTTGGAAGGGGTTGTATAACTGAGTGTCGCAATGTAGAGGGCGCGGTTTGATGTTTGAATATATAATTTTATCTATAATATTAATATAGGTATAATGGTGTTCCTTTATATTGGTTTATTTTGGGTTTAAGTTGTTGTATAAGTAAGGCTTCTTTAATTTTTCGTTTGTTTATGTTTGTTTCTTTATTTAGTATTTTAGTGTTTTCTATGGTTATGTTGTGTCCATTTGACGTGCAGTGTTCAAAAATGTGTGAAGGTGACTTTTTATGTTCTTTGAATCTGGTTTCCATTTTTCTACTTGTTTCTCCTATATAGAAGTCGTGGCAGTTATCACATTGTATTTTATAAATAATGTTGGTGTGGTGTTTGTCAGTGTAGTTCTTACATAGTATAGACCTGAGTTTTGTGCCTGGTTTTTGAATAAATTTAGTGTTAACTGGAATGTTATATTTTGTTACTAGTTTTTGCCAAATGTTGGTTATTTGTTTGCTGATGTCAGGAATATATGGTATACAGCAGTATATGGTTTCGTGATTTTTTGATTCGTGAGATATATTTACTTTTGTTGGTTGATTTTGCTTTCTGTCTAGGTGTGTGCGTATAATGTTTTCTACGGTTTGTGGAGGAAACTTATTGATGTTGATGAAGTATTGTTTTATTTTATCTAATTCATCGTTAATTTTATCTGGTGAGCATAGTTTTATGGCTGTGTTTATCTGGTTTCTTAGTATGTTGAGTTTTTGTTTTGTTTCATGTGCTGAGTCCCAAGGAATGTATAGTCCAGTATGGGTGATTTTTCGGTGGATTTCTGTTTTGAATTGTGTGTCGGTTCTTATAATTTTGAGGTTAAGAAATGATATTTGATTGCTTTCTTCCTGTTCACATGTGAAGTTAATGTTGGGATGTATAGAGTTAATGTGAGTGAAAAAGTTAAGTATGTGTTCTGTAGATTCGAATCCCGCAACCGTGTCATCTACATATCTGTACCAGTATAGTGGTGGATGTAATGCTGTATTAATTGCTTGTGTTTCAATTTGTGTCATAAAAATATTGGCTAGAACTGGCGATACTGGGTTGCCCATGCTTAGGCCATTTGTTTGTATATAGTTTTGGTTGTTGAACATGAAGTTTGTCTTTATTGTGGTGAATTCTATGAGGGTTGCTAACTGGTTACTGGGAATGTCTATAATCGGGTTAGGGTCTCGAATATAGAGTTCTAAGGCTATCTTGCAGGCTTCTGTTGTTGGAACTTCTGTGAAGAGGGATATAACAAAATCAACCAACAAAAGTAAATATATCTCAGGAATCAAAAAATCACGAAACCACATACTGCTGTATACCATATATTCCTGACATCAGCAAACAAATAACCAACATTTGGCAAAAACTAGTAACAAAATATAACATTCCAGTTAACACTAAATTTATTCAAAAACCAGGCACAAAACTCAGGTCTATACTATGTAAGAACTACACTGACAAACACCACACCAACATTATTTATAAAATACAATGTGATAACTGCCACGACTTCTATATAGGAGAAACAAGTAGAAAAATGGAAACCAGATTCAAAGAACATAAAAAGTCACCTTCACACGTTTTCGAACACTGCAAGTCAAATGGACACAACATAACCATAGAAAACACTAAAATACTAAATAAAGAAACAAACATAAACAAACGAAAAATTAAAGAAGCCTTACTTATACAACAACTTAAACCCAAAATAAACCAATATAAAGGAACACCATTATACCTATATTAATATTATAGATAAAATTATATATTCAAACATCAAACCGCGCCCTCTACATTGCGACACTCAGTTATACAACCCCTTCCAAACATGTGGTCAGCTTCCGGCCAGTTACCTCTTTCTTTGTGAACCTGACGATGACCGAAGAAGGTCGAAACGTTGTTCGCTCTTCTGAGCCCAAAAGAGCCGTTTTTTGCATATAAAATATGCATGTAAGGCCTCAGCTGAGGACAAATTACAGGCTAAAGTGAAAGAGAGAAAGTGAAGGGTGTAAGAAAAAAATCCTTCAAAATAACTGTGGAGATCCCCTAAGAGTTGACATAAGGAAGAAAAATACCAGATAATAGTTTGTTTAAGAATAACAGCTAATTCACAAATTCATCTCCCCAATAGAGGTTAAATAAAACCAAACAACTGTTGATCAAAAAATGTATAGTCTCCCCTGTGATAAGAAAGGGTGAAGTGATCAGAATTCCTTTAGGTGTGACAAGCTAATCTCCTCAATAAATTGTGAGATTAATGGAATATCAATAACATAATTATCAGGGGAGAGATGAAGTCAAACAGTGGGAAAATAGCATTGGTAGTAATGGAGGATAAAGTAAAAAAAAAGAAAAAGTGACAGGAATAAAACAACACAAACCTGAAGCAGAAAAGCAGAAGGAGACTGAATTAGGCCTAGGAGGATCTTCAGGTTGGGAACAGGAATAACTGGCAATCTCACGAGTCCACAAAAGACAAACAAAGTCCTTGTCAACCAGCAACGGCTAAGAAGTTTCTGTAAGAGTCATGGCAAAATCCAGGAAGAAAGGATGGACTTGATAACATTTAACTTCCCGACACGACAGCAGATAAACTCATTATAGGGTCATCCACACCTTAGGGCCACAAAAAATACTTGTCTCTGTTGTAATCCCCAAAGTGGTAAAGTTAACTTAAGAAGTCAATGCACAGAAAAATTTTACTAAACTTGAGTTCTGAAATAAAGTGACAAGAAATAACTGCTAAATCCAAAAAGAATCTGGTTAAACAAATCAAATGAAGTTTAAAATAACCCACTTTGAGAGGAAGACAAAGTCAAACATGCAGCAATAAATCAATAAAAATGTACATCTGAACTCGAACATTGCCAAATGAGAAGTTTGGAAGAGGAGTGTAAAGCATGCTGTGTTATTACTGGTTAATATTTTATGCATGATGATTTACAAGACACACGTTAGAATATACTAATTCCAATGATGGGGTAGTACAAGATGTGTGGTATGAGTAAAGAAAAAATTTGCATATAGAGGGCAGTACCAAATGAGAATAGCTAATCTTGTGAGAATAGGCAAGTGGCATATCAAAAAACCATAGAAATATAGCTGAGCATCTCATCTGGTACATTTACGAAGATAATTAACAAGAACTTAAAGCTGAAAATGATTAACAAAACAAAAGTTAACAAGCTTTCAGCTATACTTCAAAATCAATATATGATTTCAAGAGAAAAAGTTTTGGAGAATCACAGAACTAGAGTCACAGCAATCCTGTTTGACTAAGTATGTTTCAAATAGACCAATGCAACTTTAATGAACTTCTGTGTCTTTGTACTCCTAAAGCCTACGTTTTTATGTTATAGGCCAAAGACATTAACCAGTTTAAAGATGCCACACAAGAACAGTAGGTCAACACTAACACGGTTATTTTCTGATTTTATAGAAACACTGAGAAGCATACAACAGAGAAATTACTGCTTTAATTACTAGTACATTAAGCTTAACCACTTTCAAAAAATTCAAATGATTTCCTGTACTAATAACTAATAACACAACCTGTTAAAATATTCTTTAGTTTTAATATAAGAAAGGAATATTTTTGATAAATGCTTAAGCCCAGCCAAGATTACGGTAACTGTCAATTTTTGGATTGTTATGATGATATATTTAGAACAAACACTTCCTTTATCTCCAGAAGCACTTTCACAGATAGAGCTGGTCATAAAAGTAATACTATTAAAAAGTGTTACATTTTCTGAAATGTAAAGAAATGTGGAATTTTATTCATCATTGATTAATAGAAATTCATAGTAATATTTTTACAAATGCTACTAGGTGATCTTACGCAGATGCCAGAAGGTTTCCATCTACTGAAAACTGGCAACACATAACATTAGCTGAATGCCCTTCCAGCTTCATAGAGTGAGTGATGGAACAATGCATCCCTGTTCTCACATGCCACAACTTCACTAGATCATCATTTCCACATGTTGCCACAACATAGATGTTACATAGAGAATCACTTCCAGCTATGTCAAAAAAGAAAACATACACTTTTGAAGCTTAAACTTCACAGATTTAATTAATATTAATATTTTGTTACCCAGTCTCAATATACACATGCAAAACTATAACTACACATATCCTGTTTAAATAGAACATTCATATGTTCCATAATTTATATAGAATAACAAATTATGACCTAGAATGTCATATTTTCTTCATAGACATTTCAAATAAAATGAAGCTTCACAAATGTTACTGTTAAAACATGAATACTGATTACAGATAGCACAAGTGATTGAAAGGTCTTATAATGAAGTTAAGAGTTAATAAAAATCACGTAGTAACAAAAATAATTATCTTCAGATTATTCATTTTATTTTTAACATGTAAAACAAAATGCCAACTGCTTGTGTTCAGTTTTAAAGGGCTACATTAAGTTGCATGTCATGGCCAAACACAGAAGAAAATAAAAATATTTATACAAGCTAGAAGTTTTTAAATTGTACTTTTTAGATTATCTAATTTAAAATTATCCTCATGAATGAATAGAAAAGTTGTAGCTACATGTATTCTCTGCCATTGTAACTAATGTATACCTTTTTGTGTTTAAGAAAAGGAAGTACTTTTATTTATTGTCAGCTTTCATATTATTGAAAATCTATTATTTATAAATGTGACAATGTACACAGTTTTACAATAAATTTAAGTATAATATCTTTAAACAAGGAAAGGATTAATAAGGATTGTGAGTCAACTGAACTTGTAATATTCACATCAGTCCTCTGGTTGTTTTTCATAAACTACGACACATAAAAGGACTGAGAATTTTTGTTTTTTACATATATACATGCAGGTTTTGCGTCCAAAGTACACATGAAAACCTATGTGCAAAAAAACTATTTACAGTCTATACATACTAATATTACATACATATATATATATAAACACACACACACATCTGAAGTTCTACAAGAATAATATAAACAATAAAAATAAAGCCTATACTTTTTAAAAATTTAATGTTGTACATTTCAAGCTATCAGTATAAAAGAAAAACAAAATTCATCATTTTCTTTAAAATTGTGTTTACAAACTTTGACTAAGTCGGCTTAAAACAAGTAATACATGACAATTTTCAGTCATAGTAAACATTTTGTTGTATACATTTACTAAAATGTTACAAAACAATTATCAGTAAAAATTACAATCAAAAGAATAAAAATGTTTTTTGTAACATTAACAAACTTTCAGTTTGTTTGTTAAACTACACAATAATAGAACTTGAAGATTTTAGCTTTTTAAAAATATATAACTGATGCAAATAGATTTTTTCTCAAAAATCGATATTATACATATAACATGTTTAAGGATTCAACAAATTATTTTCACCAATTAACAGATATTTATTGCTTATCTCATAAACTTTATAGCATTTTTTTAAAATCAAAAGATATGTCCAAACACCAGATGTAAATATTTTATCTATAAATTGAATGACTCATAATTGTGTGTTATGTATATCCTTTAAAACGACACACCATTTGTTTTGTAGTTTGGACTAATATCACATCCAAGAACACCTAGATCATGTGCTTCAGGCCTAGTTTTCAAGCATTTTCCATGGCCAAAGCAAGCATCCCAAAGTTTCAGGTCTCCAGCACTTGACCCAGAAATTAAAAAGGAACTATCAGGTGTAAAGGCACATGCAGTGATCATGGCTTCATGTCCCACCAATTGTCTGTATAGATTACAAGATTTATGTTAGAAAAAAACAAAACAACAACAAATGTAAATCATGTATCTATTATTTTTTTATCAATGTTCATTGTGAACAAATATTTAAATTATTGTTGGTGTCCAGTAGACATAAGCAATCATCTCTTGTATCATTTAACATCTTAAGTACATTAATTAAAACAAGGTGCATCTTTTAAATTTTATATGCTAATTGTTTATAAAACTTCAAATCACCAAACACAATAATTATTTCCCACTAATGTATGTTGTGACAGCTACAATATACTTGTTTTCAAAGTCATACAATTTAAAGAAATTAAAACTCAGTCAAACTGTATGAAACTGGTTAGTATACAACCACAAAGAATTGGCAAGAATGGGGACTAAAACAGTAGATGTAAGCTTTCAGTTTAGATTATAGTAGTGTAACACATAATATAACATTATATTAGATTTAGAGCATGTAACAGTTCCTCAGGCTACTTGATAAATTGAATAAAATGTATTAAAAAATAAGAATACAGGAAACAGAACCTTGTTACAATTCCAAAAACACATTCAATTAGTTTTATTTTATTTATGAGAGTATAAAATGAGTACATACACATTCACATTTACCTGATAATGGAACCAGTGCCAATATCCCACAAAAAAACCACATCATCGTCACCTCCACTAGCTAGCAGGGTAGAGGACGGAGAGAAGCAACACACTCGGATGGCTGCATTACCTCCTGGGTGCTTTAACTGAGCTATTTGTTCCCCTGTCTTCAAGAAAAAAAGGTAAAAAATAGTAGGTACATATTTTACTAAATTATATCCTTAAAAAAGATACACTAACTCATTTTGACAAAAAAGTTAGAAAAAACGACCTTTATATTCCAAAAATATTTATTTTAAAAAATGTTCTACCTATTCAGCTTCATCAGAATTAGAAGATATAATCATTTGATATTAGAATATCTGTTAAATTTAAACTATTTCCAATGTTTTACTTCTTGAGTATGATGTAACATGCAACTGACAATATATAAATTACTATAATTGTTTCATTATTGTTCTAATATTACAGTATAGTTACAATAATAACAATACAGCTATAAAGGAAAAATATATTACTTATATGAATTATAAAAATAATGAAAATAACAATATGTTAATTAATGAAAACAAAGTAAAAACAAAGACTTTCAAGAGAGAAAATATATGCAATCCATACTCATTAATAAAACCAAAATCCAAACATGGACTAAGAAAATGGGTGGTATATACAACTAAGCCACCATTTAGAAAACAATGCATCCATACCAGTACACTTGACACTGTTACTTTCAGTTTAACACTTGTGTACTCTGGTTTATCACTCAGCTCTACAATTTCTTTTTAATGTTGTTAGTAAACTTCGTATCCTTTGCAACTTTGAATTTTTGTTTCTTAGCAGCATCTATTTTCCATTTATTTGTTTTTATGAATTTCATTGAAATAACAACTTACATCTCCAGAAAGTAACTTTATTAGCTACGATTTCAAAATGTGTAAATTTATCTGTAGTACACTCACTGCACATTTTAAAGGTACATTAAAAATTCTTCTTGGTACCACCTATAGTGTGGCTGTATTTTTCTAGGTCATTAAGTGTGTTTTTCTTTAATGACTTAGTTGTAAATAGCAAATTATTACTTTATAAGTTACTGATTCCAAACCTCAAAGAAAAGGCATAAATACAAACAGCTAAAATAATACTAGCATGTATAAGAGTTGTGATTTTACATATATTTTTAATAAGGTAAAAGTTTTATGTTACAGAGAATAAACATTTGACATTCCAAAATGAAGATTCTGTGAAACTGTATTTTTAAAAGCTCAAAATAGGTAACATGAAATTACTACTTGTGATGTCCAGATCAGATATATATACATTCTGAATACCAGCATAAATCTGTTTCATACCTGTGCATTCCACAGTATAACAGTACCATCTATAGAACAGGATGCAAGCAATGTTCCAGAAGGGGAAAAGCGTACACAATTTACACCATACGTATGACTGACTAAAGGAGAGTGTAAACACTCCACAAATTTTCCCTGACGATCTTGTTCATAAAGTCTTACAGTCTTGTCATTTGAGCCTGTTACCAAAGTACGCCCAAAGAAATCACACCAAGTGACATCACTTGTATGGCCACCCAAACTTTGTAAAAAGGAAGCTTTTATCTCAGACATCATTCTTTGTTCCTAGGACGGCATTTGTTTTTACTTGTCCTGGTTCCTTTTAACAGAAACAGAAAATACTTCAAAAGATATAAAATATAAACAATTTTAATAATGAATAATACATTTATGTTTCACCTCACACTGAAAATTATTTTTGCAAGTGACTTTAACAAAAGTTACAGAACTTGAAAAATGAAAATAAACACTTCACCATAACCAGGTTATTTTTTGGATGACATTATACCATATTACTTTACTCTATCAACATATGAAATACATTCTTATGAAAGAAAAATTTTAAAATAATTACAATAAGAATTAATTTTAATTTTTTTGGTACCTGTGACAAATAATTTATTATTTAATGAAATGAAACATAAATTGTAAAAATAAGATAATTTTCTGTCAAGTATCCAAGCTTTTGTACAAAAAACATACTTCTTATTTGAGGCATGAATATAAATTATTATATATTTCTGTTTAGAAGAACTGTGCAACTTTAATCACATGTGTAACAGAAATTTTGGAATGTAATGAAACACCTATAACAAATTCAATTTTTTGCTAATAAATTTATAGCATATCAAATATACACTACACATCTACAGGCACCTCACTTTCTAAACAAACCATATCAGATCCTGGATTCTTTTGTTTCTAAGGTACAACATTACTTTTTGTTTCATAGATCCATCATTACTGCTATAATTCTTTAGAAATTCTGTTACTCTTAATTCCCTAATCAGTTCATATATATCATTAATTTAAAATTGTTTTGACTTGATAACTGGAGCAAAAGAAAATTCCCTGTTAAGAAATTTAATTTCCTCTCTCAAACTTTTTGCAATGGTATTGGTTTAATATACACAAGTTCATCTACATTCTTGCATACGTTAAGTATTTGCACTATAACTATACAGCATGCGTATCTTCACAAAATGTATACCAAATATCTGATTTCTTATTGAAATATTTAAATGAAAGGAATGTTTGTTAAAATAGTGTTTCATTGTTAGTCTGAGTGCAAAGTGATTTCACATTGTGATTAAAAAGATATTTTGTCCCAAAAGTCTCAAATATTATTAGGATAATCTTAAAAACCTCCAAGATACATTTCAAATGTTTGTTTTTAGTAAGAAATTATATTTTATATATTTTCTACACTCAAACTATGTAGGCTTTGTCACTTGAACAACCTCATAAATATTATAAAAACATGAGGAAATAAATATAAATTATGCTTTTATCATGCTAAGATGCCTACATATTTAAACACAAATGTTCAGCCTAAGTAACTTAAGTTTCATAACACTATATATTTACATATATACTTATTACTTCTTATACTGACCTTCCAGTCATACCTAGCTAACATCATACAGCTTGCATTAATGTGGTGCAAATGTACTCATGTATCAACTAATATAAAACTGACCTCTAGTCTTCCCTGTTTCGACTGTATTTTAGTAAACTAGTATTTTATCATATGCAGTCACATTTCAATCATCATATATTACACAGGGTGTTCGGAAAGTGACTGTACAGTTTTGTAATCATATTTTATTCAGTCTATTTCAAGCCAACAACTGATAGCAGTGTTCAGAAATAAAATAAGAAGGATCCAAGCCTGTGTTGATGCCAATGGGGGTCACTTTCAATATTATTTATAGCTGTCATTCATATTTACCTGCTGTATTCTATAATGAAATATGTCTGTTAATAAATATCCAAGTGCACAGTGACTTTCCAAACACCCTGTATATATATAGATTAATGTTTAGAAATAAATTATTAAACTTATTTCTTTAAATATAGAACAATAAATCAAGAAGTAAAGCAAACAATCATCTGTTCTTGCTATGACCTTTGTATTCGGTTGCTAACTCTTTTAAACTTTTGCACGTGGAGGATATAAAACAATTTTTTTTAGGTTGTATATATAAAATTGAATAACCAAAAAATCCTAAATAACTATACTGCTACCATAGAATTTCACTATAATTTATTAAGCTTAATAACTAACATCTATTTAGATTTAAAAAAGTATGAAACTTTGAGCAGATTAAAGACTATACTTACCTCGCTGACATCTTGGATCAAAAGAATGTTGCAGCTTTTTCAAAGATTAAAATGGCATGGAAAACCTCCCTGTGGACATTCTAAGCTGTAGATTGGTTATTCACATTATATATTGAAGTAAGTGTATATCAAAGACCATTTCAAAACATGTAGAGGTGAACAGGGCCACTGCATTTGATTTAGTACATAAGCCATATTCCAACAAAATAAAAAGATACGAGGTTCTTATTTTATATTCTATCTTGATAATATTAGTAGTCTGAGTTCCTAATTTGAAAGACACAACAGAGTCAGTATTTTGATATTATAAACATCTAATTTTAAACAGTGTTGCATTCAACATATAACGACTCACTAAAATCTGTATTTCCATGTGTCTAATATTTACTTTTAAGTTAAGAAATTAGCTCAAAATAATATTAAAGTTTGAATTAAAATTTACAATTTGATTTCAAATTTATTGACATAAATTCATAAAACAGTGGTTCAATGAAATATTGAATGTAACTCAACAAATGATATATGGCCTTTGACCTTTCACCCATCACAAAAGGGTTAACAATGATCATGAACCAAATTAAGAACACATTCATCTTTTTTATAATCTAGCAGGTACAAGAGTAGGTGAAAAACCTTCAGACTGTACAAGTAATGTAAGCAAAAAGTATTGAGAGATGTCCATATACCAGTTCACACATTTTTAATATAGGCAAATCAATCAGACAGCTAAAAACAAAGAACTATGGCAAGATGTGATTTGCAAAAGTGTCCTCACCTATAAAGATAGTCTAAAATAAGAAATACAAATCAATTTGCAAAGTCATCTTGTAAGGACAATTGGGAATTTCTATCATCTCGAAAAGAGTCAGTACAAGTCACATAGCACTTCAGGGCCCTAACAGGACATACAAAAATATCAGGGACAAACCAGTTCTAGAGGTGAGAAAAAGATGGCAAATGAATTGGTATGAAGGATTTATCCTTTTCCCTGACTGCCAGAGTCTTAGGAAGGAACGATCTATCAGGGTATAGCAAGACATAAGTAGAGTGATAAAAGAGTCCTGTGCACATGGCCAATGTTTGTCAGTAGAGAGACTGAAACATATAAAAAGCCAACTGCAAAAGTTAAATCCTAATGTTGTGCAAAGAACAGTATGACTTCTGTGCACAAAATTTAAGATTCAGAATGTCTGGGTCGAGAACCTCAGATCTAGATTGGCACAACAGAGATAGCCAAAGAGAAGTGGACACTCTTAAAGATACTGTAATAGAGGAGATCATGGGTTAACTGGCCAATCCAGGGCTACTAACAGCACACAGAAAAGAGTCAATTGTATCATAGCCAGAACTCTGGATAATAAATAAACTGGAGGAGGGGAGGCAAAGAGGGGCAATCCTATCAATCTTGACTGAATGTATCTATCACCAAAGCTCAATGATGAAGCACTAGAAACCAATTCACTTGTAGTTGAGAATTCTAATAAGTGGCAAATACATCAATCATCAGTCCCAAACCGAGACCAAATCCACCAGAAAATGAAACATCCATTTGGTCAGAAGAATTAGGTTGGGTCAAGACAGATGATCTGTTAAATTTCACCCCACAAATCATGGCAATCAAGGAAGCTGATACCACGGACGCAAGCCCAATAGAGAATATAAAAAATTCAAAAACAAAGATCCTGAGAACGCATACTTCCTTGTCAGAAAACATAAGATACCATCATGGAAGTCTTGGTATGAAGCATGATGATTTTCCTCTTTAATAGAGTTAGGCCTTAAACTATTGCCTGTTGAACAACAAGACATTCTAAAATATTGATGTGGAAGGAAGTTTCATCATCCATCCATAGATCCTGGAATTCCTGATTGTTGATAATGCACTCCATCCCTAAAGTGAAGCACCTGTGAAGAGATGAATTTTAGGACAAGGGGGCAGTACAGGAACACTGATGATAGCATTGGTCTGATTGAACCACCACTTGAGATCCAATATATTGGTCCTGAGTAAAGAGAGTGGATAATCTAGTGGATTGTAGTTAACGATCCAGTAATCACTCATCAACCATTAAGGGGTTGCATGTGTGCTCATCCCAAAGGAATTAGAGATTTAAGGGATGCTCACATTCCCAAATGAGAGAGAGAAACCCATTTGTGTAGTAAGAGATGCAAGAGCCTAACATCCTGTTCTATAGCCTGAAGCGAGTCAGCTAATCCAGACTGGCCTTGTGAAAAGTTGACCTAGCAAATGAAGGCACTTAATAAAACAATTCCAAATTCTTTCCAGTGTCCTGGATCATTGACAAAAGAAGCCTCAAAATCCCTCCCTAGGAGAATATATATTTTAATCTCATAATGTATTAGATCATTGATGATAACAGATAGAATGTGGGGAAGTTTGGTTAGCCTCCATGCTGGAAACAATAATCTGAAAATGCAAGCTTGAAAACAGTTTGTCATACAATAAAAGGGATTTTTTTTATTTTTTTAGAATTAAAATATAACTATGAAAATTAACTAGACAGTGTGGAAATTACAACTGAGAACTCTATCTCAGCACTTCTTGAAAAAAATTCAAGCCTTAACATTTTGTTGAGAAAAAGTGATAAAATTACTGAAGAAACCCTGGAAATTAAGCAAAAGATACAAGTATCAGCAAAAGTATGTTCTGGAAATAGATGTTTTTCTTTGTTTATCTATTATTTTTCTATTCATTCTTCAAGTTTCCATTATTTATCTGTCTTTTTATGGGCCTGGCATGGCCGAGCTCGTTAAGGCGTGCATTTGTAATCTGAGGGTCGCGGGTTCGCGCCCGCGTCGCGCTAAACAAGCTCGCCCTCCCAGCCGTGAGGGTGTATAATGTGACGGTCAATCCACTATTTGTTGGTAAAAAAGTAGCCCAAGAGTTGGCGGTGGGTGGTGATGACTAGTTGCCTTCCCTCTAGTCTTACACTACTAAATTAGGGACAGCTAGCACAGATAGCCCTCGAGTAGCTTTGTGCGAAATTCCAAAATAAACTGTCTTTTTATTTCTATGTTTATTGTCTTTTTTCATATTAAGTTTCCAGTTCCTTTATATTCATATTTTCTTGTAGTTAAAATACATTTTTTCTCATACTTCTACATTTTTACTGATTTCATTCCTTGTTTTCTTCTTCAAATTCCTTTGATTTTTCTGATTGTTTAAATTTATATACTTTTCTTCTTTCTAGATATAATCGACCCAAATCCATTTGTTTATAAAACCAAACTTTTTTTTTCTCCCAAATCTACTCACTAAGTTTTTTCTTTGGTACAAAATCACTTCGGTAATTTATTAGAGAGAGATTGTTGTTGTTTATTAAATGTCTTAAAAATTACTATTGCTGGATAATTAATTTTTGTAAGTTTAATCCTTTGATTGTGTCATTAAATTATAGATGGGTTCTCAAAAATAGTGTCAATTATAAAGTAACAAATAAAAATTAGAATTTGTCCCTTTTTAGTACCCAACACTTGTACTTTTCCTTGGTGATGTATGGACACACTGTATTAATGTGAGAAACTCAAGTATGTACGAGTATCCCAAATTTTACACTATAAAGAAAAGGTTTTGTAACACCATGAGGTATATCAGCTTATCTCACCAAATGTCAAATAAAATAAAATAAAATCTGATTATAGCATCTGAAGCATCTAACTGGTCCTCTGCTTTTCCCTACAGAACTTCTCTTTCAATTCTCGTAGTTTCTATTTCTAGACAATGAGGAATATATTGCTCAAATTTAGACACAGAAATATTTATACAATGTCTAAATTTATGTGATATGATAGGTGGTTCTTTATTGAGGCCCTCAATAAAAAGTCTGTTTAATTTCTTTGCTTACTGTTTTCTTGAATAGATTAGTTTTATTTAACTTTTTCTTTAGGTATTGTCTGTTTTCTTCAAATATATTTTCAATACTCTTTCCATATACATATACATTATTTTTCATAATTTTCATTATGTTGATTAACATTTCTTACAGTTTATTGCGCTCTTAAAAACACGGCTTATTTGCTTTTCTACCTCTATTCAGAGTTTATAATGGATCATTTAATTCTTGTAGGAAATTAGTTAACAGGTTTTTCAAGTTTGTTAAGAAATCTTAATTTTTGTCTTGTAAACATAGGGTTTAAAACACACATAAATATTTAATGTAAAAAAAATGTGTGAAATTTTACATTGTAGATTAGGTCTGGAAAGAAAGAGTGTTACTTTAGAAACTGAAGAGATCTGAAAGATACAAAACAGGTATTTATGTTTTTATGTATGCCAGAAACTACACTTCAGTAGGACACATAGTAATGTAAATATACAGGTGTGATGAGCTAAAGATTCTTCTGAAGTAGGTGTCAATAGGTTGCAAATACAATGTTTTGACATTTCAAAAAAATTTTCAAAGATGTTTTTCCACACGATTGATTTTGTAATGCATAAAGAACAAGCATTTCTTCCCTCACTTGAAGATCTGGAGTTACATATCGAACTCAAAATATCAACTGTTCAGTGTCATTGTCTTCTATTGACTCATCTAGTGCAAAGTCTAGGTCTTTCTTTAATTCTAGCATTCTGCAGACAATTGTTCTACGACTTAATTGCAAATTATTTATATTTTGAAGAATATCATCTTTTACTGTTGAATCATAATTCTCCAACAGAGTTTCAATGTCCACAACCAACTTTTCTTTCACTAGTTCAGCATCTGAAAATTTCTGTTTTTGAGCTAGAATATATTTTAAACTCTTGAAAGTTGTAAAATAAAAATGTTTGCAAGCGCATGCAAAATAACGCACACTCGATAACAAACATGGAAATAGGCGTTCGATATTAGCGATGATGTGAGGCAGTGCAATTGCTGATTACCAAATTTGCGATAAAAAATAAACGGAAAATTTTGATTTCTAAATTCGAACTGGCAACAATTGGAATGTCATTTATTGTTTTTTAAAATAGAAAAATATCCAATCTCATTTATAATATATAAAAGTCAGTTTTATACCCAACCTGTGCCTCAACTAGGTTTTAGTTTACAAACTATTTTACTTCAATGTTAAGAATATTTTTTCAAAAGTTTCAAGAATGTGAACAGTCATATTTCTCTATGATAATTCAACAGAACAAACATTTAAGAGCTACATGTTATGACATATTTTAAGGGTTTCATCATTTCGAGTTTTTCCGTTCTTTCATTAATCAATTAGTTTATTCTCCGTTACCTTTGACAAAACAAAGTAATTTACTAAAAAACTTATTTATTATGATCAGTTAATTAAGTTGTTTGTAATTAAGTACCAAGTTACACAATGAGCTATTCATGTTCTTTCCACCACGGGTATCATAACTCAGTTTCTCGTAACTCCGCAAACATATTACTGGGCCACTGGGAGGGGCATTTAATTAAGATAAGTTCTGCTTTCGGATGAAAAGATTCTGTTATAGCAGCATGATGTAATTGTGTTACAAATGTGTTTTCTTTCTGCCAATCTTGGATGTCATTTCTAGAGAGGCTGAAGTTTTTACAGTAGGCGTCTGTGACTTGTAGGCGACGAATTTCAACCATAAGGAAGCACAAAATTTACTTGTTTAAAAATAATGTATTCAAAACAAATCAATTGTATGTTCAAAACATATTAACACTATAGGTTAATACAGCTGAATCTAGAATTTGAAAAAAAATCACTTTTTCGTCAGATGTCCGTACAGACTGGTTCAGTTACTTCAGGACCCGACTAACAAGACAAATTATTTCTTCTCTCTTCTTTCATCACAATACAATCAGTGATATATTCACTTACTTTACCCCGTGGTCACCACAATTCTATCCAGAGCTTTAAATAATCATCTTTTACCTCAAAAGTCCAAACAGTATGGTTCAATTACCCACCTTAGAACTCAATTGATAAGAAATTAATCTTCTATATCTCCGTTACTTCATTTCAGAAATCATCCCTTAAAAGTTAAATTGATAATCATGCAATTTAACTTCATTTTAATCCACTTACTACTTCTTTGTATTTGTACGTATTTATAGCACATGACAAAAATATAGAAATAGTCAACCTTCTAGCAATAACGTGTAAAGAAAAACTTGCACGCTTCGAGTAAAATGGCATCAACAGTATTACAAAAACCTACTACAACAATTAAACTGAATCCACAACATTCTACTCAGAGTTATGTAATGAAATTTAATATAACAATCGCTTCATTAAAATAATCAACTTTTAACACTTGTGAAAACTAAATCATTTAATCATTAAATAAAGAATAACTTAAACTGATCTCTTACTTATTCATAATTATATCAAACGTTTTTCTAATCATGCACAAATATGGTATACATCCTCAAACGTACCCCAGTTCCACTTGGGAGTGGGTCAAATGAAAATTACGTTTTAGAATCTAATTTTAGTCTTACTAAAATTTTTATTACTTGCTTTTCTAAATTTCATCTTTTAAACATTCATATGTCGGAAATACAAAACATTCCTAATTTATCAACTAATTTATTGAAAAAAGTTATAAATATTTAACATATTTGGTGTTATGAAACTGTTCCAGACTTTGAAGCTCACAGATAATACACTATCCTAATTTTCATATCCAGTTGTTAAAATGTATTTAACAATATTTGTAAATTCGATGGAATATTTACATTTTGATTTATTAAATGTTTACAACATTAAACTCTGATCAACAAATATGAATATAACAAAGGATCTTAACCAAATTTCTTTACAACTTGTTTTGGATTTCTATAATGTTCATGACTTATGTAAAATTCAATACTCCCTGTAGAAAGTAAGGTAACCTGAATGGTAAAATGAAACCTACTTATGTACACTGCCCTAAAACTAGACACACATACGTAAAAATTATGTAAAAATACAATTTTTCTCCTCTAAATTAGAAACTGAAGAGATCTGAAAGATACAAAACTGGTATTTATGTTTTTATGTATGCCAGAAACTACACTTCAGTAGTACACATAGTAATGTAAATATAGAGGTGTGATGAGCTAAAGATTCTTCTGAAGTAGGTGTCAATAGGTTGCAAATACAATGTTCAATAGCACCAACATCAATAAATTACAAACACAAAATAAATTAATATTATCCACACTAAATAGTCTTTTTGGATAACAATAAGCCCCTCTTCAAGTGAAGTACTTGTAATATTTTGTTCACTATACACAAAGACTGTTTTTAGCTCACACACTAAGTCTTCTCATATAGTCTATGCAAACATCTGTAGTTCCTTTGTAAATCTCTTCTAACATATGGCATTCAACAGAGATTCACCTCAACAGGATTCTTTGTCTATCTTGTTCTCATGTTGCCTGGGATCATTGTTTTCAGATTAAGCTCTGTGACAACCATATATGCAATGCCCATCTGTAAATGAACAGCTGCACTTATAAGGTCTTCTTCTCTCTCAAAATATCTCTCAACAAACTGGTGCAGTAAACCATGATTGTTCCATTAACTTTCATTTAACAGTGCATTCTGTGGACCACTTCCTGTGCTGTAAAATGTCCTTTCCACTGCTGGTGAGTTTATTGTTGGCTGTGAATGGAACAACTAAAACCTTCTGTCCAATGTATGTTTCCATGACAACCACACCTACAATGTCCATCTGTATGTTAGTAACTGCATCCATATGGTCTTCTTTTTTCTCAAAATATCTTTTCAACAGACTGGCATGGTAGATCATGGTTGTTCCATTAACTTTCACTTGATAGTGCATTCTGTTGATCACCTCATGTACTGTGAAAAGTTCCTTCCAACTGTTGTGTGAGTTTGTTGTTAGTTCACTTTGAAATGTTGACTCTTGGTTTTCTTGTTACAGAAACAATGTTCTATACTTTAACTAAATTGCTAATACCCATACCAGCCACCTTTAGAATACATTTTTACTTCAAGTGGAATATGCATCATCACAGAGGATACATTGCTTTAACAACAGTTTGCTTCATGCTGTCAGACTCGCATCTGTCAGTTATGAAATCAATGTGAATACAAATTATCTCCTTTACTTTAATTGGTTGTTGTTGTTTTTGAATTTCGTACGAAGCTACTCGAGGGCTATCTGTGCTAGCCATCCCTAATTTAGCAGTGTAAGACTAGAGGGAAGGCAGCTAGTCATCACCACCCACTGCCAACTCTTGGGCTACTCTTTTACCAACGAATAATGGGATTACTGTCACATTATAATGCCCCTATAGCTGAAAGGGCGAGCATGTTTGGTGCGATGGGGATGCGAACCTGTGACCCTCAGATTGTGAGTCGCTTGCATTAACATGCTTAGCTATGCTGGGCCTACTTTAACAGGTAAATATATCAGTTAATACTTTATTTTTAACATTTGGTTATGCCCATTTTAATTTGGGTTACTAATATAATATAAATCCATGCATATAGGTTTTAAGCTGAAGTATTTTTCTAGGGTTACATTTCATCTTGTCACAAGAATCATACAATATCTTACTCCTAGGTTGTCAAAAAAGTAATTTTTTTTGCATAGATTTATTTAGCCGTTCATGTGATGTGACAGGTCATTTTACAAGAACAATTATTAAATGTTTTTGGTTTATTATTAACTACATAATTCAAATTGCAATTTAGATCTACTAATTCTTTACTGTTGAATCTAAATGTAAATTTTCTAATCATTTTCGCTATTTAATATTCAGCGAAACCTGCTACTAAAAGTACAAGAACTTGAGAATAAAAGTAAAGAACACTAACGTTTAGTGTAGTTTAATATTACTAAGGCCATATTATCATTAATTATGATTAACATTTTTTTTCTTGTTAGTTATTCTGCAATTCTAAAATTAATATTCTTACAAACCATATCACTAACAGGTAAACACCACACTGAAATGTTTCTATTATTATTGGCGAATAATAAAACACACTAATTGATTAAGCGTCAGGTACAACCTGTTACGTTGTGCTATTCACGTAGGCGTATATTTTTCTTTTTATTTATTACACGGGTTACTGACAAACTAATAATTCAAACTCAAGAAGTTTATTTTAGTTTCAACAAATGCAAGAAAATATAATAATGTTGCACAAAAGTTATGTTTAGACAGGCTAAATTAATTTCGGTAAACTTTACTTACGCATTAACTCACATTGTCACCTGACATTTCTTTTTCACAATTGTAGCTATTGACAGAACAAAGTTTCGTGTCAATAACTATTCAATTAAAATCCTATCAAAAAGATATGCCTCCTCTCTTGGTTGTTTAACGTTTATTAGCACAAAACAACTGGGCTATGGTGCCAGTCAATCGATGAAAATGTAAGCAAGTAAAATCGTTAAAGTCTGTAAAAAGGAATCATGCTAAACAAAACATACTCCAATTTTCAAATTAAAATTTTAGACAGAGTTTAAATTAGCAATAGCCCTTAAAAACTTTAAAACACAACTGAGGTGGACAATGTCATTGCTGATAACGACATTGGCAAACGTGAAGGGATGAACCCATGGTAAAAATATGTTTAAAATGGTTCGTCGCTATCTATCAGAACAGTAAAATGTGTGTTATTGAGACTTCAGTGTCACACAAACTACTTATTGGTGCATCAGCACCAGATAAAAGAAAATGATGAGTTAAAAACTGTGACTTGTATGTAGCCTAACCAGAACAACTTCCTCCTTCCGGTGGCCCGGCATGGCCAAGCGCGTAAGGCACGCGAATCGTAATCCGAATGTCGCGGGTTCGCGCCCTCGTCGCGCCAAACATGCTCGCCCTCCCAGCCGAGAGGGCGTGATAAGGTTACGGTCAATCCCACTATTCGTTGGTAAAAGAGTAGCCCATGAGTTGGCGGTGGGTGGTGATGACTAGCTGCCTTCCCTCTATCAGTGATGTCGAGAAACCTCCTTGTAGAAAAATATATATGCAAAAACGGCTCATTTGGGTTGAGAAAATATTTTACATAGAAGAGCGAACAACGTTTCGACCTTCTTCGGTCATCGTCAGGTTCACAAAGAAAGAGGTAACTGACCGGAAGTTGACCACATGTTTGAAAGGGATTGTGTAACTGAGTGTCGGAATGTAGAGGGCGGTGTTAGATGTTTGAATATAATTTTATTATATATATTAGTATAGGTATAAAGCCGTTCCTTTATATTGGTTTGGCCTGGCATGGCCGAGCGCGTTAAGGCGTGCGCTCGTAATCCGAGGGTCGCGGGTTCGCGCCCGCGTCGCGCTAAACATGCTCGCCCTCCCAGCCGTGGGGGTGACGGTCAATCCCACTTTTCGTTGGTAAAAGAGTAGCCCAAGAGTTGGCGGTGGGTGGTGATGACTAGCTGCCTTCCCTCTAGTCTTACACCGCTAAATTAGGGACGGCTAGCACAGATAGCCCTCGAGTAGCTTTGTGCGAAATTCCAAAAAAACAAAAACAAAAACAATTATATTGGTTTATTTCGGATTTAAGTTGTTGTATAAGTAAGGCTTCTTTAATTTTGCGTTTGTTTATGTTCGTTTCTTTATTTAGTATTTGAGTGTTTTTTATGGTTATGTTGTGTTTATTTAACTTGCAGTGTTCGAAAACGTGTGAAGGTGACAGACCCAACTTAAGGGGGAAATGACTGTATGCACCATACCCTCCACCTAAAATGAATGGGGAATGTATCCCCACCTACATGATCTAACCCTTTGGAGAAGAATGAGGCGCAAAGATTGAGGACTATAAATAACATATTTTACCCAGAGGCTCGGAAATTATTGTCCCTAACTTCATCTCGGACATATGTTGCTGTACTCCATTCCACTGCCACAGTCGGAGTGGAGACAGATCTCTCCGTGCCTTCATCAGAGTCATTTGCAAAACATCTGAAGAGTCTTTTGCCATCCATTATTAAAAGATTTGACGAATTCACGTCTACTTCTATCTCTGCCACTTCTTCCAGTAACTGCCTTGATCCACTTCCTATGGCTTCGGATGTTTACTTGGGTCCATCCTTTTCTGCACTCTCGAGAGGTAAAACGACCATTCATTCATGCCCTCAATCGCTGGAATCTTTGTCTGCATATAGAGAGACCTGTCTACTCGACACAGGGTAGGATTCATGAAGGTTTCTAGATCTTAGTCCAATAATAAAAATGTGGTCGAAAATAGAAGGGCTCCCCGTCACGTTCTCCTCCATGTAAATAAAAATGGTTACTCTGATTCAGTGAAATTGTCGGTGGTTTCGTTCAAATATAGATGGCATTAAGGATTTGATTCATTCTTACCATACCATTACTGGAAATGTTTCTGAAACCTATCAATACAGTCACCCCTTGGCAGTTTTCTTTGTACAGAAATGACAGGTTATGTTATGATATCTTGAAAACAGATTCCAATGATGACAAGCAAGAGTCTGAAACTTTCCGATGTTAGACAGTTCTGCAAGCCAGTTACTTGTACTACAAATGACAATGCAGATGCACATAATTCAACAACCTCAAGCAAAGGAATAGAAATTTGCCATACAGAGGAAATACCATGTTCATCAGAGGACAAGTCTGAAAATGCATGTGCAACTATTGCACATCATGAACCACCCGATAGTTGTGAAATAAGTTCGTGCAGTAATGAAAACTCTGACACTCACAGATAAAGTGTGAAAAGCCGTATCATCCAGACGCACAGCTTATACCAAGACAGAAAGCAAAATCTCAAAATATCAACTTCCAAGGCAAGTGGTTTAATGAGTTCCCATGGCTGCACTTCGACAATCAGACTCAAAAAGTCATATGCTTTTATTGTGCCAAGGCGGAAAATATAGGCCTTTTTACAGGGAAATTGGAGAGGCCAGTGTAGAATACCTTTATATCCACCATTTTTTGCAACTGGAAAAAAGCCCAAACAGAAATTTAACGAACACCAATCCTCCTCTCAGCACAGAGTCGCTATATCTCCAGAAGGTTCACTTGATGTAACTCCAGTGATTGTGCAGCTACATGATGGAAAAAAGAAGCATCAGGAAGAATGCAAAAGAAGTCTAGCCAAAATATTCAGAAGTTTACGTTTCTTACTGCGTCAAGGTTTAGCATTACGTGGACATACTGATACGGAGGGAAACTTCCTGCAGTTAATGAAGCTCCTGGAAGAGGAAGACCCTGAGTTGACGACCTACTTGCCAAAGAAAACCACATTCACATCACTCCAGGTTCAAAATGAAATAATGGAGATGTTCAGCCATCAAATACTGAGGAACAAAGCACACGAAGTGCGGCAAAGTAAAATTTTTGCATTAATGGTTACAGACAATCAAGTTGTTACAGGTGCCGAACAGGAAGCAATATGTGTACAATACGTGGATGAGAAGCTTGACGTTCATGAGACATTTCTTGGTTTGTACAGTATTTTCTATACAGCTGGTGAAACAATATCCTCGACTATACTTGATGTACTGACAAGACTCAATTTACCACTGTCAGAATTAAGAGCACAAACTTATGATGAAGCCGATAACGTGAGTGGTGCGTACAGTGGATGCCAGGTAAAAATAAAAAAGAAGCAACCGTTAGCTTTGTTTTTTCACTGCAGAGCACACAAGGCTAGTTTAATAATGAAACATGCAGTTGAAGCTTGTGAATGTGTTCGAGATTCTATCCAATTGGTACATGAACTTGGTGTCTTGCTTCAAAGGTCAGGCAAATACAAAGACAATCTTTGAAAATATTGTATCGTCAGACAGTCACAATGGTCCAGTTAAATACATCCGCCCACTGTGTCCAACACACTGGTTATGCCGGTTATCTGCAATTTCATGTGCTAATGATCACTACAGTGACATCGTTGATTCTTTGTCTGAATTAACATATGAAAAATCAGATGCAGTAGTGAAAGCACGAGGTCTGCTGGACAGATTTGACAAAGGAAAGACAATTTTAGGATTGTTGATGGCTCAGCATCCATTATCTGCATTAGAGGAACTAAACCGTGCATTCCAAGCAAAATCAGCGACAGTATTTGGCATGATTGAAGCATCTGCAATGACAGTTGAGCAATTGCGGGTATTGCGAACAGAGGAAAATTACAAAAAGATATTTAATGAAGCTGAGAAAGAGATGACTTTCCTATATCTGGTGCCTTTTAAACTACCATGCATTTGCAGACCTCCCCAGAAGGATCACAGGTGATGGCTCAGCACACCATTCTGCAACAGTTAGAGATCACTACAGAATCCAATATTTTCAATTTGTGGACAAAGTCATAGAACATCTGATTGCTAGATTCAGTGCAGACAACAATGATTTGAGGCAATATTTGGCACTTGAGAACTTGATCACATCTGGCAAGATTGACAATTTGGTTATAACCTTTTATCCAGAAATT
Source organism: Carcinoscorpius rotundicauda (assembly GCA_011833715.1). Taxonomy (NCBI): domain Eukaryota; kingdom Metazoa; phylum Arthropoda; class Merostomata; order Xiphosura; family Limulidae; genus Carcinoscorpius; species Carcinoscorpius rotundicauda. The sequence goes on along the minus strand of CM022395.1, from coordinate 42,864,088 downwards.
TCTGCACAACGGCTCGATTTTCAGTTGCCCATGTTCAAAGGAACAACAAAAGTAGTATCGCTGAAAGGTCCAAAGGATGCTAACTGTAAAATGCATGAAATAAGCCAGCAGATGTTTGGTGAAGTGTTTTTTCTCATGTTTGTATGTCCAGTATCCAGCTGCGAATGTGAATGCAGCTTTTCTGCATTAAGACGGTTGAAGATGTGGTTAAAGTCAACTATGTTTCAGTGCCGCCTCAATCATATGGCAGTTTATCACGCTCACAAAGTCGAGGTCGACAAGATAAATATGGAAGAGCTTATGAAAGAATTCATAAACGGATCATCACAAAGGAGGTCTACGTTTGGGAACATGTAGACTAGAGGAATAAATGAATCTTACTTCAATGAAAAGTATGAAATTATGTTCTACATTGTATTGATGTGTGATTTTTAAGAGTTTGCAAAGACATTTTAATTATTTTTATCAAAAAACATAAACAGTTTTTCAGTAGATTTAAACTTATCAAGGGTAATTACCAATTTTATTCATATTTGAAAACGTAATTCATGCAATGAAAGTTATTGATAACCTTGTCAAGTATAATGGCCATCTTTTATACTGTGCAGTGTGCAGGAATAAATTCATTTAGCAGTTAATTTGTGACACATTTATCTTTATTTTATTAATATTTTAAAAACTGTTTATAGCACCTCACTTAAACAAACCTACATGGAAACCTTAAAGTATCGTGGCAAAAAGATTACTCTGTGACTGCATGTGTACAGCTTTCAGGTTCACGTAATCAAAGATTACCAATTTGCAAATTGAACAGTCCACATAAGTGGTTGCAAAAATCATCCTCCCATCGGGTGTAAAAAATCTACGCCCATGTAATCTTCTCCACCTATTTAAGGCAAGAAATAGAGTAAGAGGGGTGTGAACTACTACAGTTAATACAGCATGGTTCTAGTTTACGCTCGTATGTATTTTAGTTTTTGCCACCACAACGAGCACATGTTAAAGAACCATGACATAATGTGTTTGAGTGACCTCACTTTTGACACTGGAAACTTCTGAGAGGGCTGGAAATGTATGGCCGTATCTTACAGCTCAGATGACTTGTTTCGATTGTGCAGAAAGATGTGGTGATGTAAACGTCAGTATCAGAACATTTGTAAACACATAATTCCGTGTTTGCAAGTGGAGATTCGGCGCACCGCAGAAACACCTTGGCTGAAGAAACCAGCAAGGATCTCCGACTTCGGAATGTTTTTCAAATCCTTCTCAACTATAACTCCTCTGGAAGAATTCAAAGACGCTTGTGGAGTAACCTCGATGGGTGTATCCGCAATGGCCTTCAATTTCAAGAGGAGTTTGATGTGTTGTGGTGAAGATATGTCCATCAAAATGTCTCCAGAGAACAATTTCTTTACTGACTTAGGGGAGCCAGCAAGCCCCTCTAATCCTTTTAAATGAAAAAGAAAAAGGAGAATATCTGCCCTAAGGATTTCTCATATAACGAATGGATCATTAGAAATCGATGTGCAAAATCTGACTGTGTTGTTGACTGTACAGCAGAGTTGTCCATGCGGGGTCATTTTCCTATAATTTGTTTTTCATTTTTTTTTCATTTTTATTTATTTTCTTATAAATACAGATGCTTCATTTCTGTGCACACTGACCTCACCCACCATGAAACCCTACGATGGGACGCACAACAATGACACTGCAGTAACGCCATGGTTTTTTGAGTACTATACCCGAACACTAGTATCAGACACAATGTCAACAACTTCCGTTAAGAATGTCCAACGCTGGTACTCGGTTGACCCTAACCAAAGCGGACCAGCCGACTGATTATGGTGGGGAGGCACACCAAGGCCGCCCGTCTACAGGAATTTAAGACCAAAGTGATGTGTTGGAGTTTGACCTCTCAGGCACCAGATCTTCTTCTCTCCTTCCAGGGTCACCGCGCATGGCAAACACGTGGGTGGACGTTTAGATCAGGTAAACTGAAAGTACAGAGCCTTCTTTGAGATGTCTTCTCACTACGTACAGGAATCCATCTCTCAGTTAATCAGGGAAAAGTTTTTGAGTTACAATGTGAAGTCCGAAGTTCGATTATCCGTGGACGTTTATTTGTGTGTGAAGTTTAGCAAAAAGCTACACAGTGGGCTATTTGTGCCCTGCTCTTCAAGGGGATCGAGATCCGGTTTCTAGAGTTGTGGGTCTGTACACATTCCGCTGTGTCACAGGGGGGAGACTTCTCATGAAATAGAAGACAGGTAGACCAATATGTAGTGTTGCACTAAAACAAACAAACAAAATAATAATGAATTCAAACCACAATAACAGCAGTTTTTAGAGTAGGCAAATTCTGATTTTAATGTTGTCAACGTTTTGACCCACAGTATCGGATCATCATCAGATAAATCTTAAATATTAAAGCAAAAGATATTTATAAGACCCTCCCAAAAACTAACAAAAATCTTCCAAATCACTACGTTAAAAATATGTCACATCTCTACCACCAGATAAAGCAGCTAATAACTTATTAAAAAGAAATTTCAACAGTTTTAACACAGATATAATCCAAAAACCTTGTAATAATAACTACGATGTAAAGCAGGACTCATCTAACTCAACAAAATAACCGACACGTTATCATGTAGTTACAACACAGCATTTAACATGAGTAGTAACAGCAACATGCAGCATGAACTAGAATCAGTATCTGACAAATTTATAAACAAATGTTACTGTCTTAAACACACGAACATGAGAACCTGAGTCGGGTATAAAAACAAACTCAGTAACAGAAATAGAAAAATGGAAGAAAAAACAATATTAACTTCATGAAGGAAAGAATATGCACAGATACAGACACACTAATAGTTCTTTTATCATACCACGGCTATGTAACCAAAAGCATCTTAAACTTTTGAATACGAACACACACACAAGATAAACAGTAAAATTATTGTATTAAAAAACAAAGCAGTAAAGTCAGAGGTCATCTAAAAAAGGTTTATTTTGATATCTTCGATGACTGAATCATTCACAAGCATGAATTTGGTTGATGCGATAGTAGTTACATGGGCGAAATAGAACGCAAGAAAAGTATTGGGATAAAATAACATAACAATTTCCAGGACACATTTAGAAACCCAGCACAACAAATCAACATTCAGTTAACGTTAATAACTTTTAAATATTTTGCAATGAAAATAACATCGACAAAATAAAATAAGCATTAATTATTTGTTGTTGTTGTTTTGGAAATAAGCACAAAGCTACACAATGAGCTATCTGTGCTCTGCCTACCACGGGTATCGAAACCCGGATTTTAGCGAGAGACTCCGCAGACCTACCGCTGAGCCACTGGGGGACCTTAATTAATTTTAAACTAAAACATAACTTAAACCAAAACGCAAGTGTCAACTTGTATGTTTGCTAAATTGGAACAAAATGCTCGTGTAGTATTTCATGACATAGAGAAAGTTACTTGATGATGGTCGCACGAGCTTTCATTTAGCTAATAATTTTTACTTTTATTTGCAAAGAAGAGAGAATCCTCGTTTGCTGCGACTGTAGTGAGGTCTAAAATTGTTTAAGAATTGGAGCTATAAACTAAAAATTTGTACGAAATAAAAAAAACTGGAGGCATTCTCTGAGTCCCTATGCAGTTGCTAAAATATCTATATTATTATTATACTTTTCGTGGAACTGGGTTTCAACATTGAAACCTATAATTCTCCTTATACTCAGGTGAAAACCAATGCAAGCAACGTTATCAAGCAACTAAATCAAATTTTAAAAGAATTTAGTGTAAATATAAATATTAACAATAATGGAACTGTCAAGATACTATGGATTATTAAAACATTAACTTATTAAAATAGATAAATCTTTTCCTGTGGCTCCAGCAGCGAAACTATTTAAAACGTGACTGTGGAGTTAAAGAATTCTTTGGTTTTAATTCAGCAACTTTATAATCTAATCTTGCATCAAATCAGTAAAGAACAGGATTCTACACTTGATGGGGCCTGGCATGGCCTAGCGCGTGCGACTCGTAATCCAAGGGTCGTGAGTTCGCGCCAAACATGCTCGCCCTCCCAGCCGTGGGGGCGTATAATGTTACGGTCAATCTCACTATTCGTTGGTACAAGAAGAGCCCAAGAGTTGGCGGTGGGTGGTGATGACTAGCTCCCTCCCCTAAAGTCTTACACTTCAAAATTAGGGACGGCTAGCACAGATAGCCCTCGAGTAGCTTTGTGCGAAATTCCAAAACAAACAAACAAACTTCCTACGGCTTCCACGCAAATGTGTGGTACAGTCCCATTTAGATCATTTAAAGCCCGTTTATCCGACAAGATATATTGATGACACGATTGTAAGGAACACCGTTGAGTAATTTAACGAATACCTCCAGTTTTTAAATGATAAACTGTCGAAAACTTAACAAAATGACAAATTCTCGTTTTTAGATGTTTACATTTTAAATTAGAAGGCTAAAGTTACCACTAAAGACTGTTGTGAACGCACTTTTTCTGGACTTTATTTACATTTGGAAAGTTCCATTTCTCAGTTTTTTAAATAGTGCTGCTGAAACCTTTTTATGAATAGCCTTTAAATTATCAGAAAGTTAAAACCTTTTTGAAACACAAATTTAAATATTAAATAATTAATGGTTAGAAGAAATTAGTTTTATTTTTTGCCAGATTGTTCAGGGAGATTGTTTGTTTTTGTTTTTTTGAAATTCGCACAAAGCTACTCGAGGGCTATCTGTGCTAGCCGTCCCTGATTTAGCAGTGTAAGACTAGAGGGAAAGCAGCTAGTCATCACCACCCACCGCCAACTCTTGGGCTACTCTTGTACCAACGAATAGTGGGATTGACCATCAAGTTATAACGCCCTCACGGCTGGGAGAGCGAGCATGTTTAGCGCGACGCGGGCGCGAACCCGCGACCCTCAGATTACGAGTCGCACGCCTCTCGCGCTTGGCCATGCCAGGCCTGTTTAGGTAGAATATTCATGAGGGGTATATTGGAATAGTCTGCAACTGCCTGTTGTATAAATTATAGAAGCGTAGAAGTCGGTATAGCGGTATGTCTCCGGATTTATAACGCTAAAATCAGGTGTTCGTGTCCCCTCGGTGGGCTCAGCAGATAGCCCGATGTGGCTTTACTCTAAGAAAACACATACACACACACATAGAAGTCGACATTTGAAAGTCCTCCGTCTTTCGAAACGTCATCCTCTACACCTGTATTTTTTCTAGAACAGGAAGTTGCCGCGCATTCTAGTGTACTCAAATTGTTTTTCGTTCTCGTTTCTAACAGAATAAATAAACTAAAAAAATCCGAAATCTAAATACTCCATCGGGTGTTATGTTCTGAAAAAAAGAAACTGATATTCTAGTCATATTGTGTTTAGGCATTATTCTATGCACAATTAAAAATAAAGTTAAGGAAATTATAAAGCGTCTATATCCACATATAAATGTCTAATTAAAATAGTGCCTAACGCTAAAAATTCCTTCAGCTTTATAAACATCCATTCAATACATTGCTCGTGGTAAATTATTTCACAAAATAAAGTGGTTTGGTTTGGGTTGTTTTGAATTTCGCGCAAAGCTACTCGAGGGCTATCTGCGCTAGCCGTCCCTAATTTAGCATTGTAAGACTAAGGAAAGGCAGATAGTCATCATCACTCACCGCCAACTCTTGGGCTCGTCTTTTACCAATAAATAATGGTATTGACCATAACTTTATAATGCCTCCACGGCTGAAAGGACGAGCATGTTTGTCGCGACCGGGATGCGAACCCGTGACCCATAGATTACGAGTCGAAAGCCGTGATAAAGTAGATCAACCAACTTAACGTCTGTTGTAACGATAAAACCCAGACAACCAGTAGTATTACTACCATTGTTTAAACCAGATATGGGTCACTTATTTTTCATAATGGCCACAACGGTGGCTAATGAAAACAACATACGCCATACTATTAAAAAACAACAAAAAAGAAATATGTTAGTTTAATTAAAATAATTGCATTTCAAATAACTTCAATGTGAAAATTGGTGAGGGTTTCATTAACAAGTTTCGTGAAATTTGGCTTAATATCTAAGCTCATTGAGCATCTTAACTCTGTCCTTAAATTTGTCAGTAAGCCGAGATCTGTATCTGGACTTGAGAAAATCTAGCGTAGAAAATGTTGATTCACATACCCATGTGGATCCAAACATGGAAAATAATTTGAAATTACTGTCTTTGAACTTGGAAGACTCTCATTTATCAGAATAGAATAGAATTTATCCCCCTGATAGAATAATGTACATCAACTTTTCAATCCATCACTTTTAGATATCTGAGTACAAATCCCAATTTCCTCCCAGTTATGGTGGGAGTACCGTCTGTTGTAACAGAAACCAGTTTTTAATATCCAGATTGAATTGTTTTGACATTTCAAAAAAAATTTCAAAGATGTTTTTCCACATATTTGATTTTGTAATGCACAAAGAACAAACATTTCTTCCCTCACTTGAAGATCTGGAGTTACATATCGAACTCAAAATATCAACTGTTCAGTGTCATTGTCTTCTATTGACTCATCTAGTGCAAAGTCTAGGTCTTTCTTTAATTCTAGCATTCTGCAGACAATTGTTCTACGACTTAATTGCAAATTATTTATATTTTGAAGAATATCATCTTTTACTGTTGAATCATAATACTCCAACAGAGTTTCAATGTCCACAACCAACTTTTCTTTCACTAGTTCAGCATCTGAAAATTTCTGTTTTTGAGCTAGAATATATTTTAAACTCTTGAAAGTTGTAAAATAAAAATGTTTGCAAGCGCATGCAAAATAACGCACACTCGATAACAAACATGGAAATAGGCGTTCGATATTAGCGATGACGTGAGGCAGTGCAATTGCTGATTACCAAATTTGCGATAAAAAATAAACGGAAAATTTTGATTTCTAAATTCGAACTGGCAACAATTGGAATGTCATTTATTGTTTTTTAAAATAGAAAAATATCCAATCTCATTTATAATATATAAAAGTCAGTTTTATACCCAACCTGTGCCTCAACTAGGTTTTAGTTTACAAACTATTTTACTTCAATGTTAAGAATATTTTTTCAAAAGTTTCAAGAATGTGAACAGTCATATTTCTCTATGATAATTCAACAGAACAAACATTTAAGAGCTACATGTTATGACATATTTTAAGGGTTTCATCATTTCGAGTTTTTCCGTTCTTTCATTAATCAATTAGTTTATTCTCCGTTACCTTTGACAAAACAAAGTAATTTACTAAAAACTTATTTATTATGATCAGTTAATTAAGTTGTTTGTAATTAAGTACCAAGTTACACAATGAGCTATTCATGTTCTTTCCACCACGGGTATCATAACTCAGTTTCTCGTAACTCCGCAAACATATTACTGGGCCACTGGGAGGGGCATTTAATTAAGATAAGTTCTGCTTTCGGATGAAAAGATTCTGTTATAGCAGCATGATGTAATTGTGTTACAAATGTGTTTTCTTTCTGCCAATCTTGGATGTCATTTCTAGAGAGGCTGAAGTTTTTACAGTAGGCGTCTGTGACTTGTAGGCGACGAATTTCAACCATAAGGAAGCACAAAATTTACTTGTTTAAAAATAATGTATTCAAAACAAATCAATTGTATGTTCAAAACATATTAACACTATAGGTTAATACAGCTGAATCTAGAATTTGAAAAAAAATCACTTTTTCGTCAGATGTCCGTACAGACTGGTTCAGTTACTTCAGGACCCGACTAACAAGACAAATTATTTCTTCTCTCTTCTTTCATCACAATACAATCAGTGATATATTCACTTACTTTACCCCGTGGTCACCACAATTCTATCCAGAGCTTTAAATAATCATCTTTTACCTCAAAAGTCCAAACAGTATGGTTCAATTACCCACCTTAGAACTCAATTGATAAGAAATTAATCTTCTATATCTCCGTTACTTCATTTCAGAAATCATCCCTTAAAAGTTAAATTGATAATCATGCAATTTAACTTCATTTTAATCCACTTACTACTTCTTTGTATTTGTACGTATTTATAGCACATGACAAAAATATAGAAATAGTCAACCTTCTAGCAATAACGTGTAAAGAAAAACTTGCACGCTTCGAGTAAAATGGCATCAACAGTATTACAAAAACCTACTACAACAATTAAACTGTTTGTTTGTTTGTTTGTTTTGGAATTTCGCACAAAGCTACTCGAGGGCTATCTGTGCTAGCCGTCCCTAATTTTGCAGTGTAAGACTAGAGGGAAGGCAGCTAGTCATCACCACCCACCGCCAACTCTTGGGCTACTCTTTTAACAACGAATAGTGGGATTGACCGTTACATTATACACCCCCACGGCTGGGAGGGCGAGCATGTTTAGCGCGACGCGGGCGCGAACCCGCGACCCTCGGATTACGAGTGCACGCCTTAACGCGCTCGGCCATGCCAGGCCTTCAATTAAACTGAATCCACAACATTCTACTCAGAGTTATGTAATGAAATTTAATATAACAATCGCTTCATTAAAATAATCAACTTTTAACACTTGTGAAAACTAAATCATTTAATCATTAAATAAAGAATAACTTAAACTGATCTCTTACTTATTCATAATTATATCAAACGTTTTTCTAATCATGCACAAATATGGTATACATCCTCAAACGTACCCCAGTTCCACTTGGGAGTGGGTCAAATGAAAATTACGTTTTAGAATCTAATTTTAGTCTTACTAAAATTTTTATTACTTGCTTTTCTAAATTTCATCTTTTAAACATTCATATGTCGGAAATACAAAACATTCCTAATTTATCAACTAATTTATTGAAAAAAGTTATAAATATTTAACATATTTGGTGTTATGAAACTGTTCCAGACTTTGAAGCTCACAGATAATACACTATCCTAATTTTCATATCCAGTTGTTAAAATGTATTTAACAATATTTGTAAATTCGATGGAATATTTACATTTTGATTTATTAAATGTTTACAACATTAAACTCTGATCAACAAATATGAATATAACAAAGGATCTTAACCAAATTTTAAATTCTTCTATATAATGTTATAAATTTTTTCACAGAGAAACAAATACTAGCAAATTCAACTGACTTGTAAAAAAATAATTTTTTTTTGTTGTTAAACATTCTAAAAGTGTGAGTAAGGACTGAGCTTGTATTTTAACTTTATTTTAATAGTGGTAAAATCAAATAATTGTATGTGTTAGGTTTTGTAAAATATATTTAAACAGAAACACGCCTATTACAAGAACAAGGGGACTTAGAATTATTATTTTTTATCCAAATTTAAACTAAAACATTTATCATAAACCATAAAAAACAAAGCTGATAATCATTTACACATTTTTGTAAATATATTACAGAATACAGTTTTTGGAATACTGTGGCAAAGAATGTATAATGAAACATGCAAGTGGAAATTTAGATTATACCAAGAATACAACAATTATTGTTGGTACAAGTCTAAAAGTCATGTAATTTAGAAATATCTAAACATCAAAATAAATATAAAAAGCTATATAGTAGTGAGTACAACAGAATATGTAAGAAAAACAAGTAAAACTGTGTAATTAGTTTAAGAAAGTTATAAAATACTTAAAAAATGTGTATACAAGTTTCACATTGTTAATGTTGATATACATCCACTACTTCAAAACTTAGATAAAAACTAAACTGTGAATATCGCTAACATTACTAATCAGGTCATAGAAACTCTTAAAAGTCAAATAAATGAGCTATTAAAAACTGTATTGCAACTTCAAAATGAATTTGTCCATCACACAACCTGTCATTCTGAAATAAAGAAAACAGCTGAAAGGAAACAGTACCAGCAAATTTCCTGTAAGGAAAGGCACGTGAGATAGTAGGAATCAACCAAGGCCTTAATGTTATCTAAATATGAATGAACACAGTATCACTGTGTCAAAGAGGCCTATTTAGTTAGGTGGATAACAGGTGAAGAACTCTTCTGTTCTTGACTATACCAGCTTTCTTTACTAGAAGGTCTGTTGACCTCTATGGATTTTGTCCTGAGCTAAGTGGGAAGACATCCATCAGTTGAAGTAGATTCTAGTGAGTGTGGGTGTGAACCTGCATCTTGCAGCTGAAGAAGATGGACTTGGGCCATGAATGGAAGTAACAGTGGGGACAGTTATCTACAGAGAGAAAAATATTATTCATGTGGTATGAAAAAAAAGACTCTGACGGAGGCATGAAAAGATCCACCTGCACACCTTCTGTAGTAGTGGAACATAGTGCAGCAGCATGTGTCTGAGATACAGTAGGGAACATAGTGCAGCAGCATGTGTCTGAGATACAGTAGGGAATATAGTGCAGCAGCATGTGTCTGAGATACAGTAGGAAACATAGTGCAGCAGCATGTGTCTGAGATACAGTAGTGGAACATAGTGCAGCAGCATGTGTCTGAGATACAGTAGGGAACATAGTGCAGCAGCATGTGTCTGAGATACAGTAGTGGAACATAGTGCAGCAGCATGTGTCTGAGATACAGTAGGGAACATAGTGCAGCAGCATGTGTCTGAGATACAGTAGGGAACATAGTGCAGCAGCATGTGTTTGAGATACAGTAGGGAACATAGTGCAGCAGCATGTGTCTGAGATACAGTAGTGGAACATAGTGCAGCAGCATGTGTCTGAGATACAGTAGTGGAACATAGTGCAGCAGCATGTGTCTGAGATACAGTAGGGAACATAGTGCAGCAGCATGTGTCTGAGATACAGTAGTGAAACATAGTGCAGCAGCATGTGTCTGAGATACAGTAGGGAACATAGTACAGCAGCATGTGTCTGAGATACAGTAGGGAACATAGTGCAGCAGCATGTGTTTGAGATACAGTAGGGAACATAGTGCAGCAGCATGTGTCTGAGATACAGTAGTGGAACATAGTGCAGCAGCATGTGTCTGAGATACAGTAGTGGAACATAGTGCAGCAGCATGTGTCTGAGATACAGTAGGGAACATAGTGCAGCAGCATGTGTCTGAGATACAGTAGTGAAACATAGTGCAGCAGCATGTGTCTGAGATACAGTAGGGAACATAGTGCAGCAGCATGTGTCTGAGATACAGTAGTGGAACATAGTGCAGCAGCATGTGTCTGAGATACAGTAGTGGAACATAGTGCAGCAGCATGTGTCTGAGATACAGTAGTGGAACATAGTGCAGCAGCATGTGTCTGAGATACAGTAGTGGAACATAGTGCAGCAGCATGTGTCTGAGATACAGTAGGGAAAAGTAACTTCTAAGCATTGGGGTACAAAATATTATTGACAGTTTAAGTGTTTTATCTCTTTCTCTTCCACTCACTTATAACAAAAACAAAAGAAAGAGGACTGGGAAACATTACAGTAAACACAATGTGGGTTCAGTTGACATTTCTATTAATCATGGTCTCTGCCACCACATTGAGAACATGTCACAGAACCAAGACAAGATGCTTTTGAATGACTGAATTGCTGACACTGAAACAATCAGGGTTAGCAATAAATGGCCTTACCTTATAATGAAGATAATCTGAAGATCTAAACAACAAAATGAGAACCTTGTTAGCTAACATAATCCCATCTTTATGAGTGAAGATACACTGTATTGCAGAAACTCCTTGACAGGTGAAACTAACAAGAATCTCCAACTCAGGGATGTTTTACAAAACCCTCTCAACAATTCTCATGAGCAATTTAAAGTAGAATGAGAAATAACCTCAATGAATATATCCCCCATGGCCTTTGAATAAGGGAGAAGTTCAATGTGTTTTGATGTAGATGTTTCCACCAAGATATCCCCAGAATATAGCATTTTCATCAACTTTGGAGAGCCAGCAAGTCCTTCAAATCGCTTCTGAATAAAAAAAGGAAATATCTGTCCTAAAGGTTTTTCTAACTTGGAATGCAAAACCAAGAAACAAGGTACAGAATCAAGATGAGATAAATAATGCTAATCAGTCTTCAAGACTTGATCATTTACAAATAAGCCAAATTTTTACTATTTTATGTTTTGTATAGAGAGATCCATAATAAAAAGATATTGATTCAATGCCCTCTGAACACACTTACTATAGCCCCAAGAGAGGACACTATAATGCCAAACAAGGGCATTACAGCAACTCTATGGCTTTATGAGCACTACACCCAAACACTGGCATCAGGCACAATGTCCATATAATCCATTGAGAATGCTCAACACTTGTGCTCAGTTGACCTTAGCCCAGTAGAACCAGTTGCTTGACCATGGAGGGCCACCCATCTACAAGAATTCAAAGCCAAAGAGTTGTGCTGCAGTACCACAGACAACACTCAACCAAAAGGATCATCTCCTCCCCTTCATGGGTTGCCATGTATGGTAAATGTGAGTGGATTGTCAGAACCCAGATTAGGTTTTGTATTCTTAGTTAACCTCCTCTGTTGTCTGACAATCCACTCACATTTACCATGCATAGCAACCCATGAATGGGCCCCCTCCCCATGTACAGGAATCTGTCATGAGGAGGAAGTCTACATGAAACAGAGAACAGCCTTCGAAACCACAGTAAAATACTAGGAAGGAAAACATATGGAAAGTATTTCTACTATAGATTTGCTGTGATGGGGCAAGTGTCTTACAAGTGATTAGAATCATCTTTTAAAGATAGGGCTTTACGAGTATAAAAGCTGAAGAGAACTTTGATTGAAATACTTTGGAGAGAAGGGAAACAAATTCTATAATTCAAGCTAGACTACATATATTTGTGAACTTGTCCAATCTATCCTGATATACATGTACCCATATGCAAAAATCAGAACTAAGTTACAATGTATTAAATCTTAACAAATACTTAGAAGAATTCCTGTATAATATACAGGATAAAATAAATAAAACTTACATATTGCTAAAAAGAACACATTCTTAAAAGAAGCAACTTTTATTTTTTTTAATCTAGGTTTCAAAAACATTCATACTAAGGGCTTGTAGAAATTATTCATTGTAACAGCAGTTTCAGTAGACCTTCTAGTGTTTTAGACCTAAACTGAAAGACTAATTATTTTTCAGCATGGTGACTTTCAGTAATTAGTAACAATGAATGCACAACAAATGCCTTAAAAATACAATCATGTTAAATTTAAAAGTTTATTGAAATAAATCAGGTATGATTGGTATAAATGATACAATCAAACTATTTATGGTTCCTACATTTAAACAACATGCATTATTGATTAGCCAATAAAATGATTAAATAATTTTATTTAGTTTTGGATTATGATCACTGTTTGTGATAAAAATTTGTTGCAAATCAGTCATTTCTAAGTTGTGAACTGATAGTAGCTGACTGGCAGTGTTGGTTCTTTTTATCCTAATACTGTCTTTCTCTGTATTTAGATGTCTCAGTTGAGTTTAGCCAGATGTTTATTGCATCATCTGCTTGGAAGTTGCTGAGACAATTGTAACTGTCTGACTCATTAGGTTCTGAAGAATAGCTTATTTCATTTGAAATCTTGACATACATTCGAGTCTGTTCACAGGATTACAGGTTTTTTGTTTTTTTAACAGGTATCTGTGTATGGGGAGAGAATTACCATAATTTGAACAAGTATATGTTTAACAACACCAGACTGGCAAAAACTTCTAAAAACTAATGATTCCTTGCTCTTCTTCAATCTTTCTTTCAAGTCAGGCTACTGAGGTAATGCCTTACAACTTACTCCACAGTCACACTTTTCCTGAAAGTAATTCACAAGTTAAGGCAACATGTTATTACCGAATACTCTCAGTTCCATTACTGTAACAGAAAACAAAATATGATTCAACATTCAGACATTAAAAAAGCAAAGTTCCTAGAGTGATGAAAATCTAAAAAGGTATTGTATTATTTCATCCAGAGAGTTTTGAAAGTATCTTTTAGATTTATATCAGTGCTGAGTATCTTTCCTGCTTTTGAATATTCCACTTGTTGAGTTATGTTCATTTTTAATGTATTTATCACCTTAACCCTGACAACTTCCATGAAACAAGGTCTAACTTTTTCACAAAATTAGTACCAAACAATTCATCTTTAACATAGTATGGACTCAGTTTCCTCAAAACATTTGTATTACCAATCATGATGTGAAGAAATTTCATAAACATATTAGACTTCAGTTCTTTCATCATATCTACTGTACAGTCACCTTTACCACGTCCAACATGTTTCTGATGGACAATTGTAACGGAATATATATTTTTTTCTTCTAAGGATACACAGGAAAGACTGAAAGCAGCCAGAAGAATACTAAAGGCTACTTGCAGGAAGAACTTTGAGAGACATGCATATACCATAAAATGTAAGGACAGCAATGAACATATTGGTTTATATAAGCTGTCCTATTCACTAAACTTTACATGCTCAAAGTCAGTCCCTACCATTGAAATATTTATCTAGCTTTCTCTTAAACTTAATGTATCCACCACATCTGAAGATAACTATTCTAAAGGACAACTATCCTGGTAGAGAAATAAGTGTTTTAGTTGAAGATTACTTCTTCCATTACAAAATTTATGTATCCTATATTCCTACTATTTTTGCTATTAAATATAAAAAAGATGCATTTATACAATGAACTCAATTACAAATCTTTAAAAACCTCAATAAGGTTCCATTAACTCTTCTTCGATCAAGAGAAAACAGTTTCAGGAATCTTTCTGTACTCATACAACTTTTCCATTCTAGATGTTTTTCCATTACCTCTTCTCTAACTTCTTTATAAGAATTCAATGTCTTTCCTAGGGTAAGAACCTCAAGATTGAAGGCAGTGTTTTAAATGTGGATTAACCATTGGCTTTATCAAATGAAATTATAAGCTCTTTAGACTTGTATTCAATAGTTCTGTTGATAAAGCCTTATTTGTTCTGCTACTAGCAACAGCACATCATTTGGATGGCTTATAAAATATGATCAACCAGAAAGAAGTCCCCTTCTTTTGTAACAGGGTTATTTCTATCAAAATTAAACTTTTAATTAAAATTATGATAATCCATATGTTTTATCTTGCATTTATTAGAGTTGAAATCCATCTGCTATTTACTTGCTCAAGACTCCAAATAATCTAAATCCACTTGTAAAGCAGCAGTTTCTTCCTCTGTAAAACTGTCAGCAAAGGTTAGTATTTTATTGATTATTCCTTCATCTATGGCAATGATGTAAATTCAAAAGAGCAGAGACCTTACCTTGAGCCCTGAGGTACCACATCTGTTATAAATACAGTTTGCCTGGACTCCATTCATAACTCCTCCGTCAAATCCAAACACTTTCTATGAAATGAGCCAACTTATCTTCCAACTGACACTAATGAAGAAAAGTTGGGAAATAGCCGAATAAAATTGTATTACTACCTAAAATGTTAGTACTTAACACTGTAGTCAATTTTTTTTTAATTGTTTGGAAAGACTGGAAAGAAATATTAAATTCCATTATGCCCTGAAAGAAAGAAAAAACTTACTGAAAATTTTTCCAGTCCCTCTGATTTGTCATGTCTTGCAAAACCTGTTGAAAAATGCATTAAATGCTTTTGTAATGCATACTGAAATAAAATATAAATTTCACACATCACATTACTCCACTCCATCTATATTCACACAGGTCACTCTTAAAAGTGAAGTAAATGCTTACTGTTCTGCATTTATGTGATTATTCATCAAGCTAGTTTGCCACAACTTTGTTATTTCTTCCAGTTCTTCTTGACTTGGGTTACCTGGACAACATAAATAAAGGTTTTATATAGAAGTATATCAGAAATGTTTCATTCAGATATGAAAATAGAATAACTTATATGAAATAAGAATATTTCACACTGATTATGCTATTTAGTGTTACAAATGAAATATTCTCTTTGTGTCATAACCTGACTGTTACTGTTGATTACATGTAAAGTTGGAAGAAAACTGGTATGTTCTTCAGATGGATTTTTAAATGAAAGACATTAAAAAAAAGAAAAAAATAGCATTGTGCAAAGAAAACTTTTGCTAAAGGCAACAGCAAAATGTATCATCAGAAGTTACAACCCATGAATGAAATACATTTAACCATGCATTGGTTTGTAAACCACACAGAAAATTATTTATTGCAGATTTATTGCAGGAACACACATTCTCTCTATTTTTTAAGAGCTAACCAATACATATTAAGTTATGACACCATTCAAAATTTCCACATGACCTAAGAAAATATTTTGAATACAGTATGAGAAATGTAAAACAACCATTAATGCTAACAAGTTCTGTAAAGCAACATAAAATTGAAATATTTAATGTTGTATAAGATATTAAGTGCTAAAAAGTGATCTAAAACACTAATATTGAAATGATGGAACAATACACAGAGGTTGAGCATATTATATTAAAACAAATTTTGAAGCCCCATTGTTTCCATTATTGATGCAATTGATGACCATGCATCATGTCTGTAGTGCAGTTTCCATTGCAAAAGGTTCCATCATAATGCAGTCATGTTCAAAACATACCACTCTTTCCTGCACCTTTCTATAATCTAATTTATAAGGACCATAAACGGACCCAGCAACTTAAGAGTCATACCTTTGTTGGCAATGATGAACAGATAATATCACATACATATGACTTGTGTTGTATTTGTAGAGATTCTTTTTAAACATTTGGCAAAGGCTTGAATGAGTAAGAAAGAAAACTATTATAAATTTACAATGTTGACAAACTTATGTAATCATACTGCATACTGCTACCTTGATTTTGCTACTGATTTTTCCTTTCTGGATTGTTATCTGTTATAAGATACTGCACTTTTCTGTAGCTGAGATATGACTTATTGCAAGTTTCTTTCTGGAAGGTCTTGGTTCACCAAGTGAATTCATATTTCTTTGTTCTCCAAAGCTATTGAATACAAGAGATATCCCATTCTTGGAAATTATAAATCTCCAATGTCAACAAATCTTTATAATCTGAATATTTTCTATCAAAAAGAGCCATTTTATAACCTTCTCAAAATTGACCAATGTTTGGTTGCATACACAACCTATGAAATGGAAATAAGTCAAAATGTAGTTCTACTGTATGCCATTCCACCATGATTTTGTATTGGCTGTAGCTATCACATGACTTGCTGATTTGCATATTCAAAATTTCAAATTAATGTCTCAACCCTTAGTGTTTCATATAAACATTATTAAATTAAAACTGACATGATAAAAATAGTATGACTTCAGCACTAAAAGGCTTAAACCAAGTTATTAGACACATTACAATAACCAGACAAAAAAAAATCTGATGAAAATAGCAAGTAACATATACAAAAAAACGTTAATAAATGGTGGTAGCTGTTAAAAAAGAAAAAAAATGACAAAATGTAAATGTTAATGTAAATCAAAAAGAGCAACTGTCTTAAGAATGTGCCCTGTGTGTCACATCCAATTTGTGACATTAATCAAGTTTGACTGAATCCCTTTTATAACAATCCTTTCATTTCCTCCACCCAGCCATTCTTCTATTCAATTCGTTATCCTACTTTTAGAAATAAACAAGCTTTTAATGTGGCATCTTGTCAATACTTCCTGAAAATCCAGTGCCTGGTAAAATATTACCAGTCACTGTCCAAAGCAAAATTATTTTTCGTTTTCATGGAAAGTTTCAAAAGCATCATTCTTTCTAGGATGCTCCATCTGTTTTAATGACATCAAGAATGGTCTTACTCATGTTAGGGAAATACGAATTGTTTCAAGTGTGCCTAGTAATTTTTGACTGTTCTTGGTCACTTTTATCTTCTTTGTGTTACGTATTATAATTTGAAATAGCCTGACATTTTAATTTAGTAGTTAATTGAATGTCAATATGTATTAAATTTATGGTATTTCATAACAAGATCAATACACACAATTTTCTTTCGTAACACAATTGTTATTTAATATATTTATAATAACAGTTATTACAAGTAATAATTTATAAATAAAAGTTTTACAAACTTACAAACAATTCTGAGTCTAATCTGGAAATTAATCTTTTATCGACGGTTCACGGAGAGCGAATTAATTTTATGTTGTTACACAGATACACTTCCCTTGTTCTGAAAAGCTAGCTATCTCTATTCTTGGTTGGTCACTCTCAGTTTATAAGCTGACTTTTCATGGTAGAAATACTAACCTCCAAATTTAATTATATGAACTTTAACAGTTTATATTGTTCGAAATTTATAAACGTTTCTGGTCAAATATCTGTAGTTTTTTCGATTAGTTTGTAGCAATTTCTTCCCAATCTCATCATTATAGCAGACGTACTTTTTTTCTGAACACTATGTACTGGATTCCAAGTCATTCAAATAGCTGACATCTAGATGACATTCGTCAATGGTACACCACATCATGACGTATGCGACTATAAGTAATCGTATCTTGTCTTGCTTGGGCCGTTGAAAGTATAGAAGAGATGCTTTGATTACTTACATTTGACAATTTACAGATCTTTTAACTTGCCAAATGAGGCTTAGAGTCTAGTTTGTCACCAGTTTAACTTTTTTAGACTTCAGAACTTTGAGGGAACTAATACTATCACCAAATTCGTCCATTGTTAATGAGTTCTATAAGCATGTAGGACAATCTATCTAACTAGATACTATTCTTGGGTCAGTCAGACCATCTTAGTCTGAAATAATATTTAATTTGGAACATTGTTCAACATACTGTGCCAACAACTGGTAGTTTATCATCAATAAATGTTATACGCTTGTAAGAAACAAGAATACACATTTAATATAATTTTAATTTGCGACATAAACAGATAATACACATTATCAACTAACTCAAACCTGTACTTATGAAAGACACTTAATATTAGCTTTATTTTTTATAAAATAAAAAATAGCAGAGAACACATGAATGGTTTTTGTTAAACTATATTCAAGGTCACATCTATTGGTCTAATTGTATACGCGTTTACATTAATTTATAGATAAAATATAATATAATCAGCCAGTCCACATTGACAATAAATACAAAACTGCAAAATGCATTGAATATGCCCACACCAATTATTTTGTGTGGTATATATATAATAAGCTTGCCAAATGGCATGTGCAAATGTCTAAAAATACATAAATGTGAACTCCAATTTTGGTATCTATAACATATTTGTAATTTACAAGAGGCTATTTTAGTTAATCAAAAATCTATAAACACACAAAATACACCAAAAATTCTCAGTATTGGGAGTACAACTAACTCGTATTTAAGGCTTTTCTCTTTATTGAAAATCTGCCTTCCTGCCTATATTGTCATCTATAAATAATAATGAATTTATGGAAGTCTCCAAAGGACTAAAAGTGCCCATTCATACATTATTTATGTGTGAGAAGAAAACTATCTCGGATAGTCTGTGCTAAACATTTCTTTCCCTCAATTTACATTCGCACAGTCATAGAATCAATTACTCAGGTACAATCTTTCGTATGTGGTTTCACTAGTAGTTCTTTTTTAGTCTTCAAGCATTTCTTCCATAGCACCCGATTTACAATTTACAGAAACAATCCAAGAACTAATAAAAAATAAATAAGTGTTTTCGAAAGGTGAACTTTCTTCATTAGGGATAAATTGTGAAAGATATTACAACAGTTACTGTTAATGTAGTTTGATGATAGAAACAACTTCTAAATCTCAACCATATTTATTGTATCTAAGCTGGTCTGACGTGCCTTAGTAACAGGCAAAGTTGCGATTGTTTTTACACCATTCTGTTACGATGGTATTATGTTAGTACTTCGCTTTCTCTTCTTATATCTATCGCTTTATTTGGGTTGTACTTTCTTTCTCATCAGGAATTGACCCGCTCTTACGTAAGAAAAAAAAAAGGCTGTTTATTACTACAGTGAGTAGCATATAGATTTAAAACTAGGTTTTGTTTCTCAATGGAAACCTATTATTCTGTTCCTATGCCTCTCTCGGTTTATTCGTTCTCTATCACACCTTCTGGTATTTTTCTTTTCGTAAAGTTCTGATTTGCATATTATTTTCTCCAACGCACGATAAACCGGTCCCATTCTTCTTAATGTTGCAGCTGTTTTCTATATCGGATTATAACATATCGTAAACATGGGAATCTTGTTGTCTCAGTGAGTGGTAGATAAAAAAAGGCGGCCGTTCTTCTCGCTTCAATAATTTTCTAATGACTTACAGTACTGTAATTTCCCGACTTATTAGGGACTTACCAACGTTGGCTATTCTTTCTTCTTTCTAAACTTCAATAGATATTTTTCATAACTTAATGAGAAGGTAAAGGCCTCGTTGGTACCAATTATAGCAGCAGTTGTATGGATGACATATTGTTATACATTCTTCTTTACTTTTAATTCTAAGTTCTTGGAATTATAATACACATATTATAGAGTTTTAACACACAGCATAATTTAAACTTATCCGGAGACTGTCTTGAACTTATACTTTTGTTGTTAACTCATTTCTAGTTGAGAATGTTAGTGTCTCTAACTTTTAAAATGATGTTTGCCATTTTTAAGTTTGTTTGTTTGTTTGTTTTGAATTTCGCGCAAATCTACACGAGGGCTATTTGCGCTAGTCATCCTTAATTTAGCAGTGTAAGACTAGAAGGAATACAGCTAGTCATCATTACCCATCGCCAACTCTTGGGGTACTCTTTTTACCAACGAATTAGGATTGACTGTAACATTATAACGCCCCCGCGACTGAAAAGGAGAGCATATTTGTCGAACCCACGATCCTCAGAATAAGAGTCGAATTTCTTAACTGCCTGGCAATGCCGGGCCAAGAAATAAAGAAACTTATAAGTTAATAAACTCGTTTTTTTCTTTTCCGTTTAAATATTCACATTCATACAAAATTAAATTGAAAGATATTGGTATGAAAATAAATACGTCACTGCTAATATGCCAACATTCAGAAAATTAAGCGAAACATTTATGTGAAGAAAAAAAGAAAGAGTAATTAAATTCAAAAGATTCCGATTATCAGAATACGCGGTAAGCGCAAATACAACATACCTGCAAATAGGTTAAAGTGTATAGTTTAATGAAGGTGACACTTCAACATGGTGAAAGTTAAATCCAAAATACTTGTAAACAGGCTGAAGTGTAGAGTGTAATAAATGTGATACTTCAACAAGGTGAAAGTTAAACTCAACATATCTGTAACCAGGCTGAAGTGTATAATGTAATTAAGGTGACACTTCAACAGGGTGAAAGTTAAATTCAACATACCTCTAAACAGGCTGAAGTGTATAATGTAATTAAGGTGTCACTTCAACAGGGTAAAAGTTAAATCCAACATATCTCTAAACAGGCTAAAGTGTACAAGGTAATATAGGAGACACTTCAACAGGGTGAAAAGTTAAATCCAACATACCTCTAAACAGGCTGAAGTGTATAATGTAATTAGGGTGACACTTCAACAGGGTGAAAAGTTAAATCCAATATACTTGCAAACAGGCTGAAGTGTAGAGTGTAATAAGTGTGACACTTCAATAGGGTGAAAGTTAAATTTAACATGCCTGTAAACAGGCTGAAGTGTACAGGGTAATAAAAGTGACACTTCAACAGGGTGAAAAGTTAAATCCAACATACCTCTAAACAGGCTAAAGTGTATAATTTAATTAAGGTGACACTTCAACAGGGTGAAAAGTTAAATCCAACACACATTTATATGTTTATTAAATAGAGGTCATCAAGCGAAAACATCTGTTATCAACAGGTTATCGATGTGTATTATTAATAAAAGGATTAGATGGGACCAAAAAGATAAAAAAAGAAATATTTCAGAAAAGATTAAAGATATAGAGAAAGTGTCATTTTCGGTTTCTTTACCCTATGACTTGCAAGATATTACCAGGTATAATCATGGATAAATAACAAGTTATATTTCAGTTTAGGACAGTTGTTGTGGACAGATCTTTAAGCCGCACACGGGTGTCTTGAAATAGAAATAGAATAACTATTATTGGCTTGCATTTTCCTCTGGACATACGTTTTCGAGTTTCCAGGTATAAAAGCAATATTCCATATTAGCTGTATATGTGGGGATGTGTTTATACAAAATTATTTGTTTTCTATTTAGCTCGGCTTTGATTTACAAAAATGTTTTTTTACCATTGGTCTCGAGGAAGGTTCCAAGACTCTAGGAATTCTCGTGGTGTGATTTTTATTTAATCTTTTATGGATCACTGTTCTTTTACAATACTAAGGCAGTACGTGATCAATGTCATCCATCTTCTCAAGTAGCACGCGATTTATAAGGGATGTCGTTCCGAAGCTTCTTTAATATGTCAAAGATGTCAACTCTTTGGTGTGATAAATCTTGCCTGTAAATGAAAAACGTGACGTTTGACATGTTCTTTGGACAATTAAGTGAATATATTATCCTTTACTACCAGCCTATATGGCTTTTAGAATAGCATTCTTTTCTTTCACGTGGAGGAGTAATAAGTGTGTTCATTTTCACACATGACAATTGTCGAAACGAAAATTCCCTTTGCAATAAAGAAGTATGCGTGGTAAAAAAATAACTAGGAAAAGTTGTATGATACATTCAGTGCCCTATTTGTTTAAGTGAATTTCGAGCTAAACATTTTTATTAAGTTGCAAACATAATAATTCAGAAAATTACCTTAAATTATATACAGTTAATCACCGTACAGTTATTTACAAGGCTGTAAAGACGTTTCGTCACAATAAAGTACAAAATTACGTACAGTGTATAATATACGAAAGTTTTAATTTTTCACACAATTATTCTTTAAAAAGTTAATATCGTCTTTATTAATTTGGAGATAATATTTCACATTTCTAATGCAGATAGTGCAGGTAATTTGAAAAAAACATTTTTTACACGTCTTCATAGATGTTCGTCAGATTATAACGTAATCCATGTCAGCAGAGTCTGAATGTCGACTCTGAACTAATGCTGGTCAGAATGAGGGGAATCTGACTTTTTTTTTTAATCTCGTGCAAAGCTACTCAAGGGCTATCTACGCTAGCCATCCCAAATTTAGTAGTGTAATACTAGAGGAAAGGCAGCTAGTCATCACTATCCACCGCGAACTCTTGGGGTACTCTTTTACCAACGAATAGTGGGATTGATCGTCATCTTATAACACCTCCACAGCTGAAAAGGTGAGCATGTTTGTTTCAACCGAGATTCGAACACGCGACCCTCAGATTACGAGTCGAACGCCTTAACCCTCCTGGCCATGCCGGGCCCTGACATTTTATACGTTCTTAGGAACTGAAAAACGTTGCTGGTGGATGCTGTTAAACTAGTTGTTTTCCTTTCTCTCTAGTCCACGAGTTCGAAATTAAGAATTGAGTAAGAGGTTAACACAGGTAGTCCCTATGGGGACATTTTCACAAACATCTGAAACGACCAAACAAAAGAGTGAGTAAAATCGATTAGCTTTGAGTGCTCTCGTCTTACTAAGCTACATTTATATTACTATGTCAATTGAGAACAATGCAGAACGGAACGGTTCCTATTTTCTTTACATTAATTTAGGAAATTACCAAACATTTCCGAGAATTAACCTGCTATTTATATATTAATACGTAAAGACTTTGAATAACTATCAGAGTAAAAGTCTCTTCGTTCGATGATTTGTATCCTCTGGTACATATATGTAATGATAGTTATAAAAGTTGAACACACGATATAGTGTTGCCTGTTTTGAAGTTTTCCAATATATTTTTTTAAATAGCAAGAATTGACTTTAAAGATTCCAGTTTTATTTTAAACATTAAAACATGATACTAGGTTCAAGGTTTGTTTTTGAATTTCGCGCAAAGCTACTCGAGGGCTATCTGCGCTAGCCGTTCCGACTTTATTAGTGTAAGACTAGAGGGAAGGCAGCTAGTCATCACCATCCACCGCCAACTCTTGGGCAACTCTTTTACCAACGAATAGTGGGATTGACCGTAACATTATAACGCCCCCACGGCTAAAAGGGCGAGGACGCTTGGCCATTCCGGGCCTAGATAATACACATACTCCCCGGCCCGGAATCGAACCCCGGTTTCCCGCGTGGATACTCACCACTATGCTGTTGAAGATTCAAGGAGTACATCTATTAACGAGTCTTTGATGCAAATTTTATGCGAGGAAAAAAGAATGAAAGAGAAACATATTTATATTTTGTAAGAGTTCCACAAGCTTTATATGCCACTCATAATACATATGCGATTCAACAAACTGCATAATTCTATATTACGTAGAATTTAAAATCTAATGAATTAATCTCGTGTTAACTTATTAGTGTTCTGAAATTTTCATCACATAAGTTACTAAAGATGCAAGTTTTACAGCGACGTTTTCCCATCAAAAGTCATACTTTTGAAGCGAAACTTGTGTTTATGATACCACAAAATACTCCCTGCAATTTAATCTGTGAGTGCGTTATAAGTCAGTCAATTTCTTAGTGCGTATATTGGTCGGTAGGTTACTCTTTGTTGAATACTTTCCTTCTTTTCAGCAATTCGGAATTATGGACGTTGGTAGATAGCTTTAGTGTCTTTATTTTAAAAGGAAAATACAAATGCATTTAAACTTGTAATTATGACTTAATTATAAACTATATATGCAGAAGATGAACCAAAAGTAATTTGCTCCAGATTAGTTTATACTAACGCTTTTAACTTCTATGTACTTCAGATTAACAGATTAATGTGTTTTGTAGTTGTAAATCAAATGCTTGAACGTGAGGCAAAGAAGTTTTATATCGTATTTTATTTTGCTGCCGTGGTGTAAAAATATGTATATGTTTTAATGTTACTTTAAAATATATCCTAGTGTTAAAGTGACAGCAAAAATTCGAGTTAAGTTTGAATGTTAATAAAAATTCCATGTAAAATAAGATCAGTATTTAAACCATGAGTTCAAAGAATTCCTACTACTCCGGAAGTCAAGGTCTGTATTTAAATACAAATTTACATTATAGTAGTTCATTGAAGGTGAATGTTAATACGATTTTGTCCATTGTCTGCAATAAAAAAAAGTTTCTATCAAAATTTACTTATGTTTTGTTACACGCAGTCTAACGTGCTTAAGTTTAAAGTGAGAAGTTTGTTAAGATTTAAAACTTGGAAGTCTGCAGACATCTAAAGCTCTCGCGGCAGATCTAGTCTTGTATACATGAAAACACTTCATCCATGTGAAGCTAAATTTGCTCAGAGCGAGAACGGTTCGTGAGTTTGTAGCGCATGGCTTGAAAGGGCGTGGCCGCCTGTGGCTATCATTCGATCTGCCAACGAGAAAAACAACCATTTCTCAACTAGATTGCAAGTCATATTTCTTGCATGAGAACACAGATAACAGGATATTACGAAAATATTACAGTATGTTTAAGCGAAAAAGAATGTTGAGTAATTCTCTCAAACGTCTCACTGGCACAGACAACGATGAAAGATACAATATTTAATTTTATTTTTTACGCATTAACTAAGGAAATACAACGTACATAGTTTTGATTTAACGTAATTTTAAACGAGTGTGTGTTTCCTTATAGCAAAGCTACATCGGGCTATCTGCTGATACCACCGAGGGGAATTGAACCCCTGATTTTAGCGTTATAAATTCGTAGACTTACCGCTGTACTAGTGGGGGACATTTTAAACGATTAATAATATGAAAGAATCTGTTGACAGCGGATTTTAGAATTAAATCAATACGTATTTTAGTCAGTTGAATGTTGTGTCATAGTTTTTAGAATTTAAACATACTGGTTCATTTGTATAGTTTTATTCTATTTCACATTATCATTGGTCCTTTGAAATTATGTGTTTACGTTTTACATCACACGAATCGATGTCTATAGTCACCGTACTATAAGGTCGTGACCACCACCCACAGCCAACTCTTTGGTTACTCTTTTACCAACGAATAGTGTGATTGATTATCACGTCTCCACGGCTGAAAGGTGAACATGTTTGGTGTGACGGGTATTCGAACCAGTTACCCTTAGATTATAAATCTAACGTCCTAACCACCTGGCTATGTCGAGGCTTAACTAGACTAACAATTTTGACTGGTAGTGTGAAGACTGTAATAGTTAAGAAGTTTTTTAAACCAAGCAAAATTTCTTTATGTGAGATTCGTGATGCGCTCCCACAAGTACCAAACCCAAATTTTTATCTTCATAAGTTAGGAGACTTGCCACTGAGTTACAGGGTAACGTCTTTTTATAAGCAATCATAGATCGCTTTTGTTTCAACATTCATTGTAACAAGATAAGTGTGTTATAATCTTAGGTATATATTATCTACAGCTATTAGAGTTGGGCGTGATCTAGTGACAATCGAACTTAGATTGGAAATTCGAGGGTTCGTGGTTTGCGTGTCGTTGCTGAAAAAATGTATTTCGCACTCTGGAGAAGTTGGTGGACTACACAAGCAACTGTCAAATATCATTACTTGATTGGATAGAAGTAATGAAACAGTTGGTGGTGGATGTAGTTAATTAGCTACTGTCCCTCTAGTATTTTAGTGAATTAGGCACGCGTATGTACACATAACCATTTGTGTAGTTTTATCAGGAAAAAACCCCGCAGATACCACGAAAAGGAAGATTACCATATTGACACAAACAATAAATAACAATGACGTACTTGAGAAAAGGCAAAACAAATTAAATGCGATTTTTTCTACATTGTTTAAATATTACACGGTCTAAAAATAAAAAAACAACAAAATTTCGTGTAATTTCAACCAACAGAACCTGATGAATCTTCGACCAACGATGACAACATAATAGAATTTTTAATTATTTAGTTTATTTTGATTTTATATTTAAATTCACGATGTAGTTAATTAGCTGCTGTCCCTCAAGTATTTTAGTGAATTAGAAAGTAGTTAAGGTATGATCTGACCTCATATGACAAGTGCATTTTTAGTTTGTAAAAAGTTTGATTTCGAAGGTTCTGGAAGCAATGTGCACACTTCTATCTTCTAATTCTACAAGTTTAATTGTTCTTTAGCCAGTTGAAGGAAACATATCAAATTTCAAAAGTAAACCATTGTGTGCATAAGGTATCGTTCAGGTGAAGAAAAAAAAATATAATGAATTTATTACTGTAAGCCCTTTTGATAAAAATGCAGTGTGTATAATTACTTACAAGCTGTTCATTACCATCAGCAGTAATAATGTTAAAGTTAAACACAATTACTTATATTTTTCGTTTGGCAACTTGAGAAACGTACATTTTATTTTTGATTAAAATGTAGCTGAAAATTAAGAGGAAAACTTCAAAACTGAAGAGCACTAGAGGCTTCGGAACCAGGAGCGCTGGTATAAATACAACTGATAGAAACTTATAGTAACATAAACTTATGATATTTTTTCTTCTGACCATGTGTGATTATACGATGTAGTGTAGTTATAGATGTTGCCTTATTATATTAAGTTCTAAGGTTATTACTTGGCTGAATTTACTAACTTTGAATAGAATACAGAGTAGGTTTTTCTTTTCAGCTATTTTTAATATAATAGAAAATCGTAATTCGCATTGAAAGACTGGTCGATTTATAGACTTCTATTTTAATGAAGAATCTTTATATGAACCTTGTTAAAACTTTTTTTCTACCTAAGGGTTTCCCGGTGGCGAAGAAAATCATTTCACGTTTAGCATATAAAATCCACTAAGGAACAAGTCGTTGCTTTAAAGAAAAAGGCTTAATGATAGCTGCCGAAATACCAAAATCGTTATTCATAAGAACACTGGACGAGTAAACAAAAGAAACAATAACGACTTGTCTTGAGAAAATATATATTCCAGAGGGGAAAAAATGTAAGAAAGTTATATTATAAAGGAATATTTATTTTTATTAGTGAAATATGAATGTAATAAAGCAAACAAATGAATAAACGTCTGAATGCAGAGTACTTTGTAAGATTTTTGAGGCATCCCGGTGTAACGATTTCAAATTATTCCCGTTTTCAAGTTACCCCCGGTGATATGAAATCGTTTTCAGAGTACCGAGGGAATAACATGAAATCGATTTTAAATTACCCCCCTTGATTTCAAATTACCCCCTCTTCTAACGCCAAAATGACAAACATAATGATTGCTTTTAATATTTGTAATGCGTGTGGAGTACGTAAGTACATGATAAAAGGCAAAAGGCCTATTATTTCTTTTATTAAAATTGATTTATATAAAATAAAAGGTATTTTAAAGGATTGTCCTCGCCAGAGCACAAGGTCTACATATTGTCTTCATTCAGTGTATTGTAATTTATACATATCATTTTTTTTCATTTTTTTTGTCTAGTATTTTAACAAACCGTTAAAACGAGTCTATCGGGAAGGGCTAATTTGAAATCAAGGGGGAGAAGATGAAATCGATTTCAGACTACACCCGGGAGTAACCTGAAATCGGTTTTGTCCCACCCACCGGTAATATGAAAACGAATTCAAATTACCGAGAGGTAACATTTACAGGGGGTAGTTTGAAATCGTTACACCGGACTCATTAATATCATTAAAAACTGTGTTTTACTGGTTATAATATTTAGGATAACTAATGTCATTACTTTTATAAAGAATTTATTATTGTTTCTTTATTTTAATATCTATGTTTGTTTCAGTTTGATATATACAAAAATGTATGTAACTTATTAAATGTGTATTGCGAAAGTACCACGTGTTCTCTAAATTTGTGTAATATATTATCGAGCATAAGAATCAACAATATACGATGTATGTATGTAAAATACTGGTATTATTGCCTTAGCTGAAATTTATAGAAAATACATTCTCAAGCTCATGAGAAGTAGTCAACACAAACCGAGATGAGAGTTTTTTGTTTAATATTGTTGGTTTGCTACAGTCAGTATATCATAAGCCTCGGAAGCTATAATCGTGATAAACGCTCATTAATCGGAAAATACAGATATTTGGTAAAGAACTTTTATAAGTTTGGAACGTTACAAGCTCTATAACTTCAGGGGATTAACTTCAGGCGTCGGTATTTCTACGAGATCCAAAGATATCTTCGTTGGTGAAAAACTTACTTGAGCCCAGTGAAGCAACTGGTTAGCCTCCCAGTGAAGTGAATTGTACCTCTGTGTCAACATAGAATTAATTCGCTTTTCGTGAACCGTTGAGAAAATTTGTTTGTTTGTTTTGGAATTTCGCACAAAGCTACTTGAGGGCTATCTGTGCTAGCCGACCCTAATTTAGCAGTGCAAGACTAGAGGGAAGGCAGCTAGTCATCACCACCCACCGTCCCCACGGCTGGGAGGGCGAGCATGTTTAGCGCGACGCGGGCGCGAACTCGCGACCCTCGGATTACGAGTCACACGCCTTACGCGCGTGGCCATGCCAGACCCCACGTTGAGAAAATATTCAGTTCCAGACCAGGTAGAAGGCTCAGTACTATTTGCAAGTTTATAAATCATTATTTATAATTTGTAATAACCGTTATTATGAATTATATTCTTGTTTATATTTTAAAATACATTTGTGTTAAGGAATAAAATTGTTGAAACAGATTTTGTTGTGAATTATCATAAATGTTATACATATAGACATTCAATTAACTTTTAAGTTAATTAAAATTCCCAGCTCTTTAAAATCGTAATACGTAATACGTAAGGAATAGTGACATAATAAATCGAAGACTTGTCCGAGATAACTCACAATAGTGATACTTTATTTATTGCTTTTTGTCATACTTTTTTATTATAAAGACTGTTTTCATTGTTAGCTTAATATAAATATTTAAAATTAACCTAAATCTTGTAAGATAATACCGAAATTACGGTTTGTTTGGAATTAAGCACAAAGCTGCAGAATGGTCTACATGTGATTTGCCCGCTACGGGTATCAAAACCCTGTTTCTAACGGTGTAACTTCTCATACTGTGACATTAAATCACGGGATTGCGTCATAAAATACCGTTAACAAGTGATTAAACGATAAATTATAATCTTTATAAGCAGAAACGTAAGAAAAGTATACTTAGTTACACTGATGGACAGGTTGATTTTAGTTTCATTCCAAGTACTCAGATGGCTACGATAGGAAATTATTATAATTATTTAAACTGAAATACATGTTATAATACTTTTTAGTTATTTGTTACACAGATTTTATAAAACAGTGCGGTCCGCGTTTCAATAGAATAAATACTCCCAAGAGGCTTAGGGGTATGTTACACTGTAACGCCCCCACCGCTGGGAGGGCGAACATGTTTTGCACGACTTGTGCGCGAACCCGCGATCCTCAGATAACAAAGCGCACACCTTAACGCGTTGGGCCATGCCAGGCCTATAACAATACATACTTTACATTATAGTTCACTTTTAATCATAATATGTAAAAACCTTAAATATGATGTTATAACACTTTGTTGATCGAACAACAAAAATTATTAGCGACAAAAACTACGTGTTAACATGAAGCTAACATCTCAATAAAACAAATTCAATCAATGCTAGATTATTGTTTCTTATATCTACGAACTAAAGGTAACCGTTATGCTTCCTCTTAATTCTCTAACTAGCAACACATTGGCTGCTTGAAATAGAAAAACATTAATTTGAATTTGAGCTGATAACACCAGAAGTTAGAAAAATGATAATTTACTTTAATTATCCTATTCTCGAAATTTGTAAAACTTTGGTGAAGGTTTTATAGTCTCGCACGATTGATATATAATAATCGAAGCGCCGAGGGACAAAGGAGTTTTATTATTCGTCAGCTACAGTCACTGTGCTATAGGCTTAGGAAGCTACAATTGTGATTAATGCCAGTTAATAGGAAAACTACAGTATTTGACCAGCAATTTTATAGATTTCGAACAATGAAAGCTATTTAATTTCAGTGAAATACTTCGCAAGTTATTATTTCTATGAGAACATTAAATATCTTTCCTGGGGCATTATAATATTATGATCAATCCCACTATTCATTGGTAAAATAGTAGCCCAAGAGTTGGCGGTGGGTGGTGATGACTAGCTGCCTTCACTCTTGTTTTATACTTCCAAATTAGGGGCCCCCCAGTGGCTCAGCGGTATGTCTGCGGACTTGCACGCTAAAATCCGGGTTTCGATACCCGTGGTGGGCAGAGCACAGATAACCCATTGTGTAGCTTTGTGCTTAATTCAAAACAACAACAACTAAATTAGGGACAGCTGGCGGAAATAGACCTCGAGTAGTTTTGCGCGAAATTCAAAACAAACCAAACGGAACTGCTGTATAGGTAAAACAGATAACATTTTGAAAATATACAAAACATATATTAGACCAGTAATAGACTATGCAGCTCCAGCATGGGTAACTGTAAGTAATAAAACAATCAAAACTAAACTACAAACAATACAAAACACACTTCTCACAACTGCATACAGAGTCCCGAGATCAACATCATCT
Organism: Carcinoscorpius rotundicauda; assembly: GCA_011833715.1. Taxonomy (NCBI): domain Eukaryota; kingdom Metazoa; phylum Arthropoda; class Merostomata; order Xiphosura; family Limulidae; genus Carcinoscorpius; species Carcinoscorpius rotundicauda. The sequence continues at coordinate 42,832,654 of CM022395.1, read as the reverse complement.
AAATTCATTCATAATTACTCGAACATACCAACCATATCAGATAGACTCCTAAATATTACAATTAGATATTTTAACAAAAATTGGATGAAAAATGATTTATTATGCGAACTAGACAGGTACCTCATACATGATGAAGAAAATCCTAAATACCTCTTCCCAATTAACATATATTTTAAACATAAAGAAAAATAAATTAAAGTAAAATATGTATGTATATAAACTTTAAATCTTATATTTATAGTTTACATATTTATGTATTTTAAAATAATAATAAAATAAAATAAATAAATTGCCACCAGCTAACTTGACCTACTTTGAATAATATACTATAAATGGACATTGCCCTGAGAAGGACCTAACATACAAACAGTTAGGGAAAATAAGTTCAGGAAGGAGGAAGAGGTCAAAGTGAACCTGACCCTCCAGGGCAAAATACCCAGATACCATTGCTCCAAGTATAGGTAAAATTAAAACAGACACACGAGTAGATCTATATCAGGACGGTTGGTATGGGTATTAACACTTTTACTAATAAAGTAGAGAACAACATTAATACCCATACCAGCTGTCCTGATATAAATTTATATCTATTTTAATTTTACCTATACAATAGTTACGCTTTCAGGTTAACATGAAGATGACCTAAGAAGGTCGAAACGTTGTTCTCTGCTTTATTAGTAGAAGTGTTAATATCCATACCAGCCATTCTGAGATACAATCAGTGATGTCGAGAAACCCACTTGTTGAGAATTTTATATGCAAAAAACGGCTCGTTTGGGTTGAGAAAATATTTTAAATAGAAGAGCGAACAACGTTTCGACCTTCTTCGGTCATCATCAGGTTCACCCAAACGAGCCATTTTTTGCATATAAAACATTCTGAGATACATTTTTTACTTGAAGTGAGTTTCTCGTCATAACTCATAAAATAGATATAATTTTACACATGAGTACTTGTTAATGTTAGGATTTTGTTTGCAATAAAATGAACCTCTATGTTGTTTCTTCTGTTTATATATATATATAAACTCATTATGCCAATGAGTTCAACATAGAAAAAAACAACGATAAAAAATTGTTTATTTTGAACCATACTCTTGAACCCCAATAAAGGGACTTTACATGTTCCTTTGATCTTATAGACATTTGTCCATCAGTTTTTCTAATTAAAGAATTTTTGGTACAAGAATCTTGAATTGTCATTATCAACAAATTTTATATCGAAATTCATTTTGTGTTTTTTAGCTGTTTTAAAACAATTTTTTTGAACAGCATAATAAAGAGGTTACTGTTTCATTTCAAACTGTTGGTTATATTTTCAGCTCGTGTCACTTGTTTTTTGAGGGTGAAGTTTTATTTATGACTGTGAGAGGATACTTATTTTGAACTTTAACCAACTGACTGCTGGCTCGTCTTATAGGGTGCTGTCGGCCTCCTACTATTAAATAGGAGTTTACTGTATATAGCGTTTAGTTCGGAAACATTCCGCACGTACGTTTAAAGCAGCAGCAGTTAAAGGATTAAACCGTAATTTTAACTTGTTTGTCTCTACAAAGAGACCGAGAAGACGAGTAAATATTTTAACTCTTTTAAATCTTGATGACCCCCTTCTTTTTTTTGTATAAGTTCATTGGTTTGTTGTTTTCTTATAGCAAAGTCAAATCGCGCTATCTGCTGAGTATCCCGAGGAAAATGGAACCCCTAATTTTAGGGTTATAAATCAGTAGACTTACCGCTGTACTAGCAGGGGACATAGGTTCGTGAAAAGAATTCCAATGAATATAAGCGCAGACAGCGCTGGTGCTTTGCGTTATTAAACCCAACTAACTATATAAGCGGAGATAGCTCTGGTACCTTACGTCATTAAATCCTATCAATCACATAAGCGTGCTTGCCCTTTCATCTTTGGGGATCTTATAATGTGACGGTTATTTGTTGATAAAACAGTAGCCCAAGAGTTGGCGGTGGGTGGTGATAACTAGCTGCCTTTCCTTTGGTCTGACATTGTTAAATTAGGGACGACTAGCACAGATAGCCCTCGAGTAGCTTTGTGCAAAATTCAAAAAACTAAACTAAACTGACTTTGAATAAATTATTTAAAACAAATGAAATAGGACTTTTATGCTTAGAACGTCGATCTTGTCATAATGAAAATTCTAAAACGGAAAATTTGTAAAAGAAACGTAAAACTGAATTAAAAAATATAAGAAATATCTGTGATTGGAATAAAAAAACAACATGAAGAAATCAGAGCACAGTGAATTGTTTTTCAACAGACACTTGTGTGAATAGGTTTTTGTGTTTCGTGTTTTTTTTTTACGTCAAAGCTGAACATCAAGGCCTCTGGTGAGAACTTTTTAGTTTTGAGGCGAAAGATTCAGAGCTTTCGACAAAATAATAAATTCTATTGATATAAAGGGCAACCACCCAAGCCAGGAATTTTTCGATCTTTTAGCTGTAAGTTTTTAAAGCAGAAACTATAGGAGGTGAAGAAGCATTCAGTTTATCGATTTTTGACAGGCTACGTATTATTGGTAGGCAAATAAACAAAACAAAAACCAAGGGAAACTTTGTCAGATTTGCCCAACTGTAGTAGGTAGAAATTTAATTTGCGTTTTAGGTTGGATATTAATTCTTTATTCTGATTTCACAAAACGAGTTGAATCATTCGAGATGTTTCTTGTGATCTCTGACAACTATAAAAATGCCTTTATCTGATTTTAATAAAACAATGCCTTTATATTTTTTTAGAGATCGTACGACTTTTAATTATTCCGATTTTAAATTAAGTATTAAGACACATGATCAATAAATAAGTTCAGTGACTTTTAGGGAGAAACTCTAGAATATTTATTTAGGTAGGAAGATTATTTTGGAGGTAAGGGAAAAATCACTTTCGGTAACTTAAAATCGTTCGGAAAAGATTTATTTTGAGATTCATTGTCATATAAACTATTGTTTTGATTACTTTTCAAATGTTATAGTCAAATATTCGAGTCTTGATTTTATTTTTATTTTGTGAAATTACTCGGAAGTAATCACAAAGTCGAAACATTAACTCAAAATTAGTTTCACTTGTAGATAATTATCGGCTGGAGGGATAGGTTTAAATAGGCTTTTAGGTAATTATTTAAACAAGTGATCGTGCTCTTACATCGACAATTAATTATGTACTCTTCAGGCATGAACTCTCTGAGGAGTTTACAATCTTCGGAAAGTGTTAATTAAACTCAGATAATTCACGAGAAAAAAAATTTAGGCCTGAGTTATTGTTTAGCGGCATCTTTGAACAAAAGTGTGTCTATGCTTGTTTTTTTGAACAAAAATTGATCTTTTGAAATTTTAAAAAATAAAACTTGATCTTCAGACTCAAAGTGCCAATTATATACTCCGAGAATTATATACTATTATAACAAAAGTAAAGAAGCTAGAATTTTGTTTAACTACGAAATACGGTAGATGTTTAGATGCAAGTTGAATTAGTTGGTATAAATCTTCCGAAAACTCCAAGAGTAAAGCCAATTTAAATTAATGAAAGAACTTGTAACGTAGACATTATTGTTTACAGATAAAACATGTAACAACCTTTTCAAAAATTATTTTTAATTTTAGTTAAAAACACCACTACCTTTCTCACAGAAGCATAACGGCAAGTCCGAAACCAAGTTTCGACATATATAACGGGTACAACGTAGATGGTGCATTGCGTAGCTTTCTGTTTAACTATAAATAATTTATTTTTTTAATCTAGTAGAATCAAGTGGATACAACTGAATAATAGAACAACGCTAGTGCTGTAACATCAACAGCGAACTACATCGCGAGTCAACATAATAAAAGCAACAAACACACTATTAGTTAGTTTGTTTTGAATTTCGCGCAAAGATACTCGAGGGCTATCTGCGCTAGCTGTCTCTAATTTAGTGGTATTGTGTGAGACTGTTGAATAACATTTTAAAGTGTTTTTGCTGATTGTTATAAGATAATTTTGATTCATTTACGACTGACATCCAAATACTTTGTACGTTCTGAGATACTTAAATGAAATTACAGAAGACGCTTTTTTGAGCTTGCTCGTTTGCAGTATTGCACGCCAGTAGTTTAAATGCACTAATATTAACATCCAATTTGAAGAACCTATCATTTAGACCAAAATAAAAAAACAACATTTGTTTGTGTTTATACGGTCATATATTTTATTCCTCAAGTGAATTTCATTTACTTTCTATGCTGTTCCAACTGCTGTCTTACGATTCTCCTTTATGCCCTCCCAATTTTTCAATGGTAAGTTTGAGAACTTAAGACGCTAAAATTTAGAGTTCAGTACATATCAATGGAGTTTTTTTGAGATTGTTATAGGAAATGTTCTACAAATAACAAGTCCTTGGAGAAGTCAAGGATTAAAGGTTTAGTTACATCTTGAAATTATAAATTAGGTTACTTATGAAACAATTTTTATAAAACGAACTTGTAAAGAGATACTTTCTTAACATGAAATTCAGTTATTGCATAAAAATTGTGTAGTGAAAGTGTTCAATTTTTTTACATAGTTACTCACCATCAACTCTGAGTGGTTAATATTTTTTTTATTATGGACTTACAATATAATATTTTCAACTTTCTTAAACATGCAGTTTTATCGTAATTTTAAAATATAAAATAAAATAAATCGTAAAAGGTTATCCGTTCCAATTACATTTATGATTTACTCTTAAAATGATGAATCTTTATAAATAATACATTTTTTGTAAGAACGATAAACTAAAACAAATATCCACATAAAATGCACTGAGACTTAGTTTATAAAATTTACTGTTACAATGATTTTAACACATACAGGAGAATGTTTATTTTTAAACAATTCACATTTAAATGTACCAATCACTTAGTCTTTTAAAGTTTTCTTTATACATAGGAGTACAAAGTTTTGTTTTTGATTAATCTTATTGTCGTTTCTTTGAACCGAACGAGTTATTCTTAATTTTGATAAAATCAAGTGTAAAAAGAATGCCAAGAATTTTTTACAGCTTTAATTCAAAGAGACAGGTTGTCGTGTACTCTTACTTAGTTATGAATTGTAAACACAAATTTATGGATGAAAATTCACAAAAATAGCTGATTGTTGGAGTAAACATACAAACGTACTTTTTTTCAAATTATTCATGTCTCATTAACGCCTTGATGGTCACTTTATTTTTTCAATTCTTTGATATAGATTTAACGATTCAATAATAATATTTCACATTTAAGTTATAGAGCAATAGAAAAACTATACAACGTTTAAACTATTTATACAACTTCATACATTTTTCACACGCTGAATTTATAATGTGACGAGATATCGTTTGTTATTTTAAGTTTTGTGAAAATCGATCGACGATGGCTCATCAATTAAATATACTGTGGGCTCAACAAATATTAAAGTGGTATGTTCATTACAGAAGACAGAGAAAATAATTCAGATATGTGGTAGTTAGGGAGTTTCTTCCAACGAATGTATTTTGTTGTGGTACAAGTTAGTATTTTTTTCAGTTACTGGGTCTTTAATCGTAATATGAGGTTATCTGTGGTTAATAATTCAAGAAGCAACAGCAAATTCCAAAAACCTGGTCATTCATAGGTTCTTTAAATAAAAGGAATACAAAAACGACTTAAAATAATTTGCTAAAAAATTCTAGGTTTAGTTTGGAAACATTTCTAACGTGAAGTTAAGGATGATAGATACACTGCTAACAAATATAAAATTATATTATTAGCTTATTGTTCGTTACAGGAAATATAAATAGTTTTGGAAAAACCATTAAGTTGTTTCAAGAAACAATACATTACCAAACATAATGAAACCCTCGAAACTGAAATAAATACAGTAGAGTTTGAAAGTAATGCAAAGAAAACCGATGAATACTAGAAAATTTCTTCAAATTAGTGATCTATAAAGAAAGATTACAATATGAAATACTCATATTGTTGTTAATGCATTATGAAATATTTTGAAACTTTTTGAACGAAATTATATACTTGTCACTTTGAAAAACAATTTCTAAAACGTTGTATACGATGTTCGTATAGAATCACAATATTTATGTCTTTTTAAAGCAGTATCAAAGCGTATTAAACAAGCTGACTCTTTGTTTTAAAAGTTATAAAGAGATAATCACATTGTCTTAGACAATTTATATGCAATGAAAGTTTAAGAACTGATGAAATATAATTATCCTTGACAAGTTTTGTAGCAGTTCATATCAAGCTAAATACATATGATTACATTCTGAATATATACATACTTAGCATTGCATCTAAGTTATAAAAAAATAATTAGTTTTGGTTTAGAAATTCTCTTCTTTATTTCCTAAAGATTCGTTTAAAGAACTATTTAGATAATTAAAATTAAGATGAAAATATAATCAGGTTTAATGTAAATGTGTAGGAGATTATAAACGTTTGAGCATTTTGAATTAATTTATTCGTTAGGTAATGTTATTTTGATCTGAACCCTAAGATTGTTTTGGAATTTCGCACAAAGCTACTCGAGGGCTATCTGTGCTAGCCGTTCCTAATTTAGCAGTGCAAGACGAGAGGGAAGGCAGCTAGTCATCACCACCCACCGCCAACTCTTGGGCTACTCTTTTACCAACGAAAAGTGGGATTGATCGTCACATTATAACGCATCCACGGCTGGGAGGGCGAGCATGTTTGGCGCGACGCGGGCGCGAACTCGCGACCCTCGGATTACGAGTCGCACGCCTTACGCGCTTAGCCATCCCGGGCCGGAACCCTAAGAAGTCTGGAGGTTTTACAATAATGGAAAATAGACGTTTAGTATTTTTCATGAACTGTAAATACAAAGTGTAAAAGAAGTGAATAACACGAGGAATTTGTAATGTTTTATCTGTAAGAATAACAACTAAAAATCACGGTAACATAACATCGTTAATAATTACTATTGATTTATTCCTACGTAATTTAGGCATGTATTCTGAAATTAAAAATATAGGTTACTCATTTGTAACTTTGAACTGAACCGTAACGATAAAACTGCGCCAAGTTGCATATAGTCCACTTGAACACTTCAAAGCAGACACGTGGATATTTCACTCAAGTGTAGAGTCATAGGACAAATGAAAGGCTGTTATACATTGGTTATATCTTTATATAAATGAACCAATGGTGTTTAGTAGTGTTATATATATATGTGTAAATATTTTGTAAACGACAACATGTCGTATCGTGTTTGAATTTTCATTTGTATTATTCATTTTTCCATATTGATATTATGGTTTCGAAGTTTAAACTAATATTTTGTTATTCATTCAGGGTAACATTTTAGAACTTTCTCGAATTAAGTAGGCCAATAATATGTTTGTAAATGAGTGCTGGTGACTTCCTGTCTAGACGTGTAGTCTCGTGCAAGAACGGATATGCGTGGATAGCTCTGGAGTTGTATGGAAATTTCAAGATTGTTCGAGAAGTAGGCCTATCGGTATAAAACACGGTGACAAGAGAGAGATTCAGTCATCAGTCATCAGTTTTTATTCGAAAAGAGAGATATTCAGTCATCAGTTTTATTCGAAGACAAAGAGTGAGATTCAGACACCAGTTTCATTTCAAAAGAAGAGAGTTAGTTATTTGAGAAAGATTAAGTGTTTGCTGTGAATATTCAACTTGGATTTGTGATTGAAATTAGATCTACGGAAGCCGTGATTTTATTTCGTCAATCTCTCCGATACATCTGAATTACTGCTTGAGCTGAGAGACGGCGATTTCATTGAACTGTGAACTGTTTCGGAATTTCTTCGTGGGACCAAATTCACACCCTAGACTGGAATTTGAGACTTTAATTTCAGATCATTACATTAGATACAGGCCAGTACCGTTTTGTATTGTGATTTATTTTGAAGTTTGAAACTAGTATTATTTCGTTTTGCAATTAATTTCGAATGTTATAACTTAATATCTGTCACTATTATTATATAATTTGTTATATCTGTTATATTTGTTAATAGTTTAGTGTAATAAATTATACATGCTGTTATCTGCGTTTTTCTGTTGCGTTTAGTCTACGAAGAACATAAAACATTTAAAAAATACGTAACAGTAGGGATGAGAGAATGTTATCCAATTTTGAAGTTGTTTTGCAATCACGCCCTTTTGATTGTAAATAGTTGTATAACTTGCTGCTGCAGTGTCTACTTTCGTCAGTGAAGAGGAAAAAATCAGGGACTCGTGTCTGACGGTATCCTTGTGGTCGTTTACCGAGTCTGTTAGTGTACACACAGTTTCTATCGTAGAGTAAGATAGTCAAGCACACAGCTTTTTAAGTTGCAGACTTACAAATATCTTACTCAATCTGCACTAAACATACGAAGATTTTCTTGGGTAACGGAAACATCTAAATGCGTGGAAATTACACTGCTTATATTTCTTTACTTCTCTTTCTTTACTGATCCTTTACTACGTGTTTCCAACGAGGAGAAATATAATAGCATCAAGATTGTACACATCTTGCGTCACACCCTGCTACTGACGATACCTATTGCCCATTACCAGAGCTCGTTGTGTCGGGTTGGAAATACAACATAGTCTCGGCTAAAACACCATCTACATCATTTAACTTTAAGTGTTGTATTTCCAAGTAACCCAATAAGCTCTGGTACTGGAAAAAAAAAGGCTTCGTCAACTACTTCGTGCATTACAAGATGTGTGCAGTTCAATATATATATATATAAATGATACATAACACAAAATAAAATCCTTTCAGAACAGATAATTGTAAGAGTATGTTAAGTAAATCGTTGGTTACGCGATAACATTTCCTTTGTTCAAATAATGGATAAATTAAGATAGTACGTGTATCAACTAACATAAGTTACAGTATTATAAAATGTGTATCGTTAAAACGTTGGTTTTACTTGTAACTTTTCAAGACATATATTTAAATCCAGACTACATTGTTGATGACATAATAACATGTTGAGACACCTTATGATGAGTTCACCTTTCTATTGAGCCATCCATTCTAGCAGCACTAACCTTAGAAATAAAATATGCAAGTAATACCACCTGCCTATAGAACTTAGTAACACAATCCGCCTTTGTAAAACACATGTAATATCGTTAAATATAAAAATGAAAACTATAAAAATAAGTCGAAATGAGTTGAAATCTGTCTGCAATGCTATGAGATTACAGTAACATTACCAGTCTATTGAAATATCAACTCCTTGGTAAAACACACACAATATTTAAGAAAGAACTATGAAGTTGTTAAGAACTAAATATTTAAATAGCAGATTTAACGTTGTACTTATAAAGAGAAACTGTAATCGTGGTAAAAACTTTTCAGTACTCATGATTGTAATAACATTTTGTAAGTAAAATAAAATATTAATTTTTAAAACTTTGAATATTACTGTTAAGTTTAGACATGTTTATCCTTATCACCCCCGAGGGTCGCGGGTTTGAATCTCTGTCACACCAAACATGCTCGCCCTTTCAGTCGTGGGGGCGTTATAACGTTAAGGTCAATCCCACTATTTGTTGGTAAAAGAGTAGCCCAAGAGTTGGCGGTGGGTGGTGATGACTAGCTGCCTTACCTCTAGTCTTACACTGCTAAATTAGGGACGGCTAGCACAGATAGCCCTCGAGTAGCTTTGTGCGAAATTTCAAAACAAACAAACAATCAAACCAAACCATATCATCCTCTGATAATCTGCTCGAAAAAGTTTTTGCGCGCTCATAATACCAACCCGCCATCTGATAATTTGTTCCTGAACTATCTAAGCTCTGATAATTCCAATGCGCCCTCTGGTGCCACTTTATCGAACTATGTCTTCTAGAAATACGCCCTCTGGTGTCTACTACGTGACAATTACGTAGCTCTCAGGTATTGGCATAATTTGAAAACTACGCCAGCATTCTTTGATTTTCAATCACCTAGGGACCCTCGATGCATCTTCTTGTCACTAGTATGAACAGGTAATCATTTCAGTGGAAGAGTTATATTTGGAATATTTTATTTTTGTCTATGATTCGCGCTCCATTGGACAGTTTGATAACTGCCATATGCTCTTATTTTGAGAGAATTTGGAACATGATCCATCTACATTTTTATACACAATCGTAATGAATGTGAAGGTATACTGTGGGCAGAAATAAACAATGATGTATTTACAGATATATGTTAGACAAAATTATCACTAAAATTACACTCTGTGCTGCCATACGATAGTGTAGTAAGCTTTGATTTCAGCTTAATGAATGATAACGTCTGTATTAAACTGGTCAACAAGTACCTTGACTATCTGACTGTCTAATTATCTTCACTGTTGTATCGACTAGAGCAGGGGTTCTCAACCTTTTGGCACCCGCGACCCCTTTGAAACCCATGTGACCCCCTACTTAGGGCTTACTATCAGCAGTTTATTTTTTCTTTTATTTTCTGTGAAGAAGAGGGAAAGAAACATCTAAAAATATTTAAAAATTCTTTAATTATTTATTAGCAAATTAAATCACATTGGTCCAACCTGAATTCACAAAAATAATATATATTTCTTAAAATATTGTTTTATTTGTTGTTTTTTGAATAAAGCACAAAGCTACACAATGGGCTATCTGTGCTCTGCCCAACACGGGTATCGAAACCCGGATTTTAACGTGTAAGTCCGCAGACATACCGCTGAGCCACTGGGGGGCAATAATATTAACATAGGTTTGAACAGATATCCAACCCAGCTAGTGAGATGCCTGATGTTGCATTTCAGCAGCAAGCTTTGAAATTCGTGGCCGAGCGTTTGTTAGAGCCAGTCTCATGTCATCTCCAACATCCAATCTGTTCCTATTCTTTGTTTTTATATTGACAAGAGTGGAATATCCTGCCTCACACAAGTAGGTAGAAGCAAATGGAACAAGGACACGTAAAGCTGTCATGCTGACTTTGGAGTATGACTGATACATAGCGCACCAGAACTGAGTCACAGATTTCATCTTGAAGAGATCACGAGCTGAAGAGTCGTTTCTTAGATCCAGAAATTCATCTTTGATATCATCTGGGATGCTGGATACATCAAGTTCAGTACAAAATGGGTTCCTTACCAGGGCCTCCTGTTCCTGTGATAACTCAGGGAAGTAACGCTCGACTTTCTTTTCTAGAGACTGAAGATGTTCTGTAATCTCATCTTTGAGGAACTGATCCAGTTGGATCTGAGACTCATCCATCACTCCACAAAGTTTTCAAACATAGCAATGTTTCCAAGATTGGTTTGCCGACGCTAGTTCTGCAGTTTGGAAACAAAGGCCCGAAGAATATCTTTGAAAAGGAGAACATGTGTTTCCCTTCTTTGAAGCTTCAAATTGAGCTTATTCAGCTGGTCAAAAAGTCGGCTAGGTATGCAACCCTTTTATTCCATGCTTCATCTTCGAAGTGAGCTACAAGATCTTTCCTTTCTTGAGTCTCCAGGAATAGCTTTATTTCATCTTTCATTTCAAAGACACAATTTATAACGTATCCTTTCGACAACCAATGTACTGTGTAGAAGAGGACTTCGTGGTCACCATTCATGTCTTTGCATAGTTCTTTGAATATACGAGTGTTGAGTGCTTGAGTCTTCACATAATTTACAATTTTGATTACAGATTCAAGCACTTCCTGCAGAGAGGCAGGGAGAGTCGTACTGGCGAGAGCATATCGGTGAATCATGCAGTGGATGCCCTTTGTTTGAGGTGCTAGCTTCTTCACTTTCGACTGAAATCCTGAATTCGATCCCAGCATAGACGGTGCCCCATCCCTACAAACCCCACACACGTTTTCCCATTGAAGATCTTCGTCATGAGAAAAAGTTTCAACTTTTTCCATGACATCATCAGCTTTTGTTGTGGTTTCAAGTGCACTGCAGAATAAGAATTCGTCTTTGATGTCACCTGAATTAGTGTATCTCACGAAGACAAGCAACTGAGAACATGAACTTACATCTGTTGGCTCGTGAGCTGAAAGGAGAACAAAGGGGAACCCTTGATTTCAGTCAAAACCTGTTCCTTCACCTTCAGAGACATTTCAGAAATGCGCCTCTGTATAGTATTATTTGACAGGGATACTTGCTGCATCTTCTTTGCACTGGCTTCTCCAAGAATAAGATTTACTGCTTTCATTATGAAGGGTTTAAGAAGTGTTTCTCCAATCGTGTGAGGCTTTTTTTGTTTAGCAATTTCGAATGCAATTACATATGAAGCTTCCACTACGGCTGCACTCTGCTGCTGAAACGACCCACTTCTATCGATTCTTTGGCTTTTAAAACACCGTTCATGCCGTTTGAAGAAACCCAAACCCTTCTTTGCGTGTTTTGGATGTTTCGTCTCGAGATGACGCTTGAGTTTTGATGGTTACATTGACTCTGCACTCAGGACAGCATGGCACAAAACACACTGTGGTTTCTCGATGCCGTCGTTGGTGAGCACAGTGGTGTAGCCAATGTTGAGGTAGCATTCTGAGTATCTGCACCGTTTAGCCATGGACACAACTCACCTCTACTGCTTACTTATCTCCTTGTTAAAATAAAATAAAAATGTTAAATAATGAACGTTTTGGCAACTGTAGTTCTTACACTGACAACTTGTAGGGGGTGCAGGTAGAGTAATGATGGGGTAAATATTGAAAGGGAAGGTAGCGTGGCCAGTCGCGCGATTCGTCATTCACCAATCAGCAACGGACATGTGACTCACGTGTAGACAGCGAGCACACACACACGTAATCACAGCTGAACAGACACAAAAGCATACGTACATGCGCGTGCACTCACATACTCGCTACTCACTCGTACACACATACATACAGTTGCAGACATACACATTCACTCACAGGCACGCATACATACACCCATAATATCACCTGATGACATTGAACTAACGTAGCACACGTTTTGCTTTGCACCGAAACAAAAAAAAAAAAAAATGTAAGAGCATGAAAATGTAATTGATGAAATAAAATTAATGTTATCCCAAGCTACTTCTAACGAGGCTACGCGACTCCCCTGCCTTGGGAACCCCTGGACTAGAGGCTGTTCAGCACGGAGACCTGCTGAGGATAGAGGCACGGTCAGGCACAAAAACCACACTCTTTCTCTTGGATCTTCAAGAGCGAACTGCACTTTAATCCCATGAAACATGGAGAAGTTGCTGTTGGGAGACACGTGAGTGCAAGTTGTAATGATACACGACAATAAACTGACTTTAACTATATGATATCAGTGCTAGGCGTTCCCTACTGTATGTTGTGCCCACAATCCATATTAAAGTGAAGTATTATAAAATGTAAGTTTGAAAAGCCATTAAACAGTTTAAGCTAAGTGGTAAAGGTTTGTATTTTGAATCACAAGAGAGACCGATAATTAAAAAAAAGATTGATATAAAATTAAAATAAAGGGGGGTGTTGATTTCGGCATAAAGTGTAGCAACTATTGTACTATACGATTATTCTAAGAGTGCATATAAGTCTTTAGTATTTATCAAGCAACATTAAAGGAATTTATTTAAATTTCGTTTTGTATGTGCTTTGGTGAATTGATAAAAACAATCAAGAAATGTAAGCTAGAAAACGGTGCTCAAGTAGAAATGTATTTTAGGTAAAGTTCAAATTTCTGGTACATTTTACTGTTACTCTTGTATTGTAAACATGAAATGAAGAACGAAATGCGAATTTTTTCAGCAACAGCACGCTAACATTAATCCATTGCCCAGTTAGACACTTTTTAAAACATTTATTTTTCGAACAGTATGATGTTTTGTTTAGAGTTAACTATTATTATAAAATTATTTTGGATCCGGACAAGGTTATACGTCAGACTATGGATCGAAGGTATGGAACTGAGACGTAAGTGCAGTCGCTTAACATGCAGTGGACCGCCATTAAGCCGCGAAATCGCTTAAGCCGCTGTAGCAAATCTCTTGAGCAAGGATTATCGCGGTTCACCGCTAATTTAAGAACGTGTAAAAATGCGGCTTACGAATTTAATCATGGCTTTATAATTTCAAGGGGATACTTAAAAAGGATTTGGTTTAATTTGGGAAATAAATAAAATATATTACAATAGAAATCGACCGTTAATCTATCTTATCCGCTCTCTATGTCAGCGTTATGGAGGCCGCCATTGTTACCAAATCACACCTCTCTATATATTAAAAGTTAATCCGCAGTAAATCCGTGAAAAAGTGATCAATAATTAAAGTATTATTTTTAATTCGATAATCCGATATAATGATCACGCAATGGTCCGGATGAGGCTTCTCGGCGAAGCTGTTGGCGACTTCGGCTTTTCAGTGACAAAGGTTTAAGCTGCGGTTAAGCAGGTTGACCACCAAATACCACGGCTTAGCGGCGCTCCACTGTACTTCATACTTGAACGAGCTATAGAAGTTGCAATTTTAAGATTACGGACAGATATGCTCGAACCTTAATTATTTTCACTGCGCTCAAGGTGCCGTTCAGGCGCTCTCCGCTTGTCCAGCGGTAAGTCTACGGATTTACAACACTAAAATCAGGGCGTCGATTCCCCTCGCTGGGCTCAGCAGATAGCCCGATGTGGCTGTCCTATAAGGAAAAACACACGCCGTTCAGGTTAAAAATTTCAAATCCCAAAGTGTTTTCAAACGTATCCTTAAATATATTTTCACTTTTACTGGTTTTATGTTGTCTTTTAAATTCTACTTTAATGGAAACATCGATGCTTAATACAGGAAGTCAGCAGAGTGAAGGTAGCAAGTCAACACCACCCACCACCAACTCTTGGGATACTCTATTAGAATAGTAGGTTTGACTATTAATGTGGTAACAGTTCCATTTGATAATCACTGGACAGCACTTAGCCCTTCTATTTAGTACCAACACTGTAGCTATGATATGATTATTTTAAAACATCAGCTATTGTTTCTATAGTTTTGTTATGAATATATCTATTTTTATTATTGGAGGACCACCATTCTTGTCAGGATTAAGGGAAATTTCAGGTTATTAAAAGACGAGCGCTTCTGTACTTTTTATAGGAAGGGTTTTGTTTTTGTGTTTTTTATAGCAAAGCCACATCGGGCTATCTGCTATATTCATCAAAGGGAATCAAACCCCTGATTTTTGAATTGTAGATCCGTAGACTTACTGTTGACCTAGCGAGGGACTTTATAGGAAGGTTAATATATTAACACCAGGTGTTATAATAACGATCTGCAAAAGCATCTTCCTCAAATTAACCTGTTTGGAATAACAGAGTAATAATAGTATCTTTTGCGTTTACCATGGAAGCCTGTAGAAAGTATTAGTTGGTCGAAATTGACTTCACATTATTTTAACACACTTTGTTACTTCTCAGTTTGTTCTCCTTGGTGGCTCAGGGGTAAGTTTGAAGACTTGTAACCTTGTTCTAGATACCCACGGTGTATAAAGTACAGATAGACGCAATTTGACTCCAATGTAAATACACTATTCCTCAAGCACATATCATTTTAAATAACTAAATTGTTCAGTTCAGTGAAAATTATGCAAACTACCAATGGTCCATGACAATACAAAGTTCTATACTTTGATATTACCGATCAATATTTGATATGAATTGAGATGCAAACTTGCAACAATATTGTGGTATAAAGTTCTATATTTTTCATTTTCTTTATTTTTGTGTTAACAAACATAACAATAAAAAAATGTTCATTGGGGTAAAACGAATCCATAATTTTATTTAAGCAAATTTTTGCCCGATTTGTAAAAACTTCTTACATGATAGAAAACTTTAAAATTGTTTTCGAAATTTTCATAGCTGAGTTATTGAAAATCCGTTATTTAAACCATAAGAACTTTCATGAAGTTTAAATTCGCAGGCATGTAATATTAGACGTTATTACCTGTGAACTATCAGTTCATTTTGATGTCATAGTTTTTAGTCAGTACTTAATTAGTATTATTACAAGCAAACAGTTACAGATACTGTTTTATCTTTTAATCAAAGCAGCAAGAAGTATTGTACGCAAAATGAAAAATACACACACCGTGTAAACCTTATCCTTGATGTTTCACCCAAGCTCTTTCCGCGGCCATGCACTAGTAAGATAATAACAAATATTCTGCTTTCCAGTGGCACAGCGGAATATCTGCAAACTTACAATACTATAAACCAGGTTTCGATATCTGTGGTGGGCAGAGCACAGGTAGCCAGCACATTGTGTAGCTATGTGATTAAGTAGAAACAATCAAATAAATATCCTAGTGCTTTACTTGTTTGTTTGTTTTAACACTCAGTTAATGTGAGATATTAAGTCGACAGTATCAATTATAAGATCAAAAAAAAGGCAAAACCCTTTGTGAGAAAATATGGCTCGAAAGATTGTCTTTTTATGCCACCATCCACAAGAATGTGCTGTCCGTTTCTACTATAAAACTCCATATCCCATAAACGTCTTGAGTTTAAATCTTAGAAGTATATAAATAAAACTTTCACAACAAGTATCAACTTGGACCTGGAATACTTCTACAGCTAAATATATAAAATACTTTTTTACATTTAGTGTTGCTGGTTCTATGAGAATTAGTACATTTCAAAACTTCTGTCTTTAGACAGTTGTGACATTTTTCCCTAATGTGATTCAATACGTTTCTTATTACAGTTCTACTGTTGCAAGTAACATGAAACTAACAGAAACAGTCAAGTACTTTCATTGGAGAGATCTGTATCGTAATATGTTCGATACGACGAAAACTCGTCTTCAACAGAATACAAATTATCAAAGGATGGGGAGAATTCCATTACAAAGAGAGTTCTTCTTAGCAATAAAAGGTGTAAACTGTATAAAACAATCTTGAAGCTGTAGATAAAAAGGGTAGTGAAAGGTGTTGAATAGGGGAGATTTTCTAGGGTAATGGAAACGTGAACATGCAGATGAAGTGTCTGAAAGGATGCAGAATAAAAGAGTGGTCACATGTAAAGTGTTGAACTTGTTTTGATACTGATTCGTGGTGAGAAAAATCTTCTCCAACAGATTTCCATTAGAACACTAATGACAAAGAGACTCTGAAGTTGAATCTAGAGCTATCGTGAAATTAGGAAAAGTAATAATGAAAATTAAGTACAGATTTCTCTATGTAACATTTGTGACATCAACATCAATTCAAATACATGAAAACAAGTCAATGACATAGCAGGAATGAAACTCGTCTGATAATACTAAATACTAAAGAACAATTATTCCATTACAGAAACATTCAACAGCAATGCTTTGATCTAAAGCACTTCTAAAGAAAGAGCTAAATCACACATACACACACACACACACACACATATATAATTTAAACATAAGCATTATCTAAACAGTTACTTTAATATTTGCATTAAAAGGAAGGAGTACGTTATAAACAGTAAGGCCAGATTTAGGAAAAATATAACATTTGTAAGGCAATTTAAACACTGTATAATTAAACAAAGACATCAGGGTTGGGGATAGACAACTTATCAGTTTTAACTTCCGTTAAAAATGCCTCACATGTAAAGAAGAAAAATGAAGTGATGGAACAAAATAGGGAGAAATGAAATATAATAAGTGAGAAAGATGTGGGTGCTCAAGATGGCAACGTTCCACATCTATATCACCATTTACTACCTGCAAACAGATATGGGTGCATATCTGCTCTCAGAAGAAACAAATGAAATAAAAAAAATAAATGAGAAAGGAAAGGCAGGTGAAGAAGGATGGGTGTTAAATTGGTTAACAACTCACATAAGTCAATAGATACTTTATACTAAAATGTAATGTTTGCAAAACAGCAGACACTGTGGGTGAAGGATGAGCGTTACATTGGTTTACAACTCATATAAGTCGTTAGATATTTTATACTAAAACGTAATATTTGCAAAACAGCAGACACTAAGGGTAAAGGATGGATGTTATGCTAGTCATGTTAATTAATATAACACCCATTCTTATTCATCCATAAAGTCTGCTGAGCTAAAAAAATACCTTATTAATTTGAGATTTTAATGCCATAACCGGGACTAGAATGTCAACTGCAGAAGGTGAGATTTCCTGAATGGTAGGACCTTTTCTTTCTTATTAATTTTTCTTTTTATTTCACTTCTTTTCTTCCGAGAGTAGTTATATTCCCACTTTTGTTTGCAGCCAGTGAGGAGCGATATTGATGTGGAACATTGTGGGCTTAAGCATTCACATCTTGTTCTTTTATATTTACGTACAATACTTTGTGAACTAAGCGATGGTTATTGTTGTTTTTTGGCGCAAAACAGCTAGGTTGTTTGCGCCACAAAGGTTGAGACTGATAGATATTGTAATGTGGGTTTCACTTCGTAGCCATCTACAAAAACTACGACATATCTCATATCCCACATTATAATCTGTGTCCTCATTGGGCAGTTTTTATTTAACACTTGTTTTATATGATAGCTTTATTATTTGTATATATGCATATATATGAGATAAACCACATACATTCTTAAACCTAAAACAGTAGCAACAAAAAAAAAATGCAAAAGAGACTAGGAACCCTCTGGGGTTTCTCCGATTCGTGATTTAGAGTTGGTACTGTATCACTTACATTAGATATTATATGCTTTTTCTTGTGTAATTGTGAACACTCAGGTCAATTAAAGGCGAATAATAGTATTTATAAAAAAACATCGCTTTCAAAAATGATTAACAAAACGACATGAACGAGATTCTGAATATCAGAATCGATCTTATGCCATAAAAAGTGAAACAAGTAAACAGATTACAATATATTTATGTACATTAGGTTCTATACATGCTTAAGTTCATTTGTCTTTCATAGATGATGGAAAAATATTTCATTCTTTTCCTTACAGTTTAAGTAACGTTTGTATTTATACTACGAAAATTGAAGCCATGATTCGTGCATCATACCCATAGTAAATAACGAAAGCTGAGTTTAGACTAGGATGGAGATTACAAAAAAGGAATATATAAGTAATTAAGTCAGTAATTGTACTTTATCTTATTAAGTCAGTAATTGTATTTTATCTTATTAAGTCAGTAATTGTATTTTATTTTATTAAGT
Organism: Carcinoscorpius rotundicauda; assembly: GCA_011833715.1. Taxonomy (NCBI): domain Eukaryota; kingdom Metazoa; phylum Arthropoda; class Merostomata; order Xiphosura; family Limulidae; genus Carcinoscorpius; species Carcinoscorpius rotundicauda. Next base: position 42,813,598 of record CM022395.1, on the reverse strand, counting down.
CAGTAATTGTATTTTATCTTATTAAGTCAATAATTGTATTTTATCTTATTAAGTCAGTAATTGTATTTTACTTTATTAAGTCAATAATTGTATTTTATCTTATTAAGTCAGTAATTGTATTTTACTTTATTAAGTCAGTAATTGTGTTTTATCTTGTTCTTCTCGTTTCGAGTTTGTTTTTCAAGTATGGATATGTTTAATTTTAACAGAAATGTCAAAGTTAACAATAAGAGTGTAGCAGAAGAAATTACATGGAGTTTCTGAAATCCTTATGCTTTGTGAGATAGAAAATTGGAAGGTAATCTGTTAAGAAAGTAAGTACTTCCCACAAGAAACAAATCCTGATTAAATATATAATATCTGAAAGATCAAACTAGAAAAAAAAGAGAGAAGAAAATAGCTGAGAAACGAATAGAATAATTCAGAGTTTGTTGTTTTTGATTGATTTTTTTTTAAAGAACAACTTAAATGTTCACGTAAAGATAGATGAAGTTCCTTACAACGTAATCGTTGAAAGACGATTTATGGTTGAGCTTTCTGGTTTGAGCTCAGAAGTTAATTTACAATTATAGCTTTCAATGCTCCGTGTAAAAGAAATGAGGTTAAGTGAATTATGTAGTAATTTACATGAGATTCCATGAAACACTTTACATGGGTAATGTAGTTTTCTTGTTTGATTTTAATTTCGCACAAAGCTACACTAGGGCTATCTGTGCTAGCCGTCCCTAATTTAGCAGTTTAAGACAAGAGGAAAGGCAGCTAGTCATCACCACCTACCGCCAATTCTTGGGCTACCGTCATATTATAAATCCTCCACGGGTGAAAGGGCGAGCATGTTTGGTGTGTCGAAGATTCGAACCCGCGACCCTCAATTTTCTTGAAATGAATTTTAGGATCCTCGAAAATTTCCAGTTTTCCTTATTGTTTGAACGCAAATGTTTCAGCCTTTTCGTCACACCTGGAAATGTTCATTCCATGTCTGAAAGGTTTGGTTTCTTTGGAATTACGCGCAAAGGCACAGAAGATCTATCAGTGCTAGCTCTCTCTAACTTAGTACAGATGGACTAGAGGGAAGGCTACTCGTCAATACCACCTACCGTCACTCCTTCGGCTACTTTTTTTAACAACTTAATAGTTAGATTGACTGTCATATTTTAACGCCTAAAAGGACGAGAATGTTTGGTGCGAGCCACAGATTGTGTTCAGTGTTTAAGCCACAATGGCAAACCAGACTTCTTTATCTGGAAGAATGGCCCGGCTTGGCCAAGCGTGTTAAGGCGTGTGACTCGTAATCTGAGGGTCACGGGTTTGCGCCCCCGCTGCGCCAAACATGCTCGCCCTCCCAGCCGTGGGGGTGTTATAATATGACGGTCATTCCCACTATTTGCTGGTAAAAGAGTAGCCCAATAATTGGCGGTGGGTGGTGATAACTAGCTGTTTTCCCTCTGGTCTTACACTGCTAAATCAGGGACGGCTAGCACAGATAGCCCTCGAGCAGCTTTGTACGAAATTCAAAAAAACAAACATTATCTAGAAGAAAGAACGAACATACGTGCCAGATATCAAGAATTAGATTTTACATTTCAATGTATACGTTTATTATATTTTCCAACTGTAGTCTAGAAAATCATTAAATCTGATATAATAATAGAAAATGATGAAAACACATTTACTGTACTTATCATATATATATATTATATATATATATACGTAAACGAATTTTATTTGAAGGAATTCACACAAATTGAATATACGTATTTGATGTATAATTTGTTTTAAAACCTTATCTTGCAAAATTAAAGTTTTTTATTTTTTTTAGCTGGGTAAATTTCTATTTTCATAGAACGGTGTGCTACCTTAACACGTATATTGTTAAAGTGCTAAAAATCGGTACAACCAACAACAGTGAGCGATGAAGAAATATTAACTTTAAAAGTCAATCAAAATATTTCATAAACACTACTAAAATCCTTTTTTTTATTTCTAATTAGATGAACACCGAGACTTCTGCCATACAATAGACGCATCTGTTCAAGAAACAGAGGCGAATCGAATTTCATCCAAATAGGCCCGTTAAGGCATGCGACTCGTAATCCGAGGGTCGCGGGTTTGCGCCCCCGCTGCGCCAAACATGCTCGCCCTCCCAGCCGTGGGGGTGTTATAATATGACGGTCATTCCCACTATTCGCTGGTAAAAGAGTAGCCCAAAAGTTGGCGGTGGGTTGTGATGACTAGTTGCCTTCCCTCTAGTCTTACACTGCTAAATTAGGGACGGTTAGCACAGATAGCCCTCGAGTAGCTTTGTACGAAATTCAAAACAAAGAAACAAAATTCACCCAAACAAAGTTTTCACGTATACCGCTTGAACCGTCTATGCAATTGATATACTAAAGTAAACTGCGTCTTATTTCTGCACTGATTAAAAATGCATCTCAAGTACAACTGCTCCTGTGAGTTCCTGCGAAGAACACTTATTTGCCAAGAATACAAATAATTTGTTTGTTTGTTTGTTTCGAATTTCGCGCAAAGCTACTCGAGGGCTATCTGCGCTAGCTGTCCTGATTTAGTAGTGTAAGACTAAAAAGAAGGCAGCTAATCATCACCACTCACCGCCAACTTTTTGGCTACTCTTTTACCGTCGAATAGTGGGATTGAACGTCACATTATAACGCCCCCACGGCATGTTTGGTGTGACCGGGATTCAAATCCGCGACCCCCAGGTTACGAGTCGAACACCTTAACCCACCTGGCCATACCGGACCCAAATAATTTGTAATCTATGCAATATCGAGGTCTTTGAATATAAATATGAAAACAATTTAGTGTGGAGATGACTGTTCTTGGTGTCATGTGAATAAATAATTATTTAATTGGAAAATAATGTTTCAAATTGATGAAGGGGAAATATCTGGTGTTAAATATTGAAAGATAGATTGTTGCCAAAGTTAACCCTGACATCATGCAGTATCCTGAAATGTACGTACGATATGGGCTATTTATATCATATTTATTGAGGTATAAAAATTTGTGAATAAGCTTTGGCCTTAATTTTAAAATGTGCACATTCGTTTAAGTTAAAAAAATAAAAGTGGCTGATAAAGTTCTCGAAAATTAGCTTAATAATAAAATTAAAGTGCATTTTAAATAATAAGATTTTTAAATAAGATTGTATTTTATAACACACAGTCTATGGTATATAAGATGAAGAATTTACGTTCCAAGAACTGAAGTGATTAAAATATCGCCGTTATAATAATCAGCAATAAAATTATTCACAATTAAATTAATTTATTTATTCAGCAAACAGTATGATTTATGAATTTAAGCTAAGGCCTGGCATAGCCGAGCGCGTAAGGTGTGCGACTCGTAATCCGAGGGTTGCGGGTTCGCGCCCGCGTCGCGCTAAACATGCTCACCCTCCCAACCGTGGGGGCGTATAATGTGACGGTCAATCCCACTATTAGTTGGTACAAGAGTAGCCCAAGCTGCATTCCTTTTAGTCTTACATTGCTTAATTAGGAATGGTTAGCACAGATAGCCCTCGAATAGCTTTGTGCGAAAATTCCAAAACAATTCCAAACAATTTAAGCTATAGAGTAAAATATATTTTCACAGGTTTGTTGCTGTAAGTGTTATAATATATGTTTGCTCCTCATCATGGCCTGGCATGGCCAAGCGCGTAAGGCATGCGACTCCTAATCCTAGGGTCGCGGGTTCGCGCCCGCGTCACGCTAAACATGCTCACCCTTTTAGCCGTGGGGGCGTTATAAAGTTATGGTAAATCCCACTATTCATTGGTAAAAGAGTTGGCGGTTGGTGGTGATAACTAGCTGCCTTCCCTCTAGTCTTACACTGCTAAATTAGGGACGGCTAGCACAGATAGCCCTCGAGTAGCTTTGTGCGAAATTCCAAAACAAACAAACAAACAATACTCATCATGGTCAGAAAAACTATTTTGCTATTTTCTTATATTCCCCTTCTTATAAGTCTTTCTATCAAAATGGTTTCAAATTATAAGTCACATTATCCACTTTTATTCAGTTAGCAACATATAATATACTATTATCATACAGAGAAAGGATGTGAGTGGTTGGTATTTTGCTCATAGGGTTGCTCTATAATTCTGCCGCAGCTTTCTCATGCTAATTTATGTATTATACTTTGACTTCATGTTCTATTTACCAACATATGAAAAACCAGTCGTTGAAATGTTTGAACTATCTCTTATTTCAGCCCATTTTTCTGACTTGAATCAATTTATAGGAGTAGAATAGAAAAACACATTTTAGATTATTCAGGGTTTATCGTTTAATGTGACATATACTCTAGCGTTACTCAGAGTGCTTTACAAAAAGTTCAATTTTCTCATTTTATCTTTACATAATTCAACGTTTCACATCATTGAATAATTACTATTCTATCGTAGTATTTACAAAAATAAGTTATGCTTTTCAATATATTAACATCTTTAACTCATTTAACGTGTAAAATATGCAGTATTTCAGGCTAATAATTTCCTCATTAGGTAGGATATAGTAATTTGAGTCCAGCAACTTATTTATTTAAACTTGAAACATTAAAGTGTAATGTTTCATCTCTTCACTGATTTTGAGTACTAACCGTATAATACGGCTCTGCAATTTCATGTTTTGCTAAAACCAAAATCTTGGTAAATTTCAACAAGATGACAATACATAGATTTGAATCACACTCCTTGCAAAATCTAACCTCGTATAATTAGGTACGATTACATTTGGTTCAAATTTATATTAACATTTTATAGACAGTCTAATAGACAGCAGTATTTGTCATGTTCTCTATATGTTATTGTCAGAGTCTTCCATAATTATACATCTGCTGTGTAAAATTTTGAGCAAATATAGAATCCTGTGTGATGTCAAGATTGTAATGGTAAGCGAATTTCAATTTATTACAAAAACAGAGATTTCCTTCATGCACTTCTAGTGTATTAACTTTGATATTACAAGTAAGTGTTTGTGACGTAAGAAGTGACATTGTATGTTTGGACCAATGGTTGTTGTATGATCAGAACTTTTTTCAACACCACAGTGAGATCTAACGCTTTTTAGCTGCTTCTGATTTTGTTTATTTTTAAATTTTGCTGTTTTTTTCTCTTGATGATGAATGAACAACAAAAACAAACACGAATAAGAAAAGCCACAAAAGACAACATTTTATGGCGGCTTATCTTGACTACGATATTAGAAACTGCTTCTTATAAAGTACTTTTCATCTTCTCAAATGGTAGCAGAATCTAGTTTTGATAAAGCTTACATCATGTTCAATAAAAAATTATGAATTTTATTATGTATGTATTAAAATATCTATATTGTGTCTATTTTTTGACTGATCTAGCATCTATCTATTTAGCTATATACTAAAGTGTGAGATATAAGAAATATGAAACCAGAATTTAGTGTGCAAAATGCAGTCTAACATAAAATGTATCACTTGCACACTTTAGTCACCAACACATGTGCTGCATGTTCTTACAACACGGATGATATAAGATTCGATTGTTTGTTTGAAGTTTTCCTGAAAACTACATGTCGAATATGTATTCAAATAACTCTCTACTTTCGAATTCATTTCATATTCTAATATTATTGTAACTTTGTAATAAATAGTTATTTATATATTTGTGGAAGAGTGGTATATGATAATATATGTAACATTGTAATTTGAAACCTCTATTTTCTGAAATTATTTGAATCAGTAGTGTTCAAATTACTTATAGAATGTGCACTTTAGTTAACATAGTTACGTTTAAAGTAGACAATGGCGATTTTCAAAGTGAAATTATTAGAGGTTTTATTACAGTAAGAGAGCAGAGAAGAAATAATTTGTCTTGTCTAATTGTGTTCTAACGTATTTGAACTAGTTTGTGTGGGCTTTGACAAAAAGAGACAATAATTTAAATTTTTGATATAACTATCATAACCAGCAGCGTAATGAATGTTTACACATACGCTTGACTTGTTTTAATATATTATTTTAAAAGAAGTAGACAATGTTGCTTCTGTTAAGTGTTTGAAACATTTATCACCAACAAGTCACAGACATTTACTGTAAAGAATCGATCTCATACTTTTCAAAACCTGACATTAGCTTCACCGATATATTGGTCTCTGTAAAGAAATGATTGAAGTATTTGTACGAATGTTTGCATGTGGTGGTGTCGTTGTTTAAATGCTTACTGTACTATGTAACTCAGGAAAAGAAAGGTCAAGATGCAATCACGATACCAGAAAATTTTGATCGTACATGCATAAACTATCCAATCAGTTTGACGCCAGTTCTTTACTTATATTAACAAAAATAACCTTAAGTAAAATAAAATAGGTAAAAAAACAAAATGTTCTCACACTATAAATGTTATAAAGTAGACAGAAACTTTATTTAATCTTTTATTATTAAAGTTCTCAGATAAACATTTACTTGTAAAGTAACAAGAAGAAAGAAATCTAGTAATTTAGTTACTAGATGCGTAAATTATTAAATCAAACTGGTTTGAAAAGTTCTACACCAATGAAACTTCTCATCTTTCTCTTTGGGAATAATTAAGTTTATGCAATGTAAGATTTGCTTGAACATTTTTCAAAACCGCAAACTGTTTAGTAAATAGACTTTTTTACAACACTGAACAAAAAAGAATTAAATTACTATTTAATTCACTAATTAATATTTGATAGCTTTATTTTAATACTTTATATCTGGGAAAAGTTGATATGTAAAACTTCTATTTATATGAAATGTTCAAGTAGCCTATTTTAGTCCCTTAGTAGCACAGCGATGTGTGCGGACTAATAACAGTAGAAATCAGGTTTCGATACGCGTAGTGTGCAAAATACACACTATGATGTTTGGAGTGTGTTTGAGATTTTAATTTTTATTACATGTATTAAACATGTGACCTATTCCTATCTTACGTACAACCTTACCTCTGATAAGAGTTTAAATGAAAAACTTTTAGAATAGTAGAGTCCACTGAATATAAGTGGTGTCAGCCGTTCTTAATTTAGCAGTGTAAGAATAGAGGGAAGGCAGCTAGTTATCACCACCTACTGCCAACTCTTGGACGACTCTTTTACCAACGAATAGTGGATTGACCATATCATTATAACGCTCCCACGGCTGAAGGAGGAGCATGCTTGGTGTGACGGGGATACGAGCCCGCGACTCTGGAATTACGAGTTGAACGCCCTAACCACCTGGCCATGCCGGGCCAGATCCAAACGAACCTGACTAACAATGAAACCATTTCAGCAATATGAAATCAAGAAGACACGAGATATCAATTATAGGTATTCTTCAGTCGTATTTTTAAATAGTATTTTACTATATATACATATCGAAGCCGCTCTCTGTTCACATTACTTTTATTCGTAATGCTCCACCCTCTGTCCGTAACGTTACATATCTTGGAAATGCTTTACCTTCTGTAAATAATACTGACTTCGTTTGTAACGTTCAAATACCAGATGAGTAGGAAGCCTTATAATTAAAAACAAAAACAACTCATGTTCAGAGTAATATCATACAATATTAGAAAAACAACAACCAACATATGAGAATAACATCATAGTTTAAATTAGGGACTTGAATTATTTGTTAATATTAAAATTATAAAGACTGGGTGTTATAGTAGTTATGGCACTCGAGTATTATGTGCATATTTCACATTTAAATCACAGTTGAGTTGGAATTTTACGTTGTTTTTATGTTCATTTGTTTTAAATATTTATTGCTATATTTACAACAAGTTCTTTGAATATTCGTAAAAAATTCAAATATCGTTGTATATTAAATCAGAGATCTCATAATATTTTACACAACAAAAGTCTCTGTCTGTGTCAAATACAATTTAAACATCTTTTCAACCCAGTAGATGTCTCTGCGGTACAATACTGTTGGTGTTCTATAATTCATTTAAGAGAGTTTTAAAAATGTTGTCAAAACTTTCATAAGGATTTTTGGTGAAAAACTATTCTTTCATGTATTTTCCCTTTACCCTGAAATTTTTTACATCTACCATCACAGTTAACAAATCTCAGGGTGACATGTATAACCATGTAGCAATATTTCTCAATAACTAGTTCTTTCGCATGGTTAAATCTACAAGGCTTTGTAAAGGATATTTGAACAGAACATTAAACATACATCAGTCAAAAGTTCAATCGAGGACAACTTATTGGAGAAGGCTGAATAAATAGATATAAAATGTTTGTTATTTTGATGAAATACTGAAAAAAAAGGATATACGTTCTTTATGCAAACTCATTGTTGCTATAACATAATCGATTTTTAGAAAACGTGTTCATGAAACATTTATTTAAATTTAATTTTCAGAAGAAATATCAATCAGCATTTACTGCCATATTATAGTATTCACATTTATATTAGATTTGAATGTACCGAAGCCACTTATTGTTATTATTTTACTATATAAAATCATAATGTAATACTAACTTCATTTAGACCAATTAACTTTACATTTTTTTCTCTAGTGGTGGAACTTATTTTATATGTTTTATATTTATTTACCAGCTGAACTAACTTTTAAGTTTTAACCGTATTCGTTCGACACAAATATATATTAGTCGAACTCAAATCCTAGTACTTTTTTTCACTTGTTAAACAAACTTTTGTTTATTAGTATAACATATTGACTCGAGTTTCGTTTATGTTACAATGGTTATAAAACGTTCGAACAATATCTCGTTTTGTCTAATTGGTTGAACACTATAAATATATACTACGGATACGATCTTTACAGATTCATGAATTATGGAGAATGAAATATTTAAAGGCTTGGTTGGTTGGTTTTGGAATTTCGCACAAAGCTACTCGAGGGCTATCTGTGCTAGCGGTCCCTAATTTAGCAGTGTAATACTAGAGGGAAGGCAGCTAGTCATCACCACCCACCGCCAACTCTTGGGCTACTCTTTTACCAACGCATAGTGCGATTGACCGTAACATTATACACCCCCACGGCTGGGAGGGCGAGCATGTTTAGCGCGACGCGGGCGCGAACCCGCGACCCTTGGATTACGAGTGCACGCCTTAACGCGCTCGGCCATGCCAGGCCACTATTTAAAGGCACATTACAATATGCAATAACTTAACAATTGACCTGCCTATTACCGACTAGGGCCTGACATGGCCGAGCGCGTAAGGCGGGCGACTTGTAATCCGAGGGTAGTGATTTCACGCCCGCGTCGCGCAAAACATGCTCGCTATTCCAGCCGTGGGAGCGTTATAATGTGACGGTCAATCCCACTATTCGTTGGTACAAGAGTAACCCAAGCTGCCTTCCCTCTAGTCTTACACTGCTAAATTAGGGACGGATAGCACAGATAGCCCTCGAGTTGCTTTGTGCGAAATTAAAAACAAACAAACAAACAAACAACTACCGACTAGAACATCTTATACTTTATAATACCACAGCGTTAGGATTCTGGTTTTTTTATTTCACTTTCTTTTTTTTTATCAAATTTCCTTGAATATATTATAAAGTTAAATGTTAGTATTTTCGTATAGCAAAGCCACATTAGGCTATCTGTTGAGTCTACCGAGGGGAATCGAACGCCTAATTTTCGTGTTGTAAATCCGTGGACTTACTGCTGTACTCGCGGGGAACATATAAAGTTAAAAATGAAATGGATTATCTGCTGACAGATGAGAAAACTGATAAGCTGCTTTGCAGGTACAAACTTTTGAGACGCGAATTTGATGATCGTTGCTGTTATCTTTCAGGTTTCTTATCACTAACAATCAAAAAATATTTTTAGTACAAAAATAATTTATAAAAGTAGAGGAACTGATAAGCTTCAATTTATTTTGATCTTATTATTTTCTTCTCATGTTAAAGACATTCTCCTAACTTTCAATGTGCATAATTCACAGTAAGATTTAAACAATATTATGATAATTTTAATTCAACTCCATATTTTAGATAATACGAAAAAGCGATAAAACTAGGATTTTACATTCTGGGTGTAAATCGAAATTATTCCCTCATTTTCTTCTTCAAAATAATATATAGAGTTTAATTCACATTGTAACTTATTATAATTTGAAATAGTCTAAAATTTTAATATTAATTTGGAAGTTAACTGAATGTTGGTATGTATCAAATTTGTGATATTTGAAAATATGATTGTTATACACAGTTTTCTTTCTGAAAAAAATGATATTTTAGTACACAAACAACAATACAGTTTATGATAACGGGTATTACAAATAATGATTCATGTACAAAAGTTGTACAGACTTTACAATGTTAAGACTTCTATCTGGCCTGGTACTGAATATTTTAACAAAGGTTAACGATGAGTAAATGAATTTCAAGTTGATAGCAGTATACGTGTATGTGTGTTTTCTTTTAGCAAAGCCATATCGGGTTATTTGCTGTGTCCACCGAGGGGAATAAAATTTCTGATTTTAGCGTTGTAGATCCGTAGACTTTCCGCTGACCCAGCAGGGGACAATAGTTGTACATACAGTTAATTTAAAGCGTAAGCTGATTTTTATTTTTTCCACTAAAGTTGCATAATGTCTTTGAAGAAATACTAACGTGCGAAATCTGTAAATGTTCTTATCTGTAGTTTTCCGATTGAGAAGCGTTAATTATCATTATAGCTTCTGAGGTTTATAGTACACTGACTATAGTAAACTAAAAATATAAAACTGTCTCCCCGCGTGTCGATATACAGAAGATAAGGCGATGTTTTAGAAATTTCAGTTGGCAACAATATGAAACATACGTTTTTGATTCCTACATTCGACAATTTTCTACAAATTAAGAGAATAGTTGGAAATTTCGCAACACACATTTAACACTATAAATTACATGCATTTCTGAATATTTGTTTAGCTAAAACAAACTTTGATATTAAAATAAATACATAATAGTAAATCCGTTACAACATACACTCAATTATCTTTTGTATGTAAGGATATTTTTAAATGTGACTAGCGTATCTCTTTGCTTAAACATGAGCTATCTTTTTCTTTAAAAAAAACTTGTATGATTATATACGGTTACAAATACTCACCTTTTTGCAGTTGAGTTACGATGTGGTGATATTTTTCTCTAAAGACAAGGCACTCTATAAAACGTAAAATAAAACATATGCATTACCTTATATTAACTTCTTGAGGCTACCCCTGGCATGGCCTAACGCGTTAAGGCGTGCGCTTAGTAATCTGAGGGCTGCGGGTTCGCGCCCGAGTCGCGCCAAACATGCTCGCCCTTTCAGCCGTGGGGGCGTTATAACTTTACAGTCAATCCCATTATTTGTTCGTAAAAGAGTAGCCCAAGAGTTGGCGGTGGGTGGTGATGACTAGCTGCCTTCCCTCTAGTCTTACACTATTAAATTAGGGACGGCTAGCACAGATAGCCCTCGAGAAGCTTTGTGCGAAATTCAAAAAGAAACAAACAAAATAGAGGTTTCTAATTTAAGTTTTAACTTTCGCCAACATGATAAAATCGTATATATTCCATACTTATCGAAAGTTGGATATATCTAACATAAAAAAGAAGTATTAATGAAATTCAATGCAGATAAAGTAATCCAAATAATTTTCCCATATGAGCTTATTTAGATCGAAAGAGATTTACTAACGGAATAATTCCATGTTAAATAATTACTGTAGTTTTACTCAATGTTATTTCAAACACACAAACATTTATTCATATATCAGTATCATGTTTTACAAAAGTAGAATGTGTTAAACTGTGCGTATGCAAAATTTTTCATGATTTTACAAAAATTATTGTTAAAATATGTATTTATACATGAAATATTTCATGTTTTATAAAACATTGTTTTAGACGATACATATGAAGATTTTCATGTTTTTAGATAAATATATCAGACTATTTAGGCTCGCTCAAACACTTCAAACTCAAGTAGTAGTGTATGTAAGGTACATTGATAGCCCGGAATGGCCAGCTTGGTTAAAGCGTACGACTCATAATCTGAGGGTTTGCGGGTTCGAATCCACCTCGCACCAAACATGCTCGCCCTTTCAGCTGTGGAGGCATTATAATGTTATGGTCAATACCATTATTTGTTGGTGAAAGAGTAGCCCAAGAGTTGGCGGTGAGTGATGATGACTATCTGCCTTTCCTTAGTCTTACACTGTTAAATTACGAACGGCTAGCGCAGATAGCCCTCGAGTAAATTTGCGCAAAATTCAAACATTTTACATTGATAAACCCACAGTGGCACACCTATGGACTTACAATATGAAAAACCGTATTTCGATACCCGTGGTGGGAAGAAAACAGAAAGCCCATTGTGTAGCTTTGTGCTCAATAACAAACAAACAATAATGATAAAGAAGACTTTTGCATTGTATAAAAACAAAACAAAGTATAGATGTTTAATTTTTTTTTACTTTATTAATTATCGTTAATTTAGTTATTTATATTGTTTCAAATATTCATTTCTTTTATTGCCATGGATAATATACTAAGAATGATACTTTCTAATTTTCGAAAATAGTTTCCATTGCGAATTAAGTTGCTGCTCAAATCACGGGTCGTGTAATTACAAGTTTACGAGAAATTATCGAGAATTTTTGGTTTTGAATTAAAATCTGATTGCAAGTTGATTGAACCCAGTTTGTTTTGACCAAGACGTGATTTTTTAAATTTAATCTTGACCTTACAAGTCACCAATAAATCGTAATTTTATCTCTGAACAGAAACTTGCATAATGCTACAAATTTTGTAGAAAACAAGTAAAACATTAGTCTATAGTTGAATATAAGTGAAATTATGTAACTGTAGTTACGTTTGTTTGAAATTAAGCAGAAAGCACAATACGTTATCTGGGTTTCTGGAGTGTGAGTCTTCAGACACACCGTTATGCCACTGTGGGCCTGTAATTATGTACTCTTCATGGTATTATAATAGAATTGCTTTGTCTGGCAAGAAATGAATTTTCAAGTGTTACACATTTTGTGAAATATTTAGTTGTAAGGAACATATAAACAAAAGTAACTTTTCAACAAAAGCACGAAGGAGTAAATTCATCACAAATAATCTTTGTACTTTATATCCAGGCTATCTGTTTCTTTGAAGTCTATCTTTTAAAAAAAAAATCATTATATAATTCTAAGTCTGTCTGAGCTCATAAGATGCGTGAAGAAGAAAACAAAATCTTCTGTTCAGTCTTGTCTGACCATTAGAGAAGACAGAAAATTTCTACTGACAATCCGTTAATGGGCTCAGATGGGAAGTTAAAGGAGAAATGGAACCTCAATCTTAGTTTTCTCATTTAAAAACAGAATGAATTTTATGATAAAAAATAAATGAGAGAAGATTAGGAGTACAGAATATAGTATATGCCATGAAATCAGTTTATAAATACAAGGAGATATTTTATAAGTAGTGAATGTGTTTACTTCTTTGTTTTAGACACATTGGTATCAGACTCCTTTTTGAGCATTTTGTACGTGATTTTGATGATAAATTAAGACACTTTAACAAATATTGGAATTGTGAAACACCTCTTAAAACTAAATATTATTGTTAACTAGCTACAGATTTTATTGCGAAATGAAAACACTCGATATACGTAATTTTCAACTTAAAACACAATTAAGTTATTTTCTTGATTAAGAAAACAATTCAGAAAAAGTAACAATAAGGTGAAGAAAGACTAAAATTTAATTGAGTTAATAGTATAAAATAATCACACCATAAATAAGTTTTTCGATCACCTTAAATTTTTTTTAACGGTCTTAATAGTCAAAACCAATGATTTAAGCATTATAAAACTCTTTACGTTACGTAGAAACAGGCGAGCTTAATAACCTTCAAGAAAAATGTTCTGTGATCTTAATACGTTAAAAATCGTTTCAAAAGAATTGACTGTTCATCTAATAAAAAAAGAAATTAATGTTGTAATCACGATAATGCTTATAGCTAAATTTATTCTAAAAAAGAAATGTAGTGAAATATTAATTGCATAATCTTCACCGAGGTATCACATGTCAGAAGAAGTTCCCAAGAATAATTTTCATTAATTTTTAATAAGACTGGATTTACTTTTCTTATTTTGTCACTAAAGAGAGTGAAGTGTTTAATTACCACAGTTTTTATAAATGTAATGAAAGTGTTTTTTGATTAGGCTGAAGAAACAAAAGGTTTTATTGAAAAAGTTGAACCTTCGTGTAACAGTTAAAATAATCTGTAAAATCCTATATTTTATGGTGTCAATAAATTCATTTGATACGCCTTCTTATCTACATATAAAATTGATTTTTTTTATAAACCTATCATTATCTCGCAGAAAAGAAATCGTAATCGACTTACCTTGAGCCATGAACATACATCCAGGACTACGAACGTTTGTATGTTTAAAATTCTTACGTTTCGATTTTCCTTATGCGATATTAAACAGTTGATATTCTTTAAAGTTTTCGCACACTCTTGTTTTTTAATATTAAAGCTTTAAACTCAATAAAACATTGGTTTAAAGTTTGATAACTAAAACTGAATTAGCTACTGGCAAAACCTAAATATATAAAACAACTAGTTTCACTTTATTGATGGGTGTTTTGAAATTTCGCGCAAAGCTACTCGAGGGCTATCTGCGCTAGCCATTTCTAATTTAGCAGTGTAAAACTAGAGAGAAGGCAGCTAGTCATCACCACCCACCGCCAACACTTGGACTACTTTTTTATCAACGAATAGTGGAATTGACCATCACATTATAACGCCCCCACGGCTGAAAGGGCGAGCATGTTTGGTGCGAGCAGGATTCGAACTCGCGACCCTCGGATTACGAGTCGAACGCCTTACTTTATTGATGGAGCAGGATATTTCAACAAAATAAAATAACCTTTGAATATGGGTTTTCAAACTTGTATTTCAAATAACGGTAATGTAAAATATTGGATTAGATGTATTTAAAACCAACAGTTTCTCTACTTTCTTGTATTTATGTTGCTAAAATTTAATTTTTTAGAAAACCTAAAGTTAAACCCAGTTTAACTTATAGCGTAAGTGTTAATAACAAACTATAAAGGGAAGATGTTTAAGGTTCTGTTTTTTATTTTATTACAATGTAATTAAAATTCTTAACTTAAAAAGGGGATCGTAAAAAATGTTATACTTTCAAGTCTACATCTCGGGACTCTATGAAATTAGTACTGTAAATATGGAGTCAATATGGGAATTTGTAGCTTTCAGAAAATAATATACAAACTACTTCCAATCTAGTTCATTTACTTTATAGAGTTTTCAGTTGTAGGCTTGAAAGTATAATATTTGCTTTTGATTCAACATGCTTCCGTACTTGTTGGACGATCCCTACTTCTTTTTTAAATTAACAATGTTTAATTACTTTTTCCATTTGTGAAAAATAAATTTTAAGCTACGAACATGCACATGCATTCAATTGAATGTTACATGTTTTTGAACAGTTTATTGCTACTTTATTCCCACCTAACTATTATTTATTGAGCCGGTTGGTTTTGTGCCTGAGGTTTCATGTAAATATGTGTTTAACATGTATCGAGTACAAAAGAAGCTGCTCTCAACAACAATATATATATAATATGTATTTATAGCCAATAAATCAGCTTTAAATGAAAAATAAATTTTAAATTGGTCATAAACATTTGTAAGGTTGTATATAATATATCTGTCTAGGTTTTGGCGTAAAATACCCAACTAATTTTTTATAGGCTTCTGAAACAAAATAAGAATAATATTAAAATATGCTGTCCCGATTCTAGCGTAGAATAAAAATCAATAGAAGAAATCACTACCCACAAGACTATAGAATTCTACCATGACCATCGTTTACTGTTAGAAAATTCACTGAAATAGCCACAGAAAACCATGACAATGTACAGTAGAAGGACTCAAATATGATGAATCCTCAGTCGCGCAGTTTCAACTAATGAACTATAAGTTGCAGAAATAATTTTTCATTTAATGCCCATTATGAAAACTCTGGATTATTTTAATGAATGAAAGTGAGAGATATACAGAAATTATTAAGGTTGAGAAAACGAAGGCTCTTAAATTAATTACAAAAATTATCTTATGACATACTCAATTCTGCATTCGTTAACATTGACCAGTGTTTGTAAAATATTCGTAGCCGTTTTCCGTGTAACAGCTTGCAAAACTATAATCAATGATAATAAGGCTGAAGTTACTGTTATAGGTATAGGCATTATTCACTATAATAAAACGAACTATTTCGAACTGATATAAAACGGAGCATTTCTGACTGGTATAACTCCTACATTGCTGCATTGCTTAAATGATATCGAAGAGCTTATAGTGGCAGAAAAAAGAAATATCTGTACAACCTTTGCATAATTTGTTGTGCATAGATTTTGGCACACTATACCTAACCGATTTTGCTCTAGAGTTCGGTGTTTAAATAACTTAGAAAAAATACTTGACCAGTGGCGATGAAAAACTGATAAAATATCTTCATTTTGTTCAAGAATCATCAACATGAAAGATAGTCTTATAATCTGCACAGAATTATTTTAGAAAGTCTGTCCAGGTTTGAAACCAATATTCAAAGCCATTTTTTCTGTGATCCTGTGAGAACAACAAATGGATGAACTTTGAATTTTAACTAAAAATCGAAAAATGAATTGTTTTTGCTTTTATCAATATTTTAGTAGCTTTAGTTATTGAAATAGAAGGTTTTGAGTGTTTTTCAAGAAAAAGTCTGCTTTTTAAGACGATTTGTGGCCTATGTTTACAATTTGTGAGAAATTGCTTTTCTTCAATAAAAAAAGCTGTTATTTTGGAAAATATACAGCGATGACCTTTACTCATACGAGGAAGTAATGGAATAAAACTGGGGAATATAAGCTGTATTTTATGTACAACAAACATTTTACTTTATAAGCGAAAAAATCGATTATTCTCCATAAAAGCTTTCAAAGTCTTTAGT
This sequence comes from Carcinoscorpius rotundicauda, assembly GCA_011833715.1. Lineage (NCBI taxonomy): Eukaryota > Metazoa > Arthropoda > Merostomata > Xiphosura > Limulidae > Carcinoscorpius > Carcinoscorpius rotundicauda. The sequence goes on along the minus strand of CM022395.1, from coordinate 42,796,634 downwards.
TAATAATGTATTTGGTGTACACTTTTCTATTCCTATGTTTAGTGTTTAAAACTATATGATAACGGCACTTTTTCATTCAAAGTATTTATACACTCATACAATAAATATGTGTTTAGACAGAAAATTTAGGTTTCTAAGACAAAAATATCCGTTGTTCTTAATAAAATTGGAAAACAAAGGAAAGCTGTACAACGGTTCAGAAAGAAATGTATAATAAATAACACTGATAAGCAAAGTGAGACATTTTATTATTATTTTTTTTAATTTCGTGCAAAGCTACACGAGAGCTATCTGTGCTAGCCATCCCTAATTTGGCAGTATAACACTAGAGGGAAGGCAACTACTCATCACCACCCACCGCTAACTCTATTACCAACGAATAATGGGAGTGACCGGCACATTATAACGGCCCTACGGATGAAAGGGCAAGCATGTTTGGTGTGAAGGGGATTCGAACCCGCGACCTTCAGATTGCGAGTCGAGTGCCTTAACCACCTGGTCATGCCTGGCCGCGACGTGTTACAGCAGATGAGAATTTATGAACAAAAAGGTCAACGTCAAAATCATTTCACGGGTCCAAGCAGTATAGACAAGTATCCCCTTCTTTTAAAGTGACACAAGTCACTTCCACGACATATATTTTAATCTATCATATACCCAAAGTAGGTATGGAGAAAGTATGCATGTTATTTTAAACTGTCGTACGCAACGACTAAAATTTATGCGTCATTGAACTGTTAAAACGTGTATCGTGAAATCATTGTCCTTGTAAATTAGGTGGATTATGGAATCCAACAGGTAGAAAAGATGTGTGCTGGACCTGAAAGCCTTACGACAGGGCTTTTTGTAATGGAAAATACGCTGCAGGGCTATTATCAGTACCCACACTCGTCAGCTGTAACATGACTGAACGTGACATAATGGTCTTCATTTACGTGGCGAAGTTCCAAAATAATTTCAATTTAAAGTACTCGACCTCTGTGCTATAAGTGTAAGGTAGATAACTAGGAATAAATCTAAGTTTAATTGAGATTTATGAATTTTATAAATAGCATATAGAAAAGGTAAATCTACATATTAATTTGGTTTAGTATAGAGTTTTTTTTATAAGTTTAAAAGACATTGTTAATTACTGTATCTTTAGATTGATTAACAAGTTTAAATGTTTGTGTACTATTGATTTATTTTATCATAATTAATGCGTAAAGCTTTCACCAATAAAACTGAAATTATAGTTACCTTTACCAACGGAAACTATAACATATTTTTGTAATTATTAAATCTTATTTTTAGCTGTTGATATGATAAATCTATATGGTATTTCTTTATTTTTTACGGAATAATTTAATTTCTTCAATTACGTATAGCCCTCCAGTGGCTCAGCGGTATGTCTGCGGACTTACACGCTAAAATCCGGGTTTCGATACCCGTGGTGGGCAGAGCACAGATAGCCCATTGTGCAGCTTTGTGCTTAATTCTAAACAACAAACAACAACATCAATTACATATAACTTTCATTCAAAATCATCTAGGTGGACAAGGTGTAATATAGTTGAATTTCAAAATATATTCATAAATATTGCTTACAGTAGGTTCTAGAACATGTTGATTATTATATTTTGTGGCTATAACTTTCATTCAAAATCATCTAGGTGGACAAGGTGTAATATAGTTGAATTTCAAAATATATTCATAAATATTGCTTACAGTAGGTTCTAGAACATGTTGCTTATTATATTTTGTGGCTATTCTGTAGTTAAACCTTTTTTAAGTACTTCACATGGTAGTTTATTTATCGTTTATACTTTTCAAGTTGCCAGTAACACTATGTTTTTGAAAAATATCAATAAATTTACTATTTTTCACGCTCACATGGTTAACTTTATCTACATTAAAATTAATTAAAAATATAATTACATAATAGAAGACCAATTAGAACATCGTATTTTATAAAGAACCATAGGCTTGAAGTTTTTACAAAGAAGAAAATTATTTAAGCATCGTTACCAAAAAAAAGTCACAAAGACAGATTAATATCACCCAATGTAGAGAATGAGATAAGTTTTAACTATTGTCTCGCTAACATTTATGATATTATAATATAAATCATATATTATTTGTGATGTCTAAACACTGATATTTAGATCTAACTTAAAAGAGGCTTTAAGCTGACGTTGTAAAATAAATCAAAACAATAAAGCACAGAAAATATTCTAAAGAATAGTGAAAGCTAGTACAGTTCTTTATTTTTATTATAACAGTTGAGACTGCATGAGACAAAACCTCAGATCCACAGGTATTGCGAAGATGCTTTAAGGATATTTGATACAGTTTGCTACATAAGAAGTTCGTGCCTGAAGTACATTTTGCCGAGAAAGAAAAGAGTTTATTTTTTACATTCAGTATTTATATCTGGATGTTCTGCTCATAAAGTGAGTGTTGAAGGTTTCTATGCTACCTTGAATTTTAATTTTTAATGCTACAATTACTTAAAACTCAAGATAGAATAAAGAGAAGTGTACCTTTGTATCAACTTAGAATTACTTCGCTATCCGTGAACCATTCATAAAAGATTCAGTTCCAGATCAGATGTAAAACATAGTATTGTCTGTAAGCTTGTAACCTTGTTGTATACAAATCAATATTTGTAATAACCGTTATTATAAATTTTATTGTTGTTTATATATCAAAATGTACTTGTAGTAAGAACGAAAATAGCGTGTATAAATTTCGCTGGCAAATGTAATAAATGTGATACATACTGATATTCAATTAACTTTTAAATTAAAATTTCGGCTATTGGAAATGTACGTAGCATGATAAATCAGAGACTCGTCTGAGATAAATTATAATACGTAACAAAATCTATTAGTATTAATGGATAACACCATTGAAGTAAGCAAAGCTTTCGGGCTCTAAGTAAGTGTTAAGAAGATGAAAATTATGGTTACATCAAAGAAGAAAGAAATAGCAAGAGAAAATATCAGAGTAAACAAAAACATTTGGAACAGGTGGATACGTTTCATTACTTGGAAAATCTACTCACCGGAAACGGAAAGTGTCAGAGGGAAATATGAAGAGGAACTGAGATAACACGATCCACTGCCATCGTTCGTTATTAACAACCAAGATACTTGCCAAATAAATCAGAATTTGAAATGTTATGTGTGGCCCACTCTCTTATGTTAGTGAGATACGTAATACGTCCAGAAAGATATTGAAAGCTTTCGAAAGTAGGTGTAAAAGGAGAACTGTGCGAATAATATGGATAGAGAAACTGTGAAATGGTCATTCTAAGAAATTTTCATTAGCAGTTTCTACTTTGCAACATAGTGTTCATTCGCAGTGGTTAGTTACAACAGTATCAACTGCTACAAGAGACATACTCAATACTAATTTCTAAATGCAAGAAGGTCAGCTAAACTTTTGATGTGACAGCAAGAAAAGCAAAAGACGGGGACCTTAGACTAAATCAAAATAGTTTTCGTGGAGGCTTGAAATCCCGTTAATTTTCATAAACTTGTAGTAAGAGTTTATAGACTATATAGTTTACAGAGCACTGTTTGTAATAATTGGAAAATTATATTATTCGAATATTTTTTGAACTTTTTTTCGATAACATTTTACTAAGTTTTTCGTGATGACAAGAAACTTACTTGAAGTAAAAATGAATTATCAAATGGCTGGTATAAGTATTAAGTAAAGTACAGAACAACATTTCATCCTTCTTAAATGATCTTTATTTTAACAAAGTGAGTCGCAAACCTTCAAATATTGTGTTTTTTGAAGCGAGAATAATACGAAACATTGAGTTAAATCGTTTTATTATACCTTATTTGCTTAATAATGTATGGGATATACTAATTAATTTTTGAGTTATCAGAATATTTTAGGCGCTTTTCAGTGAAATTTACACTACGCTAGGAGAAATTTTCAGCGAAATAAAGCTAATTGTGAAGATATGTTTTGTAACTTTCACGTGCCAGTAAGTGTATTTCTTAGGAAATGATAAACGAATGTGAAGGAAAGTTACTGACAGTATTAAAAAGACAACAAGTGAAAATTTTCTCGCCGAGAACTTGCTTTTATCGAAACATGTGTGACATTCTTACATACATTGGTTTTGATAGCTTGGTATAGCTTAGGATACTCTTGTCGTAAGTTGCACATTGGGGGATTCAGTCCCATCACCGAACATGCTTTTACTTTCAACAGTTAATCTCACTTGTTGATAAAACAGTAGCTTATTAGACGGAAGTGAGTAGAATTAACTAGCTGCATTTCTTTCAGTTTATTATTTTAAAAATTAGTAACGCAAAATTCAATTTTGTTTGTTTTGGAATTTTGCACAAAGCAACTCGAAGGCTATCTGTGCTATCGGTCCCTAATTTAGCAGTGTAAGACTAGAGGGAAGGCAGCTAGTCATCACCACCCACCGCCAACTCTTGGGCTACTCTTTTACCAACGAAAAGTGGGATTGACCGTTACATTATAACGCCCCCACGGCTGGGAAGGCGAGCATGTTTGACGCGACTCGGGCGCGAACCCGCGACCTCAGATTACGAAGCGCACGCTTTAACGCGCTAGGCCATGCCAGGCCGCGAAATTCAACTAAACAAACTTTGCTGATGATTGTCTTCAAGTAATACTAATATTATGATGATCAGTGAGATTTGTATGTAAATAAACATTATTGTATTATTCACAAATTAAAATTTGGCATGTTTTCAAACTTTTGTTTGTTTTTAGAATGGGGGATTTTTGCTTATATTTAAGGACACAGTGCCCAAGAGTCAATCATTTACAAGAAGAGTGGCTAATCACTCAAGTTATTCTGACGGATCTCCTGTGGAACAGCAGTAAGTTCGTTTTGAATTTTCGCGTAAAGCTTGTTGGACTGATCATAACATTATAACAAATTGTGGCAAGGATTCGAACCCGTGAGCCTCATATTGCGAGTCGAACGCCCTAAAATTAGTAGACAGTGTAGATAGCCTGATGTTACTTTGCTATAAAAAACATATTTTGACGATGAAATCGAGAAAAAAACCTGACAAATTATTTTTTAAGAACAAGAAAATTTTGTCATGTCTTACAATTGATTAACACTTTACTATAACGTATTAGAATGAAGCCCAAAACATCCTTTGTTAATGTATAATATTCTTGTTGGTCTTAAGCCTGAAAACAATTGGTTCATTAGGTTCTGAATCACAAGAACCGCTGTTTTATCGTCCTTAAAGTTTAACACAAATCAAACTGACTTTCGCAACACTTCAAGCATTTATTGCCTGAAAAATGAAGTACTTTCAAAGCATTCGCCAGTTTCACAAGTAGTCGCTTTTTCTACCATCTCGTGAACCTCAGGAGTGCAATCACAAATCGCAGATTTTATGGATTCCGTTCACATCAGAAATTTATCACAACATCTATATTTGTTACATTTATCAGAACATCTACATCTGTTACATTTACCAAATTAAATACCTTTGATATCTTACGCAATTCTCAGTTAGTTTGTAAATGGAGAGTTTCATTAAGGGTTTTCAACATCCAAGGGTGATTGATACCCAGCAACTTCACACGAAGTTAAGCAGGGAAACATTCTTACGAGGGATAAAGTTAAACTTTGATAGGGACAAATCTCCGAAAAATGAGTTCCTTCGCAGATTACAGTGCAAAAATATCGAATTTAGAGTTGATAGATGAAAAAAGAAAGACGTCTAAAATGTTAAAACTCGTGGTTACCCTGTTGCTGAGTGATTGAGTGACACGTATGTGGTGATATATTAAGTTTCATATCCTTTCAGTGCAAAGGAAACCTAGAGATGAGACTCGCCTTTAAAGATTAATACATTATAATAAAATAATATCAAGAAATATATTGACTGTAGCTCACTACATTGAGTCGGGCGTGGTCTAGTGATCAATGTGTAAGACTATGGATCTGGAGTGCAATATTCATTTTAGAGTCGCAGATGTGTTATAAGAGTAGGGATCAAATTGCGCTATTTGATTAGGTCATCAAGACAAGTGAACATAATGAATGATTATGTAAAAGTACCAGCTTATATAATACATGTCTTAAGATGAATATAATTAATCATTAATTCAATAGTTAACTAAACCGTTTATAATTAAGTTATTCTAAAAATAATACTTATATTTAAATTAATGGCATTTATTTACAATTTATAAATGTCCTAAAATTAGAATATTTTTAATTAAAACTTACTCAATCAAGTGTTTTTTCAGCAGTAATTTGTTTAAAATTTGTTATACATTAAAACTAAGTTCATGGAACACTTTCAAGAGATAACTAAGCGTCGTTGGTAAATTTTGTAGTGACTGTTATTTGACCTAAGAATTAGTTTAGTTTGTTTTGAGTTTCGCCCAAAGCTATGCGAGGGCTATCTGCTCTAGCCGTTCCTTATTTAGCAGTGTAAAACTAGAGGGAAGGCAGCTAGTTATCACTACCCACCGCCAACTCTTGGACTAATATTTTAACAATGAATAATGGGATTAACCGTCACTATACAACGCTCCAACGGCAGAAAGAACGAGCATATTTAGTGTGACGGGGATTCGAATCCACGACCCTCAGATTACGAGTCGAACGCCCTAATTAACTGGTCATGCCGGGCCTGACCTAAGAAAGAAAATTATTTAGTGATAACATTTTGTTTCGATACCATAGAATTGGTAACTGTGTCACTAAACCATTTCAATGATTACAAACAAAGTCTATAAATGTTAGCGGCCTTTTAGTGGCACAGCGTCATATCTGAAGACTCACACCGTTAGAGATCCTTTCAATACCCGTCACGGGCAGAGCACACATAGGCCATCGTATATCTTTTTACTTTATTTCAAATAGGCGGAAAATAATTATATTAAATACTTAATTTAGGAAAGACGAATTCAAACAAAAAAAAATTTAATTTCCGTTCCTCCAACTAAGAACCTAGACGAACAGAAAAGAAGTTATTTTAATTATTCTTCGTGTTCGCTGATTTTTCTGTAGAAACTGTAGTAATTTGAATATACACTCTGTACAAAATGACTATCTTAATAAGGTTGCCTAGCTACAAAACTCTGACAGGAATTTAGCCATATATATAATGGAATTACAGGATCATACGAGGTAAAAGTAATAAATACCAAAACAGGCCACATGTTAGTAAATATGTACAGATATAGTACCCAATTTTATTTTTATTTTCTTTTGTATTTGAAAGGATTACTAAAATACTAAGCCATACACAGATAAAAATGATAGCATTTAATTAACAAATGTTGATTTGAAGTTGTTGTTTGCGTCATTAGTACTGCTATTACTTTTTTAGTACTAAAGAGATTTTAGGAAATCTTCACACCTTTTCGTATTCTTTGTTGTTATTTTACTGGAAAGACTGTGCGTATTTTACTTAGTCTAAGCTCCAATGGAACAATAATATTTTCTTGTGTCATACCAATGAATTTCACTCGCTGCCTTTTCCAGTTGTCACAGAGAAGTAGCGCCCTCTATCAGCAGTGTCCATACGTATGCTATTGCATCTGATGTAGAAACAACTTCAGAATCTTGCGTACATACGAAGCACAGTACTTGCCACCCCAGTTTGGCTTGTCTTCGCATGCACAAAATATGATTTGATGTCCCCTTAAGAGCAAGGCACAGCAGAAGCAAATGTCGTGAAATGTAAATAATTTCATTAAATAGAGAAGAAATAATTTTTAAAAACAAAGGACAATATTTTAAGTCGCAATGAAGTATTGGATGGCTGGGAAAAATTATCGATGGTTAGTAGTTTATGTGACTCTGACAGTTATAAAAAGTAAGTTGAAATTGATATTTCTGAAGTTTTGCATTAATTATTTTACGAGTTTCTAGACCAAATGACAATAACTTTCATAATAAGTAATAACCTAAGTGCGATAACTGAATGTTTAGACATGTTTTGATAATATACCAACTTATCTTTTAAAATAAACCTCCTGTTTGTCGTCTTTTAATATATTTAAAAGTAAACGTTGATTTGTTTTTAAATATATTTGATCATAAAGTTGTTGTTATACGAGGTATGATAAAAATAGGAAAATATTAATATATCCTGTAGAAAGATTTTTATTTGAAGCTATCTAATATTTTATCATCAAAATACTAACACTAGTTCTGAATATATTCAGTTCCAGATAACGTGAATAAACAAAGGACACCATACAGCAAAATATTGGTGGGCTTTATAAAATATACTGGAATTAGCAAATATATGTATCTTGTCATGTTATTTTTCATCAGCATTTAGGCATTGTGTTTACAAAAGTAATTATCTATTTACAAGCGACGAATGACACTGATCGCCTCCTATCTTGTTAGCAGTTCTAAATTGCAGACAACTATGTCTGATGGTATCTTGTAGTCTGCGACCTACTCTTTCAGGTGTATTATCACATAAGATGTCATTCTGTTGGAAATACCAAGTATTTTCTATCATTAGTATAATTTGAAATTTCATAATAAAATAACAATAAGTAGGCAACCAATTTTCATAGTTACACCCCCCCATATATATATATATATATGTATTAAGTCAGAGTAGGGATATAAAAGCTTTGTTGTAATTATGAAGTTTTTGTCATTGGATTTTTAGGAAAGTTCTATCGATTTTGAAACGTAAAGGTGGATAGAAAACCAATAATAAAGTATAGATATAAACACCGTTGTCACCAAAACTTTTTCCTGTGCATTGAACCATGGGAAATGGATTTTTGGTTAAGATCCTATTCTACAATTGTACTGAAAACATATTAAATATAGTTTTCTGTTTAAAATAAAGTTATAAAGTAATAAATATGGTAAATTACATTTGACACAGATTATATTTACTTAACTGAAATTTATAACAGGAAAAAGAACGTTAAATGGATGTTGTTTACAATAATTAAACAGTCCGGAAACAATATTACTACAATAACAATTAATTAATTAATCTGACATTACCGTGTAAATAACTGAAAACGTAAATTATAGTTTTGTAATGATTTCCTACAAAACAGTAAAAAAATTACAATTATTGCTTTGGTATATCATTCTTTCATCATTTTTTCAATATTCTTGGCTATTTAGTTTTTTTAACTGCAAACTTCATAAAGTATATTTGATTTATTTTGTTACGTGAATAAAACCAAATTGACATATGAAATGTCAGTTTGTTTTAGAACACTACTTATTAGTTGTGTTTGTTTGGTTGTTTTTGAATTTCGTTCAAAGCCACACGAAGGCTATCTGCGCTAGTCGTCTCGAATTTAGCAGTGTAAGACTGACTAATGGGAAGACAACTAGTCATCACCACCCACCGCCAACTCTTGGGCTACTTTTTTACAAACAAACAATAGGAATGACCGTCACGTTATAACGCTTCCACGGCTGAAAAGACGAACATATTTGGTGTTACGGGTATTCTAACCCGCAACCTACAGATTACGAGACGAGTGCCTTAACCAACTGGCCACGCCGGGTCTATTAGCTGTGTAATGAGTATCGTGCTGGTGGTTCACTGAGCAACAAGTCCTTTGCTGGGACAACTGTAAGTCTACGGATTTACAACACTAAAATCAGGGGTTTGATTCCTTTCGGTGAACACAGCAGATAGCTCGATGTGTCTTTGCTACAGGAAAACAAACAAACAAGCACACAAACTGAGCAACAAATTGAAGCATAGAAAATCCATTGATTTCGTTTTACTTAAGTGTCTTTTTCTGAATGAAAGTAAAAAGAACACAGAACTGAGCTTTGTAACAAAAGTACTTCATTTAACACAAAAAAACATCTCTATGCTGTTTTATACGTAGAATAAACTTGTATTCTCAATGCCATTAGTCTTAAAAACAACATTTTTCCTCTCCCCACCTCCTTGTTCTAGAAACCCCATGATAGTTTTCTGACACAAGGGTAACTTCTTTATGTTGAATTATGATTTTGAACAGAAAGTATCTTACTAGCAACTGATTACTTAGAGAAAAGAAAAATGCGGTTTAATGCAACTTAATTAGTATATTCGTTCCTTAATATGCATCTATAGCTTACACTTCATTCTTGTGTGAATGAAAAAATCAACGCTGTTTTCTGCTTTCCTTTAATGCCTCTGACGTAAAGAAGTTAGTGTTTCGAAGTGACTGAAACATCGCTCATGATATTCAAATCTTAAAAGAATCTACTTGTTTAGTAAAGTAAGTAAAACTAATGAAACCAAGTTTGATTGTTTGAGGTTTAATGGCATAAAGCACCAGAACTACTACACTAAATAATTCGTTTTTTTTAAACAACTGTCAAATAAATTTAATTAACATAATTAAGCAAAAATAAAATAGAGTACATATATAAAACATCTTCTTCGTTAAGGAATATTAACAAGTTAAATACAATCTTAAGAAACCTATGTTCCAGAAATATAAACACACAGCTAACATCGTCATTGACACTGTCGAATGTCTGAGTAACACCATAAGCAGAAACACATGTGGGCCTGGTATGGCCTAGCGCGTTAAGGCGTGCGCTTCGTAATCTGAGAGTCGCGAGTTCGCGCCCGTCTCGCGCCAAACATGCTCGCCCTCTTAGCCGTGGGGGCGTTATAATATTACGGTCAATCCCACTTTTCGTTGGTAAAAGAGTAGCCCAAGAGTTGGCGGCGGGTGGTGATGACTAGCTGCCTTCCCTCTAGTCTTACACTGCTAAATTAGGGACGGCTAGCACAGATAGCCCTTGAGTAGCTTTGTGCGAAATTCCAAAACATTTATCTTTTGCAGTATGCAAAGCAAAGGAAATGGCATTTAACCCAGTATTAAACACAGAATCTATATAGGTTATCCTGTGACAATCGCATAACTGTAGTGAAATATAACCGAACATATAGAATAATTTTTTTTTAAACCACTCATGAAAACTGAAACAGAATATGGGTAGAAAGGTGTTAATTAAAAACATCTTGATACTTTCAACTGGGAGAATCATCTCTTGTGAGATCCATTTCAATCAACGTTAACGTAGCCCAACACGGCATTAAAACATATTAACAGGTGAGATGCTGTGTAAGGGATTGAAATTTTACAGTATATATAAAAGAAAGCTCAAAATGTCTAATGTGATATGAAAGTTCATGGGGCTGTGGGTACAAATTCAGGACTGGAGAAACGTAGAAAGCCGTTGATAATTTACAAGTTGAATATCTTCAATACAGAGATTTTACTGGAATTAAACACCAGAGGACCGTAGTCTATTTAGAATAAATAAGGGTATGATAGCTCCTGATCTAAAAATACGTGTCCACCCTGGAAGAGGAATGAAATAGTGTGATGTTCAGTATCATTGTATACTTGGCTTTGATGCGTGTTTTGAATATCGCGCAAAGCTACAAGAGAGCTATTTGCGCTAGCCGTCTCTAATTTAGCAGTGTAAGACTAGAGGGAAAACAGCTAGTCATCTCCACCCACCGCCAACTTCTGGGTTACTCTTTTACCAACGAATGGTTGGACTGACCGTCATATTATAACGCCCCCATGGCTGAAAGGATCATGTTTGGTGTGACGGGGATTCAAACCCGCGACCCTCGGATTATAAGTCGAACGCCTTAACCACCTGGCCATGCTGTGTCATACTTGGCTTTAAGTTGACATTAACAATTTTTTCCAAATCATTTTAAAAAAGTCAGCCAAAGCAATAGGCCTATAATTAGAAGGAATCTTGCATCCCTCCCGGGGCTAGAAAGAAACACGATAAAAGTCTGAGATTATAAATTTGAAAACACCTGCTGTTTTGAAATTTAGTTCAAAAGAATCAGAAGAAGATGATTGGTTTGTTTTGAATATTACCCAAAGTTATACATGGATTATCTGTGCTTGCCGTCCCTAATTTAGCAGAGGTAAGCAAGAGGAAAAGCAATTAGTAATCATCACCTACGTACTGTAAAATCTTGAACAACTTACCAAATAATAGCAGGATTAGTAATCATATTATAATATCCCTACAGCAAGCATGTTTGATGGGACGAGGATTCGAATCCGCGACCCGCAGATTGCAAGTCCAGTGTCATAAACACCTAGCCATGCCACATCAAGGAAGACGAAGAGAAGAAGAAACGAGACAGTAAGAATGGTGTATCTGCGAAAGTTTTCCAAAATCGTTTCTGAGTTTTATACCCTTTGGTAGTTAGTTTTATACTATGGATGAAAATACTGTGGAAAGTATATAAGATATGTAAGAATAATAAAGATTCTGGATAAGTCTGGACAATACAATCAGCTACTATTTACATGCAGCCATTAATATACGATAGACTAATAATGGCAAGATGAAGTTTAGAAAGAGTGGTAAATAGAAGCCAGTTACCTTCTTGCAGCTTCTATTGTGAGATAAGCTGGCTGACATTGACTGGAGCTAATCAGAATAATGGCAAAAATGGTTACTGCTCCATGAAAAATAGTCTATCCATTCCATAAAAAAAAGTAAAGGAGTGTAGGTGATGAAATAAACAGATCGTTGACAATAAAAGTCTTACTTAAGGCATGGAATCATATCATTAAAATATTCATCACCCCATTGGATTATAACCATTTAAATCTTATTTGAAAATGAACATGAAGGGAGACAACAACTGCTCAATAAAGTTATGAACATCTGTTTGATCCATTCTATTTCCTGGAAACACGTAAAGAGAACACACAGTAGCAGTATAACAAATGGAAGCATGTATTGTAATGACTTCTAGTGTTATTGTGAATGGTACATTCATGGAAGGACTATGTTGATCAATCAGCAATGTGACACTACTGTGAACCAGTCTATTACAAAACCTGTCCTTTCTGCAAATAAAAACTATCGAATGATGAAACTATTGTGAATTTTCAGGAGTGTCTCTTTTAAGGAGATACACAAAGGGTGTGATTCAATTAAAGTTTTGATATACTTAAAATTATAGTAAAAATCTTGACAGTTGAATTTTGTCAATGTGGTAGTTATCACCTAGATTGTTTTTGAGCTTATAGATGTCGACTTGTTTTATTTAGGATTTTTAGTACACTTTTATGACCAGAAGTCATAAGTGAAGATATCCATCAGACATATAGGAGTTGTGTAAGCGAGGTCAGAATCACATAACAGTCCTGCACGTTGAACTAATGAAACTGGATCTAAATACTCACTGTTATCTTTTGAGTGTGACAGAAAGAGAGAGAGAGCTGCCTACATTTTTACTGTGGTGATAGAACAGAATATAAAAATATAACTCCACTTTGGAAGAGTTGTTACTATTTTGTCTCTGAATAAGAAACACCATTCTTAAATCTTATGTTTTTGTGCCTTTTTTTTCTTTGATACACTTTAAGCATGATCTAAAATATAAAGGTTGGAATATGAGCATCTGTCACAAAGTGTTTCTAACTTATATTTGTAGCAATCGTGGTATTTATCATAACAATGAGCACAAGTACCACAACTTCATGTTTTTGAGTGTCCAAACTGCTGATAGTGAAACCTTCGAGAGGTTTAGGGGAATCTTCATTTTAGGTACCCTACCTTGACATTGGTAGGTAGATGTGTTGTTGTAAATGTCAAAATCAAAACCTTAGTTGTCTCAAATATTTTATTTTTATGAGTGGAAACTTTTCTGACCACCTTAGTTGAGAGACCAGAAAATATCTTCAACTTGAAGATGTCAAGTAGATTACGTCTTAACAATAACTCCTCTTAAGGTTTCCAAGTAACATTGCGAGAAAATTCAATAGATATATTTTCAAAGTATTCTGATTTCAAGAGGAATTCATTCTTTTATGGTAATAATGTTTGAATTAATAGCTACTCAAATATTAATTTAATAACAAGCTTTGTTGAACCAACAGATCTCTTTGTTACATCCGAAATAGATATTACTAATTATAGTGATTTAGTTGATTACAATTTATTGGCCAATTATTCCTAAGATGGCAGACAGACATCCTAGGGCCTTCTTTATACAGTAATTCAAGGTCAAAATGGCGTACTGTAATAACCCAAGCACAACTTCATCATCATATCCTTTTCTTATCTTTATTTGTCGCTACACACAACAAAGACATGGACGATTGTTTGATTTACAGATGAGGTAAACTGTGCAGGCAGAAACTCCCTCCTCAGATCCACTAAATAATTTCAGAAATACACTTCCAAGAGAATAAAATAAATCACCTTTATTAGTCTAAGTTTAAATGATTACACAATATCAAGCCTAAACAATTTATTTGTAAAATAATATCAAAACTATTGCTAGGCAATCAAAGAAATGTCATCTGATTTTAGATAGTGTTTAGAAAATGTAAGAAAAAATGTACTGACTCTTTCTTTATTTCATTTCCAGATTCTGTAAAATGCTGTTAATCCGTGTTTAACGAGAGAGTATGTATTGGAATATTTAGCTATACTGTTGAAAAATACACTCCTGTAATTAATCATGCGTCATTTTCCGTACCTTAAAGTGAATTTTGGGCAAAGAACTTACTAAGCAAATGACCTTATGATATGTTTGTTTTTACGAGCAAATGAGCACAGGCATGGCCAAGTGTGTTAAGGCGTTCGACTCGTAATTCGAGAGTCGCGGGTTCGAATCCCGGCCACACCAAACATGCTCGCCCTTTCAGCCGTGAGGACATTATGATATTTATAATGACATAACAGTTTGCAAGTGCACAATGCACGTTCTTGGATTCGTTGAAGTGTTGAATATTTCATGAATATTAACAGTATTTCTATTCACTGTAATTTAAATAGGTGAAACTGTAAAGGTTATCTTTATTTTTAACTGATTATACAGTTAGCCCGTGGTAATATCTACTATATACATTTCATAGCTTATATCATTTGTGTCACAACCATGTCACATTATATACTCATAAGTACAACTGTGCCTTTTTTATTAGTCTTAGCAACTGTCATACAAATTTTGCTACAGATATCTCAGGTTATACCCTATTTGTTACAGTTGTATGAGACATTATAACTTTATCTCAGATGTAGCAAATCTTGTACTATCTTTGAGCTACAGTTAAAGCTCGTGTTATTTTCTATATGATTCTATTGAATAGGATGTTATATACTTTTTACATTTACCTCAGCCTTAGGTATTGCACTCTCACTGCCAAAGGTATATTTTATGTTTTAAATTTATTTACCACAGTTATAAGACGATACACTTGTTTGCGACAGCGACAGACGCTATTGCCTTTAACATTTTTATCAAGGTAAACCTACTTCACCACAATTATATAAATATTATATTTATATCACGTGATAAATTCTTTCATATTATATATATATTTATTTTCGATATAAAATTTTCTTTAATGCTATTCAATAATGCATACGTTATCTCTAACATGTGGTGAATAAACGTTGATAGGAGTACTTATAGTTTTTTTTAGGTTAACTATTTAAGAAAATTTTGATACCTATGCACATCTTTCAAATTCTCTCATAAATGCATTCGTTAATTCACATAAAACTAGATTGTGAGGAACAGATCTAATCAGATCTCAGCAAATGTTATTCATCATTTGCTTTAAAATGACACTCAGTCGTAGGATTTCTTCATTTGTATCGAGACGGAGTTTACAAACTGCAAGAAAGGAATTAGGTTTATGTGATTAATATTTATGAAATTCAGATTACAAATATTACAGAAACTTCTTTATTGAGAAAAGTGTTTTTCTGTTGGAATAGTAACTCATATTTCACGGTTTTGTGTATACGCCAATAGAAACACAACGATAAACTTCCGAATTTTCTTTCATGAAAATTATTTTACTATGTTTTCATTGCTTTGTTTTTAATTTATGATTGTTCATCAAATAAACTGAAATCCAGCGTAATCTTTTAAAATATTTAAAAAAAAAACTTTATAAAACTAAAATATATCGAAATAAATAGTTAGGGTTAATCTAATTTAACTAAATATAGAAATTATTATTAAAAAAGCTTTAAAAAGCTATAACAATAAATTAAATAGTGCTCGAACCGAAGCGGAAAACTAAACTAGTAAAATAACAAAAACATTGTTAGCAGATGAGAACCTAAAATTAGACCATTTTGAAGTTATTTAAATTTTTTTTTTTGTAAGTCTCCCTTTTTGTTTTTTTTAATTTCGCGCAAAGCTACACGAGGGCTATCTTCGGTAGTCGTCCTTAATTTAGCAGTGTGAGACTAGAAGGAAGGTACCTAGTCATCACCACTCTTTAGCTACTTTTTAACAACAAATAGTGGGATTGCCTTCACATTATAATGTCCCCACGGCTAAAAGGGCAAGCATGTTTGGTGTGACGGAGATACGAACCCGCTATCTTCGGATTACGAGTCGAACGCTCTAACCAATCTGGTCGTGCTGGACCTAAGTCTCCATACAAAGAGTTCATAAAGAGCTAACTGCGCATAACCATCTCTAATTTTCAAATGAGAGCTTAAAAGGAAAGCAGCTTTCCTAAAGCGCTCTCCAATAACTTTTGCGATGCTATTACCTAATTGAATACCGGAATTTGGCTCAGCATGGGCAGGTGGTTAGGGCGCTAGACTCTTAATTTGAGGGTTGCTGGTTTGAATGCCCGTCACACTAAACATGCTCTCCCTCCCTGCCGTGGGGATGTTATAATGTGACATTCAGTCCCGCTATCCGTTGGTAAAAAGAGTAGCCCAAGAGTTGGCGGTGGATGGTGATGACTAGCTGTCTTCCCTCTAGTCTTGCACTGCTAAATTAGTTACGGCTAAGACAGAGAACCCACGTGTAGCTTTACGCGAAATCCAGAAAACAAAGAAACAATGCTGGAAATTGACCGTCACTGTAGCTTTCATAACGTATGCACGACTTTAAAGTACGGAACACGTTTTTGCAATGAAACTCGAACCAGAAATCCTGAAATTTAGAGTCTGTGTTGTTACGTATGTTTTATGTTTTTCGTAAACTAAACGCAACAGAAAAACGCAGATAACAGCTTGTATAATTTATTACACTAAACTATTAACAAATATAACATAAATTATATGATAACAGTGACAAATATTAAGTTACAACATTCGAAATTAATTACAAAACAAAATAGTACTAGTTTCAACTTCAAAATTAATCACAATACAAAATGGTACTGGCCTGTATCTAATATAATGATCGAAAATGAAAGTCTCAAATTCCAGTCTAGGGTGTGAATTTGGTCCCACGAAGAAATTCCGAAGCTTAAATGAAGAAGTTCAGAAACAGTTCACAGTTCAATAAATTCGCCGACTCTCAGCACAAGCAGTAATTCAGATGAATCGTAGAGATTGACGAAATAAAATCACAGCTTCCGTAGATCTAACTTCAGTCACAAATCCAAGTTGAATAATCACAGCAAACACTTAATCTTTCTCAAATAACTGACTCTCTTCTTTTGAAATAAAACTAATGTCTGACTCCCCTCTCTTTCTTCGAATAAAAACTGATGTCTCTCTCGCATCTTCGTCTGTTTATATATTGTAGGCCTAGACCCCTCGAATAACCGCGAAATTTCTACAGATCTCCAGAGCAACCCGCGCATGTCCGTTCTTGCACGAGACTAAACGTCTAGACACGAAGTCGCCAGCACTTCATTTACAAACATATGATTGGTCTACTTAATTCAAGAAAATTCTAAATGTTACCCTAAATGAATAACAACATATTTTATTAGTTTAAACTTCGAAACAATAATATAAATATGAAAATATAATAAATAGAAATGAAAACTTAAACACAACACGACATGTTGTCGTTTACAAAATATTTACACGACATTCACATAACAGTGTGAAACAAAACCCAACATTTTTAAGAGATCAAATAATCTTTTTAAAGTTAAATAGAATGATCTACGTTCATAAATCAAGTAAATGATTAGGGAATGTTAACTATTTAAGGCAGTTATTTTCCTCCATACGTTTCATAACATTATCATCAAAGGGAGAAACAAAACGAAAACATTGTTTGATTGTTTAAAATTAAGCACAAAGCTTACACAATCTGTGTTCTGCCCACCTCGCGTATCGAAACCCGGTTTTATGCAGTGTGAGTAGGTAGATATGCCGCTGTGTCACTGAGAGAATGGGCAAAAAAAATCAATGCAGAATAATAATAGTTTAAAATTTTCGATATATACTTACTTTTATCATGCAGACATATTGAGAACAGACGCGTAGTTTGTCAATAGTACATCTCTATAAAATGTCGGCTTTTCTGTTCACGTGGAATGGTTTCGTACAATACCTTTCATCGTGACAACTACCATTTTCTGACTTATTATTCACATATATATATCTTAAGCATGTATACTCTTATACATTTATGTAACACTTCTAAAATGCTATAGTTAAAGCTTGTGACGTCAACATTTCGCATTCACATTTAAGGAATGGTGCCATTAGTGTAACGAATCACTAGTGGTTATTCTGTCGATGAAAACTCAGTTTTCTTGGAGACGTATTTTATACAACTGTTGTATGAGATAGTGCGAGTATCAGAAGCTACTGAACATGACTGGTTTTCGGCGCCATCGCTTCTGCAGAATTCTACTTTTATTGATATTCGTTGACTCTTACACACACTTCAAGCTTATATGACTAATTTATTTCTGATTATACAGTGGGGGTTACCACACATGAATCTATAAGCCACTTAGAATTCTAGATTCTATAAAATCATGTGATTTTGTCTTGTAAAATCTGTTATGAATATTTATTCGTCATAGAAACATGTCCAGAAGGCACTTTTTAGCGTAGTGTGAACAGCATTTTCTCCAATAAATCTCTAAATGTTTAACTATATACGTAAATGTTGGTAGAACAAACTAGAAAGCACTGCAGAAGAAAGACGTGTGAATAGTTATCAGTACCACTAACGAATCTAGGTGTCCATGTGTTTTACATTTTCATCAGGGTTAGAAGCATATATACTGCTATTCTATGCACATGATTGATGTTTGTGTGTGCAAGAGACCGCGTGTTTCACGTAATTTATCAGAATAATAAAGATATACAGTAGATATTGTATTCAATGTTAAATATAAATGCAAGTAATTCAGAAAAATTCCAAAATGTTTGTTATTGTTATGTTTTTCCTATCTCAATGCGGATATTAATATGATGAGATATATGGACTCTATGGGTAAACATGGAATAATATGGCATACTTAACGTCTCACTTGAAGTTAAAACTTTACTGTCATAACAGTTCTAATTTAATGCCTCAGGGTCATGGTGATTTATAGACCAGTTATCCATATTTAAAAAAATCACTTACAATTTTTTAACGAATGATAATTAACTTTTAACTGTGTGAGATTAATCGAAACATGTTTGTAAAATGTTGACTTTTATACTTTATTCTACAAATAAGAAAAGAGGCAAAAACTTCGATAAACTTTATTTATTTTAAAATGTTGTCGCAAAGAAACGTATGGGCTATTTTTGCGAAATCTCCCGCACCAAAAACTAAAAGGAAAACCAGCAACAACAAACTATTCTGCAAACTTTGTGTCACAAACCATTTGTGGAGAGTCGTACTGTACACATGTGGTAAGAATTTAAATATATATACTATATATAAAGCAGAGTAATATTACCTAAAAAAAAATTTTTAAGCGATGTTCCAAGCAAAATATTTGGGAAGCCTTGTTTAAGCCTTTTGGTGAATTAATTCGTGAGAAGCTGCTACAAAATAGTAATCCAGTCTGTTTTTAAAAACACAATTTGTACAGAGTTTTTTTAAATTTCGCACAAAACTACACAAGGATTATCTACGCTAGCTGTCCCTAATTTAGCAGTTTAAGACTAGTCATCATTATCCACCGCCAACTCTTGGGATGCTTATTTACCAACGAACAATGGGATTGACGGGAAATTATAACGCCCCTATGGCTGAAAGGGCGAGCATGTTTCGTGCGACAACCTGGGGAGTGTCCTAGCCACCTGGCCATACTGGACCTCCTCAGGTTTGTATTAATTGGAGTATAATGTAATTTGAAATCCTGCGATATTATAAAAATACCTGTACACAGGTTGAATACTTTACATTACAAATAATTTGTAGAATCGCTACTTCTGGTTCTGCTCTATCTGACGATTATGTATTTTGACAATAGCTCCGTCGTTTCAAATATAGAAGGCACCTTGGTAAGGCCGCTATGTCAAGGCACATTATTTCTCCGTTTGCTCTCCATAAGGAACTTAATGTACTGGGACAATGGTTTCTCAGCGCCCATTTCGACAGTCATGTTGCATTAAAATTCATTGGCACTGTCATGGTGAGCTGACTAGCACGTCTTCATAGAAAACAGTATCAATAGCCAGCTTATATTCCAGCTGTATGAGGTATTCGATTGAACAAGCATGTTGTGGAAGCAGTTTATGTTCACGTGGTTTGTGTTTCCAGATGGAGATATTTATTGATTATGTAGTGTACTGTTGCACAAGTTGATCCACATTCCTTTGTCTTCCCCGTCTTGAAAATTCTAAATCTCTTATTTAAACAAACCTTTATGATCTGAGTGTATTAACATTTTGTGTCGGAAAAGGTGATGATATTGTGTTAAATTGTACCACGATTTTGGCTTTTCCTTGCATTTTAGTAAAATATAATGCACACATTAATATGAATTGTTTTGAAAACTCTGGAGGTTTGAATTAAACTTTAATTTAACTTACTGGTTGATAGTGTAAACTAATATAAGGAGTTGCTTTAATTATTAACCTAAATTAACAGCCATTCATTATGACTTTTCTATTAAAAGAGTGCCTATTATTATTTCCCTTTGCAAATCGGAGGGAAGCTATTTACGACTTTTTAACATATTGACACTATGTGATCATTTCAATAGGGTCCAAGCAATCAACTTACCATACGCAAATACGTTGAGTGTTATACATATATTTTATGTAAGTCATAATGATGTGGTTAGCTATTACAGTGTGGATGCATAAAAATTAGATAAATAGCAACTTAAAAAAATCTTATAACCAAAATACTTTCGGAACGTTGTTTGGAATTATAATTATGTTATGAATGTTCACCTTCATGTTACAGCTCAATTAAAAAAGTTTAACTTTATAAGGTTCACAGTGATATTATAATATAACTCTTAATATAATTATTACATAACTCTTCTCTACTACGACTATACTTAAATGACAAGGCAATTTTTCTTCCCAAAAATTGGTGTTGGTATTATGTCAATGATTAATTAACTAGAATGATACTTTTAAATTGTAAGCCTTTTTGAGTAAAACACAGTTTATCCTAAATAACGGTGTATAAATGTATTTTAAACTTGTTCATTTTGTTATGTTTATTAAGGAAAATAAAGGTCATCTGCATAATTGTGACGGTTTTTGTATGAATTTGGTTTCAGCTTGTGTTTTGGCCCAATTTGTTCATTGTTCTCAGAAATATATCGAACTATTTCCTAAGCATTTTTAGGAAAAAAAAGTACAGTTAGTGAAAATGAACTTTGGATTAACAAACACACATCACACGAGTTTCCCTTCATTAAAACAAAATTTTACACCGCTGTGTAGTCTGTAGGAACATATAGAAATATATTTGTAATCAATGTATGCTTATCATGGCAAGTATGGTACTATTTTGAGCTCTGAATCCAAATAGCTTGTTTAACTTCAATTTAAGTTTCATATTGTATATAAAATATATGTTTTATGTGACATGTAACTTTATATTATACATAAATATATGTTCTATTTGATATGTAATTACAAAATAAATGCTTATGAAACAAGTAATCTTCAAAATAAATTTTAAAATTATAATATAGCTTCATGCAAAAAGTATATATTTTATGTTAACATAGTAAAACAATATTTAGGTTCTCTTCGATGTATTCGTTTTCTTCCTTTGAAAAGCAGTAGGGTATTGGACACGAAATTTCTAATGCACGAAATTGACATGCCTTAAGAACTTTTTAATGGAATTTTCCGTTTATTATATGCTAAGAGGATTACTCAACAAGTTTTTATTTCTGAGACAGACAAGTGCTTGAATTTTCCTATAGTTAAGCAATAACTGATTTATATCATAAAGAAATGAAAGCAGGATCCATAACTTAATGAAATAGAGAATATGTCAGGCATTAAAAAAGAATATACCAATCTGTGAATAGAAGAAGGAAGCAATCACTGTGCAAAATTAATGGTAGTCTTATGTGGACACAGTATTTTACCTAAATAAGTGGTGAAGCTTCAAGAGTTCTTTGTTTAAATAATTAAAAGAAATAATAAATATTTTAATACTTTCTGTCTAAACGTAGACCTTTGAGCTTTTTTTAAAGAATGTTTCAAAATCTGATATCTGCTATTTCTAGTGTAAAGGTAAGGGTAACGGTATGCATAGATTTTTGTATTAAATAATGGAATAATATCAACACTTTATTCATTATTTAACCATTTGGTTGTAGTTAAACACAAAGCTACAAAAAGGGCCATATGTGTTTTGACCACCATGTGTATTGAAATCCGTTTTCTAGCATTGTAAGCCTGCACGTATTCTGCTGTGTTATTGGGGACGTCATTAGTTCAGATAATGAGAAAATTAAATGCAATATTTCAAACTGGTCTTAAATAAAAACAGTTTGATATTCTGATGATATTGTAACTTATTTATAAATATGCATAGTACATTAAGTGTTTGAGATTGTGATTTCCAAAGAATGTCCCATTAATTTAAATTATTCGGAAAAGATATGATGATAATCTTTTAAAGAAATTTAGAGCTGTTGAAAGCCTTACAAAGATACTGGAGAAAAGTAGGTTGCATGTTCATTTTTGAAATAAATGTGTGCAGTATAATAATTTAAATGAAGTATTCGAGATTAGGATTAAACTTCGAACTGAAATTGCAAATAACATATAAACAATGGAAAATGTGTTAGAAAGTTTGAAAGAAGTTGTATCAAGAATGGATTTTTTACGCTTACAGCATGTTATTGAGTTTAAAAAAGACGCTCGCTAAACTGCCATGAAAGAAACAAAGTTAAAAAGTTAAAAGATTAAAAGTTGAATCTGCATATATTTTTAAAAGTTTCTACTCGTTTTTTACAACTTTATCAGTTGTCAGAAATTTGTTGTTGTTGTTGTTTTGAATTAAGCACAAAGCTACACAATGGGTTATCTCTGCTCTGCCCACATCGGGTATCGAAACCCAGGTTTGAGCATTGTAAGTCTACAGACATACCGCTGAGCCACTGGAGGGCTGTTGCAAACTACCTAAAGGTTACTGTTACGAGGATTAAATAATTTCAACTACCCATAAAAAGTTAGGCTATATAGAATATTTTATGAATTTTTATACTATTGTAGAAATTAAAAACCTGTTCCCATTTAATTTAAAATTATGTTAATTTTGAGAATATAGTTACTGAAATTACTGCTTTTAGGATTACGTAGTTTTGACTGCAAAAAGGTTATTTTATTTGAAAAAAAGTTTTATCTATAAAACATTTTAGTTAATATAGTAATTTTTAAGCCTGATGGTATAGTAGTTCTGAATAAGAACGCTAATATAGAAAAAGCTTTTATGACTCTTTATATTATTTATTAAGTTTAACAAATTAGAGCCCATTCATTTATCTTTGTGAGAGACACGTTTATAAAATGAACCATTGAAAATTAGAAAATAATTAAGTCTGAAAGTGGTAATAATAGAATCAGACCAGTTCGTAATTCTTATGAATATTCCATGAATTATTTAAAGTACACAAAGAAAACTGCCCAATAAGACAGATTGTAACAACAAAAATATGTTATTTCATAAATGAGGAACTTTTTTTAGTTGTTTTCTAATAAATGAGAGTACAATATAGAATGACTTTGAATTTTAGAAAGATCATTATAAATTAATTTTAGACGATCAGCCTATATTGCTTACTAAAATACTTAGTCATTATTTATAAATGTATCTTTAAATGAAGTAAAAGGAGTTAAGTAGTAATCTAATTAACCAAAATTCAGATGCCATTAGGCATATAACGAAGCTAGATTTTTATTAAATTATTGAAACTTATTGCTAAAGAGTGTAAGTTTTAAGTGGTTGTCATTATGAACAAATAGATAGAGTTTCTATGGGATCAAGGGTTGCATGATGTTTAAATAATTTGTATTAGATTGTCATGAGAATATTTTAAATAATTTGTATAAATTACTTGATAAGTGAAACCATATGGATAACAATTTTGTAATCCTTTAAAATAAAGTTGATATTTATGAATTTCAATAGTATTTAAACATTCAACGTGTTAAATGAATAGAATAGGAGCACTTATTCTTAATTTTGGATAATAAAATTGTTAATTGAGGGAATTCTTCTGAAAATGAGTGTTACCATAAATCAACTTTTACGATTTCATGTTTTCATTTTGATAATCATCTAGCCTGGAGTTCAAACATTTAATACACATTTTAGTATTTTGGACTCATAAATTAGTTTTTTTTAAGTTTCCTATGTTTTATGAAGAAGTGAATAAAGTAAAGAAATTTCGAAAAAAATATAGTTCTTATCTTAAGTTATTTGATAATGCTGTTGGATAGTATTTACAGGCTTTTATAATTATTAAATTAAATATTTTTTCACTACTATACATATATATATGTGTGTTTTTGTATACATAAATGATGCTCTAGAATTAATGAAAATACTAAAATATTTTAAATTGTGAGGATTATCCTGAACTTCAACTTAAAAATATATTCAATATTTCTTTATAGTAATTGTTTACGTCTAAAAACAGTGTTACGTTAAATAGAAATGTGAAATCCGTAGTTTAATTATGGAGAGTTCACCAATTCGTTGTTCGAGTTTTAGGACCAAGGAACACGCGCAAAATCAACTATTTTTCAACATGGTTTTCAGGAATGTGACACATTACCTACCTTCCGTATTCTAGGAAGCTTCTAGCGAGAAAATACTGAAGTGTTGTGGATAAACAAGTTACATATTAAATGACAATGTTTGTTTAAAATATAACAAACAATCAAACGAAACGAAACTATTATACGCTTTCAAATCACACTTAGATTAATTGAGTTTTTTGTTTGTTTTGGAATTTCGCACAAAGCTACTCGAGGGCTATCTGTGCTAGCCGTCCCTAATTTAGCAGTATAAGACTAGAGTGAAGGCAGCTAGTCATCACCACCCACCGCCAACTCTTGGGCTACTCTTTTACAAACGAATAGTGGGATTGACCGTAAAATTATACACCCCCACGGCTGGGAGGGCGAGCATGTTTAGCGCGACGCGGGCGCGAACCCGCGACCCTCAGATTACGAGTCAAACGCCTTACGCGCTCGGCCATGGCAAGCCTTAGATTAATTGAGAAAAATAACATCATGCTAATGGCAACAATAATTTATTATTTAATATATCAATGTAAAAAACAAACAAACAAACATCAGTTTAAGTTTTCGTATTATAATCAGATTGAACATAAAATCAGTGTAAAAACATATTTAGAATAGGAAATTATCGCGTTCGTTTAAAGTGTAAATATATATGTCAGCCATAACAAGAGAAATAAACGAGATTACATGTCTTCGTCTCGCCGGTCCTTTTCAAGATTATATGTATTTATATTGGATTATGTCATATTTCACCTTCCAAAACGCAGGAAGTCCTTCTTAGCTCAAGGATGATTAACAATCCGGATCATTTTCCACAGTACGATAAGGAGTCTCAACCTAAATGTATTCATGACATCTTGTACAAATTCTATCACACTTTACAGAGTTAAATCCAAACTGCGAAAATGTCCAAATCTTAACATTATAAAAATGTTTCAGAATGATTCAGAATCCATGTATATATTTATACTCGGATCAAATTTTGGGATAACAGTCCAATACGTACTTCCCATCTTGTGTAAATGTTTAGTTCACATTGATTTATTTGTTTTCGAGATATGCGCGCACAAACACAAATAGACACACGTGAACTCGATTGCAATACCCTCGCACCCGGAGTAATAATAAAAAAGTGTGACGATCGAGTGATATAGGAGCCTATTGTTAATATATGTAGTATTTGCTGTTTTAATAAGTCACTTCAAATGTAAATAAGTTGATAGAAACAGCTGCGATTTCGGTAAGATACCAGTAACTTTGTATCACGCTAAATAAATATCTACAAACAAAGAAAATACTTCAACGTTTATTTAAAAGATCCTGGCACGCTTATAATATATTATGATAAGCTCACCATACACCAAATTTTAGTTCCCATTGAGGATATTGGTTCTTTGTGCAACATCTCTGCGCTATCAATTTCGGTTGTGAAATCTAAATTACCGTTTTTTTGTACATTATGTTACAACAGGCTCAACTGTTATTTCCCTAAGTCTAATGTCTAATTAAAGAAGACTGTAGTTACGTCTGTGTTTTATATTATTATGATATAATAACACTGTTGTAATTACGTTTCTGATCCATCAAGATATTATTCCATCAGTAATTCTTTTTTACAGTGCAGGTTTGTTTGGAATTAAGCACAAAGCTAGACAATGGGCTATCTGTGCTCTGCTCACCACGGGTATCAAAACCCGGTTTATAGCGGTGTGAGTTCGCAGACACATAGCTGCAAAACTGGGGAGGCTTTTATAGTATAAGATGTTGTTTGAAAACTGCAAGATTTTACCTTTCTATAAATAGAAAGAAAGAGTTTATATGTTTATATGTATTGTTAGGTATAATTATTTCTTCCGGACAAGTTTCTAATTTATTATGTTACACACGTTACGCATTGCGGTTTGGATTTAGAAGTTAATTAAGTGTCGATATGTATCAAAGTTATAATATATGCCAACAAGATTGATACACACAATTTTCTTTTTTAACACAAATATATTTTAATATACAAACAACAGTACAATTTGTAATAACGGTTATTACAAACAAAAACTTATACAAAAGTTTTATATACTCACAAACACTACTGAATATTCCGTCTGGTCTGGAACTAAAAGTTTTGTCAATAGTTCACGATGAGCGAATTAATTCTATGCTGATACACAGGTACAATTCAGTTAATGTGAAACTAGCTAGCTTTATTCTTGGCTGGCCTTACTTTTCACCGATGAAGGTATCTAATGTTCTCGTAAAAATACTAACGCCTGAAATTAATTTTCTGAGGTTGAACTGTTCGAAATCTATATACGTTCCTGGTTAAACATCTGTAGTTTTACGATTAATAAAGCTTTATCACAGTTATAGCTTCTGAGATTGATAGTATACTGACTGTAGCAAACCAATAATATTCTGAAAACTGTTTCTTGGCACGTCGATTTATAATCTTTAGGCGAAGTTTCTGATAGTTCAGTTAGCAATAATATTTTACTTACATACATAATACTTTGTTGGTTCTTACACTGGCGAATCTTATTCAAATTTTGGGAATAGGTGAAAATTTTGCAACACGTATTTAATACTATAAGTTAAACGCATTACTAATATATATTTAACCAAAACAAATACATAATATTAAGTTTTTTACAATATGTTTATGGAGTTATGGTGCACCAGTGGTTTAGTGGTAAATGTACAAGCTTACAACGCTAAAAGTTGGGTTTCAATACCCACGGTGGACAGGACACAGATATTTCATCGTGTAACTTTGTGCTTAGTAATAACCTGAAAAAAGTTATTCACTCATATCTATGTTTCCGGAAAAACATTATGTGTTTCTATCGTTTCTCCTTATCAATCAAAAGCAATTCTCTAATTTCTCAGCGGATTAACTTGAATCTTGATATTGTCAAATCTTGGTCCAGTACGCTCAAAAATATTTAATGCGCTTAATGTGTCGACTTAAAAAAGTTGAATTTGCCCGTTTTGAATCTTTTCGGAGGGTCAGAGTTCACAGAAAATAATTTGGAAGTTTTTAGTCAATTACTCGGCTTTGATTTGATTACTTTTTATGCGATTTATTACAAAAATACGTTTTAAATAGGTCTCATACATATAGTATTGTGCAAAGGTGTTACGACAAAGTCAAACATTAGATTTCAAGCCACTCTCAAAAAATGGAAGGTAAATCACAGGTGCAACATCAAAATATTTTTAATCTTTATTTTTAGTACAACAGAAACTCAGTGGAAGTGCTTGAGTTCAGCAAACAGTGAATATTTTGTGTGTGCCCCTTTGCTTTAATAATTGCAGACAAACTTTCAGGCTTTGTTGTAACTTATTTAATTAAAGTGTCCATTGCGATTTTATTCCAAATATCTCTAAGACACCTCAATAAAGTTATTTGGAAGTAACTTTAGATTTGTCAAGTTTTTGATCTATCAAATCCCAAAAGTGCTCAATTGGGTTTAAATCGGGATTATTTGGGGGCCATTACATCATTTAAATGAGTTCAACAGCTTTTTTCTTTGTTAAGTAATATCTTCATAAGTTGGATGACTGTTTGGGTTCATTATCTTGTATGTACTAACATTCTTTACCAGTACTATACAAATCCCTAGGTACATCATGGCTGATCAGTATCTGATGGTACTTGGGCTGGCCTATTATTCTATCTATTTTATGTTGTCTTAATAAAAAAACACCCCCAAACTGCTTCTACAATAGTAAGTGCTTTGCATAAGCTCTCATCTTTCTTTTGCGAGATGTATAACTTATGCATTAAATCAAATATTACAAACTCCGACTCATACGTCAATAACACTCTTTTTCAGTTATCAAAAGTCCAGTTTTTGCAATTTTTGAGCAAATTCCAATTTCTTGACAATATTAAAGATAAAAGCAAATGTTTGTAAACTGCTACATGACCAAATAATCAATTCTCGTTGAGTATTTTGATAATTTTAATTTAACCACTTGTAGATCAGTGGCAGACTTATTTCAGCTCCGAAGACTACATAAATAAAGATACTTAATATTGGTATCATTGAATTTAGGTGTTCTGTCTTTTCCTCTCCTAATGTCAGATTTATCTGTCTTGAGTCCAACCAGCATCACATAAAGTTTTTATGCGAACTCTTTGCTATACTGACAATTCTCTATGCTTTTTGGGACGGGGAATAACAACAAAATTTAATATATATAGTATGAAGTACTATTTTTTATCGAGGTTTAATTATGGAGTGCTATTAAATTAAATTCTTCCAACATGTACTGCAATTTCTTGCTAGCTTCTTTCTATATAGTTTAGATACTGCATAGCGTAGCGTGGCGTAACAAATAACTATTGTTATAATTATACGTATTATTCCCTAACGAGATTCCGATTTATCATACAGGGTGGTCGCTAGAAAAGCGGAAAATTTGACGGTCAGATGAGATCATGAATAAAATGCGTGCTTACTCATTTCTATTTTGATTTCTTTACATCATGAATAAAATGCATTTTGAGCATCTATAAGTGTAATATAACATATGCCTTTAAAAAACTTTGTAAAAGTTATTCTTTGTAAAAATAAATAGCTGTATGACAAATTTTCCGCTTTTCTAGCGACCACCCTGTATTACTTACGTTATTATTACGATTGAAAACAGGCGGAAATTTTAATTTTAATTTCAGAAGTTAATTAAATGTCAATATATATTTGATTTTTGATATTGCTAGCAAAATTGATGCACACATTTTCCTTTGTAACACAAATATATCTTAATATTTAAATAAAAATACAATTTATAATAACTTTTGTTTCAAATAATGGTTTATATACTAGAGTTTTACAAAAAAACACCGACTTTTCTTTCTGGTTTGAAACTAAATATTTTATCCATGGTTCACGACGAACGAATAATTTCATGTTGATAACGGTATATTCCACTTAAAGGGTAAGATATCTCACCCTCCTCGCACGTACGTTTTCCGCTGAAGTTATGCGTTATCGTTGTAAAAATACTAATGTTTGAAGCTAGTTCTCTGAGGTTTAAAGTATTTTAACTTTCAAAATCCATAAAAGTTATTGGCGAAATATCTGTAGTATTCCAATTAATAAGTGTTTATTACAGTTATAGCTACCAATGTTTATAGTATACTGACTGTAGCTTACCAGTAATATTCTTTTGTCTCTTGACGCGACGATTTTTAATCTTTAGGCGAAGTTCTCGAAAGTGCACTTGTAAACAATAGTAATTATTATTAGTATTTTACATACATCACACATTGTTGATTCTTACGCTCGAGGATCTTCTACAAATTTAGAAAACAAGCGAGACTTTCGCAATACACATATGTATTTCTAAATATATATCAAATTGAAACAAACATAAGTTTTAAAATAAATACATAATAGTAAACCCGTTAAATAATTCAGGCCCTAAATTTGATCAGCATGTAAATTCAAGCGAAACCCTCATGACACGCCCTGGTATAAGTATACGGGAATACTAAATAATATAAGTATTCTCACTCCGGTTCATTCAGCTGTCAACAGAGATCAGTGAAGCATCACCATAGAGTTGAAATTTACATTCTGTAATGGACGAATTAACACCATGAAATGGAAAGAATGACAAAATATTCTTTTATCTTAACATTTCTGTACAGTACTCTATACATATGAAAATATGAGATGATAAGCCCATTTTTAGGGAATTTGGTCAATTATGTAGCGTTGTTTGGACAAGGTGACATGGAATTTGGTATAAGATACTTTTCAACAGTCATTATATAGTCATTATAAAGGGGGTTACGATGTCACAAGAAGCATAAGTTTAGAGATTTTGACATCTACTTCAGCGTATTTCACGAACTTAACGTGTGATTTGGTTAAAAAACAAAGAAAAACACCTTTTTACAAGTTAGAAACAGAGATATACACAATTTTAGAATTTGTCTTTTGCCCATTTTTGAGTCAAAAGAAAATGCAACTTTCTCTTCAAAGCAGCGTATTAACAATTTGAGCTGAAAGTCTAAATTATTTTGACTAGCTTGGCAAAAAAAAACTGCTTCTCACTTTACAAGATGTTAGATCGTTAGAAGCTATGCTCTATTGTGAATAATCCTAATAACATCTCTAAAACTTTATATATAGTTGTCTAACAAAAATTAAAACATCTTACACAAAGATTAAAAAGCTACTGAATGAAATTGGGTCTAGTACAGTGTCTAGTGATTAGCGTATTGGGCTTCGAATTAGATCTAACATTAACTCACTGAATATTCTATGAGAGATTAATAGATATTAAATCTTTTGTTACTAATTTTTAACTTTTATTTAACCAAACAAAACTGTGTATTTTTAAATATATTTAAACAGTGTTTCCAGTTGTGAGGGAACAATGTTAGATGATAAAGGAAAAACAATAAGCCAGTATCAGGTTATGTTTGAAATTTTTGTTGAATTAACTTTTTATTACCGTAAAATATAATTGCTTAAAATATTTAATTCATTCAATTATAGTCGGATGTGCTCCAAATGGATCAGCCGTCAATCTGAGAGCGTACAACGCTAAAAACCAGATTTCTTCAATAGCTGTGGTGGACACAATGTGTTGAAAATGGAATGTGAAATTAATTTACCTGGTGTACTGTGGAATATAAGTCAAAGTGATCAAAAATCAATTAAAAAACAGTATTTAACATATTAACATTAATCGGACCCTAGTGGTACGTCGTTATGTCTGAGGACTTAGGTTTTGATACCCGTAGTGTGCAGATAACAGATAGTCCATTATGTAGCTTTGTGTTTAACTTCAAACATGAATTTGGATGGAATTACGTAAGTTTGCTACTAAATCAATTAAAAATACAAAACAAACGCATTAATATAACATAAATAGCTGAATGAACGAAAACTGCTATATTGAAATAAAAATAATGCGACAGATGGTGGTGGATTTATCGAATTCAGGGATTCATATATTTCATGCATAAGAAACCTCTGCCACATATTTTACAGTACTTTTTGGGCATCAGAATAATCCATATAACGTTCTTACATTAAACCAGATTTACTGATTATTGGTTAGCGATATAAATTACAGGTACTGATTGTTTATGATTTTGTATTACTGGTTATGGGCGCGTGTTTTCACACATGTTTTTTCTTGGTTCAACCAAGTATAATTAAGTCAGGTGTTAGGTTGATAACAAAATTATAGAAAATTGTTTGTTTTTCGTTTCTTCGTATGTGATTCACTAACTCCTTTTTAAACGCGAACTGATGCAACTGTTAAAATACTGGTGCTTGGAAGATATTATGACTTCGATATACTGATAAGTCTGTACAATGAAAAGCAGCTTTGATGAAAAACGAAAGACAAGAAACATTTTGATAAGAACATGACTTGCTTTATAAATTAAATTGTGATAATAAACTGACATACAAATTGAATAAGTACTTTCATTCTATACGACCAGTTGTTTACTAAGGTGTTAAAATTGTTACTTTTTACAAACCGGATTGCAGTTTTTATGGCTTATTTCCTATGCTTTTTCCACAGTGTTTCTGGTATGAAATAGTCTTTTCGTTGATGTGCGAACTTTTTAACAAAATTGATTGGTAATTTTTTTATTTATTCCCAAAATATTTTATTGTAATCTCATGTGATGTCTGCAAAGATACAGAAAGAAAAACTGTAACTTTGAATTATTTTGTAGTTATTTTGATAATCTTCACCTGTTGTATCTTCATACATTGAAACAAATATGACAGGAAACGGTCATGATGCGTTCGTTACATTTTCTACAATAACATTTATGATGGACAAGAATCATATTTTCTTTAATCACAGCAATATAAAATTTTTAATAAGTAATCTTTCAGTGGGTGAAAACTCATTTTTCAAACTGTAAACTGAAGCTTATGCTGTTTTTTTTTTTTTATCGAAAATGCAATTCAAGTTGATACTTAACAATATTTTTTGAGGGGAGATCATATTCCTACTCCATACTATCGTATCGTAAGCAATATTACTGTAATATAAAAGAAACCTTCTGTCTTCTATAGAGTTGATGTAAACCTGGACCCAACCCCTGTGATATACGTTTGTGGAATCTCAGACGTTATACGTGTGAACTTTCTGAAACCGTACGTAACCATAGATCTATATGATATTTTGTTGGAGGCTGAAGACAAAATGTTTAGATTTATATGATCAATGAAGTTTATTGATGTACAATCAAGAAATTAATCATCATCTGTTTATAGGGTGAATTATGCGAGGAATTTTGTTGTTAACTGCCTAGCGACAATTATATCAAACTTAAACGATGCTATCAATCCGCTACGATTTACATTAATTAATCACAATTAATAATAATATACTTCTAATAACATGTAACAGGAAAATTGATGCATGACAGTTAAGGGGCATAAACCTATCTCAATCAGAGGTACTATCTAATAAATTTATAGTTTAAGTACAACGCTATACAACGGAATATGTGCTGTGTCTACCATGCGTATTGAAACCTTCTTTTTAGCAATATAAATCTGTAGAGTTACCGCCGAGCCACTGACTAATAAGAAACAAAAATTCAAAATTAGTGGAAAGTTTTGGGATTTTAAAATCTTAATGGCATTTATAAGGATGGCACCCAACTTCCACTATTCGATCAGATAAGATGGCTCTGTTGTCTAGTTGTCTTCACTCTAGTCTATCAGTTCAAAATTAGAAACAGATATGTGAAGGCAGAATTTCACGTAGCTTTGCGCTTAAATTATGAAAGAAACAAACGAAAGCATGTAGTTACTGTTGTTTTGAATCAGTTTATGTTGGAGCTCTACTCAATTTACTACAAAGAAACGGGCAATACAATTGTTGTAACTAATACAGCATGTGATATCTGGAGGGTATAGCCTACTTCAGTTATATTGTAATGGAATCATTAATAGTGACATGAGTTTCATTCATGCTCTGAGAGTGAAGACAATGTTCTAATAGTGGGTAGCTCTCTCAGTCTTAGCAGGTTTTATAATAGACAGTTAGAGTTGTCTGTATTCCAGGAACAATAGTAAAGTAGTTATACAATTCTACTGTAAAGTTACCTTCAATAAAAGTATTGGAAATAATGTTTATCATAAATAAATTCAATTAGTATTTTTATCATTATAAAAATTGTTACAAATTATGATTAAGAAGTCAGCACACAGGATCACACACAAAAGTTGCATTGTTTTTTTTAAAAAAATACCCAAAACTTGAACACTTTCAAATAGTTCTCTATTCTTCTTAAGAAGAACATTATAAAGAATTCGAGTTTGGGGTCACTTTAAAAACAACAATGAATTTGAATTGTTAGCTTAAGACTAACTTAAATATACTAAGCTCCTTGAGCCAAAAGTAACTGTTGTGGTAATTTGTACTTAAAAATAAACAAATGACAACTTTGCCACAATGGGGAACAAAAGGTAAAGTAACTGTCGTGGTAGTTCTTACTTGGACTAAGAAATAAACAAATGACAACTTTGCCACAATGGAGAACAAAAGGTAAAGTAACTGTTGTGGTAGTTCTTACTTGAACTAAGAAATAAAGAAATGACAGTTTTGCCACAATGGAGGACAGAACGTGTTGATTAGGATATGTGATATATTTACTTTTATTTAATAGTTTTTATGTTTCATGTTTATTATTTTATCATAACGATTGTTTTATACAGTACTAATTTTAATATCATTATTATTTTTGTTTCAATGATTAAGCTACCTTGTAGCATAGTTTTTGATTTAGAAATACGTTGTGCTTCCTGAGTTAGCCACAAGTCATAAAATGTTATTGGAATTTTGGCCCAAAATATTGTTGTACCTAATTAATGAAATAATTAATGTTACTCATTATAAGTAATATAATCTGAACATAATACTTACTTGTGCATGTTTGCTGGTAGGTATATAAGTCGTTCTGATCCACCCATGTAAGAATTACTTTTATTAGAAGCAACACAAATTTAATATGCTTATCAACATTTTCACAGAAAATCAGAAACTATTTAAATTAATAACTACGACATTTAACAGTAACCGAATAATTACTAAGGAAATATTTTTGCAGATGTTTAAGGTGTTTATAACGTAAAACTATGCAATGGATTATATGATTTCAGTCGGTATTAGGATTGTAAGTCCGTAAAATTACTGCACGACCCATCGTAATGTATAGAAGTAACAGCAAAGTCTTGAATCATTTGTATCAAGCTAAACGTATTGATTTAAATATGTCAGTGTACTGTTATTATTATTTTATGTTTTTGCGAAAAGGTATTTATTTTATTATGTGTTTTGGTGCAAAGTTATACATAATGCTATGGCTCTCTGTCCAGTATGACTAATCGAAGTTAGTAAACTTATCGTCGATCAACTAGCAGAGGCACACGTGCCAACCTCGTCATCATTTTGTTTTCAGGAAAATATTCCCAACTATAAGGGCTTATGACGCCAAACATCGGGTTTCAATATTCGTGGTGGTACACCACAGATAGTTCACGTGTAGCTTTGGGCTAAAAGAAAATAAATAAACAAAATTCAGTAAGATTTGGAGCAAGAATGGTTCAGTGGTAAACGTGATGGATGGTAAATCTATGGGTTTTTCATTCGCGATCTTTCAAAAATAATTATAATAATCGTGTTCCACACTTAGGGTGCATTATAAGGATAACAATTAACTTCCACTATTCAGTGAGATAAGAGTAGTTCAAAAGTTGACAGTGGTTGTTACTGACTGACTGCCTTTCCTCTGGTCATTTTACAATTGGAGATACGTAGCAAATATCTA
Organism: Carcinoscorpius rotundicauda; assembly: GCA_011833715.1. Classification (NCBI taxonomy): domain Eukaryota; kingdom Metazoa; phylum Arthropoda; class Merostomata; order Xiphosura; family Limulidae; genus Carcinoscorpius; species Carcinoscorpius rotundicauda. Next base: position 42,760,887 of record CM022395.1, on the reverse strand, counting down.
AAAATAATCAAAGAAACAGTTCAGAACGGCGTGTACAACATTCGCTGGCAGTTGCCACGAGGGAAAGATTTGAAATCGTTGTTAAACGAATAATTAAGGAGGTTTAGAATTTTTTTGTGCCATAATCAGTAAAACTCTGAAAGTTTTATGATAACAAATATATAAATCGACGCAAGCCGCTCTAAGGAATTTCATACACAAGTTCTCAAAACAAAAATAGTTTTGTGGATGCTGTTAGTTGCGTTTGCAACAGATGTAATTATTGACGAATATTTGTAAAATTTATTATAAAAAAATTATCATATTTATCACAAAAATGGTAGCAGCTTTGAAAGTAAGCAATAACTATTAAAATATTTTAGAAATAGTGTTCACATTTATTTGCCCCCCAGTGGCTCAGCGGTATGTCTACGGACTTACACGCTTAAATCCGGGTTTCGATACCCATGGTGGGCAGAGCACAGATAGCCTATCATATAGTTTTGTGTTTAACTTCAAACAAACCAACAAACACATCTAACACTATTTTACGCTCTGGGACTTAGCCACCGGTCTTGACACAACCTCTCGATTCTCCTCAGCGGAGATAGATTACTTGGTGTGGCTTTCTTATGAAAAAAAAACACAATATCTTCTTTTCAATATTCTCCTCGAGGCCATTCTACTAATAATGACCAAGTCAAGTTTATTTAAACAGAGTTAGTCTCTCCCACATACTTTAAGGCCTAGTTAACTTCTATACTTTAACCCAACCTCTTTCCTCCAATATTTTTTCAAGTACTGGATAGGTGCATAATTTTACACAAGAAATGCGTGTGTGCATGTGTTTTATTTATAACAAAGACTCATATATACTGTGCCTAAAGAGGAGAGTCGAATTTCTTATTTTAGCGTTGTAACTCCATAAAATTGCCGCTAACTCACCACGAGATCTCAAGAAATGCAATATTATCTTAGGCCCTTGAGAACTGACGATAATTGTTTTTATCCCACTTTTTTCTTTTCAGAAAGCCTATTTTTGAAAGGATAATCGTTTGTTACCTCAGATCTACGATGAAGGATAATTTCACTCCTGTGTGTTTGCAAGAAAAGTATCTTTTTAAACATTTTCACCCGCTTTTGATCAAGCTTTGTATAAAGGTTGGATTTCTCATATGAAACAAATATGTTTGTTATGATAGAAGTAAACTGGGTTTAAAAACGATCAGAACACGAGAATAAATTAGACATAAGAAAGATCTTGGTATCTAGATACGTTCTGAGGGTGATAAACTGCTCGATGTGTATTTTTGAGTGGTTATTGGAAAAGTCGAAAGCATTAAGGAGTGAAGTCATACTTTATGACTGACCGTCTTTCTAACTTATATTCATTTTTAGTTAACAAGTTAGCTAATACTGACCCATTGTACATGTTAATGGCTAACTTATTATATTTTATTCGTTACGTACAATTTATATCTAATACATAAACAAACATATTTCTCTGCAAGTGAAAATAACAGCTTACAAGTACGAAATCTAAAAATATTTAACTTTTAGTTTTAATGAATGAAGCTCGAATTTGTTTTCCACTATTATTTCTTTGAATTTATTCAATCAATAAAATACTGGATTCCTACATTTGCAATTTGTTTGATTTCAATGCAAGTTTATCCTGTGTATGGTAAAATTGAAAATACATCATATAATGTAAGCATAAATAACATGACAACGTCCAACTTACGGCATCGAACTCCGAGTATTTACTGAAGGCTATTAGTCATTACACACGACAACATTATATTGCAAAATATAGCACAATATTATGCGGTTTCAAGCCGTAATTGCAGAATCTACATGCAGGCTGAATAGCATAAGGTAAAGATTAATCTCTGTTGCTTTATAGCCAGATATCGTATCTTTACAAGAAGACTCAGGAGAGAGGCTCCTGTCATTCAATGTGCATAGCCATGAAACGCTGGCGTTTGTATGATGAATATTGTAAGGAAATATTCACAATAGTAACTGTTATCTTAACAAGTATAACCCAAAGCTGAGTTGTAACAATGACAGAGGAAAATGATAACAGTAAAGTATAATTCTTCAGAAATCATATTAATAAAATAAAGCTAAGCATTGCGTCTTATATTTTTGTTTTAACTTAAAATCTTTAGTTTATATATTTTCTTCTTAACTTTGTTATCGTTTTTTATATTTATAGTTATTAATCACTTATTAATATTCATTTCTTTAATCGTTTTAATTAAGAAAATATCATTTAAATTAATACGTATTATATTTCAGATTGAGGATTTTGATGTGCGAATGTCTTGTTTATATTTATAATAAACAGTTTAAAGTACTGACAATAATAGTTTTTGGTCGTGAGATGAACTGTTAACCTAAAATACATCTGAAAAGAATCAACAGATAACGTCAAGATATTTAGCAACACAGGCAAATAATTATTTGACGAGTTAACTTTATTTCTCTCGTGGAACACGTGGAGAATGTCGGATAATGCAAACAGTTCTTGGACATAAGATCTGTGTGTTCTTGGAAGATCAGAGGACAATCTAACTTAAATTAGGGCTTTGTACACTAAAGAACCAAGTCATTAGACTAACATACCTGGAGAACTTTGGTGAAAGCTGTTTAATTTTATTAGCACGTGTTTCTCTCAGCAAGATGGCGCACCACGCCATCATACAATTCTCATACTTGAGACAATGGTGAAAAATGTTTAGAAAAGCAGGATCCTTAACCAGAGCTTCTTTAATATGACTGGATATTTTACTGAGTGCACACATCAAGTTTACGATTTAACTCCAACTTCAAGAATAGTTTGAGGAAAATATTAGAAAGCTTACTAGTCAATGAGTGCAGGTGGAAGAGACTTATAGAAGAGCATCTGGTCGACAGAAGTCATTTGGAGGTATTAGCACAGTTAAGACCACCATGTACATTACAACATGTATCTATCATCTTTCATTTGAAAGATATTATTTTGTAAAAGGTTTACAACTATTATAGACATCTTTTTAATGCTTCTAGGAAACGTCCGTGTGACGTTTTAAATGAAACGACTTGGAACATTATGTTTAGTTAAATGATGCAACTTAATGAATAATTTTGAAATGTCGAATTTTATAAAGTTGGAAATATGAGATTCATATGTAACATATTCAATATTTTATATTAATAATTAATAAATCAAGGTTTAACATGGTATTGTACTGACAAAGAGAATTAACAATTGATATGAGGTCATAATATATTCTCCTCTAAGAACCACAATGTTGAAACAGTGTGAATATAATATGACCATTTGCCAAAACATATTGCTGCACTTGTTTATTGGAAGAGACGAAATCTACATACGTATACGAGAAGTTCTATAAGCGTTACTGCAGTGTTTATTCTCTACAACTTTAGCATTAATGCTTAATGATAAATCTAAGGGTAGATACATCGATTGATGAAGAATATTTTGTCATCACCCAAAATTGATACATTTTGGATATTGTTGAAAAGCTGTTAAGGTTTGGAAAAAACAAACAATTTGTTTGTTTTGGAATTTCGCACAAAGCTACTCGAGGGCTATCTATGCTAGCCGTCCCTAATTTAGCAGTGTAAGACTAGAGGGAAGGCAGCTAGTCATCACCACCCACCGCCAACTCTTGGGCTACTCTTTTACAAACGAATAGTGGGATTGACCGTGACATTATACACCCCCACGGCTGGGAGGGCGAGCATGTTTTAGCGCGACGCGGGCGCGAACCCGCGACCCTCAGATTACGAGCGCACGCCTTAACGCGCTCGGCCATGCCAGGCCAAAAACAAACAAACTGTATTTGGGTGTGTATGTTTTCAGAGTTGACACATTTTTGTTTACCTCATATTGTAATCGTTCTTGAAACACCATGCAATTGACTTCTACCACTGAGTACAGAAACGTTATATTTACTAACAGCTACATGGTGAGATTTATAGATACATTAAAATTTCAATATGCCTTTTAAAGTTAATACAGCAGTAAATGTGATCTTACAAACTGAATGTTTAATGACGAACAGCATTAGAACTTGCATCATAACTATATAGGTGAAAACTATTTGTCGCTTATCGGAACAATGTTTGAATGCCCTCACAAACAATATTTCCTCTAATTTCTTTCCCTTTGCGAGCGGATTTTGCCCTGCACATCAGTTTCAAGGGCAATACGAGTCTGTGCGATACAAGTTTTTTTTTTCAGGATGGCTATTTTTAGACCATCGACTCTATTAGATCATTAGGTCGCTTCTGCAATGCTACTAGTTGGTTATTTGGACTTCAAGCCTATCGAATGTAACGGTCATTAAGGCTGTCAACATGTTAAGATTCCTTGGCATTACTGAGGACATACGCGGCTGGAATAACGAGGTCCGAATATTAGAAGGGATACTGTTCATAAGTAAACTGATGATGTCTCTTTAGCACTTAATAAAACAACATTAAAACTTCCATTATAAGTATACTGATGATGTTTCATTATTGCTTTTCGAAAACAGATGCACCTTGTTTAAACTTCATATACTTTGCTAGTATTCTGGACTAGTATAAAAGTGACAATAAAACGTTTTCACATTTAAAAAGTATTCATAAGTTTAGTGAAGGTAACTATTTAAAACATACATTTATAGTTATAGTCAAATAAAAGAAGTAAGTAACTGAATTTACTTAAAGATTCAATAAGAGACGGCTCGGGGAGATCACGCCAATATTTGCGGTAATCCAACATATGAATATCTGGAATTAAATCCGTTACATTTAGTACTCCAGTAGAGCAACAGGATGCTCCACTGTAAGAGGTTAACAAGTGAAACTATCTTTTCATGGAAGATACAACCTTATCTAAAAACAACAAGATGATTGATAACGACACTTAGACAAGAATATAGCACACTAATGGGTTCTAAAACGTTTAATAGTTTATAATAAAATTCCCCGTCACACCAAACATGCTCGCCCTTTCAGGCGTGAAGGTGTTATAATGTGACGATCAATTCTACTATTAGTTGGTAAAATAGTCCACGAGTTGATGGTGGGTGATGATGACTAGCTGCCTTCCCTCTAGTTTTACATTGATAAATTAGGAACGGCTAGCGCAGATAGCCTTCGTGTAGCTTTGCGCGGAATTCAAAACAAAATCAAACCTTGTAGTAAAAAATTAGTATTGATAAACAAAATAACTCTAAAACTCAAAGACTACTTAAATTAATACGTTTAGTAGATTGTTTTTCATTGTAAATATGAAAACTAACGCAAACAAAACTTGCATTTTATAACAGTAAGCCTAGTTGTTGGCTGCTATAATTAAATATATCTTTTCATATTTTAGTTTTTCTTATGACCGAATATCCGTATTATTGACAAAATTATATCATTATCATTTAAAATGTAAACATTTGAAATAATTTTAATAATCACTGACAAACATGTAGAGTTTTTAAGGTTCATAGTTTCAAAGTTGAGGTACAGGTATATGTACCCTGGCCTTCTCTAACGCGAATTTTTCCCATGTCATTCTTCCTGCCTGTTAGTTTAGCTGCATAGTTTCAATATAACCTCGCCCTTGTTACTTTTATAGATTATGTGAATAAGAATGTAGTTCTTATACCTGATATCGTTTTCAGCGTCTTGTGTTTTAAATTATGTGATTCACATATTTTAGATATGTTCTGGTCATTTTCACAAAACCAACATCAAATGTTTTATTGGCTCATAAGCCGAGATTATCTTGCTACATTTTCCAAAGATATAGAAGCTGCAGCCTTTATTATTTGTTCAGGTATAACCCACTCAAATGGCCTCACTTTCATTATTACTGTGTTTAATCACGTTTTGTTTTTGGTAAACATGACTAGTAAACACTTGGGAGCATTAATAGTGCTTTGAACTTTTAACGCAAAAGTTTACGATTTTAACAGTTATTTGAATTTTGCGCAACGCTATTCAAGGGTTATCTGCGCTAGCCGTCCCTAATTTATTAGTGTAAGACTAGAGGAAAGGCAGCTAGTCATCACCACGGACCGCCAACTCTGGAGCTACTTTTTTACGAACGAATAATGGGATTGACCATAACAGTATAACGTCCCCACGGCTGAAGGAGCGAGCATGTTTGGTGCGACCGGGATTCGAGCCCGCGACCCTCGGATTACGAATCGAACGCCTTAACCCACCTGGCCATGCCGGGCCATTTATGATTTTATTCAGTTTAACGATTAGCAAACCTTATAATATATTAGTTAATTTCTTTGGTGATTATTGGTATCTAGAATACATATTAATACTAGAAATAAACGACCTTAAAACACAAATGTATTTTTTTATTTAAATAGTCACTCAGTCTTTCACTAAAACACAAACCTAAACTGAAGCTATGTACTGTCAGTTTCAGTTTGTGGGAACGCTCTCATTCTCCTGAAGAAGCTGTAAAGAGAAACGTTAAGTGCCTAACTAAATAAAAAAAAAACAACTATATATTGGTGTTAAAAGGTCCTTTATTTCTGGTATTAATCTGTTGTGTATTATTTAATAAGTACGACATTTTTTTCTCTTTCTTAAACGCTATTAATATTTACATGACCTATAGCTTTAATTAAGTTCTATAGTTAAGAGTTTGCAAACTCTGTGTTAACCTGAAGATAACTTGAGGACGAAACGTTGATTTGTACTTTATCTTAATTAAAGTTTTAACACCCATACCAGCCGTATTGAGAATACATTATTACTTCAAGTAGGGTTATTGTCATCGTGACCTTTATGTTCTTTTGTTTGTTTAGTACAGTTGAATTACTGGTGAATGGCGACAGAGAAAAATGTTTTTTTTTTCTTTTTCTTTCTGAGTGACGAGCTAGCATCCTGGAATAGTTTTTTTTTCTTGTTGTTAAGTGCAAAGCTACATAATGGACTATCTTTGTTGTACCCACCACCCAGGGCGTCTAAGTTCGGTTTTCAATGTTATAAACCTTAATACTTACCGTTAAGCCACAGACGGGCCCTTTGAAACCTTAATTATTATCGGTCAGTCGTCATTAAATATAACATACGATGTGAAAAACACACAACACAACAAGTATTAAAACAGGCTATTATTCTATTTTAAATTTTTTGTTTTTTTATTCCACGAAAGGCAAACAAATTTTAAACTCGATTAAACACTTAGTTCTTAAAAGTCCTTGTAAAATTAATTGTTAGAATGCCATATTTGATTCAAGTGTAAATAGTCTATTACAAGAAATACGATTATTTTGTATTAACTGTTTTTTTTTTACCGGAATCATGTGTTATCATTCTTGACACAACTTTATATATTAAACTTGCATATTTGGTATAAAAATATTGATTCATACATGAATGAGCATATGAATTAATATGGATTATTTCAACCATTTCACTTTTCAATTGAATAAATGCCCTCTATCAGTAAAGTCTGTAACCGTACATTAATTCTTGACCTACACTATAATAAGTTTCAAAAAATAAATACTGTATCTCATCTTATCGGCGACTTAATTTAGTAGAAATTTCTATTCCCTTAGAGCAACTTACTTTATTCCATCAAACAAAAGTGGATGAAAATAATGATGTATTTCCACGTCTTTGATACACATACCAACACTGATATTTGTGGAAGGAAAAGGTTACCGTACTTTTCCGTTCTTTGCTTATTCTTGATAGATCGTCACTGGAATTTAGAGCCCAAGTTTCGTCTAAGACTACCTGTTAAACCTTACTTTTCAAAATTCTCCTTTCAAACTGTATGACCTTTGGTATAATATACATACACATTTGTATTTATACAACTGTTGGTTAGAGCTCTTGAATAAAAGTTATGCTTTGACAAATATTTTGTTTATTGAATTTTAAATAAAACAAATGTTTAAGTTGAAGGAAATATATTTAGATACAGCTCTATTTAACAGTTAATTTTCCAAGAGTTAAACCTGTTTTTATAATATTCTATGTTATTTTTCATGCAAAAAATAAAGCGTAATACCTAAATTCTATCAAGTATTATCAAGCTGAATATTCTATTCTATGTACATAATGAAAATAGTTGTTGAAGATTCTTCTTAATTTCGTTTTACTAGTATTTTAGACTATAATAATTCCCGTCTGTTTGAATTGCCTTAGTGAAAACTGTGTAGCAGTTGATCATGTGTTTAATTAATATTAACTTCTGAGCAAAGAAAGCTACCTACGTAGATCATAACTCAAAATCATCCCGATAATGAGTATTCATAATTAACTATATTGTTAGTTCTTATAGAGATTAGAATGCATTGTTTGATCAATAGCGACGACGTTATTAATGTAAGTTTAGTGTAGCATGACATCTGAGATAAATTACTTTAACAAATGTTATTATTCAGTTATAGTCTGGTAACATTTCTGATACTACACTAAAACAAAAGGCAAAGAACAACAAATAAACAAACTAATATTTATGATGACAAAAATAAATAATTGTAATCACACAATCGTAGAGTAAATAGAGTAATACTGATACTATTATTAAAATAGAACCAAGTTACCTAAAACGAAAATATAGTGTGACATGTACTCTACATATATAAATCCATATGTAACTGACCTTTGTTACTTAACAAAATTCATACATCGCGTTATAAGAAGTAATAATTTAATTTTGATTGTTTGTAAGAGTCAAAAAGTAAAACAGGTAAGGTTCGAGTAAGCTAAAATTATGAGAAGTTATAAAAATAATAACGTTGGCAAATAAGGCAATTAAAGTAATTAGCAAAACCTAATATAAGTTAACTAATGTTATATTATATAGGGAATTGCTTGTATTTAATATAGCAAGAAATTAAACCACAGAAAAGTGAAATTAATGGTGATCATCATATCATCACAATTCATCGTTGCTTTAAACAATTCCTAAGAAACTTAAGTGCAGACGTAAAAATTTCGCGATACCCCGTAAATATTTTATCCATAATTGGTAACAAAAAACTTGAATTTTGAGCAAAAAATTGAAATAATTTAGTCTCTCAAAAGCAGTTTATTTATATATTTATATAAATGCACGAAATAAGTCCAATAAAAAATAAAACTAAAGTGTATTTACGAGTTCCATCCATTAAATGTTGTCTTCTTAAACTAATTCTATTTATGTAATAAGTTGAAAGTAGTAAATTCATTGGATTTGTTGAAAGACATGCTGATTGAGTTGCACATGTGTTTTGCAATAGAAAATAATACCAGCTTGTAACAATATGTTTCTTGAAGAAAATGGTAATTTTTTATGACTAACATTATGTTAAAAACATCTATTTACAAACGGTTTGTTTTTTAATTTCATTCAAAGCTACACTAGAGCTATCTGCGCCAGCCGTCCATAATTTAGCAGTGTAAGACTAGTGGGAAGACAGCTAGTCATCAGCATCCACCGCCATTTCTTGGGATACTCTTTTATCAACGAATAGTGGGATTGACCATCATATTTAATGCCCCACAGCTGAAAGGGCGAGCATGTTTTGTGTGTCGGGGATTCGAACCTGCAACCCTCAGATTACGAGTCGCACGCCTTAACCGACCTGGCCATGCCGGGCGTATTTAAAAACTGAATGGATTAAAGTTGCCAGAGTTCTTAATATATCTTAACTATTCATAAAATACTGTTTGTTTTTCCCCCACAGTTAGTTGAAGTGGAAACTACAAACAACTGCTGCGTATCCCTCAGATCGGTGTTGTTATTTATCATATGATTATTATTATCTATAGGATATGTATTTGGAAATGTCATATAGTTCAGCATACATAGTAAAAGCTTTGTTGTAAAGAGCAAAACAGTACTAAAACTGTGTGGTGTCACTGTCAGTACGTTGTGTGACGGAAGCAATCAAGCAATAAATCCTTTATAATATCGTTGCCACCCAGAATAATACTCGCGTATTACGAAACTCTAATGCTAATACGTCCTAAGAAACAAATCCTTATATTCATGATACACAGGACACTACTTAGTTTTGTTATTTTTTTCATGACATATCTGAGCCCTATATGGTGAAGACTTGGTTTTGTTTGTAAATACCGACAACGAGATGCAAGGCTGTGTCCATACAGAAATTTAAAAGGGAGTGTTACACACATTTTGTTTGTCTGACGGTTTGACTAGACATTTGTAGATGTTTTCCAACTGTTACAGGAAAGAATAAGAAATCTTAACAAAAGTGTTCTATTCATGTAATTGCATTTTCATGTGAGACTTAATTTATACACAGATATTATTATTGAAGAAAATAAGCTTGTCATATAATAAGAATGTTCTAGTTACAACAAAGAAGTAATGTGAATCCATTTTGAAATGGTTCAGATTTCTACTATTACTGGTGTGTTATCATATGTTCTATAGTTATGGTAAAATAAAAATTCTTGTTGGCACGCTAATTTTGTCTTAAAGGTTAGAGAAGTATTAGTATTTAACGAGCATACACTTAGTGTTGTAGATGACGCAAAGGCTGGCTGAATATGTAACACTGTGTTTATTTCCATATAATCTGTAGAAGACCAGAAGTGACCTGATGTGGTGTAAAAAGAAACTAGTTTGTTTACTTGCAATGAAACATCCAAATGTTGCACATATAAGAAAGAAACGTTTGTAAATCCCATTTCAGTTAAAAATCCAGCCTATTAACAAACTTATTGGCCTTACTTTTTCCCATGAGAAAATTTCGCTTTACAGTATTCACTGAGCTTATAGAGTAAGATAGTGTGATATCGATTGGATAACCTTTCATTTGTTAGAAGAATTCATAAGTCATTTTCTTGAAGAGAACTTAATTGTTTCCTCTGTATTAGCTATTGAGTTATAGTTGACTTATGTGTACTGACAATCTTCAAAAACAGTTTCGTAATTACAGTGTTATTAAAGACCTTTTGTTGTGTAGAATTGTTAAGGTTGTGTTTGTTAATTTCACAAGAACAGTTTTGTCTTATATAATTTTAATATATTTTATTTTCTAGAACCGAATTGTTAAGACGTGGTCATAAGTAATCAGTTAGACCCAAAACATTTTACAGTCACATAAAAAGTCTTGTTTCTTCTGCCTATTTGGTTTCTATTAGTTCTGTAAAAAAACAAAAAACTTCCTTAAGCAATATTCTTTTGGTGAAACATGTCTACGAGACGTACAGCTTTCTTCAGTTAATGAAGGTTGACAAAGTACCATTACTGTTCTTAACTATCTCAAGATCTGCATTCTTATATTTCACAGTCTAAAACAATTGGTTCGCAAAACTAAACATATTTTATTCAATGTTGGAGAATTTTGGCAGTCCTAAACCACTTCAATTAATTACTATTCTTTTAGTATTATATATTTTTATTTTATGCCGCTTGGTTCCTCATTACGTTCGCAACATTTTCAGACATTATACTTTTTAATTTTTCCCGAACATAGAAATAAAAAGAAAAATAGTAGGTGCAAGTGCCTTTTAGCTTTGAAATTGTTTCAAACGACAAAATGTTTATTTTTCTAAAATACACGAAAAGCAATTAATATATATCTACTCGCCCCCTTGTTGTTCTGCACTTTGTTAGTTGTAGAAGTTTCCAAACATATTTATTCGATAGAGTAGCTCACGTGTTGGAGATAGGTACTGATGTCGTTCCTCTTGCTACAACATACCAGATATTTTTAATGAGCATCAATAAATGATAGCGCTGTGTTCCGAGTGAACAAATGTTTGCCTCTTTGATTTATAGGAGTCATAACTGTCAATAAAAATATTACTAAAAATCCAAGTTAGTTGAAATATTACAGTACAGTACTGAACTTGAAGTGGAGCTTTAATAAGATGATAAAAGCATTTTCTAGCTTCTTAATTTTATATCAAATATACCATTACTATATATAGTTATATTACTATAAATACTTTAAAGGATGTGGTATTAACAGTATCAAATGGATACTTTACATTCACGACTATTAATGCCTATTAACCCAGTTAAACTGTGATTGCATTTAAATTCTGGTTATACACGTGTCTTTGCGGTGATATTACTTATATATATATAAGTATATATATATATTTGTTTTTCGTATTAAACCATTTCACAAGATCTTTATTTAACATTTAAAAAATGAACATGAGAATGATACAGTAAAATTAAAAAATCGAATGAATTGGTATTCTTGTTTACTGTTTTGCCTTTGTTATTAGACCTGCCAAATACCTTGTATTTGACTTCTTAAAATTTAAAGGATTTACTGCAGAGACAAACAAAAATGTGTTCGCATGTACGCTGTCATTAACCAACACAAACCAGTCGGTAGGAAAATGGGAAATAATATTTTATATAAATCCATTAATTGTCACCAAAATCTAATCATAGATTTATAGAAAAACATAATGTGATAAATCGGTTCCAATGCTCACAGATGGGGATAATAAATAAACTTATTATTTCAAAGTTCAAGGAAGGTCCAGTTCAATCTACACTAAGACTAAAATGAACAATTTTCGAAATAAGTTTATTTATTATATCTGTTATTGTGCAGCAATATAATGTGAAGAAGTAAATAGTAGCCAATGACATTTCTTCTTCACTTCACCTAGCCACTGTTTAGGTTTTCTTCATAGTGAATACAAAGCACGTTCACTCCAACAGCTTTTTTTTTAAATATAAAGAGATTTTGTGGATTTTCGTGACTTTGACTCCAAGACCTAATTACTTCTAAACTGGGTCATTATCTAAATGTTCATCAAATTTCGTCCAATTCTATTTAGCCGTTTTCTAAAAAACACAATAAAATTAGAAATTTTATACCGTAATGGGAATAGCAAGAAAGAAGGTGATTAAAACTCGGCAACCAAAATATCTCTTATCAGCAACTTCAGAGCATCACTATCAGTGTAACACAGGATGTCAGCAGCTGAAGTTGACACGTCATGAACTAGCTCAAGGCAACCCTCCCATTAAAGGTGTTAAGAAAAAACAAATTCTGTCACTAGCAAGGTGAAGAATATTAGCACACTAAAATATTGCCACAGAAAACAGCTAGATTATCAAATATAATATAATCCTATGTGATAATTGTTATTTCTATTTTGTATCTACCTTTAACACGCTTACATTAACTAGTTATAATTAGTTTTCTCTTTAATCTTCGCGTCCGGCATGACCAGGTGGTTAGGCACTTAACTCGCAATCTAAAGGTCGCGGGTTCGAATCTCCGTCACACCGAACATACTCGGCCTTTCAACCGTGAGGGCGTTATAAGTGGTAGTTACTCCCACTATTCGTTGGTAAAAGAGTAGACCAAGAGTTGGCGGTGGGTGGTGATGACTAACTGCCTTCCCTCTAGTCTTACGCTGCTAAATCAGGGATGGATAGCGTAGATTTTCGCATAATTCAAATAGAATATATATTTTAATGAAGTTTATTGTAAAAGTATTTTATGTTGAATTCTGTTGCCTGAAGCTACCACTTTGAGATTTATCTATATTAGTAAGTTTTGCATTAAATTCTATAATATTTGCATGTCTTTATATAATAATAGATTAGTAATAACTTTGTTCAATTTATTAGTTGTTACAATTAATTTCTGCCTCTTAAAATATTTCCGCGTCCACTGGAACAATGTGTAATTCTAATTTCCTTATTTGCTGTGTCTTAACATAAATTTTTTCAAACATATTTTACTTTCTTGCTTTACGTACAAGTATAACATTGGTTGATTTATCATCTTGAAATTTCGATTAATCCAATATTTCACATTTAACATCAACTGCATTATTTACTGATCATACAAGGTGTTCGGAAAATCACTGTGCAGTTTTGTCTGTTAATAAATATATAAGTGCACAGTGACTTTCCGAACACCCTGTATTTTCTTCATTTATTTATACCTCGTCGAGGTAAGAAAAGAATACGAAACTAAAAAAAAGTTAAGCCATTTTCGTTTCTCTATTAAAGTGAAGAAAAACCTTCTTTAAGGAGAAAAATATTTCAAATAACATTTCATTTCAGTTACAGAACGTAATGGAAACGTACCTGGTGTACGTTCACTGTATTGCACACTCAGGAAGTTTTTTTCTTTCTTTGACATCAGTCTTTAACTCACTACCAAATGATATACGCCGTACCTCATACAAGTTTTGTATGTTTTCAGTTACAGGTGTTATAGGTTATTATAAGGAACTTACAAAACTTTTCCACCTCATTTGTTCAGAAGCCCAGTAACAAGAAATTCTGTGGTTTTCAGTTATTGGCTCTGCAGTTTACTAAACATTCTGCCTTCTTTATAGAAAACTTTCTCTAAGTAAATAGCGCAAGTTTAGAAGAATTATACAAACTCTCGAACAAAAGAACTGAAAGTATGGAGAGCCAACAAAACACGCGGACATACTGAATGAGTCCGAGAGAAATAGGCTTAACAAAACAGATAAAGAAAAGTGAAAAGTTATGGATAAAATCTAATAGATAAGATTGAAGGCAATATATTTTTCATGTTTAAACCTTAAATATTGTAATAAAACCATTTGTGTTGACATTGTTAAATATTGTAATAAAACCATTTTGAGTTAACATTCTTTAATATTGTAATAAAACAATTTTGTGTTGACGTTGTTAAATATTGTAATAAAACCATTTTGTGTTGACATTGTATGAAATTGCATAGCCAAAAACTGCTTGGATTATGAAGACCTTATATGCTACAAGAATTTAGAAAAATATTATTTCATTGTAAATATTTATAAGTGTTATGAGAACGTCAAACAAATAGCTATTTGTATGTCCTCGAGCATTTATGAGAAAATACATTTTTTTTTCTGAATTCCAAACAGGCATCACAAAGTTAAAAAGTAACCATGTTATCAAAATGGATGTCATACTTATGTTTAATATGTTGACTTGTTTTGCTTTTTTTATGTACGTCCTACATAAATAAATATTTCTTTCCAGATTCACGTGTTAGTCTGTAAATTTTCCAGCCTTTTGTCGCCTGTGTTCGTTATTCTTTCTTTTTAAAATATGCTTGTTTACTGTACGTTTGTCAAATAGTTCTTTATTACATCAGGTAAGTGTAAAGGTTATTATTATACTTCCAGTAAGCTTTTAAAAACACCTAGCATACTTTGATACTTCATTGTTGGTTCAAATACAGATTTATTACCTGTAATATTTAACTAAATCACAGCGCAACTTAACTCATTAAATTTTATGAAAATTGTAAAGGTCTTTGTTATAAGTAGCTTAAACAATGAAATGCAGCGTAAATAAATTTTTATTTCTGAAACACGCATATTGAATCAATATGGGGAAATAGAATGACATGTTAAACATAGTGAT
Source organism: Carcinoscorpius rotundicauda (assembly GCA_011833715.1). Taxonomy (NCBI): domain Eukaryota; kingdom Metazoa; phylum Arthropoda; class Merostomata; order Xiphosura; family Limulidae; genus Carcinoscorpius; species Carcinoscorpius rotundicauda. The sequence continues at coordinate 42,745,544 of CM022395.1, read as the reverse complement.
TGTTTTATTGAAACGTTTTTCTTTCTACCATCACTATGGAACATTGAGTTAAAGTTGTAGGCATAACGTACCATACATAGCAGACTCGTTTACAACCTTTGAGAAATGTTACTTTTTACTTAGTGTGGAAACTTTACTAACTTATAAAGAATAAAAAATAAAGTTTATTTTATGGAAATAATGATGAAATATAGAGGAGTTTGAGTAAGATTCATACTTTTTTTCTGATGTTTGGGGAATTTATTTCTTCCCTCACATTATAATCCCTTAAAGAAGTTTATTACAGTATGGTTGATTACCTCTAATGCAAAGACAACTTCTTTTTACATCCATGTGACTGTTGACTCCTTATTTACCATTTTGCCAACATATATATTTATATATACAAAACAACTTAATTATACAAAGACATCAACAACTAATCAGCAGAGTGAACATAATTATTCAGAAGAAACTGTTAATTACATCCGAAACTTTATTAGAATCGTCAGTTAAACCAGAGCTATTGTTATCTAGTATTAATTTTTCTCTATCTAATAGGATTTTTACCACCAAGACACACAATATCATTTGTCTTCTATGCTTATGTACAGGTTTTAATTGCCCATCCTATGTATTTTTAATTAGCGTAACTGATGACTATTTAAATAACACGCTTGCGTTCTGTCTGTGCGGAATTTTCTCTCACAATTTTTGATCACATGCTACAAATCTCATATCGTTAGAAAGGTTCTTTATTTCCAATATATTTCACACACGTAACCTGCGCGTAACTACAAAAAACATTTTACTAAATACAATTTCTATGAGATTTCTTGACTTATTAAGGTCTAAAATACGCGTGTACACTTAGTTCAAAACTATATGTTTATCACTTTGTGAACACGCAGTCAGACGTTTCTGTACACACAGCTACGTTTGCTTTAATTACATTTACCTTACTTTGCAATAATCAAGATTAGATTAATTGTTTCCTACTCCGTACATTATTATAAATAGTATTACTTTTTATTGTTTACTTAACGTCTAGTTTAATTAAATGAAGTTAATTGCGTGTAGTTTTATTAAATAACGTTAGGTCTACGCAACTGTGTCTAACTAGGTATACATTTTCGAAGAAGATTTATTGTTGTTGTTATGAATTAAGTACAAACCCGATTTCTAGCGTTGCGAGTCCGCAGACATTCTACTGTGCGTGGAAATGCTTATTTGTATACGTTAAAACTATTGTTGTTGTTGTTTTGAATTAAGCACAAAGCTACACAATGGGCTATCTGTGCTCTGCCCACCACGGGTATCGAAACCCGGATTTTAGCGTGTAAGTCCGCAGACATACCGCTGAGCCACTGGGGGGCCGTTAAAACTAACAAATCCATTTTGTTATTATGCACTATAAATAAAAGTTACAGTAATTCTAGCATCTGAAAAAAACACGTAACACTATGACATCTCCTTAACCTACAAACTATTAATAAAAACTTTTCAGACAATAAGGTTAATACATACACTCCAATATAAATGTTTGTGGACGATATAACAGTAAGCACACTTGAAATTATGTTTCTTGGTTATAATAGCGATGAAGAGAATGAAATAATTAGACACATACAAAACAATTATACGTTTGTTTTTGGTTTTATCTGAAATAATGTGAATGCTTACAAACATTAGCACGGTAATGTGTTTTGTTTTGCAGATAATGTTTTATATGAAATCAAGTCTTGTGTTAGATTGTTTTTGAATTTCGCACAAAGCTACTTGAGGGCTATCTGTGCTAGTCGTCCGTAGTTTAGCAGTGTAAGACTAGAGGGAAGGCAGCTAGTCATCACCACCCACCGCCAAATCTTGGGCTACTCTTTTACCAACGAATAGTGGGATTGACTGTAACATTATACGCCCCCACGGCTGGGAGTGCGAGCACGTTTAGCACGATGCGGGCGCGAACCCGCGCCCCTCGGACTACGAGTCGCACGCCTTACGCGCTTGGCCATGCCAGGCCCACCTCTTGTATTAGAAAGAAATTCTTTAAATAAATGTGTATTTAACTGAAATATAAAGTTTTCTATGTATGTTTTCCCATTATTCAAATATGACATATGAAGATCAGTAAATACAAATCAATTTCAGCGACACCTATATTCTCTAATAACTCTCCGACAAGAAATCTATTTTTAATAAAATCACAGTATGAGTTGACCAAATAATTATAAATGTAGTGCAAGGCTGACGCATAAAAATTCTTTCTAAACACACACACACACATATGCGTGTGCATTTGTATTATTTCAACAATAGATCTAAGTATAATATAAAATCTTGGAACTCTTACATTATACATAGAAAACAATAAACGTAGTTACATTTCTCTAAGGTAGGGAGGTAACAAATTTATAGCCTATTGAATTAGTGATAGTACATTGTACATTGAATAGCTTTTTAATAACTTAATAACCAAGTATAAGATAACACTGAAAGAGGACTTTATTATAAGAACGGTTCCAAGTAATAAGCTTTTGCAAACAACTCATTAAGATTACCATTAGTAGGGTGGTAAGTAAAATATCTAGAAGATTGAAAGTCTGCTACTGAACTTAAAACTAGCACTTTAATACAATGTATACTAACAGTGTTGATTTCTGAATTTCGTACGAAGCAACACATTTTCCCAGTTTTATACTGGAGGGTACACGTTAAATGCAATCACCAACTGATTTTCCACTCTTTATTTTATGGCATAAAGAAAGATGACCGTCACTCTGACAGCGCACCTTTGTCTCCCAGAGTGCATTGAGTTGCAAACAGTGAACCCTCGGATTACGCTAAATACCATGCAATGCCTTACCCATGCGTAACATAGGATAAGTTTTGTAAATTATGAAATATTTCACAAATATGTTCAATCATATTATACAGTTAGTTTCAGATTGACAGAATATCTTCGATTGTAGTAGAATAGATTAGAGATAGTTGGTCACAGAGGTAAGCTAACACAGTGTCGATAACTTTTATATGCTGAAGTTGGTAATACTGATATTATGACCATTAACATATATATTTTCTACTGGAAACAAAAAAAATACTTTAAGAGAACTTAAGTCACTTAATATTCTTTCGGCTTTACAGAGATATCCAAATTTGTATCATAATTATAACCAAGCTGATGCACAGAAGTCATTTCTAGCCAAATGGTGACTTGGGACTCTTTGACACATTTCACTTTGGACAGATTGATAAACTTCTCAACCAGCCAAATAATGATTAATCTTATGATCTTAAAACAAAGATAGGTATAACCAAAAATATCCAAACACATTTTGATTGATGTTAATTGGTGTATAAATGTTGAAAAATTAAATGAAAATTAATTCTTGCACATTCCTCATTGCGTTGCTCTTTTTCCTTTATTTTTTGTTATGTTGAACTTCAAAATGTGTTTGTGGACATCATGATGAGAAAAATTAAATTTGTTTTTTGTCATTTACTTAAATGTGCAATAAATGTATTGATAAAAACAGTGCTTTTGTTTTAATGCCATCTGTTTCAACTTATTCCAAGTATGTTTAAACTTGTTCCGTACTCGGTGTAGGTTGACACACAGTGTAAACACTCCAGTTATGTTCAATTCTGAAAACATTTGCCAAGAAGTAAGTGATTTGTTTTCCCCTTGTAAGAGAAAAATGCGTCGAATACATTCTGGTAGCAGCATTTTACAGATGAATTCTGTTTAAGAAATAAAAGAAAAGAAAAAGAGGGAACCATTCCCAGTCTCTTCTATTATTTCCAAACTTACACAATATAGCAGTATCATTAAGATTAAAAATAAAATCGACATATTTTGGTGCAATAGAAGATAAAACCTTTATTAGAAGTTTCAGCCGACTCGTTTTGGCAACACAGTCACCATTATTAGAACTAGTGACTGATGGTAACTGTTACTGAAACTATTCGGCTAAAATTCGTAATAATTGTTTTATCTTCCATTGTGTGAGAAATGAAGGTTTCTTAACTTTTACTAGAATAGCACAACGTGTCTGAAAAGAAAATGCTATATCGTTATCATGCTTTCTTCTTGTTGCAAACGTTACATCCAGACTCGGGTAAAAAACAACAACCAAAAACCTGATGTATTTAAACTTATAGGCAGAAAAGAACAAAAACATTAGACGCTATTTTTTGGTATATAAAAATACTAGCAACACATACACAAGTGAATTACTACAATACAGATAATTGACCCAAATGTGAACTGTTATACTTTAGATTCAAGGATGAAAAGGATTGAATCCGCAAATACAATTTGCAAATGATGTTAAAATTGATTAGCCAAGACCTTGTCACAATGGCACTATTTTCACACGATTCACACTTAAACAAATGTTTGATCACTCCAAAACTTTAGAGCGAAATAAGTTTTGCTATTCCAATAAATAATTACTGAACTAAAGTTCTTTGAAATTTGCTTCTGAATATTTTTCACGAACTTTGAAATTTTTTTAATTGTACCCTCATGTTTTTTTAAATTCCAAATAATTTTGCAATATTTAATATTTTGCTTTGAAAAAAACACTTAATTTAAATTTCATGAATTAAATTCTAGTATTTAACATTTCGATGTCATAATTTTTATATTGTTAACGATGTGTGAAATTTATGTTAATTTACAAACAAAATATTCTTTATGTATTAAACGTACTTCTGCAGTGTTTCGTTTCTAGACTAAATGAAAACAAAGTTAAAAGTAACAAAGATGTTCATTTCCCAATTTTGAAGTTCATCTGCCGTGCTGTGTTATAGTCCACAGAGTGCATAATCCATCTCTTGATTCATGGCACGAGTAAGTTTTATTGAAAGTACAAACTGCAACGTTAATCGTCAATTATGTGACTCCATTTTAGTGTGTACTTGTTGACTGACAGGCAACACGCTACTGTATAGTAATGCCATTAGTCAAAACAGACCACACCTTCAGGTACCATTTTCCCTGTCATACCAAACATGCTCGTCCTTTCAGCCATCGTGTCATTATACAGTGACGGTCAATCCCAATTCTCGTTGGTAAAAGAGTAGCCCAAGAGTTGGCGGTGGGTGGTGATGACTAGCTGTCGTTCATCTAGTCTTGCATTGTTAAATTAGGGACGGCTAGCGCAGATAGTCCTTTGTAACTTTGTGCGAAATTCAAAATGAATCAAATCAGACACTCTTTGCCCCCTTTCGGGTAAGTTATGAGTATCAGTCATGACCTAACGATACAGCGTGGCAGGTCTTTGAATTTATAGATTCAAGGTTCGCATTCCATTGCCGTCACGCTCCACTTATGAAGTCGATGGTAGCCTATAAAAGTAAAGTGGCAGTCAAATTGCACTATTCAGTTAGAAAATACCAGCTCAGAATGTGCAGTTGACTAGCTGCCTTTTTCATAGTACAGCAGTAAAGTAGGGAATAAAGAGACGGTAGTTTTGTAACATTGTGCAAAAGTTATAAGAAAAACAAACAAATAATAAACTGTGAAGTCAAAAAGCGAGAGATAAGAACATTCCAAACGCGGAAGTTGGTTAAGGCATATGTCTTTTAAATGGCCATGGATTATAATTCTGGGCAGGTTTTAATATTCACTTCCTCCATTCTCGCCTCGGAGATAAGTGCAACTCTCAAGATTTATACACCTAAGCTGTATTCGAGCATCAAATGTAAGCATTTTTTCTATCTGCTAGCTCTTCTTCATGATGGTTGAGGTTTATAAAGAGCATTATATATACATACATACATACACACACACTAGCTGCAGTTCCCTCCATCTGAACAGATGTTGTATAAATTCATGATAAATAAAAGGCCAATAAGCAGTTGTTTCCCAAAAATATAATTGTAAAAAATGCAAAAACACCCATACTAATTGAAAACACGTAACGTGAAACCGTAAATGTGTATGTATTTCTCCATGGACACTTCAAATCTTCATGTCGAGTTTGGTCCAAGTAACGGTAAAAAACACAAAAACACGCGAAAACGCTTACAAACAATACAGAATGAAAAAATAAATATTTGTATGTACCCCCTTATGAGTCTAATGAATCCCCATATCAATTCTGGTGGAAATCCATCCACACCCTGCGAAGTAGTTACATGGACAAACAAAAAAACAGTACTGTTATATTTATATAGATATTATATATCTATATCGGTAAATGGCTTTTACAAGAACATTTGTTAAGTAGTATATATAAATACTGCACGTGTTACTTGCCACTGTGAAAAATTGTGTACTTTGAAATCGATTATTTATTTGCTTTCCTTCAAGTAGTTAAATTCTATTTGATGAAGTATTTGGCCAGAAAGAAAGGATTACTGGATGTT